>OX438653.1:19126605-19737774 GCA_949316385.1 Globia sparganii | reverse complement strand
TTACCCCGGCTATTATTTTTACTTTCATACACATGCACACACAGAAAGGAAAATAACAAGGTTATCAATCTCTCTCTCTTCCTCATTAGGGAATGACCCTTGCTAAAAAGAGAAGCACCTATTATTTACTTTACTTCTCACTCTTACTAAAGCGGTTAAGCTACGCTAAAAAGAGAAGCTCCTAGTATTTATTATCCCTAAAATACAGTTGGTGGTCTAACAAGAACCAACCTACACGAAAAAGTGACTCCTAAATTAGGTCGTGTTAGCTACCTGTTACTTGTTAGTATGTTACCAATTTTAAAAAAAACTTAATATTTAATTCTATTTTTCTGTGATGCAACAAAAAAAAATTTAATGCCTATCTTTGGTTTGACGGAATTCATCGCAAAATGTTCCAGGTATTTACGATTTTTTTGATAAAATAAATCAATTTTATTGAGAGTAATTATTTGCCTGGATTGTTTATTAGTGTTGACTTAAAAACTAATTTTTTTTTGGAAAGTGTTGCAACCATAACCAAAAATAATTACAGTGATCGTGTACGGACCCCATTTATCCATATTGTCTTTGGTTTGACGTTTGACGGGATTGGTCGCAAAACTTTCCAAACATGTGCCTACGGCTTTATTCTAATAGCGATAAAGATGATATTCAATTGAAAGTAATTTGGCTGGTTTGTTTGTTGATATTTTTAAATTTTTTATGAGTTAAGAAATGGGGTTGGCAAGTGAAAGCTGATCTCAGATGGCGCCACCACTATACGAACCTTTGTCAATGTCATTTTAGTTGTCATTTATATAAAATTAGAGTTAGATAAAATTTAAATTTTATTATTCTACTCTGTGATAAACATTTACACACGCAGACATTTACATCATCTAATTCTTCAAGTGGCTGGATATTACTGAAGCTCTGAGTAGTTGAGTTCTCTCCTTGAAACAAGCTTTTTCTATAATTAGGTGTTTTCAGGCGTTCTGCTCTCAATGTAGAGGCTGGCTTTATATTCCACGGAAACATTGAAGATATCGCAGACTTTTTCAACATTTTGCGCTGGTTTATGATCCCAAACAAATAATTTATGTATTATGGGCAGTCTGCTTTCTTAACGTTTATTAAATCGCATTATCTTACAGTTCCGTAAATACAAATAGGAGCAAATAGTTTTTGATGACTTACTTAAACTGAAAGTAATCATTTTTAATACACACCTAAGTATTTACCAATCTTTTAATAGTCACTTTCCTTGAAATGTTTATGACACACTCTCGCCCCGCTTTTAGGCTCAAACTTTACTAGCCTTATCGCTTTGAACCAAATTTTTTCAAGTTTCTCATCTTGAGGAAACAGGTACCCTCCAGTTTCTTTACAATTTGGTACACAACATCCAGGCATTTCCTCAATAATTGTCTTTATTTATGAATTCACTACTAATTCCATACAAAAACTGCTTTTTTATTGGTCTGTGCGCTGCTAGCGCCACTTTGACAGTTGTCGGCCCCATTGCAGCAACTAATTTTTCTAAATCAAATTAAATAAATATGGAATATGTAAATATAGATTAGTGATAATGTAAATAGTCATGTAGGTACGATGGCCAGCACATCAAGCTACCCCAATCTGTCAGATTTTCCCAATTGAATATGAACTTTATTCCTTTGTACTAAAGTTGAAAATCTATCAAAGAATTTTGACAGATTGGGGTAGGTTGACCTGCTGGAGTCTGTACATAAAATTAATTGAACACTTTATATACGACAGTTTGAGAAACGTCATCAATTACGTTAATTACGTCGTAATTTAATAAATTTATACTAATACTAAACTGACAGTCCTAAAGCCTATGATAAAGTATGATGGAAAGTGTTCAGTTTGGAATTTACTAAACAAAATAGTCAATCAATCTGCTTAGCCTTCTGCCATATACAACGTTGTTGTTGTAATGTTAGGATCTGCTTCCGGACTAAACGGATGTCTAGAAAAAAAAAAATGAATAAACGTAATTTTATGATTTCATGTTACCCCGTCATTCCTTCCTATTCAATGTTTCGGAAACAATTTTCGACTTAAAAGGAAAAGAAATAAAGAAGATATTCAATTGATATTTTAATACGTATTTATCGTCGGTACAAAAATAACAGGCTGTTATTTAATAACAGGTATTTGGATCTGTTATTTTTGTGTAACAGTAACAGTGATAACAGATATCGTGTTTAACCTGTTACAACCCATCTCTAAAATAAATAACCAACAAATCCAAGCTGTCATTGACTGACAGTGACAGCAGAAAGGACAATGGCCACATTCCGAATTAGCTGTAATCGCTCACAGGACACATCTTCTCACATCACTGACGTATACGTCAGTGACTCACATACGTTCCGACTTAGATAATACTAGCAGTGCCCCGCGGTTTCACCCGCGTTAATTTGAGAAAAAAACCTACTATACTACTCAAATATATTCCATTACTTAAGATTTTTACTTAGTACGCACGGCTACACATCAAAATATATAACCAGTATAAGCTGACTTCTGATTGTAGGGAAAACCTATACAATGCGAGGTCAGCTGAAACTGGAAATGTATAGCTTGATGTGGAGCCGTGTGAACATTACTTTAAGAAGCTATTTTAGGTACAGAGGCCAGCACAGCAAGCTACCCCAATCTGTCAGATTTTCCCAATTGAATATGAACCTTATTCCTTTGTACTAAAGTTGAAAATCTATCAATGAAATTTGACAGATGGGAGTAGGTTTACCTGCTGGCGTCTGTACAGAGGCCAGCACATCAAGCTACCCCAATCTGTCAGATTTTCCCAATTGAATATGAACTTTATTCCTTTGTACTAAAGTTGAAAATCTATCAAAGAAATTTGACAGATTGGGGTAGGTTGACCTGCTGGCGTCTGTACATCACGCTATGATCAGTAAGAGTGGAACTATAGTAAACCTCGCACAGCTACCGACGCGCGGCGGCCGTGCTAATTTATTTTATAAGTATGATATCTCCTAAGATATTCATTAAAATTAAAAAGATGACAAGGACAATTTTGTTCAAAATTAAGCACGCTGAAATTGATTACGTTTGAACTCGGAACGCACCCCTGAGCACCCTTGAGTTACGGTGACAGCTGTGACACCCTGACACAGCACGAGTTGACAGTAGTCAGGAGTGTTCCCACAATTCGATTTTGATTTTCCTAATTCTTTGCGAAAGTCCCTGAAATCTGATACCTTTTTCCGTAAGTAACAAAAGTAAACAAAAATTAAGGATATAATTATTATATAATTTAAAAAACAATAAACTTTATCTAAACAGTCTTGAAAGCACCCATTGTCGAGTTTCAAAGACGACAGTGGATTTTTCATTCGTACATTTCTTACCATTCAAGGTACATATACATACACAAAATGCAAGATAAAAACTATTTAAACTTTTTCCTAAACTGAAATCCCCTACACATAAAATAACCTGCATCTAGGGGAAAATATCCTAACATACGCACACTGGGAATCAAACGTCCAGACGACATTGTCTTCTGATGACTGTCACTGTCGTTCAGCTCTATGGTGTTCAATCCACTTTTCATTTTAGGCTTTGGATAACAAGCCTCCAAACCGCTAATGGGGATGGATGATTTTCTCAAATAAGTGCTGAACTGCTGAAAACCCTCGAACTGACCAACATTAAACCGTTATAGTTTGGCCAGTGAGTCTTGACATGGCGGCAATTTTTATAATTATACAGGATGTTCGGCAGAACGTTGAACACACGAAATTGGCAGATAGAAAAAAATGTGAAAAAAAATGGCAAAAAAAATACCTAGGCCACATAGGTTTTTTTTAATTTTTTAAAAAGTTTATAATTAATTATTACTAAAATCCACAGTTTTTTTTTATACAATGCAAAGAAAAGCTCAAAATCACGTTTTATCGTTTTTTGTAATGTTTGATGGCTTATAACTTTTTGTCTAGTTACTATTTGTACCAAATAATAATTAAAAAAAAAAAAACAAAAAACTGTGGGGCTTGGGTAATTTTGTTTTGGGCTGGGTAGGTAGCAGACGATCCCACCTTTCTGCCATTTTCGTGTGTTCAACGTTCTGCCGAACACCCTGTATAATCTTCAGTTTGAAATGTATCATTCCTACTTATATCGTGACGTGGAGTTGTGGACACCAGCCCGTATTACACAACATAAAAATTCAAAAGTACCTACCTATCAAATCGTTTTTATTTCAGATTTTATTTTATTTTCCTCTCTTCTGCTGGAGAGAGGAGAGGAAGAAGATTCGGAAGAGGTTTTGAATTACCTATTTCATTTTTATCATAAACACGTAGAGTAGTATCCTCAAATAAATAATAACATGAAAATTTTGAATGGTAGATTGAGACTTATATCTTTCAATAAATCGTGAAAGTATTTCACGATCCATTTTGCGTGCAGTCATCTTCCGACAAACGGTCTAGATGGTGAAATTGGTGAATCTGCTATACAGCAAGTTTATACACGATCAAGCACGCACGACGCACGATCTCTCTGACGAAGGTACAGAGGCCAGCACATCAAGCTACCCCAATCTGTTAAATTTTCCCAATTGAATATGAACCGTATTTCTTTGTACTAAAGTTGAAAATCTATCAAAGAAATTTGACAGATTGGGATAGGTTGACCTGCTGGTGTCAGTACGTTCGCGTTATCCATTGTCTATCTGCATTCTGCACGATGTTCGCGGTGGTGGGGCTGCAAAATTGGTCGTGCAAATCCAGCAAGCAATTAATAATAATTATTGACGTACGTCGAAACTATTCACTATCGTTTTTGTCGTGTATCGTTCATGACCTTGGTAGGACGTACAGCCAGATGGACCGTAAAGCCTCTTACTTCAGGCCCTAGGGTTGCCACCAATCAGAGACAGCAAAAGAAAATGTTGTCTATTCTATGGTTTCTGTGACGTTTTGGTGGCGGGAATAAATCATTCAAAATCTTTTTTTTTTCAATAAACTGCTAAATTCATTTTATTATTATGTAGTAAAACTAAAATCTATAAATTGCTCTTATTTTTAAGTGCAACGAATTAAGAAAAGTAATTCAAAAAGAATGTTGACTTATTAATTAAGTAGGTATCATTAATAATTTATCATCGTGCACAATGGAGTCGTAAGAACATTCAGCGCGAGCGAGCCTCTACAACCATAAAATTTATAAGGTAAGAAGAAATATTTTAAATTATATCAATCTACATACATTGTAGATTGATATAATTTAACCTACCTACTTCTCGTATGTAGATTCTACATAGGAGAAGTAGACTTGGCCAGTTTTCCTTGGCCAGTTTTCATTACATCAGTCATTTTAAAAAGTTATTCAACATTATATATTTTTTTTAATTCTGATAAAAACTGGCCAAGTCAAATCTAACCTACTTTAAGATCTCACCTTTTTAAATAACAGCAATTGCTATAGGTATCCAATAAAGCAAAGAAATAGAGTTTAACACTTGTTCATAATGTTATTTTGTTCCTGTAAATACCTACATATTTGGATTTTGCATAGAACTTGGCACTCATTTAGATCTCCATTCTTTTTGCGGCGAAGCCCACAGCAAAGCATAATTTTTGTATTGAACTTGGCTCTCCTTTTTTACATTTATGTTTTTGGTGGGATATCATTACTTTTTGTAAAGAAAACTAGGCAGGTATTAAGATTTAATGTTTTTTATTGCGTTTCCGCTACATGGTTTTCTTTTTTATGCTATTGTCTACATTCTCTTGAATGTTAGAGATAATAGTGCGCATTGCCCATTCATTATCTGCTACCTTTTTAATACGCTTCCTGTTTATGCTTAAATTAGCCAAGTCCGGGCGATATAACGATCTCAGGCGCTTATATTCTATTATAGAACTATATTGTGCCTTAATTTGACTAGTGTCTAGATTAATAAGATGAACTCGTGGTGCCGCCCGCCGCCGACGACACACCGTTGAACGGTTGTTTAGCGCGTATTACAAGTATTTTGTATGGGGACACCACTTATTTTTTTACTTTACTTTATTTTTATATTTCTTTTATATAGCAAATATAATAATACATCTATTGGGATAGTTTCAAATATCTGCTTGTAACGGTTTCAACGCTACAATTTAAAAAAAAATATTGTATGGGGACCCCCCTATTTTTTTACTTTTTTTTATTTTTAGATTTTTTCCTACGCTTACACACAATTATCGAGCTGGATTCCAAATTTCATCCTTCTTGGTCATCTGGAAGTAGGTTAGATTTAGGTAGGTACTATATGTCAGTCAGTCAGTGCTAAAATTTACGACTTTTTGACCTTCATATCTTTATAACCGTTTGAGCTGGGTTCATGAAATTTGGGCTTCTAGGTGTCCTTATGGATATAATTAAACACACGTAGTTTTATGTGTTTACGTTATAGAGGTTTCGAGTTATACCTAGAAGGGTAAAAAGTGGCACCAAATGGTTCGTGTAATATTACACTCGGCGCTGGCTAGCCCGTTCCTTGGCTTGACACGCTACCGCGTGTCTAGATCTTACTATTGAAAAATCAGCCCTTAGTAATTGTTGAGTGGTTGGCATAGAGTGGTATCACATCATTACACTGAATTTACAAAAAAAATCACAACATTTAGGACCTGAGGAGTTTCTATAGAATGCCATGCCTAATATTCCATAGGTAGGCAGGTATGCTTTAACTGTCATTATCGATACTAATATTATAAATGCGAAAGTGTGTCTGTCTGTCGGCTACCTCTTCACGCTTAAATCGCTTTACCGATTTAGATGAAATTTGGTACAGAGATACTTAGTTTGAGTTTCGGGAAAGGACGTATGATAGTTTTTATCCCGATATTCTCACGGGATCGACACTTATGCGGGTGAAACCGCGGGGCGCTGCTAGTATTTTATATTTTCAAAATTATACTTACCTAATGTTCTAAAAAACCCTTCGAATTTTCAGTAAATTTACAGATGTACAGTAACAGTAGAATTTAATGGAGATATTTTTTATGCTAATTTTAATAATCTCACAGAAAAATAAAAGTGCTTAGCTCTGTGTTTTTCCCTGTGAGGTTTAATAGTTATTATGTAATTAAACAAGCTAAAGAGCCCAATATGCTGCCTTGGGAATGCCTTCTTGTGGTATATAATCCAATTACTTTACTCATACTGTCTTGTTCTTGATTAAGATTTAATTAGAACATATTAATTCTTTTTCTATCTTCGGCATGTCGTTTTTTTTTTATGTGGCCTGGATTTTTCAGCAGATCCTGCTCAGGTACGACTCACGACACATTATGTCGGCACATAGAAGATTTATTTTTGAAACTTGTCAGCAGAACATGTCATCTTTCTGTTCATTTTGTAACGAACGAAACCTCCTGCTGATTGATACGAAAGTGTCGACGGGCGCCCAAGTGCTCTTATACCAGTACCTACAACGACATCTCATTACGTAACCTATGTGCAAATCACCAAACCGTTAAATAATGTATGATAAAAATGACAATATTTTTTGTTAGTAGTCAGTGACCCCAAAGTCTGACAACCAGTCTTACGGAGAGGAATCATGATGTTGATGTTGAACTTGGTTGTGGAGGTCATTAGGCAGTCGCTCTATGTAAAATACTGGTATTCAGCTGCATCCGGTTAGTCAGGAAGCCGACTGCCGACCCTGACTAACTACGCGTGGTGGTAATCTTATGATGTTTGGATTGAATTCATGGACCATGACTATCCAGAATAATTCAGAAGGCCAATTCTCGTAATTTAGAACGTTCAAAATCTAGTCGTAGTCTCATCTCGGCGACAAACAAATGTAAAAAACTTGTCAAAATGTAGGGAAAATAGAAGTTTTTTGACAGACTGAGACTGAGATCAGACTGTGAACGTTCTTAAAATTACGAGAATTGCCTCTCTGATATCAAGTAAAAATCTTCGTATACCTTTTGGTCTTCCTAGAGTCGTTAAGCTTTAGACCTCCTTCAAGTTATTTAATATTTTTTTCAATTGCGGAATTCTATTCCAGATTTTAGCTTTCTACAAGTTTGCATGTAAAGAACATTATTTCCAGAGTTGTACTACCTAGGTACCTACCACCTGTAACTTGTACTCGCCTCATGATAAACTTCTTATAGTCTCCAGTTTAAGTTAGTTTAAAAGGGTTATTTTGTTTGTCTTGAAAAGCTAATAGGGTATTTTGTTATTAGGTTTTCAATTCATGGGAAGCTACTTTCAGTTAGAGATAATGAAATCCAACAAGAACTCAATTCTATAAGAATTCAACCACAATTTTTTCTAGAAACCCCATTTTATAAGTTATTTTGGTGCATCAACTTTGTCAAAACGAAAAAACGAACTGGCAATGTTGGATCCACGCCAAATGATTGACGACACACATTTTTTTCACAACTAAACTACATAAATATTTCTTTTTTATAAATAGATTGAGATGTGCCACATAGATTCGGTTCAACGTTTTCAGAAGCTATTAAAAAACGTAAAATGTACCTTATAAATTTATTTTCCATTTTATATTAACCTAAATTAAGTACGATAGTATAATTTTAAATTAATTATAACAGTTATTAAGTATTTATTATGAATTCACGTTCATAAAGTTATGTAATATATAATAGTAATTGTGCTTAAAATTACTGTGAATGAAATGCACTATTATGGACAATTCAGTGCGTCATACCGCTCTGAAAATTTTATACATTTGATGATATGTGTACATAATTTTAGTGTTATATATGTATATCTAAATACAATATTTTCATCTATATATGTATAAGGCAAGATGGCCACATCTATGGCTTACTATATTCCTTTTGGTAAGCATAGCTACTAATATTATTCTACTTACATTTAAAAGTATAATGAATGTATATAATTCAATATATTAGACCGAATCTTGTTTTTACTTAAACTGAAAGCTCCGGGCGGTAAGAGATTCGATTCGGTCGGTAAATATTCAACAATTTTTATTTTTCTTCCACATAATAAATAGTTATCAACATGTAGATTTACAAATATCAACAAAATAAATTACGAATAACAGAATATTACAATTAGAATTAAGTTTACATACTATGTATCAGTGATACCTACCTACTTGGGCTAATACCCCTAACTTGTACTATGTCGCCGTCCAAGATCTCGCCTTCGTTTGAGATGAATCTCATTACCATACAAATACTTTAATGGCTGCTGAACGAAATAGACAGTAATAAGTCATCACCCAGTCACTAAAATGCTGAAAATCCGTTCAAAAGATGGCAAGTATTCTATTTAAGCATCTGACGATGTAATTCATTTAGTCTATTCCAGCTTTTTGTATGTATAAGTGTTTTCTTTAATAGAATGGCCGGCGACCTCCTATAATTCAATACATTAAAATTACATGGACTAGTAATTGAATTATCCTAACTATTTTAATACTACTAAGTACCCTTAACCGCTGTGGAGAACAAATTATAAGTAATAATATGTTAATATTACAAGGGCATATAGGTAGTGTACAAAAAATATTGTTGTTTTTTTCACTGAGATAGTAAGAAGTTCATTACTTAAAATTACATTAATTACTTAACTTTTTATTGCTCTCCCTCTATCTTACGCTAAACCAAGTCCATTTTCGGACTTATTGAGCAATATGGACATGTTAATACAGAACTAGGAAACTTAAGTAATTATCTATGGCGTCTTACAACCAAAACAAATAGACTAATAACAGCTTCATTTTGAATGAAGCGTTGGTGATGTCGTCTCCATGTCTTGCACACTTAGAACTGGAATTGCAAACCATAATAAATACTCAAGTCATATTGGTTTCGATCATGACTTTATTTTAATTTTATTTTATTATACATTTTTCTAGAAGATTCAGATTTGCCTAGACTTAGGTTGGTTATACTTGGGCAAATTCTTGCATCTTTTATAAAATGCTAAAATCCGATAAAAAATAGACGTGAGTGAGGCTTTCTTTTCGTTCTAAGGCGTCCGATAGATCAATCATTTTGGTTTAATGTGTTTAATATACCTTATTAAAATAGAAAGCTACGTAAAATGGAAATAATGGATAGGAAGTACACGATAGTACCTATGTGATGATACAATTATAAAATTTTATTTTACTGGTGATCCTATCTACTGATCATCTTATAAACAGCTGTCAGACAGTTAATGCGTTTCCGCAAGCGTTGATCGATAGATGCCAGAAATATAATGAGGTTTTACACTTCTTTCGGTGATTTTATTCCAACACAAGTAAAACCAACTTGTAAATCAATTCACAAGTATTCAATTCCTATAAACAACAAAATATCTTGAAAAGTGAAACTGTAGAGTTTTGCTGCCCGGTGTTAATTTTCATAAATTAAGCCAAGCATAAAATTATATGCCAAACGTTGTCCCTTTTCATAATGTTGACACCAAAACAAGGATAATACTTTCGTTAATATTGTATTTATTGTCATTTAATAGCTGATATGCTCTTAATCGTTACTTTCAGTTTTAGTATTATATAGATATTTTAATATGAAGGATAGGCACCTACTTATTATGAAAATATATTTTACTATCGTCTATACGTATAAAAATATTATGTGATGTTAGGAAGTTGAATAAATGAGGCAAGAATATTTCAACATAGCTATCTTTATGTTTGATATAATAGTACTGGTGCTTTTTATAGTTATACATATTACATACGAATAAGTACATAAGTATTACCTACATAGTTTCATCACCACTGAACTGGCTAAGTACCGAGGTCTTAATTCTAAATAAAAAGCTCATAGCCTTTGGTCATTCTTTAACATTTTTGGTTTATGGATTCAACTAGATTCTAGACCTGTAGTCTATACCTATATTTGGCCTTGCTTCTTTCAGAGTGTATATCATTAAAATTTTCTAATGACATGGTTTGCTATCGTTTTTAACTACCGTTCGACAAAAGTCATCGAACGTTTGCTGTAACAGCTGTGTCATTATTTCATTCCACATTCAGACCTAAAACCGTGTTAGCAGTTCTCAAATTCATTACTGGTGATACTCTTACTAGCAAGTTACATATTGTTTTTTTTTTTCTTTGAAACTCAGATCTGAATTCATACCAACATCACGGGTGTCATCAGTAATGTGTCCGGGAACAGTTATGTCAATCCTACTGCATCCGTGCCTCTTGCAGCTGTGGGGGGTATGGTAGTGGAGGCAGCAGAGGAGCCTGCATGCCGGCACCCTGGAGCGTGTAGTACGGAGACACGTAGCCGGCACCGCTAGCTGCTGCCGCCGCTGCTGCTGAAACATAGAAATGTCGTTTTTAACTGAACCAATCTAATTCATGAATTTCTTAAAAAGGCATAACTATAAGATTTTTAAGTTGAAAGCAACAAAATTAATAAAAAATACAACAACACAAAATCAATATAATCTAAACACCTTTATGTCTTTAGTTGAGAGTGTAGTACAAACCGGCGGCTGTAGCATACGGGTCGAAGCCGGCTGCGGCATACTGCTGCTGGTAAGCCGCCGCTCCCTGCGCTGCGGCCGCCTGGTACTCGTACAGGTGGTTGGCAGCAGCCACTGCCGCAGCGTGCTGCAGCTGCGGTAGCTGCACTAGTCCGCCTGCTCCCGAGCCCACGCTGGCGCCAACCCCGCTCATCGCATTCATGTACTGCGGTGTGCTGTACATGTATCCAGGCGACAACCTGCCAATTTACAACAAAGTTATCCAAAAATCCTCCTGGCATCAAAGACGTCAAACCTACAGATACTCCACAAAGTAAACTGCACATTTGACGTCTACTGTCACCCGCGATATCCTCTCACTGACTTCAATAATCTCGTGAGGAGACATCGAAAAATTATTAATTTTTCTCTTTAAAACGGTCACACTACCTAGCCCCAGCAGCCTCGACAGGCACGAGCATCTAATCTTGTTATGTTAGTAGACATCGATAAACTGTTATAATTATGTAAGTATGCGACTGTCTGCCTATGTCGCCGTTGCGGAACCGCCGCCGTGCGTCAGTGCCAGGAAACTTAAAGAAAATAAAAATATACAACGGGCGGCACTCCGCCTCTACCGAAATATCCAGGCCACTCGGTATTTGCCTAGTTATCGTTACATCGTCGGGAACAGTCGAGAGAATTAAGATTTAGATGGCAGGCCATTATCTAATTTTATTTCGAAAATAAGAGATGAAACTTCTAAAAATGTGATTCGAATATAATTATAATATTTTTGACTGAATTTTAGATCTGAATAAATATATAGATAGCTACGATAATGTGCTGCTTTGCCACACATACAGGCTAACCAAGTGGTTTAGCCTTGAAGGATAGGTAGGTAGAGGATAAGAAATTATGCAAGTCATAAATTCTAAGAAAAATCGTAAGTATGTCCGAATATCATAACATTGAGAAAACAGGACGTTATTTTCCAAGAGCCTTTTTATGATCATTATAACTTAGACTTTTAGGGGAAATGGTCTAAGTATTATAGGTAATGATGGACCTAACACAAAATGTCAAGAATAAAAAAGTGCCAATTCTGCTTAATTTGCTTGTGAAAGCGGCCAAGTTTGTTCAAGAGCATCTTGAATCCGCCTCAAGCCGCGTCAGCGTTTCTAGAGGACGCTCTTCATCCACACTATTAAGCATCGCACCACTTTAGATGCTATTATCCGTCTTTTTCTACCACTATAAGATGTGATAGAGATAGGCTGACTGTTGTTTGTTCTATTTCGACTGAATTAGCATGGTACAGGGATCGGAGGCAATACGCATGCGTGGTCCACGCCCGCATCCACGCCCCGCCCGCCATATACGCCCACCTGTGGTCTACTGCTGTACCTCTAAATACCTACTAGATGTTAGTAGATGAATTAAGAGTACAAGTGTAGATTACGATAATCTATTGGAAAACTACCACGTAATCTAGTCGTAAAATCTCATCTACAGTCGTCAGTTCGTCACTCTACGATCGTATAGCTACGTTACATGGCTTCCTGTTTTAATTAAGTTTCGATATCCGAGTTAATATAATTATCTACTTTGAAGAGAGAAAAAATATAGTAGTAGTAGGTGAAAACAAACAGCATTATTAAAACTGGCATATATATACTCACACAAGCCGAGCTGACACATCTACTAAAATACAAAACACAACCACATACTAGTCTGATAGCTAATAGAGGATGTACAGGATCTTAAGTTAAATGCCACTTTCAACGTTCCTCGGAGAAAGTATATAATAATTACATAAATTACATGCAAAAAGTCATCGAAATAACAATTAAACTAAGCTTATTTTATGACCATCTGATTAAACTATTTCTAAAACAATTTGGCTATACCTAACAATGAAAAATTAATTTACCTACACATCATTGCTTACATCTATACCTACGTACGTTAAGTTGGTAGGTAGTACAATTAATTTCAGACCAATGCTTTTACGCGTAAGTACTTTATACTTAGTCATAATTCCATTAGTCTGTGTTCACTAAATCGATCGTAGACAACCTTGCGTTTTGATAATTTTGAGAAATGAAAAGAATACTTTCAAAACAACGTAGATCGATCTCTCAAACGTCACAGTTAAACCCAATTCGATTGGAAACGAAAACAAAAGCGTTAATTCGATTGAAGCTTTCACTTGATTATATTCCATTAAAACAAGAGTGTCACTGAATAATATATGGACAGTTGTGTTGGCGTGGTGGCCCTGGCTGAGCATCGATCGGCTCACGTCGTCAATATGTAATTAAATGGGACACGATGACTGCAGGGCCAGTCGGTGCGGATAAGCCGCGTTGTATCGAATGCATGTTAGACAGCACGGCGGTACCGGCGGCGACGGCAACAGCGGCGACCCGTCGAGAGCGCGCTCACACCTACGCACACACAGCGCGCCCTCGACTCCTGCCGCCGCCGCACTACGACAATTACTTAGTAAGTGTATTAAACGAAATCCACCACCAACAAAACTCAATTCAAATCAACAAAATCTTACACGAACACGGCATAAAACATAAAAGTAAAGAAAACATTGAGTGTCGAGAACGATGCGTAAAGTGTGACGGCGGTGGGCGGCGCCCGCGATTGACGACGTCGACGCCGGCGCCGCCCATGCTCCGGTATAGCTTTGTAAAATGTAAACATTAAAAAACCCAATCGACTAATTCACACCCAAAACGAAAAAAAATCCACTCTCACGCTCACGCTTGCCATAGATACCTATGTGAAAATGTTTGATAATTTAGTCTAGGTGTGGTCCGCCGGCCGCCGCGCCGCTAGCCGTCAGGAGACGCCGCTCGCCTCATCTACCGAGACAAAAGTCAGCAAACTATATTTATACCGCCAAGCGATTTGAACCTGGACCTTAGCTGCTCCATTCCTACAGTTCTAACTTAGGAGCAGTTTATAAATCTCAATGATTTTTTTGAAATATGCGATTCAATAACAAACCTATATCGTGAGAAAAGTACGTGTTTTTGTAATGGAAAAGTTGTGAAAATACTTGATATGTTTCCATAACGAAAATTACGACCTATTCGTAGACATTACGAACGCACGTACCTACATGATTGTATTGGTGAAATGGAAAGATGGGTTATTTATCTTGTCCAATCTTTGATCTAAGAAAAGATTTTGAGCTGTTCATTTAACATCTAAGTAAGAATAATCTACGTCTGATTTTTGTCTCGTGAGATGTATTCAGAGCGGCATGCGGCGCCGCTAGTGCTGGCAAATATCGAAGTGTTGAACCACTGAACATTGATACATGATACAGATATGGTACAGATGTAACCAGCCGACGGGGTACTTACCCATACGGCGAAGGCAGCACCGTTTGATAACCGGCGCGAACACCCGCTGCGGCTGCAGCGGCCAAACCGAAACCTGAAAAGAATACAACTTTATTACTATGTCATCATACCACACGGGTACATAATAAAACTCTCAACAAAAAGGGGACAAAAAGAAATCGTAAAAAATAAAACTTCTTATAGACGACATCATACTCTTTCAACATTATCATTAATGTTCGTAAAGACGTCATTTTCAGTCTCACTTAGCGGAAGTGGCTAGAGCGAAGTCAAACTAAAATACATTATTATATCGAAGAGATTGGACCACATCCAAATGACACGAGAGTCAACTTAGCGCAGGGAACGTCACTGTTAATTTCTTTTTATTGCATTGTTAAGTCGCGCGAGGCGGCGTCTATTTTAGTCGCTCGCCGCCCGCCCGGGCACCGGCATCCATGGACATACCTCTTGACAAGAAGACGACAAACACTCGCTATAAATGGCTTTCGAACTTTGGCACAGGCCGATGTACCCACGTTACCAAAACGATCGCAAAGACATCTTCCACCTAGGTAGAGGTAGCCAAGTTGACGACACTTCCCGGGTGTCATATACTAATTTGTTATGTACGTGTTTTTTACGGATCGGTTATTCTTGTGCTGACCATTTCGAAAACCAAATGATATGTCATATTTAGGAAATGAGCAATCACAGTGATTGTGTGTTTGAATCATAATAATCTGTGATTAATGGTTAATATTCAGAAGAGCGTAACCTCTACCGGCCTGTAAATAAGTTTGCCATTGTGTGGCGAAATTTCACCGGTGATTACAGTGGATCACATCCGCAGCCTCTCCGGATGGTGTTGCGGTTCGTTTGCTATGGGAGTACCTAGTTGTAGTGACCTTGCTACTTTCAATACCGATAGATATTGAAATGGCTACTTCGTCAACTGGCGGTTATTCGATAACTAAACATTTCGATTTTTTTGCCATATCCAGAGATAACCCATAGGTGTGACGTGAAATCCAGATTATGTAAGCTTGCTGTGTTGTATCCAGCACAATAGATACTAATACTAGTGCTGATCGGTTCTGAAGTCTAGGGCTAATCGCGTGCCACACAATGCGCGTGATGTGCCACCGCATTTGTTCGATCGATGCGATGCTATTTGACGGCCGAGGTCGAACCACTGTCCACCACAAAGCTTATCTTGATTCATTAAATTTTTTCTCTTTCCTTTTATGTCCATTGTCAGTTGGCCTGAATGTAGCGCGATGGTCTTTTGTTGCTTATATGTGACCCAGATAGATTTTAGTCGTAATCGATTGTCAAATACGATACAAAAGCCAAACAGTTGAATTTATTCACAACAATGTAGAACAAAATATGACGCAGTGCAAACACGGTTTGAAGCTAAAACTAAAATGAATCAGTCATCAAAGTTCCGGCGGTATAATTAGTCATGGGTCCTCATGAAAAATATCTCGGTTATTTGTGTAGGTGGCACGAATAAAGCTTTGTCTGAATTCCTGTGCGAGTTTTTTTTGTTTTCAGGACGTCTTCTGGAGCTCAGGTCGTCGAACTGCAAAGCCGACAGTAAGTGCTTAACGTCGCTTGTAAGGATTCTACGGAAATACGATTTTAGACGCGAGCGGCCTGAGCGGGATAGAAAGAGGGTATTATTATATGTAGGCATTCGACTCTACTGTGTACTCAAGTATTTTCAATGCCATTAACTTTTGTACGTTCTACATTTCCACAATATATATCTATGCATAAGTAGGTACTAAACATGTCTAATCTCAGAGTGTAATTATTTCGTTTATGAGTTCTAGATTTAGGTACTTATACGAAATGTGTTCGTGCAGCCAAAATTTCCCAATAAATAACTAAAACCTCTCATTATTATGAACACGGTTTCATGAATACATTGTAGAATAAATATGTCGTGTTAGTTTATCGATACGAGAATAGAACTAGATGTGTTGTGGCCCAGTTTCGTATGACCAAACTAGTCGTGTTGGACTTGCGGCCGTCACGGTTTTGTGTTTGGCGAGCCTTTGATCTGACTGGTGTCGTCTGCGACACTATCAATCCCATACCTATGTCGCGATTCTGTGGTCGATTGCCGGGAGCGATTAATTACACCCCTCCCCGCCGCGACCTCAGTTCCTGGGACACTTATTTTTGGACAAAACACGTGCGCGTATGAGCCAACGGCGATTTTTATGACCGACGCGACGTGTCTTTCCTCTCACATCGATGACTCGCAACCAGCCATGGCATGTTTAAGTTAGAGAGAGTACTTAGTATTTTTTGTACTTTAAAGTTAGGTTTTACAGTAGGTTTAACTTGCATGTAGCATTCCAGTTCAGTCACTTAATAAGAGAAGTTGAAAGATATCGCAGACATGAAGTTGCTAGTTATGCTTTGTAGGTCCCGACAAAAGATAAGCTGGCGAGGAAAGATGAGGTTCTGGCTTGATGCCAAAACTGGTGTCGCGGCAGAGTCGGCCGCGACGACGTTCCCAAAACTGCGTATATTTAGACAAAATAAAGAGCGCGCCGAAGACAAAACGAGACGCAACTCTGTTTTATAAATAACCGCGTCGTTCGCCGGACGGACTCAGCCTCGCCCGACCAACCTCTGCACGCCAGCTGTTGTACATAAATAATAATTAAGACACGAAGAAAGCTCCACGTCCATCTTTTGAGGATCATCAGATCAGGGCGAAAATTTTAGTATAGTTAGCTACTAAAATTATGAGGAACGAGCTCTAAATGGTTTAAAGTGTAACTAGAAATGTAATCTACTATGTAGGAGGATTATTGGAGGATCGAAGGGCTTCGTGCGGAAGTCGTGGACGGGGATCGTGTTTCAGATGGTGACAAAGGGAACGGAACTACTACAGTGAAGTGTTCCTGTGTGAACTGGGGTCACTGCACGATGCTAAGAGTGTAAGCTGTTTTATGCCAGCTACCTACGCTCATAGCTCTACACCGTTCAGTTTCCTTCAATGCACAAATATAACTTATCTGTTGGCAATAGTCACAGTTTTTATTTAATCAATCATCGGCCTTCGTTTAACAGGCATAGGATACATTTCGATTAGAAAGATTAATGGACCAAGATACATAAAAATTACAAAATTTATAGAGCAATGTAACTAAGATTTTTGGGACATATGCCACACATCCGCATGATACGGAAGACGCTGTTATTTACTTGGACCGCGTTCAACAACTTCGAGGTTATTAGTGTGGCGACGACGTCGCAAATTAATTTATCTGTGCGCGCACTAAATCTGGCTTACTTCTAATTCACTGTGAATTTCCAAATATCTGGAAAATAACTAAGCAAATTATTATGCGCTGCCTAAAATAAAACCGCCAAAACATTACACACTTAATTCGAAAATCGTTGACTTGATTTTATTGCGATTCAGTGAATTTCTAGAATCTTTCTGTACCTACCAACATTCCGGTTAGGTTTGAATTTAGAGTCAATCTAATCCTGAAACATTAGTTAGGTACCTACGTTAGTCTAATTAGTAATAGGTATGCCAGAAGCTCATCGCGGGATAACGCAAGCGCAGCTAGTCTGAACAGTCATTAACCTGCATCTGTGTCTACCTTCAAATTAGAAAATATATGTGTAATTTTAAAACAATATAGTGGAAAGTAAATAAGTATCTAAACAAACATTGTGGGTAAAAGAGTGTCAATCCTAATTTATGTTCGAAATCACATCAAAGCGACATTGTGGCAGTAATTACTAGTTTCCGTTGCAATAAAACAAAGATAGTAACTATTGGTGTGAAGCGAGATCGTATCACAATCCACGCGATCACCATTGCCACCGGCTGACCATTATGGCTTCGCTTCATACAATTATAGACGATGCTCGCCTGATATCGATTTATGGTTATGCTTTTTGAAGATAAGCTACTACAACTAGCCTAAATCTACATATAGGTAAGTATCATTGCTAAAGTATTAGGTACGCATTAGGACTACTTTTAGACATGACAGCCACTAAGTAGACGAATAAGAATATCATCGCAATAACGGACATGCAGCTTATTATACTTACTTTTTTACACTTATAAGATATTCTAACTACCGCTTTACTTGGAATCATAGAAAAAAAAAACGTTTCTTTACAAAGAAGCACCTACAGCTTCCAAAACATATCGCCAAAATATTGAGGACTAATAAAAGACATTGTATTCAAATCATAGACAATCTACGACGCTCGCCTATCGTCTAAAACGCCATTAGTTAACTCGTACAACTCGCTGAAAAGTAAACAATCACATCACTCATACATCTATGATCTATTTAAAATTACCACAGAAACTAGGCGTACCAAAATCGGTTAATTAAATGAACCGACTCGCTGTGCCATATCGATTGTAAGCAAGCGGCGCGTGCGGACCCATCAGTGCATTCGTCGCCTAAATCCCAAAGACTAAATAAAAATATTCGCTGGGGTGTGCTGGCCACTGCGGGGGGTTTGGGCACATGCATAAGTAATACACAAGCGAAGGGCGCCCGGCGCACGCGATCCGCCTGCAATGCCAAACACAGGGACAACCCCTTCCCAACACCGCAAAGGGCCAAGCTATCCATTAATCAATGATGACTATATGCTTACTGCTTAATGCTTATGTAGCATCCCTAACTTGAGACGTTCATCATTACCTTACTGACTTTCTTATTTTTCTCTAGAAAGCTCTCTGAAATTCGTTTTCAGTGTTTTTTTTTTAGGGCTTTCAATATACCTACTGTCCCTAGGTCGGTACTTGAAGTACCTGCAGTCAGACATTGAAAGATCACGGAAATAGGTACCGTACTACCCCGATCTTTCAATGTCTCACTGCTGGGCAGAGCCTAAAACCAGAAGGTACCTAGGTAATAAGTAGGTACTTCAAATTAAAGTCTTGTTTCAGGTATCCTTTAGCTGATGGAATTAAGTACCTAATGGACTGTAATAGATCGTAAGCTTCAAGACGTTGGTCGAATGTTTTCGATTGGGATCTTTCATAGACAGGTGTGAATCGATTAGTGCGCTGCTCGTTCCACTCAATAATTCATAGTGTCGCTTCGTGTGTTTGGACAAGTGGCCCGTTCGGCCTTCATCAACACGCCCATATAATAAAACTTTAACAATGTTTTCATAATCGACGCCAGGCCCGCTGAAATCGCCCATTGGCTGCAAACACTACGCCGCCGTATTTAGAAACTGGGCTACACAAATTTCTTACCACAGCAGTTGTTAACGGGTACATTATGTACTACGTTAACAATATACCTAGTACCTACCGCCGCGATACATTGTAACAGCACAATTCAGTTTTCAATTAAAATATTGTGCAAAAAACACCTAATCAAACACAAACAGGGACCGTCTTATAAACTGGCTCGCATGAAACATTTATAACGCTATTAGTAAATATCTTCACCTCATATTATAATGGAAATGCAGCTATGAATTTTTTAAAAGAATATAGACGTAGATAATTAAGGAACTTACTACCTATATCGATTTCCTTTTATTTTCTACCTACGCGTTCAGCTTGCTTGTTTATTTTGGCGCGAGCCACGATGCGCGGGCTCCGAAGACAGACAAGCCGTTACGCCTCTATCAAACCCCCTTGAATGGATTTCCATAAAAAAATATGATTCCGAATTAATCTAAATCAGATTGTTGCCTACTTGGAGCAAATTTAAGTCTAGTTTTATTGTAAGAAAAAAAAAACCTTAACTCATGAATATAAAAAACCAACAAACCAATTTGTAATACAGTCTGTACAATGCATGAGATATTATAATGTGTACTGTCATTTAAATTCTGTTCTTTTCAATCTATGAATACATATCTAACAAAAAAGTAGTCGTTTTTTAGACAGATTGTATTGAAGTACATAGCTGCAAAGCTGAATGCGTTGCATATCATTTTCTTATATCGCAGCCCCTCTGTAACGGTAACGGCCAAAGCGTTGCACTCGCATTATTTGAGGACAAAACGGTCTCCCTAAAACCGGCCTAGCTAACGGTCATTTTCTTTTCAAAACACATGAACGAATCTAGATTAAGGGGATCTTTGCAACGAATGTTTCGAATGAGCGTACGGTGAACAGACTCTGTGAATATTATTTCAACGTATCAGTATAAAGGTGCACGTTTGAAGGGCTTCGTAAACAAACACTGTATGCCTCAGGCGTTGTGTATAAACCAATTTTACAAGACACAGAATGTAGACTAAACAGGCTCTGCGGCGGCAGATTTAATGCGTTTCCCGCACCGTTGCCAGTGCTGAGCTAAAACTAAACTATTTGAATCAAATATTTGAGCGCACATGCTTTCAAAATTATCGTCGAAATAATGGACAAGTTATTGACAACCCAGAGTAAGAGTAGCTACAAGGAAATTTTACAAAATATTCATATTCCTATTCCAATTTCCAATAATGAATCTATTATTAAAACTCATGGGGCCCAAATCTGCTATTTTTATAAATTCGTCATTCCAACACGATCCCATTGTGATTTTGCTAAAAGTTCGTAATCTGCTAAATTCATAATTGTCGATCATTGGTCGATCAATGGTCTGAGAAAAACTACTACTTTTCATGCTAGATTTCATTTAATATATATTTTTACATATTAAGTATTAGTCATTGATATATATGATAGCTCAATGGTATTAGAGTTTACAATCTGAAGTAGTAGGTAAGAAGTTCGAAAGTAGCAATACACATTACATTTATTCATTTGTCATTATGTACGAGATTACCATTTTATGCCATTTCTTTCAATGGAGTGTCAGTGGTTGACCATTGGAAAGTCATAATGACGCCATTATATTAGTAGATTACCAAACTTGTCAAAATCAACAATTATGAAATCAATGACAGACCATTCTGACACTATTGTAACAGCAGACTTGAGGCCCAGCCAGTGCTTCCAGATCCCAAAACTAAAATTACAGTGGTGCGAGCTAAAACATACAGGAGTTTCTAAAAACAATACAGTAGATTTCAAAATCGATTACAGTAAAATTACAGACAAACTTTGTTTACATATTGATAGAAAAATAAGTCTAAAATACAGTAAATCTGCTGTAATTACAGTGAATCTGGAAGCACTGGGCCCAGCTCTTTCGAAGCCAGAGAAAGCAAATACTTAAACAGGTTGCTATTGGTCGATCATGAGCCTAAAAAAATCTGATTAGGACTGTAAACCTCATCTTGTTCTTTAAAATTGTGATGAGGATCACAAACAAAGAATATGAAGAGCTCGTATTAAAAAATGTAACTAGCAAAAGATACAGAAAAAAACTATTGAATTGTATCGATCGCGTAAAAACAGACAGTTTTATAACCGCTTATCGCAAGAAACATCCTATGAACGTTTAACCATTTCAACTTATAGATTTTATTTTAGCATTTAGATTTTTATTATAAGTACTTTGTTCCTTTCGTCTTATAGTTTATTTATGTAAAGTACAAACATGAAACGTAAACATGCGAATGAAATCCAACAAGAAGATTCTGCCTAAATTGAAGATTCTAGCTCTGATGAGTGATGATAACGCAGGACTGCCATTGCCGCGCGTGTCAGACTCGGACGCAGGCATAGTGTGCGCGCGCATATCACAGGGAACGTGGCATATGGCGTAGCCGGTATAGCGAACCAGGTGTCTCGTCATGCGCGCCCGCACCCATTGTGTGGCACCCCTCCACCCCTCCCCGCGGCGCCCGCGCAACTGTTTTCAATGTGTGCACTACCCGACACATCGAACAATGCCGCGACCTCCAGTAAACGTTGCTGTAACAAGGATGCGGATCCATTCATTCGCTCTTTAATTTTCTCAGACATTTGACAAAGACTCGACGATCAGCTGTTCCGGCCGTCAATGAACTGGTTTTTGTAACTGCCGATGCCATTTAATATTAAAAATCTGGACAGACTATTCATAAATCAGCTGTGTCTTTGCTTGAAGTTGTTCCAATGTTCAGGTCTTTTCAAGCGCATGAAACTAATCGCAAGCTACGCAGCATAAATAAAAGGCAATTATTTTGAATCGGTTTAGTTTGGTGTGACGTCTGTTTCATAAATCACGTCAATCAAATTGCCTAGCCTTTCCCAACTACATATGTTTGGGTCGGCGTCCAGTATAATCAGATGCAGCTGAGAGCTGAATGCCACTGTTTTACATGGAGCGTGTACCTATCTGACCATTTTTCATAACTCACATAAACTACACAATACCTAATCATGCAGGGACAATTGTCCTGCAATCACTTGGTAAAGTTGTAATGGTTTGTTTTGCATAAAATTATATGTGGCACGAGTTGCTATCAAGTATCAAGGTATTGTTGATTGCGTACGCGCGGAAGTTTCATTATGCTATGTCATTCATGTTAGTCGCCTCTTGACCATGTGATGGTCGGTTATAGTAAATTAGTTTATGTGCTGAATCGTTTGAATCTCTGCCAATGTGCTCTGCACTCGGCCCGAACGAATTGATTAGAGAAATTGTAATTAGGGACTTTGATTATATGAATGAAAGTGTATCATTCATGGAAAATGTGTAGGTACTGTGGTGGCGTCTAAAACCTTTGATTTGTCCGAGAATTTTGCAATATAATGAAGATGTAACATTCGTAACAAAAATTTGCTAATTGAAACTGTGCTTTAACTGTGAATAAGTTAATTAAGAATGTTTAACCGATTCGTTGCGATGCCTAATTTCACTAACTTCTAGCCGTGGCGTCGAACAAAAATAACGTGACACTGATCAGTGCCCAACGCCATACGATTAAATGACACTCATCTGTGTCTTCAGCCATGCGGAAAAGAAAACAGTGTTTTGACATTTTTTTACGTATTCAAAGCTCGAATACTTTTAGTTTACATGTGAAATCTAACGTGAACGGTCAGGCACGTTGAAGTGATGGCACTGAAACGTGCCATCCGCAACGAATCGGTTAAAGATAAAAAAAAATCCTCACCTAATACAGAAAATACCAAAATTTTTTCTTTAACAACAACAATATAAAGTTATTATAATCAATTATAACGTGCATATAATAATAAGTTATACGTAACCATTATCAGTTCATGACGAAGATAATATTTCATATCCGATGCTATGATGCAGAACGATAGACCAGTAACCCATTAATAGCAATCGTAACAATTCTTTTAAATATGCTTGGCGAGACAACAAAATTTATTCTGTATCCTTTCTGTATGGTTATTATGAGTACAATAAAATAGTTAGTTGCGTTTCACCTACGAATGGATGTACCCTCATTAGTCTAAATTGCCGACTGAATTACGAACCATGATAAATTACGTATCGATCGATCAAACATGTCGTTTGGTAAAAGTATTGTAATTACGTAGCCATCTTATGCTTTACGGGACACTTTATTTTTCCTTGTACCAGGAATGTAAATGCAGAGATTAGACAAAGGTTACAGTATGTCACCTTGCAAGGGTTGCGGTGCGTGTCCGTGGGGCACAATCAATTAGCGAGCGGGGTGTACCGAGCACTTCCGTTTCCGAGCGTTTAGGGACTTCCGGCGGGGGCGGAACGCTGATCGCTCCCCATATTCCACGGTACAACCGTCAGCGATACACACATTAAACAAGGCTTATGAAATTAAAACTTTATGTGGTCAGCTTATAGTTTAAAATATATTGTAGGTTCGCTTTTAGTATGTCCTATGAAGTTGACTGTACTAATCACTATTGTGTTCGACACGTCACCGCGGCAGGCGCAATAAATTGTAATTAATGGCATCGTCACTCATTAGTTTAAACGATTAAAGTTAGGTTGCTTGATGTGATTAAGATAGACTTTTAACAAACATGAATAATTTCAGTCCTTTCTTATTTCACTGAATAGGTGCAATCGTTCAACTGATTGTTTTCAGAATTCGTAGCAAGTTTACCTACAGATTTACTGCTTTCTTTATAAGGTAACGTTATCTTTACTTACTCGATATCAAGTCTTATTTTTTTTTTAAGTTTTTCTTTAGGTTATATGATCAATAGTGCTTAATCAATGTTTCTATATGAGTACTTTCGTAAAACAGTTATTAATTAAGTAAGCTATTAACTAAAGAAGTACTTCTCAAAGTAAGTGCCTAAACCCTTCTATGTTTGGTACCTCTTCCTGCTAATGTTGCCATTGAATGGCACTTTATTAACATCCACCTCACTACACTCAAAGATAACGTTAAATAAATTGATATCAGAGCACTCACTATCGGATTGCTATCGTGAACTAATCAAACGATATAAATACTTGTGCCTTAACGGTATGTAATGAAATACATCACTTTACTTATTTCAAGCAGACCTTTCAAAACTAATAATGAATAAATTACAAGATTGAAGTTCAGGAAACTGAAAAGGAAGCAGTGACGAATGGCATCGTGGAAAATATTGCACCCTAAGTGCTCTTACACACGAGCGACATGCGTCAACGACAGAGGCAACTAATATTTTTTTTTTGGAATGGCGTCTCGCAGTTCAACCTAGGTTGTCGTCTGCTTAACCGGGCTTGCCTGTGAATGCCTCAATAAAGTAAGGCCTCCAGCCAAGGCTTAAAAACTAAGCGACTACACGCTAAGGGCACCCCCTGTGGGGTACGGACCTTGGCTTAGGGTGTCGCTGGGAGAGGGTAACAAGGGACAGGCTGGATCAGAATTAGCCGCCCGTGTATTTACGGCACGCAGTGGCAAAACTATAGGTACCGTTTGGCGCCCGTGGCAAATTCAAGGAATGGGGCCCTTCCTCAATGTAAAGAAGCTCAACCAACGTTATAGTTTTTTTTTTTTTACTTGCTCTTCTGCGTAGATTTCATATTTTCCCCTACAAAATTTAACGTCAGGCGTTAAATTCTGCTTTGTTGGTCTAGTGGTCGCAAGCGCTACTGCTGAGTATAAGATCCTGTCAAAAAAAAAATTACAAACAATGGGAAAACATTAACGTTGTGATGGAACTGCCAGCTGCTTACGAATGTAAGTGTGTGAACTTTTAGTTTATTATAAAGGATGATCGGTTGGTTGCCATCCTGATTTCATTGAAGAAGGCGATTATTTGATGAACGGAGATTTTATTGTGGTTGGCGCAAATATACTTAAAGTAGCCCTATCTAGCTAGATATCTAGATAGATAGGGCTAGACATTGATATATACGTTACACGGGCTAGATAACTAAGAGAAATGGGATAATCAAGAAATTAAAACAAGGTGGTCAAAGACCTTTGCTCTCTACTCTGGCGTATGGTAACCACATTAGAAGCGACCGATGTGCAGAGATCAGATGGGCAATTCACATAATTATAAGAACGTTCAGTCTGATCTCAGTCTCAATCTGTCAAAAATACCTTTAATTTCCCTTCATTTTTGACATTTGTCGCCGAGATGAGACTGCGACTAGATTTTGAACAATTTAAATTACGAGAATTGGCCTTTAGATGATCATACTTACGCAGATTGAAAACAAATCGTATGCAGTCATTAAGGAGACGGTCAAGTTTGTCGAGGACATCTGCATTCAAGTTATAGTTGCACACATCACCATAATCGATGTTAGGAGAAATTAAGGACCGCACTAGCATTGTTTTCATTGGTAATAAATTTTTCAGTCTGTACAAAGCCCGCAGTGTTCCAGTAACTTTCTGGCTGACCACGCGAGTTCAAAGAACTATTAATGTGCAAGCCTTGGACAAATGGAACGATCGTACCATTGAAGAGAAATGGTGGCAAGGTTGTATCATCCATCCACCTTACTCATATTAGAGTTTAGTGCTAGCTCAAATCTATCACACCAGGTTTTTATAACTAGCAAGTCCCTATATAATTTGTCGATAGCCTCAGGTATTTCTTCAACCCTCCTTTGAAAATATAATTGCAAATCATCTGCATACAGATGATATGCACGTTGAAGTTCGGAAGCTATAAGATTAATAAAAATTTAAAACAGAAGAGGAGAAAGAATACCGCCTTGAAGAACGCTGGTTTCCAAATCACACCAGCATGATGATGAATCCCCAACATGAACGGACTGCTGTCGTTTCTGTAGGTAAGAGGAGATCCATTCTATTGCCTTGGGAGAGATCATAACATAGGCCACAATGGCTAACAGGATGTCGTGACTGACGATATTAAAGGCATTCGAGAAATCGACCAACACTAGTGCAATAACTTTGGCGTCTTCCAGTCCTGCTCATAAATCGCCAGTAACTTTAAGGAGGGCGGAAACTGTATTGTGCATGGGCCTAAACCCAGATTGAAGAGTAGCTCTCTTCTTTATGAGTGAGTTACGATGAAGACAATTGGAGAATTATTTGTGGACGCAGGCCTGGAGCACTTAGGATAGGAAAGGAAGGATTTATATGGGGTGGAAGTGGCTAGAAAGGAAGGGATTACAAACCATAGGTAGTGGACGAACATAGGCTTTGAGCCACAAGGAAGGGAATATTCCGGTATAAAGAGATTTTTTTACAATGAGAGTAATCGTGGGTAACAGATGACCCAGAATAGTTAGAATCATACCACGGGTGATAGTGTCAATCCCACCGCTTTTGATTTAATAAAAATTAACTTTTTGATCTCTCCCGTTTCAACTGGTAAGGAGGACGCGTTAAACCAGAAATTAGGGACAGATTTTGTTGCTTGGTTAGACGTTCCATGGTAGCAACAGTGGAGAAATTACGGTTGAGATTGTCCAAATCAATTAAAAATTAAGGTCTAAATGCCGCGGTTTGCCGATACCAAGAGTTCCAAGAAATTTCCAAATATCGGCTAAACAGGAAGAATTGATAGTATCTAGAATGTGGCGGCGTTTAGCATTGCATATCGCCTGATTACATATATTACTTGCAGCTTTGAATAGTGTCCAGTTTTCATCAGTAGATAAGTACGATCCCTTTTAAATTTACGAAACGCGCGGACCCTACGTCGCATTGCCATCTGTGTTCCTCTTGTCATCAATGGTGCAAATGGGCGTTTTAACTTCCATTTTCTGACGGGAACATATAAAAAGGGTGATAACACAACATCATAGAAGATCACACCTTGCCGTCAGCGGAAACGCCTACTTTAATTTTGTGTAGGTACAAAATGTTCGAAACCTGAATGATGTCCTTTGTTGCACATTTTCAAAAAAGTTTGCATTTATACACTTATGTTAGGATCCTCGTGTGCTCATGGCCCTCTCGGGCCGGCGGCCCCCTCTGGCTGGGGGACGTAGCATTTTGCCCCAATGCCACCCTATAGTTACACCACTGGCGGCACGTTGTGAACGAGAGCCGCCGACGGCGCCGACGCGTCGTCGGCGGACGTCGACGGGTGTCGATGGTTCCTCTGTCGTAGAAGCGTGTCGCTCATGTATACACATGAGTATGTTGATATATCCTTTTATATATCAATGATGCAGAGTAACATTGAAAACACATTGAAGTTTGTCGTAACTATTGAATTCTTTTTTAATTGCCATTGGCCCCGATTCTGTTGTTCACAAACTAAACTTAATTTAAGTTCAGTACCTACATCTTTTTCTTTCTATTTCATTATGAAAAGGACAGAAGATAAATATTAGTTTAGTCCTGTCAAATTAGTCAGCGCCTGACGTAAATTGACGTATTTTTAGTAGCCAATTTTTTAATCACGTCTAAACTTATCTATGGATTATCTAATTTGACAGGACTAAACTAATATTTATCTTCTGTCCTTTTCTTAGTGAAATAGAAAGAAAAAGATGCAATGAACTTAAATTTAGTTTAGTTTGTGAACAACAGAATCGGGACCATTGTCTTCTTATTATAAGTCGGTATTAACATTTTGTCTAAGATAACATACTTATATGGTAATTACACTGTAGACCATTCGTAAGAGTTACGTATTCATTCTCCAGCGCAAAAATGCACACATTCCTAGCTTTCCTATATAAGTATATTTATTTTTCTAACATTTCATTTCAGCAGTTACGATTAACATAATATTATAAATTTTTGTTGTGATGCGATACAGCACACATGTATAATTGACCCCCACGAAGGCATTGTATCACACACGACGCGATCACACCATTTTTTTGTCCGTTGACAACGCGCTGGCTTCGAAAATGAAGACAAAGCACAAAAAAGAATCATGACGTGTACGTTTGTTCGAACAAAAAATGCTCCTTTTACAAACAGCTGAGCGTTGATAAGCATTGCTCTGGAGTAACAACCCGTGAAGATTGCTGTGATTTATACTTTGTTCGTTAACGTGTCTTCATAAACCAGTTTTAGATCCTTTCATATCTGCCACAAGAACTGGGCACTTAGGCGAATTTTACATGAGAATGGCGACAACATGGTATTTTTATTTGGCAAGACTGCCAACCGCACAGCAACGGATCCAGTTCCTTCAGTAAATGACATGATTGACGTTCTTATAGTGAGCACGTTTTAATACTCTTTATAATTTATTCCATATCTGAAATTTTAGACAGCAATTTCCTGTTTTTTTAATTCTTAGGTATATCGGTTGCTTATATACCTACGGACATCCTACGGATATTACACAATTATACTCAGTAATACTTAATAATAAATATCTACACTATTATTTTATTTTGTTCCTTGCTTTGGCTTATATAACAAATAGGAGATTGTGTTGTAAAATTGTTCACACACTTTGTGGGTGCCAATATAGGTTCTAATACGAAGTGTTACACTACATTTTGTATGAAATATTACATCATGAAATTATTACCTACACAAATGGCATGTTAACAATACCAGTTGCCTTCTATATGTCGACCTATTTCCCGTAACCGACTGTTACTTATCTTTAATATCGATAAGGTAAGCGTGTCACTGACCTGGCGCCAGGTTCCCTCTAGGCTTGGCTCCGAGAATGGCGAGATTGACGTTTGCTTTCCTCCCATCTATGATAGGATTCGGATCCTTGCACGCTCTCTCCGCCGCCGCTCGATCACCCATTATTACCTGCAAACAAAAGTCCAACTTAGTCCTACCTATATAAATGTAATTTTATAACGAAACCATTTTACTAACAAATACGTCGGAGGATGACGTCGAGCCAGTATTACCAATTGTAATGCATGCGTGAGCCGCGGGTCGCCACCTCATCGGTTCTACTGTTGAATCGACCGATTTCAACTGACCTTCCTTGTCCCTGGCTTTAGCTTTGGGTTTCAATACTGAGAACCAAACAATATAACGGCGGAGGTTCAATTTAAATTGGAGCGTTGGTATAGGTAAGGCAAATGCTTGATGACCTCCAGATATCGAAAGCCTGGAATAATTGAAAATTCAAATGAATTTGAGTGTTTTTTGGATTTCCGTCCTTTGCGTGAGAGATACAGACACATACTTCTGAATTGGATTGGATTAGGTAAGTATATTTTGTCATTTATCACTTCGTGAAAACACCAGAAATAATTTGGAAGTTGGTTATTTATACGGCAATCAGACATTTTTCAGAAATACCCAGCGAGTCTGAAATTCAGTAAGTAGGTAGGTATTGTATGTAAATGTCCCCGGTATCAAGGAACACGTATAAATTAAATAAGTGAATCGGCTAGTTACAGACCGTACCGTACCGTACCGTAGGTAAGCCGTACAAATCGTAATTAAGCGCGGTGTGCGATAACGAACACTATCAACAGCAACTAACTGCCAGTTAGTTGATTGGCTGTATGTTTGTTCTGCCGAACTGATCTTTAAGTAACTCCTAAGCAAAGTAGGTAACTACATTATTTCAAATTCTACGTGTTATTCAGCACAAGACATGTCGTATCGTATAATGGGTTGTGTTCCTAAAATAAAAACAACTGGATACACTCAATAAACTTGATTTGAAATGAAGTTTATAACTAGTTTTGACAAGCATTACCAATTTATTTGAAACAGCTTAAACAAATTTGGCTTCCTTAGTGTTGAAGCCAATTCAAATGCAGTCTACAGAAGGTCTAAATTTTAAGTGATGAGCACTTCTATAGCAAGCTTTGTTTAGCGGAATAACTAACCTACAATAAATTATAAACGTCACAGTTATTGCTATTCGTAAATAGAGCTGTTTACTCAAAACACACCGCCAGTAAGCAACGTTTTCGCGGAATTACGATTAGTAGACCCTGATCAACAAATTAAATAAAATAGACTAGATTGCACACAAAAATGACCCACACGTAAGTATTATGTCTTACGTAGTTTCTTTCTAACTTTTAGAGGAGCAGACGCAGTCCGTTTGCTTTTAAAAACTAGTTACACAGACCTTCAATAGACTTCTGCTCCTATAGCTACAAAAACTAAAGATGTAACCACTATTAGCACTCGGTGTTAGTAAAAGCAGTTTATTTTAACTGCTGGCTTATGAAATCTTTAGCAGAAAATTCAGTCTCAAAAAATGTTTCAGTCTTCAATGCCAAAAAATTGTTTGTCAAACATTTAAACAGGTTACATTGCCAACTTATCCATTAACCGATCAACAGTTCCACTTATCAACTGTAGGTAGGTATAACATGCATACCTAATTATTTGAGCGTCATGCATTTTACGTGAACATGACAAGAATGCACAGTATTAAAATTTCACTTTTCCGACATTGTCTGTGAAGCCATAATTTTATACTTCAGGCTTCAGGTTTAGCAACATGTTCAAGAACGTGTTACCTTACCTAATATTCTTTCAGTTTTCACGTTAAGGTGTCTACAGACATATAATAGAATCAAACAGTAGAATGAAATTAAGTTTGTAATCCAGCGAAATTATCGATTGGAATAATCGAGCCCGTCTGCGGGCACCTCAACCTTCAGCAACATCGTTTACGTTTGTAGAGCATGATATCGACACCTGCAATTAAAAACATTGTAACTCATTTTTCACTACTTTTCAGGATAGCGATTTAAACATTCAATATATTCTCACTTTGTTCCTATAAAGTCCTAGCGTCTTCCAATTTTGTAAATATAAGTAAAAAGGGATTATCTACTTTGCTGTATGACTAATATGTTGTTTACTTATGTATTTTATGTTTTTATGACTTGCAATGATTTTTCATTAAAAAGTGAGTTACAATGTTTTTAATTGCAGGTTTCGATATCGCAAAAATATCGTGTGCATTGAAAAAATATGGACTGTCTATGTGTTAACTTTAAAGGTATTAAGCCATTAGCTCTACAGTGACATATTCCTCATAGTTGCGGAAACATAAATAAATAACACACTCCATTGTCTAGATAAAGACAGTCATTATTTTAATATTCGTCGACTAGACAGAAGTTAGATTCCCGCTTCAGAGTAAAATATTAATGACCTTCGCAATAAGAATCACAGTATATCAAATTGTGATACTTAGATATCACTTTGGTTTTCTTTCATAGTGTGTTTAACTTTAGCGTAGCTAGTGAAAGGGTTTCTGAATTTTAAGAACCAACCAATAACAAAACAGTTTAAACTAACTAATATAATGTAACAGTAGTAAGGACGCATTTCTTTGACAATGTAGCAGCAGCTTTAAATGTCTACGACGTAGCCCGTAGCCACAGGAGGCGTGTCCACGATCCGCCCATATTAACGCGCCTCATACGACACTCTTTATTAAACTTATATGGACAGTTATTATTATTGTCTTGTAAGTTTAATAATTGATCAACTAAGTCATTTTACGTAAGGCAGTTTTTTCTGAGGCTAATTCGAGAATAGTTTGGTTTTTCGGATAGTTATGTTTGTTATCATTAATGTGTACTTTATCATTTACACTTTAAGTGGATATATTTAACTGTTGACAAAGTACTTTAGCAAAAATAGTGCATTTTCTTTTCTGTCTAGCCTATGATGACCTCAACCTCCAAAAAACCATAAAAATTCCGGCATTGTGACAATTACGATCTTGAATCTAAGTAAGTAGTAGATACCATTCACTTGACCAAGTCTTAGGAAATATTTTATCAAATTATGAACTGTTTATTGCTGACGGTCTATTGTTGTAAAATATTATACTTCCAAATTAAATAAGGCTGCATGTATATGTTCAAAAGCAATAATGTTTTATGTAGTTACAGCCACGCTTTTCGAATCGAGTGGCTTTACCCTTGAACTTAAGATTTCTCAATAATATGTTCAGTATTTAGTGCCAATTTTACTAAGTGAATAGTTGTTATTTGAGACCTTGTATTGGCCGTGGTTAGGTAAACTTGCAAAATGTTCATCATGGATTAAATTGGAAGGATGGACGCACTACCAATGTTAAGCACTTATAAAACAATGTATACAGGCAAATTAGATAAAATAGAAATATTAATTTAATGTCTTTTCTTGTAATCTGCGTCGTGTTTGTGCAGAAGAAAGAAAGAAAAATGTGTTATAGTACCTACCTATAAAATATTTTTCTATCTTCTTTCTAATTAGGAATTTAAGGCAACCATTTTTTACAATTTGCAGGTCAGGACCTACTTATCAGGTTAAATGTTGATCTAAATAATATGATTCATCTATTTGTTCATTAATTTTTAATAAAATAAATAATTCAATACATCTATTTTCTATCTATTTCATCATTTGTGTGATAGAGTTGTGGAATATTATATATTATATTATATCTAAGTTCATATTACCCTATTCAATGACTATTGCATGAAATCTTGACATTTGTGGTAAATTTTAACTTATGGAGTGATTATAATTCTGTAAAGCTAAATTTATACAACCTGATAGTGACCTTCAAATTGTAAAAAACGTGGGTACTTAAGTATATTTGAATTTCGCGAGTTACCTTAGCGCATCCCATTAAAGAGCAATATTATAGTTAATTTTGAAGAAGAAAAAACTTACTGCAGGTAAAAGAGCGAGAGGAAAGTAAAATCTTTAAGAAATGACAGCAACACTGGAAGCGGTATTTGAACAAGTGAATTAGTCCAAATTTTGCGTTCAACAAGTTTAATCAATTAATTAGTCTGCTTCCATTAAAAAAGGTCCTGAAACTGAAACTGGACAGGTTTTTATTCGTATCTTCTAATTTTGTATGACGTTCGAAAATTCGCTGTAAAAAATGCTGTCTGCATTTTCAGAAATCCATTTTCTTTTTATTAGACGTCAATAAATTAATTTTTCAAGATTTTTTTTTAAATACGTAACTAATTTGTTTATTTCTGATCACTACAAGTTACTCATGTCTTGAGCACTTAAGTTATATATAAGAGTTATATATAAGACTACTACTACTACTCATGCCTTGAGCACTTAAGTTATATATAAGAGTTATATAAGACTTTTTAGACCATTTATTGTATAGAATAGATAATTTGAACAAGAACGCTTTTAATTTCGTAGGCTGATTCGGCGATAAAGATTGCAATTGTTAGACATAATCACGTCGTTAAACATTGTTATCCGTATCTGCGCAGAGTTTACTGATTAGGTACTTCCTCATAATCTGATTTGGAAGCATTACTTTGAAATAATATTTTGATTCCATAGATCTTTCATTCCTGATTATGCATGATGTAGATACCTAATTCAATTGCTTTTGAATATCGACGACAAAACATGACAATTAAAATTATTTATTCTTTTAACTCCTTAATTACTGGCATAAAAGCTTTTAAACATTGTAGGTGTTGTTAGTTTAAACAGTTTTTTTTTTTTTCTCGCCGTCTATCGCGTTTGTATTGGTCGTTGTTAGATGCCAGTTCCGAGCCCGTACGCTATCAGATGACAGTCTTTTGTTTCGTGCAAGTACTTCGGCACGTCCCGCCTGGAGCCGGCTGCGGCTTCGACCCAATGGCTATGTAGAGCAAAGGGACTTGCACCAGATAAGCAAATTTAAAGTTTTCACTCTAAAAGGAACTTAATATGTCATGTTGTGTGTGTTTTATTATGATTTGGCAATTACCTACAGTCTGATTGGATATTGAAGATTCTTAATTGTGTTGGCGTAGCGCCTAATGCAACCTAAATCTACAGCTTATTTTAATTATTTACAACCAATTGGCAACACATCATCGATTATTAATTGAACACGATTCAAAGTTCACATCCGAATCAAATCTTTGATCTTTTCTCATTCAAATATCAATTATGTTACAAACACTAATCATTTCATCAAAACAAAGTTAAAGTTAGTTGGCATATAATAATTATTATATCAAGTTTATGGATGGCTTTCGAAAATGAAATTTTAGTTTATAACAAACAGTGAAGTGTTACGAACGATGAATTGCGATTATTACAGCTATTTGGATGTCACAGCGAGGGTGCTACGCGTTGTGTGTTCCCTTAGGGTCTAAACACCCCTAGCACGAATTGAAAATGGGGTTGTGATTCATTTCCCACGAGCCCTACGCTGCACCAAACAAAAAGCCTCAAACTCTATTACATTAAACTAGCTGCATTGAAAAAGCGTCATTTATTGCATCTGTTGTTTAGAAATAAAAGTGTTATCGAACCAACCAGTACTTGGTAAAAAATCATCAAATTATGGCGCGCAACTAATTCATTCTTCACACAATGATTTTCCAAGGAGTAGCGATACATCAATAAGTTAGGTATTGTAATACATTCCAGATTCACGTGTCCGTGACATCGACATTTTGGCACTGAAAATGTTTTTCCCGATATGATGCTACGTTGCCCTGAAATGAAAATCGTCAGCGATGATGATGCATCTTAAAAGCATTGCGCATCGTGCCCTCTATTCTCAGTAGGTACCTACTTTGTTTGACATTTACTTGCGTGGAACAACTTCCGTGTTTGATGTAAGTAATTTTGCGATATACCTCGTATGTGTAGGTACATGTATGTACTTAGCTGCCGGTGGGTTAGGTATGATGTAGGTAGCAGTGAGGTGCGATAACGCGCTAACTGTGCGATACGGTCGCTGTTTCAGCCGACACGAGTCGACTGCGCACGAGCATTCAAAGTTTACGTGTCAATTCAGTTTCACATAATGCTTTCGTTACATGAAAATAAGCTAGGTGCGTTGTCGTTTCAGGTGACGTAAAATCATAAAAAATTGCGCAATTATTTGTGAAAAATACTTACAAAGCCATATCCTCTGCTTTTGCTGGTCTGTCTGTCTGTGATGACGACCGCCTCCTCGATGTCGCCATAGACCGCGAAGTGCTCCCTAAGGCTCTTGTCGGTCGTGTGGTACGGAAGTCCTCCAACGAACAGTTTGGTCCAGGTTGTGTCTTTCTGGCCTGGCAGCGCGCCCAGAGCCAGCAGCCCCTCGGGCTCGGCCGGCAGAGCGCCCGCCATCAACATGCCTTGCACAGCCTCCGTCGCGCCGGCCACCGTTGCACTCTGCTAACACTGTCACTGCGGCCGCTGTCGCGGTCTACCAGTCTATGGGTCGTACGAGTGTGTAGGTTAAGTTACAATTGTAAACACTGGCGTGCGTGCGGAAGCGACCGTTCGTCGTGGTGGTTGAGCGCGGACTGATGCTCGTTCACAGCGCACGTGGCGCTCCGGTACTAATTTTAGCCCCCGCCGCGCCCCCCTCGTCACCAGATGCGTCGGCAACGTCCCGGCCACATGCGTTGCGTGCCCTACCATGCCCTACTGCCTGCTACCCTCCACTCACGCTTAATGATATGCCTCGTTATCACAGTTGTGTAGGTCTTCAAGTTTCTAACTTTGAGGCACCACCACCAATTGCTAATATATACTTTTTTTTTTAATGTGGCGACGTGTTCTATTTTTGCTTCAAAAAGACTGTTTCAGTAAGTATTGTTACGAGAGACTAAAGACACCTCAATCAAACATAGGTAATTATTATATTTTTCAAAACCAATAATTGTAGTCTATACACATTACCTAATGTTAAAAAGCTTACAATGAACTTTTAACTTGCTACTTATGTACAGAGGCCAGCACATCAAGCTACCTCAATCTGTCAAATTTCTTTGATAGATTTTCAACTTTACTACAAAGGAATAAGGTCCATATACAATTGGAAAAATTTGACAGATTGGGATACCTTGATGTGCACGTTAACCAAAGCACAGACTTAAATGACCGAGGTATTGTCTTAAAAGCCAAAACCGCGCATGTGTATTTAAAACTAGAACAAAAGACAAACAATGATGCAGACACGCGTAAATAATTAGAAATGGTAATGAATTGGTCAAAACGTCTGAACAATGAGACCTCATAATACACTGGAGAATAAATACACACATCAAAAGTGTCTAGGGATCAAGCATTTTTATGCGGATTTCTTGAGATTGAGATGTGGCTTTGTAATAAATTTATGATTTTATAAATTTATATGGATCCTTTTTGGTGCATTTCATAATTTGAATCAGGAACTGTGAATCAAATTCGAGTAAAAGATGAAAATCAGCTGTCAATATTTTCCCTATAAAAACATACAACGCATTGAAGACATTATTAGTGCTACTGTTTCCCTACTACTGATTAAAACCAACGTTATTATGGAGCGGCGACGTCATTTAAGCAGGGAAGAAATGCTCAGAGCCGTGGGAATGATAGAAGCTGGTTCCCGGCAACGTACTGTGGCTTTAGCTCTGAATACAAGTCAGAGTGTTATCAGTCGACTTTGGACACGTTACCGAAGCACTGGTACCGTGGCTGAGCGCCATGGAGGACGGTATCGCTGCACCACACGGAGACAAGACCGATACATTCAAATCTTAACTCGAAGAGCTCCAACAATAACCGCCATGATGTTAGCCGTGAGGCTTCATCACTCTTCAGGGACCTTAATTAGCGACCAAACAGTCAGAAACCGCTTGCATGAAGTGAACCTTCATTCCCGAAGACCGCTACGGGTACCACCTATAGCAATGCACAATCGTAGGATTCGATATCAATGGGCTCTTGAACACAGAAATTGGGCAGAAGAACAATGGCGTTTCGTGTGCTTTTCTGATGAGTCTCGTTTTGGTATGAGACCGGATACAAGACGTATACGATACTGGAGAACCCCTGGACGCCAACAGCGATTAAAATCCTGCCAGGAAGTCCATCCTTATAGTGGTGGAACCATCATGGTATGGGCGGGTATTTGGATCGGCGGAAGAACTGAGTTGATTTGGATCAGAGGCAACCTCAACGCTCAAATTTATGCTGAGACGATTGTATCAGACGTCATCGTTCCTCTACAAGTGCAAATCGGTCCCTTATTTCAGTTAATGCATGATAATGCACGACCGCACACCGCAAGAGTTGTAAGACAGACTCTCGCCGCAGCTAACATCAATGTCCTGCCCTGGCCTGCTCAGTCGCCAGACTTGAACCCGATTGAGCATGCATGGGATATGCTACAGAGAAGAGCTCTGCCGAATATGGAGGGTATCCAGTCGCAAGAAGACCTTTTTTTGTTGTTGCAATGAACATGGGCGGCCATTCCACAGCGTGATTTGGATAAACTCATTTTGAGTATGCCAAACCGATGTTCTTGTGTTGTTAGTGTTCGCGGTAGAAACACGGATTATTAATTGTTTAAGTTACCCAATAAAATTTTAGAGAAAACTGTTATTTCAGTCTTTTTTTCGAACTTTTGTGTTAGTGGTTCAAATGTCAAAAATCCCTTTATTAGGAAAATGGCAAATTTCTTTATTAATGCAAAGGTGACTTGGTTTATCGTTACTGTGACAAACGAAAACACTTTATTTGATGAATCCTTAAAGAAAATTTTAATTAATATCAATCAGGAGAAAAGTTATTGCAAAAATATATGTTGATCCCTAGACACTTTTGATGTGTGTATTTCAAGATATTTTTTCGACCTTGCGTGGTCTGTCTAAGCTACATTGCCAAATAGGTAACCGTGGTAGTCTCGTTGGTAAATCTTGAACCACACATAGTTTTTTTTTTCTTTCTGAGACCCTAATGACTTATTTTGTTGTCAATGGCGGCGCACAGAGTAGCGATTTAATTTATGTCTTTAGAGTTAGCACCTATACAATACAGAGACCAGCACATCAACCTACCCCAATCTGTCAAAGGATAATGCCCAAAAATGTATGGACCAAAAACCCAGAATCGATTAAAACGATTTATGTTTGGTAAGTTAGAGTAAACACATTATATCCCAAATCCAACAAAGTACTAAAAAAAATTAACTAATTGACTATAGTTTTATAAATCCATAATATTTAGAGCGGTTTACAAACGATATTGTAACCAATTGTGCGTAATATTGAGAGAGATTTGAGAGTAAAGTACATTATACATGTCTACTATATAATTAAGGTAATTAAGGTGTTAAAAAATTAACCAGAAAAACTTTAAGAGGTGCTTTACCATCGAACTGAACAACTTTCACTATGGGACCAACACTGAAATCACGAAAAAAAATCAGGTTTTTAATACAAAAGTTCAATACCTACTTGACCAAAATGTATGAAACAGCTGATTTTTTTTTCGTGATTTCAGAGTTGGCCCCATAGTGAAAGTTGTTCAGTTCGATGGTCTAAAGCACCTTTTAAAGTTTTTCAGGTTAATTTTTTAACACTTTGTATATTACCTATATAATAATATTTACATATATAAATATATATCACTTTTTTAAGTGAAAGCATGGAATCTGAGTTTGTGGTAAAAAAATAGCTATGTATAAATTATGTTCCAAGACACTATTACCAAAAAAACCTAGCTGTGCCGTGTTTCACTTACGTACTGAAGTTTGTAAAACTACTCTAATATAGTAGCGTCATATCATAACAAATACAATAACAAAACAATGAACCAGTTATTCAACGCGCTCTGCTATACCTACAGAATTGTTGTATGCTGCTGGTCTGTTTGGTTATAGTTTTATGCGAAACGAGTTGCATATTTGCGACCTCTTATTTGTGGTCTACTTTTTTGTTCATAAATTATTTCAATCGACTCTGGGTTTTTTTTGGGCATCCTCCTTTCTTTGATAGATTTTCATCTTTACCAAAAAGGAATAAGGTTCATCTTTAATTGGGAAATTTTACAGTTTGGGGTAGCTTAATGTGCTGACCTCTGTACACTTACACCCAGATGAGAAAAAAATGATGCAAACAACTGTAACTTTTACTAAAATAAATTAATGTTTATATTTTTTTTCTATGACAATGTATAATAATAATTTATTATCATATTTTTATTTCAAAGATTGTCTTTAGTTAAAAGAAAAAGTAATGAATTAAAAGTCGGTTATATAAGTCTGAAAAGAGCTCGTGTTTTTGCGGGCCATCAAAGATTAAAACTATGGCAACTTTCAATTCAAAACCTTACGGCATTTCCTAGAAAAAGGGTCTTGACATAAAAACACGAAACAATAAAGTGATCCGATACGGATTCTGTTTTCATACGAGTATTCGTAACTCCAGAACCACAAAACTAGTACAAAGATAACTTTTAGAAAGAAACAAACAAACCACTACATTGCGACAGTATTCTGCGAAGGGGAACTCGGAGGTAGAAAGTTACGTGTAAGATTTACATAATATAGATATAGGTCTGAAACGGTCCATTATACAGGGTGTCCCTGGAAGTAGGGATCAAATCAAATAGGGGCGTGGGCAAAGTCATTTCCAAACTTTTTGATCCTGAGAATGTTGGTAAATTTCTTTATGGAGCAAAAGCTATGACCAACTTTTTTTATTTTCAATCACTTTGCATAGTGCTCAAAGAACAAAATCATTTTAAAAAAACTAACAGGAACTGTCTATTTAAGTTTTTTAGACAGCCCTGATAGTTTTTTTTAATGATTTTTTTTCTTTGAGCATTATGCGAAACGATTGAAAAAATTGGTCACAACTTTTGAACCGTAAAATAATTCTCAATCATCAATCATTCTCAGGATCAAAAAGTTTGGAAATGACCTTGCCCACGCCCCTATTCGATCTGATCCATACATCCAGGGACACCCTGTATAAAACTGTACTGGAACGAGCCTTTAATAGGCTAAAATCCAGACTCCGGAATGCCATGCCACTAAAAATTTCCTACTGGAAAAACCATAACACTGATCTGGGGGCCTACCACCACCTCTTATAGCAGTATTATTTTAATTTTACTTCAGTTTGCTGCATGTCCTGTATTGCTCCATCTCTTTCCCACACTGAAGTAAGATTAAGATAATACTGCTATAAGAGTGGTGGTAGGCCCCCTGGTAGTCGAAGCTACGATGACGAGTCGCGCTTTCGACTACCAAATCAACGAAGCAGTGTTTATTCCCTCGAAGGATTAGACAGAGGTGTGTACGGTCACCAAAGGAGATAATTAACCAGGGTCGTCGGATATACCTAGTTGAAGTTTAGTAGGTAAGATACCAATGGATGTTTTCGGATAAAATTGAGAAAAAAAAACAGTTCTTTTCACAAATTCATTTTCATTCAAAAATTTCCATCGGCTTAGTCCACCCACATTTCGCCAGTTACGTTCAGTCAGTGTTGTGTGTTACTTAGAGTCTTGATTCTTAACTAGCTGACCCGGCGAACTTTGTACCGCCTCAGAATGAATAGTTAAATGTTGTGTTTCTTCTCAACGTAAACCTATTGACAATCCTAGAACAAATACTTAAACATAAACTAAGGTTTGTCCGAAAGGGTTACCGCTGCCCCGGAATATAAAGGGCTAAGGAAGGAACACGGGTGGGTTTTAATCAGTAAAAGTCTGGCCGAGAACCTCTCCAACCCGAGCCACTGGATGAGCTTCATCATGGTGTGTACGTTCTGGTTGAGCTGGTCTGTCTTGGAAAAGCAAGTGTGACCATAGTGTATGATAGCATTTCCTTGCACATGCATTGCAGCAACTGAGTCCACACAACAACTGAAACAGGTACAAAGAATGTTATGAAAATAACTTTTTAAATATTTTACAACTTACATGAAGAATTTTCCAATATTTGAACAGTTATTCTGCTATTCTGGGCGGAGAGAAATCCAACAAATCAAAGATCATAAAAATCGGTGCAAACGTTCTTGAGTTATAAATGGTGTAACTAATTCGACTTTGTTTTATTTAAATAGATTACTAGCTGACCCCGCAAACGCCGTTTTGCAAAAAAAAATTGGTAGTAGCCGATTTTCAGACCTACCCGATATGCACACAAAATGTCATACAAATCGGTCCAGCCGTTTCGGAGGAGTATGGTAACTAACACTGTGACACGAGAATTTTATATATTAGACTAGCTGACCACGTAAACGAAGTTTTGCAAAAAAAAAAAAAAAATAGGTAGTAACCGATTCTCAGACCTACCCGATATGCACACAAAATTTCATACAAATCGGTCCAGCCGTTTCGGAGGAGTATGGTAACTAACACTGTGACACGTGAATTTTATATATTAGAAGATTATCAAAAAGGTACCTACTGTTTGATCAAGGAGTTAGTACTTATTACATTTAGTCGTTTTCTGTTGTGTACAGACGCCAGAACATCAAGCTTCTACAATCTTTCAAATTTCTTTAATAGATTTTCAACTTTATCGCTAAAAGATAAGGTTCTAAGTTGATTGGGAAAATTTTACAGTTTCGGGTAGCTTGATGTGCTGGCGTCTGTACAATTCCGAAATATATGCAGACCGGATGAGCGAACTAAGGTTAAAACCAGGTTTAATATTTATTTATATTTATGTTTCGCTAGTACCTAAATAAACGAAACCACCATAAACTTGGGAAATAAGTTTATTTGGAAAATACTTTATGTTTCTGAGGTCAAATGTAAGAATGCAGAAGTTTTCGTTTAATAGGTACGAATTATTTAGTCACTCATTGACCTCGGTGGTAATGTGGGAGTATAGAATAATATTGTCTCTGTGACATACCGTCGACCGTAGGTTCAATTGAGGTAAGGGACAAGATACCCAATGTCCCTTACCTCAATTGAACCTACGGTCGACGATATATAGATAAGTGATCTTAGTATTTTGTTAGTGGTAGGTATTGGAAGATGTTGCTTGTTGCTGCCCTTCCTATTATTAGGACTGATGTTTTCCAACGCCAGATAATTTTATCCGAGGAATAATTATGAATTTTTGACAGTTCTTCCATACAAAATCTGTCAGACGTCAATTTTATTCCACGAATAAAAATTACCTGTCGATTGAAAAATTAGTCCTTATAATAGGGCAGATAAGTTTTATATGAGGAAATTAATGTGGCAGTTTTTGTATAGAAATTATGTCAGATCGCCATTTTTATTCTTCAGATAAAAATTATCTGGCGATTGAAAATTCTGCCATTAAGGTGACTGCGCAGTGATTACCGCGAAATTCAAATTTTCTTACGTTTTTTGCAATTAGCTGGTCAGTGTCAGGTTTTATCTTGATCAAAATATGATTCGCGACTATAACAGGTACTTATTTACAGAATTATAGTCATGAGAATCATTAATACATCTTCCTAAGTTAGATTTGTACCACAAGAAGAAATCTCCTAGGGAAAAGTGTTTATGGTACAAATCTCACTTATAAAGATGTATGAATGTTTCTTATGATTATAATACTGTAAATACGTACCTGTTATAGTCGCGAATCAAATTTTGATCAAGATACAACCTGACACTGACCTGCAAATTGCAAAAAACGTAAGAAAATTTGAATTTCGCGGTCTACCACTTCCCATTCACCTTAATGAGGTTAGCAACTCATCATCATAATCTGTCTAGTCTTTTCCCAACTATGTTGGGGTCGGCTTCCAGTCTAACCGGATGCACCTGAATACCAGTATTTTACATAGAGCGACTGCCTATCTAACGAAAAAAAAAACAACCTAACCTAATGAGGTTAATAAACTATTAACAGAATAAAGATTCAAAAACATACAGGGATATCTAATTGTAACCAATAATAAAAATTTTGCTATTTTGCAACTATGCTCTTCACATTTTAGATGACATCCATTTCAACAATACATTACAGATGGATAGGTAAATAGCCCAACGTAAAAAACAGGAAGGCAGATTGAGCCGATACGTAGCGATGAAGATGATATCGCCAAAAATTATCTCAAGATGACCAAATCTCAAAAATACTGGCTAAGTTAAGATTCTTGGCGATGAAGATGATATCGCCAAAAATTATCTCAAGATAACCAAATCTCAACAATACTGGCTAAGTTAGGATACGTGGCGATGTAGATGATATCGCCAAAAATTATCTCAAGATGACCAAACCTTAACAATACTGACTAAGTTACGATACGTGGCGATGAAGATGATGTCGCCAAAAATTATCTCAAGATGACCAAATCTCAACAATACTGGCTAAGTTAGGATACGTGGCGATGAAGATGATATCCCAAAAATTGTCTCAAGATGACCAAATCTCAACCATACCTACTGGTTAAGTTACGATACGTGGCGATGAAGATAATATCGCCAAAAATTATCTCAAGATGACCAAATTTCAACAATACTGGCTAAGTTACGATACGTGGCGATAAAGTAATACCTATCGCCAAAAATGATCTTGTTAGGGTTAATGGAGGAACACCAAAGGAAAGACCGTTCTAAGGATTTTAATAATACGTTTATTATCCTTTTATTTATATATTGGAAGGTGTGTTTTCTAATATTACGTGAGACGTGTGATCCCACACAAGGCTAATTGAGTAGTACAGTCACTATGCGAAACTAAGGATTTCAGTCAAGTGTTAAGGGCGGATACTTAAATAATATTTATGAGTTAGAACGAGAAAGACGATAGTGTTGAAGTAGGATAGATTTGTTTTTGCTATACTCCAACAGAGTATTTATTATCACAAGATATTTATAATTGTCAATCGAAATCAATGGTCGGCTTCGTATTCGGCCGGCCGGAAGCGTAAGTGCGGTGCGCCTGCTGTGGGAAACGCATTGTTCTTGTGAACACTATGTGGAACAGTGGAACCGAACGCTTCCTCTACGTCACTAGTGCGGCCTGTTATGATTCATAATCACAAACTATTTCCTTTTGCAGTACCGTAGGTAGGTGTGTAAGTACGTTGAGAGGTATTCAGGTGATCGTAAATAGCACGTGAGTTGTTTCAGCATGGCGGGCGGTTTGCTCTTGACTCTAACGTGAAAGTTTTGTAAAAATATTACGTGTAGATATTGAAGTTATCCCCATTGAAAATAGAGGGTCTTTAAGGCGACTGAAATTAATTTATTAACGCCTCTGAGACTAAAAAGTTTTGGAATAAAAAAACTTTCCTGAAACTGCAGTCTCAAATGTCATTTATGTAAGAATTAATTTTACATGATACCCAGACGGCAATGCCTTCGGGCCATTCTCCGTAATCTTAGCGTTCTTTACCAAGATTAAGACAACTATCTTCACTACAGTCATCTTCTTATGATCTTCTCCTAATCCAACTCAAAACCCAATCTCAGTAGGTAGACTTGAAGGTATAGATGCATCAGCTGTAGAATCAGCTGTTCAAAATTATTTCTGCACATTTTTATTTAGTTTTTGTTTAATGTTCCAAAAAGTAGGTAGTCAGAAAGAAGAACGGTACGGTACCTGATATGAAGGGTGAGGGGTGCCGGGTTCATTGATCGCGTCTATTGTCGAAGCAGCGCGTGCGACGGCAGCTGCACCCCACCGCCCTACGCTTGGGGGTAGGCAGATGGTAGATATTGAACTTTTTTTTTCTATCAAACAATATCTATTATGCGTGATAAGTGAATAAACTTGATGATAGATGAACGGGTACAGCGATATGGAAATGATTTGGGTGGAAAGGAAATAAACCATAATCGTGTGCAGACTGTGTCCCTACTCTACTAACTACGACTTACAAACTCTTGAATATTTTCTAAAGGCCCAAATAAGAAAAGTCGTTATTATTTCCCTGCAACTAAAACAAGGTATGTTGTCTACCGTTGCATCTTATTCACACATAAGTAATCAAAATAAAGTTGCCTTTCTATAAAAACATGTTCATCTCGTTCATCCTCTTTGTTCAAAAAGTGCAGTGAACATACCTACAGTAAAGTTCTCACAGCATCCGCAAAAAAAAGGAAAAAAAAATTTTTTGTACAAAATCAATAGAAAGTATGCGCCTTGTCGGTCAGCTCGACGCTCGTGCACCCTTGTCTGGGGCTCGTGTAGTCGAATCCCTTGCATTTGAACGTCAATAAGGGCGACTTTATCCAGAGCAGAGAGAATATAGTCCGTAAGTACATACTTTAATATCTTATTTATTTATTTCTGTAGTCGTAGGTAAATGATTCAGTTTGAAATTAATCCAACATCTTTAACATAGATGATAATACGACGTATTATTATGCTAAATACAACGCCACGAAAAATAATAGCTTAAGGTTCCCCATTTTTTAAAAACTGAGTGATATTTTTGCGGAAATATATCTACTTATGTTAAAGAGACACGCCGATCTATTCTGTAAAAATCTCAACGTGAAGACTTAGGTGAAGTGAGTGTGATGTGAGCTGGTGCTATATTCTGTAAAAATCTCATCGGGAAGACTTAGATGAAGTGAGTGTGGTGTGAACTGGTGCTATGTTCTGTAAAAATCTCACCGGGAAAACTTAAGTGAAGTGAGCTGTCAATATTGTCAATCCCTAGGATTAGGTAGAATAACAGCCTATCGATTCTGTAAAAATGTCACCGTGATAACTTACGTGAAGAGAGCTATCAATAGGGGCAATCCCTAACATCAGGTGGAATGACAGCTCCCTTCACCTTAGTTTTCACGGTGAGATTTTTACAGAATAGCACTGCTGCTCTTTTCAAGTTCACTTCACGTTTGTTTTCACAGTGAGATTTTTACAGAATGGACTGGCTGCTACTAGTGTCAATCTCATGTTTTCATGGTGAGATTTCTACAAAATAGACCGACTGTAGCAGGAAAAAATCCACCTGCGACATTTTGCCCTTTAGCTTTTCCGAACTAGTAATTATCTAATGCAGTCTGCATTAGGGAATTACTGTTTTGTTCTAGTCTCATTAGTATTCCTTCAAACAAATATGGTATGACAGCACCATATCTTTCTAATCTATGGACAGGTGGTTAGAAATGTGGGTTACAATAATAATTACTTAATAACCATTCGGAAATAGACAAACGACTTCAACGCGTTTGAAACGAAGCCCAAGGCTCAATATAATTATGATTGGAAGATATAAAAACCATAATATCATTAGCATTAATTTTTAATTAGGTAATAATGTATCCTTAGTTTGTCCAATATTTGGAATAGGTACCTATTATTTAGTCCTCCGCCTACTTAACTTGCTAGGTATACTTAACCACTTAGTAATAAAACCTGAAGAACCAATTTCTAGGTAGTGACGTTGTAAAGTAGGTAGTTATAGGTACCTCCTATCATTTGGTATTCTATGATTGCAAACTGTTCCACAAAGTACCGTCTAACTAATAGATAACTTGCGCCCCTAGCGTTCATTTCTTATGAATTGTTTGCACATATGCACCAAGACTACTTATAACTACGTTGAGAATTTATTGAATTACTGATTCATAATTTATTTTACATCATTATCTAAAAATTTAGGTATAAAATGGAAATTTTATGAGCAACCAAATTGGTACACATCTGCCTTGTCTAACAACAGTGGGGCAATTCTCGTAATTTTAAGAACGTTCTCAGTCTAATCTCAGTCTCAATCTGTCAAAAATTACTTTTAATTTCCCTAAATTTAGACAAGTTTTTGTTGTTTGTCGCCGAGATGACACTGCTACTAGTTCAACGTTTTAAATTACGAGAATTGGCCTTCAGAACTAATGTCGTAAACACACAACTCAATGGGATCATCTACCTGACAAGTACAACAAGCCCAGACGAAGTTGCCGAAATTACCTGAGACAGTTCCCTGTCGTGGGACACTTGGGGCAAACTCAAACTCAAAGCATTTCTTTCAATTAAACATGCACTTTTGAATTGTTAAGAATTGGTAAGTTAGGGCTTTTTACTAACCAAACAATTACCTACTAACATAATAATAACAGCCACACAGGTCGATCGATCAGGTTAAGCTACGCTTGCCGCAGTTGGTCTGTGAATGGGTGACCATGTTTAAATACCAAGACCCCTCCATGCCTCGTTAAGCCGTTGGTCCCGGCTGTCGTTCGTGGATTTTTGACAGTCGTTGCAGGTAGTCAGAAGCCCGAAAGTCTGACAACCAGTCTTACCAAGGGGTATCGTATTACCCAGTACCTGGGTTGTGGAGGTCAGATAGGCAGTTGCTCCATGTAAAACACTGGTATTCAGATACTAGTAATGTTTCACGTAAGAAATCATCACTAGGTACAGTCATACGTTCGCCTTATTATTGTAATCGATACTAATTTAATTAGAGACAAATATTTGTAATCAGCTTTAGGCATTGTGCCAAAAAATGTCAAATAACGTTTACAAATATTTATTTCTTTTGCAACTTTGTCCAAAACTCGTTCGCCAGACCAGAAATTGTCCGAGAAATTCGATTATTAGGTAAGTGGAATAGGTTTATTCTTAGTTTTCTGTACTTGCCTAGATTTCTGAATCACTGTCTAAGATCGTACAATTCTACATGTTATTCAAATAAGAAAAGAAACCTACGCACGCGCACTCTTGAACGCATTGATAGTCCTCGACACAATAATGTAGGTAAGTAGGCAAGTAGCCGGTGTTCATCAAAACAATATACTTTCTGTCTCCGTTATCTATCAACCAACGTGAAAACATTCCCACCGCTCTGATGAAGAATTTGTGCATGTACTTTATTTTTCACGTTGTTGTAAGTATTGTATTGTTAAGTGTTGTTGTAGTATCGTTGTTGTAATTAAGCATAGTTTACTGCAACAACTATTCAAATATAAAACATTTCCATTGGTCATACTCGGTCCCTTCTCGCTGGCATGGATATGGGGATTATCTATACCAGCGAGAAGGGTCAGAAAAGTATCAGGGTGGCAGGGGACATCGACGTGCAATTCTGTTACCATGGATTCAGTAGATACATACCCCTGCGTTCAAATTTTTCGTCGGTTACTAGATAAAAATAGCTGTTCCATACATTTTGACCACGTAGACCGTGCATTCTTCTATTTAACACCGTATTTATATTTATTCATGGGTATACAGGCTGTCCCTGAAATTATAGATCACATCAAATAGGGGCGTGGGCAAAGTCATTCCCAAACTTTTTGATCCTGAGAATGTTGGTGAATTTTTTTACCGTTCATATGTTATGACCAACTTTTGTTATTTTCAATCACTTTGCATTGTGCTCAAAGAACAAAATCATTTTAAAAAAACTGCCTGGAACTGTCAATTTAAGTTTTTTAGGCAGCCCTGATAGTTTTTTTTTAATTATTTTTTTTTTCTTTGAGCACTATACGAAACGATTGAAAAAAATTGGTCACAACTTTTGAACCGTAAAATAATTCTCAATCATTCTCAGGATCAAAAAGTTTGGAAATGACCTTGCCCACGCCCCTGTTTGATTTGATCCATACTTCCAGGGACACCCTGTATAAATAAAACAAAGTCGGGTTAGCAGGTATCATTTATAACTCAAGAACGGCTGAACCGATTTTTATGTTCTTTGATTTGTTGGATTTGTCTCCGCCCCGAATAGCAGAATAACTATTAAACATGGGAAAAATTCACGAAAAACATATTATGAAGGTTTACATTTTCTCCGACATTCATTCTTATTCTGAGGCAGCACGAAGTTCGCCGGGTCAGCTAGTAATATAATAAACCCGAAAGTAACTCTGTCTGCCTGGCTTTCTGTGTTACATTTTCACGCCTAACAAATGACTGAACGGCCATAGGGTAGTTTTTATCCCGGTACAATCCCATGGGATAAAAGATTTAATAAATATATTTGGTGGAAACTAAACAATGTAGAGTTTTTCATATTTTTTTGCTTGTTGTAATGAATGACTGCTGCCATTGTGTACCTACAAGCAAGAGCAATCTAGATACCTACATACAATATTATTGGTATCCAACGACTTGGCGGGGAGGAAATTAAAGTGTTCATAAAACAATTTTTTATTAAATATCAAGCTACTTTTGCGGTTTTTTCATCACTGATACCTTTCTAAACGACGTAGAACTAATCGCCAAATACACAGATTCTGAAAACTGATACAGTTAGCTCTCAACGAAGCATCTGATAGCTATCAATATCAATGTTTTAAAGAAATTCCTATACAACATAGCGGGCGCATGACACCTTTTGGAACTATCATTTTCATTTAAAATGTTGGCAATGACGTGGTTGAAAAATAATAAGGTTCAAGTAAAAATTTGCCCTAAGGTGTTATCATATTTATTTCTTCACTGTAATAACTACTGTTATTGATTGCAGTATGCTAGGGAGAAGAAATGGTTAACAAGTGTCTTAAAAACACAACAAACTGAAAAATAACTTTAATTTCGGAAGTCGATGTCGTACTGCATTTTCGTTTCTTGACAACGACTTCCGAAAGTAAAGTTATTTTTTAAGTACTTTATTGTGTTTTTTGGAAGTCGGTTGTTTTTTTTTTTGTAATTACCTACTTTAAAAAGTTTATAAGTATTTTTCACTTTTTAATTGTAGGTACACACACATTAATTTAATAAGTACTAGTGCATTGAAGAATTGAAGACACCGACTAGAAGAATCATCTAAATTCGCATAGAAATGCCGGAGATGCAGTACATTTATGCATATAACATCGTACATAAGAATAATTACCTAACGTATTATATAGGTACTAAAACCTTCTTAAAAGTGTGTAGATCACATTAATGAAAGATTATGAAAATTTGTTCATTAGTTTTTGAGGAAATCGCGGACATACAAACATGTAACATACATACATACCTACGGGTCGAATACTGAACCTCCTTTTTTGAAGTCGGTTAAAAATGCGCAGCAATCATCGCAGCAATATATCTTAGGACACGCTGATCTCATAGACAGGTACTTTTCCAATGTAAGTATATAAAACGGAAAAAAAAGAAAACGGGATATGCGCCTTTCCGTGATTTTCCGGGGTATTTAATTGTAATTCAAGGTTCAACAATGGTTTTTAATGTGTGAATTACAGGCGTATAAAAGGTAACAACTAACAAACCAAAACTACTGTTTAACTTGCTAATAAAATGAAATCAGTAGGTACCCTAATTGCGTAACACACGATCAATCACAATCCGTTTCATTTTGACAGTTCAACAACATTCATTGCGTTATTTACGTTGTTGAGCAGACAAATTTTCCGAACATAAGAAGCAATGGATTAGCAATTTGTTTCAAAATGATTCAGATTATGATTGATCGTGCGTTACGCAATTAGGGTGCTGATTGCATTCATCAATTCGCCTGCTACAAAAAGGAATATCCGTGGCACTCTTTGACGCAATCGTATTGTTCGTTTATATAATTTTAGAATTGTCAAAATGATGATTTTTTTCTTTTCTAATACACTTCCAACGTTCAACGCCATCTAGTGTTTCTTTTACAGACTAACTAACCCTCGCACCGCTCGGCACACCAAGCGATTTACGTAGGTACTACGTAATTACAGAGAGAATTCGGAGAACTGTATAGTTGATATCTACATAAATACTTAGATGTCGCTGCTATCGCCGAAAACTAAAATTAAATCCATTATGGAATGTATAACGAAAATATTAGCGTAGGCTCTCATCAGCAAATATTTTGCTAGTAATGATAATAATGGTTTTATTTTGAGCGTTGTAGGTAGGTATTACATTAATTCTGTTTGGCAAAAGATATGAAGGACGTTTTTATCTCGATGTCCTCCTACTACGGCTACTCGTTATGGTACGTTGAACCACGTAATGCGTTGCGTACCTGATTGCTCAACAGTCAGACTCAGCATCTATTATACCGCTCATTCATAATAACATAAATGATGATGACGATCCGTGCCACGTCACACTTTAAAATAAATATTGCGTAGAGTGAAAATGTGAATAGTTTGTCGTAACTGCGCTGCAGCTATAGGTAGGTAAGTAGCCTATGCAAAGAAAAACATCACCTCTACTCTTTTCAAGGTTATTTTTAAATCAACTAGGTACCTAATTTGTGATTCTAGTAGTTATTTGGGCTTAGACAGAAATAGACCAAGAGCTTTCGGGTTGAAAGTCACTTTGTAGCACATAAATCATTAATCATCGTCCCACACAGCTTTCTACACTATTGATAGATATAACGCTGCGACTACGCAACATTTGATCACGTGTATAATCTTGGGGGAATATTTAGGATTATTCTCTGCACGAGCGACATGTCGCGCGAGCGTCGATACAACTTCTACGTAGCGTTTAAGCAGCGCTAACGCGAAATGCAAGCAAATCAAATATTTACACAAATAAGTGCAGGCTATAGGGTGTCTACGAATCCCTACGCAACGCCTATGCGACGTAGCTGCAGCGTTTACGAAAGCTTACGCAGAAACTACGCTACGTAGCAGCTGCATCTACGAGAGCCTACGCAGCCCCTACGCGACGTAGCCGCTGCGCCTACGATCGCCTACGCGGTGTAGCAGCTTTATCTTCGAGAGCCTACGCGACGTAGACGCTGCGACTACGCGGCATAGGCATTCGTAGACGCTCGGGCCTATTCTTATTTGTGTGTTTGCTTGCATTAGCACCCAAATAAAAAGTGTAATGTTCCATAATAGCTCTGAATCAGAGTGTATTTTTTAATTCTGTTTTTTTTTAAAATTTAGCTCTCTTGATATTTATGCGGGACAGCGTTAGTTCAGTTTCCAGTAATTTCTACAAAAAGCAGATGATCCTTCTCGGTTCTAGTCGAAGTAGGAGATTAGCACCTAGCTAATAAACCTAACAACCTATACATTTACACTACATAGTTCCAAGACAGCAAAATTACGCGCCATTGCATGTCACAACAACAATAGAATGATTCACAGTATTGTAGTAAGTCAGTCAGTCAGTCAGCGAGATCAGGCCACATCAAGGTCGCACCTCAGTCATTGTGCACTAATAAAATAATATAATACTACTGTCCAGTGACGTCATAAAGCCGTTAGCTCGTGTAGGCGACCTGGGACTGTGGGCTTGATTAGTTTTATATAGTTGATGACATCAGTTTATTGGCCGTAAACAAAGTCGAGAGATGTCAGGGTGCCTTTACTGAGAGTTTCGAAATTAGTATACAATAGAAACTACTGTAGACATGAATATTAATTGTAGATTTTTACCGACTTCACAAAAAGGAGGAGGTTGTTCGGATGTTTGTATGTTTTTTTTTTTTTTTTTGTATGTTTGTTCATCGAATACTCCGCCAATTGTCGACGGATTTTCAAAATTCTTTTTTTTTCGAAAGTAGATAGTTCTGAGGTGGTCCCATTGTCACCTGTTAGGATCTGATGATGGGATCTTATAGAAATCGAGGGCAACCCTCAAATTTTATAGGCTCACTTATTGTTTTTCGCATATTTTATGAAGTATTTTGTGTATTTGCGTATGGTTGTCACCATCTCAGGTAGCTGAGCTGATGATGGAAGGTACAACTCCTTAACAGTAAGAAGTTACTCGAACAGACAAGGACAGTTTTAGTAAATGATGAAAATGAATGAATGAATGAATGATGAATGAATGAGTAAATGATGTTTTGATGTTTTATAGGGCATTTGCCACATTTGGTCTCATGATCATCAAGTCATGACCTGATGCTGCAGTCAGGATAGTCTGCAGAGTACCTAACTCCTCGACAACTAACAGCAGATATATCGTGTTTAGGCTCATTGAAAAGGGCTCGATGTGTGGATAAACGTACTGTTGATGAGAAACACCGAAGTACATAGAGACTTGATGCTGAAGCCAGGAGCATCAGAAAAAGTACAAACCTTGAAATTACAGCACTGTAGTCGTGTTTGGGCTCATTTTAAACAGGACTAAATTTTAAGTTCAATGCAATGTTGACATAAGTCTGGCCTGATGCTGCCAGGATTATCAGCGGGATCCTGGAGAAATCGAAGGAACTCTTCAAATATTATAGGCACACCTATAGCGATTCGGGTATTATTTATAGTAACTCGTGCATTTGCTTTCGGAAAGCAAAATTTAGTGAAGTAAAACTAATGATGAAGACCACAGATGGCCACCGGGACTACTCAATAATAAGTATTTCACAGGTTGCGATTCGATTACTTTAATATGGTTGCTAAGCAATTTATGCTCCTCACAATGCGAATGGTGAAATGGAGCTGATGGTGGAGTACCAGGAGAACTCCTCAACAATTAACGTTTCTGTATCGGGAAAAGTAATATTTTGTAAAAGGCGATGAGCTTGATGCATTATAAACAAGCCCACTAAAAAGCGAGAAATAAAAACTTTTTAACAAAAAAAAAAAAAAAAACCGACTTCCATAAAAAAACACTACAAAGTGAAAAATAACTTTAATTTCGGAAGTCGGTGGCAATAAACTAAATACAGATCCAAAGGCACCGACTTCCGAAATTAAAGTTATTTTTCACTTTGTAGTGTTTTTTTATGGAAGTCGGTTTTTTTTTTGTTAAAAAGTTTTTTAGTGTAAATACATCCATTCTTGAAAATACAAAAGACAGTAGATTATCAGCCTATAACATTCCCACTGCTGGGACACAGGCCTCCTCTCGATGAGAGGGAGTGGGCCGTAATCTACCACGCGGGCCCAGTGCGGGTTGGTAGATGTCACGTACATATCTTCGGATTTTCGGTTCTAAGACATGCCTGTTTCCTCACTATGTTTTCCTTCACCGTTTTGATGATAAAATAATTTACACACAAGTAAAGCTGTCTGGGTTCGAACCTACGACCTTCAACTCGTAAGTTGCGGCCATAACCACTGAGACACTTCTGCTAAAAGACAATAATATTGTACTATCTGTACAAAACGGGGATTGCAATGCCTGCAGTAGTTTTCCTTCATTATCCGATCTATTCGCATCCGTCTAGTAATTTCAGAACTGTTCATAATGGTTGTTTTTTATAAGTATTGCAACTTGCAAGGACAGCTAATTCCATTGATTTCCATTTAATGACGTCACCGAACTGATAAATACAATACCTTTTTTTTTAATTAGCTGTCAGTAGTCCGAGCTTAAAATGAATTCATGGTATAATCTATACATATTATACATCAGAGTCGCATTTCGTGTCTGTCTGTATGATTGCTCTGTTCTTCTAAACTACGCAACGGATTTTGATGCGGTTTTTATATTTTTTTCAATATTTTATTTAGATAATTTATTCCGATTTATGTGCTAAATACATTAATATTGTGTTGTGATAGCACAGATATCTCAATATTTTGACCTATCGCCAGATTAGTACAATACACCAGAGGCAAGCATGGGAGGTTCACTAGTTCAGAATAAATACAATTTTTCGCTTTTGTTGTGCTCGTGGTTTCTCTCACATTCTAGTGGACCTACTTTACGTAGGTACCCGTCATCGCCCACTTTCGACAAATAAGCAGGTAGTAACAAGCACACACATTCGTATTCAGATAAGAAGGAAAATAGTCTAACAAAAATAAAAGCTAACCGTGAGGAGGTTGTTTTGAGTTCATGGCGAAGATTACCTAATATAATTTATACAATTAATTAGCATTTTAATATCGTTGTTTGTACGATGTTTACAACTGTCTTATGAATCTCAAACATCGATAACAAAATAACAAAAAAAACACTACCAAAAAAAGCAAAAAGTCTACCATTTTTAAAACGAGCTCTAAAAATATTATTGTGCTAAATTTTAATTAGTACCGTCTTAGAAGTTTCCACTTGTGTTGAAAACCTGTCTACCCACTGAGGTATTTAGGTGACCCGTATGCTGACGTCATACTGCTGAAACCTTGCCCTTTCCATGTTGTGATCAAATCGTAATGGTCGTCGCCTCGGCTACCTCGTATTAATCTAGGTAAGCCACAAAGTATGGCCGATAAAAAATGGCCATTGGAGCCTTTTTCGTCATTACTTTGAGCTATGATAAAACCATGACGCCGCGGAATGAGTCATGAGATGACTGCTCATGACGTATTTTTGTTGATGATACAAGCAATAGTCTCATTCCGGTACCCTTTTTTGACGCGGAAAAATTTCATAAAGGCGGTTGATTTACACCAAACGAGCGAATATACATTTTATCTCCAAATTCTAGAGACTGAAAGAAGAGATGAAAAGAATATCAGGAAAAGAACGCTCTTGTTCATATTCCTTTTGGTCTAAACCCACCTTAGGTAATGGTTGTGGTTATTAGGCCACACTTTATTTACTTATTTATTATTTAATGCTTAAATGTCATAGATATTATCGCCTTTCTCGATTGTGATATCTGTGCACATCACCATATACTTACCTACTCTTCTAGGGGAATATTAAATATCAGAACCACGATCAAAGCCTTAAGATTCTTGATATCCCATCGCATGCTTATTACCATTATAATATTAGTGCGTAGGTATACGGTATACCTAACTTACGCATTATTCAATCTAGAATCTAGTATACCTAAGCGTTAGGTCATGTTCTAGGCTATCCCACAATGTCTAACATTACCTACCGTTTCGAGCAGCCCTAAAAAAATCAGACCATAATATCAGCAACTACCAAAATAGCAAATAAAAATACAATTTATACGCACGCAAATAACCGTAAGTATCATCGGGTCAACTGGACATAATAAGAAACATAATGTTCGTAGGTGATTCATTAATGATCAGACAGTTTAAATGCCATTTGTATGATACATGACTGATTAGAGAAGTGAGTCTGTGGCCTTCGTGCATCTTCACTGATTAACTACTGCTACACACGGCGACATATCAAGCTATACGTTTCCAGTTTTGGCTGACCTCGCATTGTATAGGTATTTCGTACAATGACAAGTCAGCTTATACTGGAAATGTATAGCTTGATATGTCGCCGTACGTACCTACTGGAAAATGTATAGGTACGCGGAATCCGTGACAAAGTCAAGAACCCGAGACGAATTTAAATGCAAAGTCTACACGAGTTGACAAAAAACGTATGGAATTCGGTGTAGTTTTATTTTAATTTGTATTAGAACGTACTACATCGGTCTCGGTCATCACTCGGTCGCACCCATTATGCGACTAACCTTGACCACCAAAGCAAGGGCCCGCGAAGGTCGTTTATTGTTTTATTTATGCAATACCTAGTAATTTTTACAATACAGATATTCTTTATAGATTATTCTGTTTACTGCATCGTAAGCTCGTAAAAAACATTCCCATTTTGCAAATGGAACACGCCAAACCTACTGACTCAAAGCGTAACAACTTTCTTCTATATCTAAAACGTAAGAAGTGCAATAAATATAGTATAGTAAAAATAGTACTTATAACTTTAATGAGAGAACTTTATTTCAAAAGTATAGTATGACCACACCCCGGACACTCCGTACAACGCGCGCAAAATAATTACCTACTACTACTACATAGCCAAATGACGTTGGTACACGTGCAAATGTGTGCGTAAACTCTAGTAGGGTTAGTTGGAACTCTAGTAGGGGTAGTTTTTTTGGAAGTCGGTTTTTTTTTTGCTAAAAAGTTTTTATTTCTCGCTTTTTAGTGGGTCTGTTTAAAAAGTACCTATCTAAGTTACAATAGCCTAATGTCAACTTGCTCATCGCCTTTTACAAAATATTGCTTTTCCCGATGCAGGGACGTTAATTGTTGAGGAGTTCTCTTGGTACTCCATCAGCAGCTCCATTTCACCATTCGCATTGTGACGAGCATAAATTGTGCTTAGCAAACATTAAAGTAATCGAATCGCAACCTGTGAAATACTTATTATTGAGTAGTCCCGGTGGCCATCTGTGGTCTTCATCATCAGTTCCACTTCACTAAATGTTGCTATCCCAGAGCAAATACCCATGCAAATAAGGTACTTAGCTAAATATTCCTTACACTAAAATATTTTCGTTTAAATGATCTACTTAACTATAAATAATCGGTTATTATATCGCATGGTATTAAAATGCGATATCTTACAAACATTTATGTAAATACAAATTCGGAAAAGCATCACAATATCGAACCATCGTGATTAAAACTCAGATAAAACTTTTAAATCGCAAAATTGTGTGTTCGTGTCAGCAGTAGGTGCAGCGCAGACGGCACACTTTTTGTGCGATCCAGTCTGCGGCGCACAAAAAGTCTGCATGGCGCGCAAAAAGTCGGCCGCGGATTTTTCACAGACTCAACGCACACGACGCACATCTTCGATCATTCTGTCGGCAGAGCTGTAGGGACGTAGACGCTATGGAAATCGTGCAGAGATCGCGAAGTATTATTTTGATAATAAATCGCGCCATGATAATAGATCGCGTGCGCTAAGTCCACCCCTATCAAATGCAGATTGCCGACTAAAGTGTGCGCCGTCTGCGTTAGCGCGCGTTGAAGCAAACGTTCCATTTTTTTTCATACACTTTTTGTGCGGAGCGGCGCGGCGTGGCGCGGCGCGGTCTGCCCGAATTACACGGATTTTTTGTGCGCCGGACTTTTTGCGCGTCGTGTGCGTTACTGCATATAATTGCATAGGTTCTATTTTCACAGACTAAAAAGTGAGTCACGGATAGTCTGTCGTCTGCGCTGCACCGTACAGTACTGCGGTTCTTTGTGAGCGCCCCGAGCTAATGAACCGCCGATAATGTCGCGGTGTGCGGGGTGAGGTGCGGTATCTGATGTCAGCGCGGGGTAGGGAGTGGCCATTCTGTACGAAGTACTATTATGTATTCTGTGGTATGACATCATCTAGAGTTAAGGCTCGTACACACTGGCGCGACTTGTCGCGCGACGTGTCGCGTGGCGATTCTGCGATATTATCGCGACGCAACACCTTTCACACTAGCGCGACGCGAATCGCGGCCGCGGCTGCGATATCGCCGCGACACCATACAAAATGAACATTTAGTATGGTGTCGCGGCGATATCGCGGCGATATCGCGGCGGCGGCCGCGACGCGACACGGAGAGTATAAATTCCAGAGCAATCCAAGCTGAGCTCAGTAGTAGACGATCTCCGTCAGAGGACGAAGGCAGGTCTGTGCGTGTTTGCCCAGCGGGGGTCCTAGGTTCGATTCCCCGGTCGGCCGATACAACCCAACCTAACCTAAGTAGGTACCTACTTAGGTTCTCGTAATGTTAATTACTTTACATATCTACTACCTATTGTATACAAGCAAGTATTTCCTAACTGAACAGACAGCTGTGCTGCTGGGGAGTTTGTTGAGCCACTTCTTCCTAGCGAAAGCAATAGGAAGTTTTTATTTCCATTTCATTATCTCTGCTGTATTAAAAATTGGAAATTAGACTTGCGTGCAAAAAAATCGACCCACCCCATACTCTTCGATTTGAAACAAAATAATTCAACAAGTTTTACTAATAATATACAATGTTACATTACCTCTTTTTTTTAATCCGTTAACAAAATCAAGTTCAATTTTGATTAAACAATCTGAAATAAACACAATTTCTAGAGAAATCTAAACAACCTCGGACTCGTACGTTGGTGCTCGGAAGCCGTCGGCCGAGCGTGGCCAACGGCTTCCGAGCTGAACTACCTAACTAGGGCGGGTTATTTCACGTTCACTAAAAATTACGCTAACTACCGTCAAACCAAAGACAAAATAAAAAAAATAAAAAAAACAAAAAAAGCGTTGTTTGTTAGTTCACAAAATGGCCTTTACTTACGTCAAATAATAACGATTAAGTACACATAAGTCTAAGGCAAAGGTATGTGCATGAGCCGTCGTCAGACCAATAATGAGCTAAATATATGAACATAGAATTGTTAATTTCTTCAGTACCTACAGGCGAGGCCTGTACTTTATGATGTGAGGTATGCTTCCTACAAAGACAAAAGACTAAAAGACAGGCTATGGAGGCAAATTGCAACGGAATTGCAATCAACAAGGTAAGTAAGTACTTATTTCTTAAGATTACCTACCATGATCAAAATCTGACATAGGTATCGTAAATTGAAAAATCTATCTCATATTCTGGGGCTTAGGGGAGTAGGTAGTCTCAGTTTACCAGAACCAACCGTTCTATTTCTTTACTCGTCTGTCCCAAAAAGAGGTTCATGTTTCTTGAGTGTCTGTATGTAGAATCATGTATCTACCAACCTATATACGTTGCAATTTATTTGAAAGAAATAGAAAAAAATACCGCAAAGGCCGCTGGAAATTTTAATTTATTTAGGTAGGTATACGTAGCTTATGTGGGTATACATAACCGTAAAGAGGCTCGTGGTTGAGTAATTACAACCGTACGGGTCGATTTTCAAGATTAAGCAACGTTTACCGAGGTCAGTCCGTGGATGGGTAACCTTCCTTATCATACCGAGACCACTCCCCTCGAAAAGTGCAGTTGGCTGTCATTCGTAGATCGACGATGTGATGTGACGTCACTCCAAATATCGAGAAAATTCAAGAACGTACCTAGTAGGTATGTACCTACCTATACTACCTATTATAGGTTAGGTAGCTAGTAGCAGGCCGGTTAAGGGAGGGGACGAGCATTCCACAGACCGGCAAACTTAGCGCTTTTATTGGAGACGTGCAGCTTGTTTGTAAAAATAAAGTTTTCATGTGAAATCGAAATAAAAATACAAAGATTCGAATTTTGAGTCAAAATCCGCGTATAATATACTTAGGTACCTATCGCAGTGACTTGGTGCGCGTGGCGTGGCGCACGAGCGGCTGGCTTGCGGCAGCTTCAAAAATGTGGGTACCCGTTAGGGTATTTATGTTCTGTGGTAGGTACTTACTCATTTGACCGCGCCGCGCGCCGCCAAATCCACTAGTAATACATACTTTGCAATGTAACTCATCTCTCATTCCAATAAGGTATAAATTAGAATGATTGACATTTGCAAGGACTTTTTAGTTTGCAATGGCAGGTGGTTTGGATTAAAGTTAATTTCAACTACATAGTAATAAAAAAACCTTGATTTTCTTATGAATATTTTTATCGTAAAAGCACGTCCGAATTCGCTAGTTTCCTTGTGCGTGCTTGTGTGGTCAAGCTTGGGTACAGCAGTGATATTCTGTAAAAATCTCACCGTGAAAACTAAGGTGAAGTGAGCTGTCATTCCACCTAATGTTATTGCCTCCATTGATAGATCACTTCACGCTTACTTCATCTAAGTTATCACGGTGAGATTTTTACAGAATCGATAGGCAGTTCAGTACAGTTGTTGTATCTCACGAAGGAGGGTGAGCAATACTTGTAGTTTTATTTGTGTTGTGTATAGTACAGACACGCGCTCTTGTGTGCGTAAAGAACTGCATGTAGCAATTTCATCGTTATTGAACAAAATAATATAAGTAGGTAGGTACCTATTTAGATTTATGTTTCGTTTAGTGATGAAATAAAAATATTTTTTGTGATCTATGTTTATTTAGATATCAGTATTTACAAATAAAATTAAGATACTTACATTCAAATTCGGTACATAATACAATGTTTAATATATTCAGCTTCTTTATTAATCACACTAATTGCATGTATTAATACGCCAGGTTTCGCTAGTTGTATTTTCAAAACTTTCTGGAATGCTTTTCTGTTTTTGTCTATTTCGTTGGTTTCTTAAAACAACATAGCTTTAAGAACCCCCATTATGTTCTCTATATCATTTGACGACTCTAAAACAAACAATGCATCATTAGAATCACGTAGGTATTAAATGTTACAATTAAATATTAAACATTGTTTACTGACCTCACTGTGAACAGCTTTTCTCTGTTTACTTACTATGTTGACGATACGGGACGCAAAATTTTGGCGCGAAACAGAGCACTTAGCACCTACTAGCCCGACCGGCAGTTCGTTCGGGTGATACTGACACTATTAAGACCAACCCGCCTTCGTGAGATACATAGAACAACTGTATCTACTTAGGTTAGGTTATGTCGGCCGACCGGGGAATCGAACCTAGTGCCCCACGCTGGGCTAACACGCACAGACCTGCCTTCGTCCTCTGACGAAGATCGTCTACTACTGAGCTCAGCTTGGATTGCTCTGGAATTTATACTCTCCGTGTCGCGTCGCGGCCGCCGCCGCGATATCGCCGCGACACCATACTAAATGTTCATTTTATATGGTGTCGCGGCGATATCGCGGCGATATCGCGGCGGCGGCCGCGACTCCATACAAAATGTTCCTCTTGTGTCGCGCTACACGTCGCGCCGCGACCGTGTCGCGGCGCGACAGGTCGCTCCTGTGTGAAGTGTCGCGCGCGTTTCCATAGAAAATGTTCTACGGATATATATCGCAGAATCGCGTCGCACTGTCGCGTCGCGCCTGTGTGTACGAACCTTTACGTCGCGTCGGCGAGGCGGCGAGGCCACAAGACGTGGTCGCATCAACTTCGCTCCACAGGCCCCAGTTTGAAATTGCGCTCGCGGCAGACACCACGTACGTTACAAATTCAGTGAAAAAAAATCAAGTACTTCATAAATCATGGCGAATATAATGGGTGAGTAAACTATCTTTACCTAATAATTATAATTTTACCAGAGAACTTTGCGTCTAATTTCCGTAGTTTTTTCGTATCCTTGAAACCGGCTGCCAACTGAGACTAACATGATGCCTTAAGTTTTGAAACTAAAGTAGTTAGGTAGCAATGGCGAAGGGTGATTTTATGACAGAGGTAAGCCGGAACAAAAAAAAATGTAAATAAACCGTTTCATTATACATTTAAATGATGAATTGACTATAGAGTGGTTGTGCTCTGAATTTTCGAAGGGAAGCCGGCGGGAATCGAGTTGTATGGTATCTTCGCCACTGTTAGGTAGTCTATAATTCAAAGGATATTTCTAGGTTTACATAATTCATAATCTAGTGTTGTTTTTTGAGAAGCCGGTGCCGCAAATACCGGACCGGCGTTTTCTTGGCATAATGCCAACAATCATGGGCGTGGTGATGCGGAATAGAGAATTGGTTAGAAACAATCAATACAACAAACATTCTTGCCGGCTAACACAAAAATACTTTAAGTACCTAATAATACAAGAACCGTGTGGCTGCAATATGTGGTAATGTTGATTACATTACCCATTAAATTACAGATACCTATAGGTATTTTTCAACAATAATGTCGGGCTTAGTAATCTCCCACAATTAACTGTTTTTTTTTATTATTTATGTTTCCTAGGTCACATTGGTTTGATAGTACTTACTTAGTAAACGTTTGTAGTGTATGAGATCATGCTCAATTCCGTCACCATCGAAGGTTACTTTACTGGTTCTAGGTGCGAGCTGTGAGCCTGTATATCTATTTGTTTTCCTACATACCAGTAGGTATGTAGGTAGGTAGGATAATTTATAAAATATATGGAGAATATGCTAATTTAAACCTAAATGAGTCATTTTCGGCACATGAATGATGTGTACCTACTTAGGTCGAACAAGGTAAACTGTACATGCACTTGTTTGTTCGTGTATTTTCCATAATATGTTGCATTCCTGAAGGACTGTAAAACAAAACTCAGGCTATCGACACATAGGCTTGCGCCAGAACACCCAGCCCTCTGCCTACCGCATCTAGTCTGTCCCAGCCACTTTCTTAAAAGGTTACAAGTCTAAGGGCCTCTTTCACCACCCTCAAGTAAAGTGCTGAGTAGGCTAATCGTCAGTTAAAGCCACCCGTAACTTCTCGTTCGATTTCACGATGTTCGAGTAGCGCTAATCATAAGATTAACTGACCCGTAACTTACTTGCCACGTAGTCTGCCAATTAGTGTGTTTACTTGACGGTTAACTGTAATTTACCGTAGCGTCTCTTGCCTTTCTGTTGTCATTTGTGCATATCACCAACAATAGTTTTTAAAATATATTAATAAAATGGATTTATTTGATTTGATCGATCATCAGTTGGATGAATTAGAATATTCCACGGCGCGGCGAATACCGAGGGTCCGTGTCTTTAAATTCCGTGTTGATTATTTTACGGACCTAGATGAAACTGATTTTTTTGCAAGATTTCGTTTATCAAAGTATGCAGTGAACCAAGTGCATAACTATATAAAATATAAAATAGTGCCTAAATCACAAAGGTGAGTTGTATTTTTTTTCCATACGATTTTACTAATACCTAGATTGATAAAATAATAACCTACCTACCAAATTATAACGTAGGTACGTTACCTAGGTACGTAATTTATGAGAATTATTTATTTCAGAAATCAAGCAGTTTCATCAAAAACGAGCCTACTATTGACATTAAGGTATCTTGCTACTGGATCATACTTGACAAGTGCAGCTGATTTCTGTGGTGTCAGTCCACCAACAGCAAGCCGCATTGTTAAGAAAGTTACTGCGGCTATTGCTCAGCTACGTCCAGTTATAATAAAGTTCCCTGACGATATAAGTACTCTACAAAATGGTTTCTATGAAATCGCAAGATTCCCCAGGGTAATAGGAGCGCTAGATTGTACCCATGTTACAATTAAGTCACCTGGTATGTTTTATTTCTATGTTATATGAATGTAAGATAACTACCTAACTTAATAATATTAGGGACCTTCCTAGTACAAGTTTTAAATTTTATTGTGATATTTATCATTTCAGGTGGCGATTCAGCTGAAAACTATAGAAATAGAAAATCAAATTTTTCAATTAATGTCCAGGTGGTTTGTGACAGCAAATTAAAATGCTTGGATGTTGTAGCGAGATGGCCAGGGTCTGTTCATGATCAGACAATTTTTAATAATTCTTTTTTGAAACAAAGGTTTGAAAGTGGTCAGTTTAGAGATGGCATACTTCTTGGTGATAGTGGATATGAGTTAAAACAATATCTTCTGACACCATTTTTGAACCCGTCCTCTCCTGCAGAAAATTTATATAATGAGTCACACATAAGAACCAGGAATACCGTTGAAAGATGTTTTGGTGTGTGCAAAAACAGGTTTCCTGTCCTTAGACGACAGATAACATTAAAGTTAGAACGTGTACCACCTATAATAGTTGCCTGCTTTGTATTACATAACATTGCAATTGATGCAAATGAAAGGAACTTCGGGGAGAACTACGAATCACATAGTGATTTGCAGATTCATGGAGAAATTGCAGCACAAATCCCTGAACTAAATAATGATGCCAGAAATAGACTTGTGCAAGAATATTTTTTACCCTTGCTTAATAATAATAGACCATAAATAAAACAAATAAAATTATTCATTTAAAGTTTTGTAATTTTAATTTATATTCTTCTTCCTTCCATTTCCACTCCTTTTCTTTAAACTCCCGCTCCTTTTCTTTAAATTCTGCCTCCTTCTTGCGTTCATTTTTTTCAAACTCCCACACTATGTCTTTTTCAGCAATTTCTGCTTCCAAAAATCTTTTTTGAAGTTGAACTAATTCCAACTTTGCTTGGGTAAGTTCATCAAAAAGAGATTTTGATGGTACATTAGCTGTAAAAAAAAAACAATTTTGAAGTTAAGTTCAAACAGAACTTTAACATTTATATGTATTACCTACTGCTATTTAAATGTGTTACCTACCAATCAGTGCAGGATGTTTTCTTGATTTCAAATTCTTTCTACTAGTGACATCCCACTTTTTACTTGAAGTAGATGGAGTTACAATATATTTATTAGGTGGAGTATCAGGGACAGCATCTGTAAGAAAAAATAGTATAATTATAAAATTTTAAATATAAACTGCTCACTTATATAATTACAAGCAACAAGTCATATTATAAACTTAGTTGCTGACTTAAGTTTACATGCCTTGTTGCTGTTCATAAAAACAATATCAATTCATACCAATCAAATTATTTATAACTTCAATTTTTTCTCCTGGGACAGTTTCTGCGCTAGTAGTTGGCGGCAATGGTTCACAACCATTGGTCACTAGCAATAGAACTTCTGTAAATAAAAATGTATAAACGAGTTCAGAAGTGTTTATTTAAAACACTTGGTTGTGTAGCACAACAGGGACATTTTATTTCTTAAGGTATTATAGTATAGATAGGTACATGACAGATTGTACTATACAATACTAACGGTTTTGAGTAGCCTCACTTTCTACATCAGTGTTCATATGCTGCAGTGGAATCTCTGTGAGTTCTTCTGTTTTAGGACCATTAATGCCATCTGTAACAAAGGATATTTTTTTATTTATTTAAGTAAAGTAACTAGCTATTCAATTATCAAAAATAAACATTACTGCATGTTTCTGCATTATACCGAAAAAGTGACAAAGTCACAGGAGGGAAGTAGCTACTTACCATGTGTGATTACTTTTTAAAATAAAAAAAACAAACATACCTCGACTTTCCTGATTTTTAGGTAATGTATCGGAGTCATATACAGTTTCTAAGCCATTTGTGGTTAATGCAATCATGGCTTTTATTTTTTCCTCCACATTATCTAGCGGAGGTGCTGTGTTTTGACCACCTCCTGTACGGTAAAGTTCCGAGCGTATTGCAGCAGACTTTTTCCTGACCGCCCGTTTCAGGCCCTCATATTTGACCTTCAAGGTCTTGGTCGATCTAAATATACATCCAGATCGAGCATTAAATTCATTTTGTATGCTTTCCCAAGCGGCTTCTTTCATTTTCCATGTCGAAGAATCACTTTGTTTATTTTCGAGTACATTTTGGTATTTTTGGACCAGAGATACCAAAATATCCCTCTCATGAGTAGAAAAGTTTGCACTTCTGTCTCTTTTAAGTTTATCCATTTTAATAGGTAAGTTTAAAAAAGTTAAACAAATTAAAATCACACGCAATATTCCACAACACAACTTTCAAGACGCAACCGACGTTAAAGATCTGTCAAATATACACAAATGACAACTGACAATGACGTTTGGCGAGTAACTGACGTATTATTGAACGAATATGACGAATGATTTGTTACGTCATTCGCTTAACCCGTAAGTAGTTACTCAAAGCTTTATTTTCGCTTGTGAAATTGATAGAGTGTACTCATAACTTTTACTTGCAAATTAACTTTAATTGGGAAGTAACTAATCAACGCTTTACTTGGAGATGGTGAACGAGGCCCTAAAAATAACAATATCACTATTATGTACCGTCTCGTCCACAAAATATATGCATGCACTCATAGTGACTTAGGTCAGAATGTTAGATTGGTCTAATTGACCTAATAGATCTCTGCACACCGCTAAAATGTCTGAATAATGCTGAACTGACGACTGGCGACTCAACTGATAACAAACATTGTTTCAAAACACGAAATGTAAACATTATGTCAGTCACAACTTATCACCTTCGCGCTAATCTATGTAAACGAACAATTTTAAACGTTTTACAAAGAATAGCTAGCTTATTGCGGCAGCTCAATCATCACGGTGTAGGTATCGCTCGTTAATGACTAATTACCATCCGAAGTCGTGTCTATTCTAGACTTTAAACACGAGATACTTAGTACCTAACCATTTGCTGTCGGGTGACTCTCCAGCTATTTACATCTAAGTACCAACAATATACACACATCAAAAGTGTCTAGGGATCAACATATATTTTTGCAATAACTTTTCTCCTGATTGATATTAATTTAAATTTTCTTTAAGGATTCATCAAATAAAGTGTTTTCGTTTGTCACAGTAACGATAAACCAAGTCACCTTTGCATTAATAAAGAAATTTGCCATTTTCCTAATAAAGGGATTTTTGACATTTGAACCACTAACACAAAAGTTCGAAAAAAAGACTGAAATAACAGTTTTCTCTAAAATTTTATTGGGTAACTTAAACAATTAATAATCCGTGTTTCTACCGCGAACACTAACAACACAAGAACATCGGTTTGGCATACTCAAAATGAGTTCATCCAAATCACGCTGTGGAATGGCCGCCCATGTTCGTTGCAACAACAAAAAAAGGTCTTCTTGCGACTGGATACCCTCCATATTCGGCAGAGCTCTTCTCTGTAGCATATCCCATGCATGCTCAATCGGGTTCAAGTCTGGCGACTGAGCAGGCCAGGGCAGGACATTGATGTTAGCTGCGGCGAGAGTCTGTCTTACAACTCTTGCGGTGTGCGGTCGTGCATTATCATGCATTAACTGAAATAAGGGACCGATTTGCACTTGTAGAGGAACGATGACGTCTGATACAATCGTCTCAGCATAAATTTGAGCGTTGAGGTTGCCTCTGATCCAAATCAACTCAGTTCTTCCGCCGATCCAAATACCCGCCCATACCATGATGGTTCCACCACTATAAGGATGGACTTCCTGGCAGGATTTTAATCGCTGTTGGCGTCCAGGGGTTTTCCAGTGTCGTATACGTCTTGTATCCGGTCTCATACCAAAACGAGACTCATCAGAAAAGCACACGAAACGCCATTGTTCTTCTGCCCAATTTCTGTGTTCAAGAGCCCATTGATATCGAATCCTACGATTGTGCATTGCTATAGGTGGTACCCGTAGCGGTCTTCGGGAATGAAGGTTCACTTCATGCAAGCGGTTTCTGACTGTTTGGTCGCTAATTAAGTTCCCTGAAGAGTGATGAAGCCTCACGGCTAACATCATGGCGGTTATTGTTGGAGCTCTTCGAGTTAAGATTTGAATGTATCGGTCTTGTCTCCGTGTGGTGCAGCGATACCGTCCTCCATGGCGCTCAGCCACGGTACCAGTGCTTCGGTAACGTGTCCAAAGTCGACTGATAACACTCTGACTTGTATTCAGAGCTAAAGCCACAGTACTTTGCCGGGAACCAGCTTCTATCATTCCCACGGCTCTGAGCATTTCTTCCCTGCTTAAATGACGTCGCCGCTCCATAATAACGTTGGTTTTAATCAGTAGTAGGGAAACAGTAGCACTAATAATGTCTTCAATGCGTTGTATGTTTTTATAGGGAAAATATTGACAGCTGATTTTCATCTTTTACTCGAATTTGATTCACAGTTCCTGATTCAAATTATGAAATGCACCAAAAAGGATCCATATAAATTTATAAAATCATAAATTTATTACAAAGCCACATCTCAATCTCAAGAAATCCGCATAAAAATGCTTGATCCCTAGACACTTTTGATGTGTGTAGTTAGCCATTACAATAAAGAGGAAAGCTTTTATATCATAACTTCTCCAGTCATTTGTTTCGCTCTCGCTTGTACACGCGATTTGGAATAACGGATAAATTGCAAATTATCAGGGTGTGGCTAAATACCTGCTCCAGCTATAAAGTACCATAGATACACACATCAAAAGTGTCTAGGGATCAACATATATTTTTGCAATAACTTTTCTCCTGATTGATATTAATTAAAATTTTCTTTAAGGATTCATCAAATAAAGTGTTTTCGTTTGTCACAGTAACGATAAACCAAGTCACCTTTGCATTAATAAAGAAATTTGCCATTTTCCTAATAAAGGGATTTTTGACATTTGAACCACTAACACAAAAGTTCGAAAAAAAGACTGAAATAACAGTTTTCTCTAAAATTTTATTGGGTAACTTAAACAATTAATAATCCGTGTTTCTACCGCGAACACTAACAACACAAGAACATCGGTTTGGCATACTCAAAATGAGTTCATCCAAATCACGCTGTGGAATGGCCGCCCATGTTCGTTGCAACAACAAAAAAAGGTCTTCTTGCGACTGGATACCCTCCATATTCGGCAGAGCTCTTCTCTGTAGCATATCCCATGCATGCTCAATCGGGTTCAAGTCTGGCGACTGAGCAGGCCAGGGCAGGACATTGATGTTAGCTGCGGCGAGAGTCTGTCTTACAACTCTTGCGGTGTGCGGTCGTGCATTATCATGCATTAACTGAAATAAGGGACCGATTTGCACTTGTAGAGGAACGATGACGTCTGATACAATCGTCTCAGCATAAATTTGAGCGTTGAGGTTGCCTCTGATCCAAATCAACTCAGTTCTTCCGCCGATCCAAATACCCGCCCATACCATGATGGTTCCACCACTATAAGGATGGACTTCCTGGCAGGATTTTAATCGCTGTTGGCGTCCAGGGGTTTTCCAGTGTCGTATACGTCTTGTATCCGGTCTCATACCAAAACGAGACTCATCAGAAAAGCACACGAAACGCCATTGTTCTTCTGCCCAATTTCTGTGTTCAAGAACCCATTGATATCGAATCCTACGATTGTGCATTGCTATAGGTGGTACCCGTAGCGGTCTTCGGGAATGAAGGTTCACTTCATGCAAGCGGTTTCTGACTGTTTGGTCGCTAATTAAGTTCCCTGAAGAGTGATGAAGCCTCACGGCTAACATCATGGCGGTTATTGTTGGAGCTCTTCGAGTTAAGATTTGAATGTATCGGTCTTGTCTCCGTGTGGTGCAGCGATACCGTCCTCCATGGCGCTCAGCCACGGTACCAGTGCTTCGGTAACGTGTCCAAAGTCGACTGATAACACTCTGACTTGTATTCAGAGCTAAAGCCACAGTACGTTGCCGGGAACCAGCTTCTATCATTCCCACGGCTCTGAGCATTTCTTCCCTGCTTAAATGACGTCGCCGCTCCATAATAACGTTGGTTTTAATCAGTAGTAGGGAAACAGTAGCACTAATAATGTCTTCAATGCGTTGTATGTTTTTATAGGGAAAATATTGACAGCTGATTTTCATCTTTTACTCGAATTTGATTCACAGTTCCTGATTCAAATTATGAAATGCACCAAAAAGAATCCATATAAATTTATAAAATCATAAATTTATTACAAAGCCACATCTCAATCTCAAGAAATCCGCATAAAAATGCTTGATCCCTAGACACTTTTGATGTGTGTAGATACCTACAACTTTGGATAATGGATAGAATAAATTACATTTTATTGGCGCAACTATCTAATAATAAGTTGGTGTAACTAGCTGTCTGTGCGTCTGAGCATGCCATCTCTAGACTCTAACCGAATCCCCTAACAAAACAGTGTTTGAATTGTATTAAAAGCTCACTGTACAAATATTCCACACTCCGAGCTGACTCAATTCGTAGATAAACTCGGCTACAGATAGGTAGAGGTTGAAACAGAATTGATTTGATAGGATGACATCATCGTGGACTACTTTCATAATAAGCGACGCGACAGAGTCCCACAGCGCAGGCGCCATGAACGTGTTCCTATCGTCCAGCGAAAAAACAATCTCTATATAGTCAGCAATGAAAAGCTTCCACTAAGGCTATGACATAATCAAGTTATGAATTCGTGGGTGCCGACTCTGTCGACTACCGGAGTACCGGGACACATAGCCCGCATACTCGCATACCAATACACCGGCCTATATTTAGAGCCGTGTAAAGACACATGCCTCGAATGGAAGGCAATGGCCGTATATCGTTAGACTAAATAGGAATCGAGGAAAGCACTAAGAAGTGTTTACAGAATTTTAATTAGCTTTAATGCAATCGACCCCGCCTTTGGAATTCAAGGATCTAGTTAGATAGAAACGAATAGATGGTTTACTATAGTAAGATTTTAAATATTAGTACCAGTACCTATAGATTTTTAGATCGGCCAGCAACACTAAAATCTAACATTTTCGCACATCACCTTTGCATCTATGTCCAGATGCAAAGGTTATCGTAAAATGTCTGCAGAACGGATTTAATTACAACGAGATTAGGATACTCGTATTATAAAAGCGAATTGCACCTTTATTGGGTACTAGCTTCTGCCCGCGACTTCGTCCGCGTAAATTTTTTTGTTTCCCCGTCCCACCCCGTCGCAACGTGTCGTCGGCCTGCGCTATTACTTCGTTTTCGCTTGGCGAAAACTTCAGACTTTTTTTCTTTTTGCTCAACTTCTAAGGGTCCTAGCGTCAAGTTTAATAGAATATAGCCTTCCTCAAGAACTGGGCTATCAAACGCAAAAATATTTTTATATATGCGACCAATACTTCCAGAGATTTAGAGCTTTCAAACCGTGTTTCAAACAAACAAACTCTTCAGCTTTATTATTAGTATTATTTTAAAACTATGATATCTCCTAAGATATACATTGAAATCAAATGATGTCAGAGGCAATTTTGTTCAAAATTAAATACACGTGATGATTAACGTATTTATTTGGATAAGGATTAATACCATGTTTATAAAAACACCAATCGCAAATAATGCATTATTTTATAACAAATTTGGTTAGCATAAAAGAGGTTATAGTGAGCTAACCTTAAAAGATAGACATATGCTGTCCTGGACTTTTTTTTAAAGCTTTTAAAGGGAAACAATTCTGTCATACATGATTTTTGCGAAACTTTAACCGTTTACGCAGCGCACGCAGCGGAAGCTCTCAGTAGGAAAAAAATCCCCCGATTTTGAAACATTCTTCATTGGTGCTCCACTCCTATTGGTTTTAGCGTGATGATATATAGCCTATAGCCTTCCTCAATGAATGGGCTATCTAACACTGAAAAAGTTTTTCAAATCGGACCAGTAGTTCCTGAGATTAGCGCGTTCAAACAAACAAACAAACAAACAAACAAACTCTTCAGCTTTATAATATTAGTATAAATATAGTATAAATTTACACTTAATTTAGTTAATATTGTTTACAGATATATCTACCGAGGACAAACTCGAATACCACTTCTTCCCGGTATCGAGCGGCTCCGTACAGTTCAAAGTCAGGACTCCCAACGATGCACACATTGCACTTACAATGGGACCCCAAGAAAGCGATCCTATGATTGAGGTGAGTACCTACCTAATAGATAAGATAACATTTGTCAGAGTAATGTAGAAGTAGTAATCAGTAAGTACATCGTTTCCTAATTAATTGCCAGATCTTCCTTGGAGGCTGGGGCAACACAAAGAGTGTAATCAGGAGGAACAGAACCAAGCCCGACAAAGTAGAAATTGAGACACCCAACATTTTAAACGGCGGTGAATTCCGAGGTTTCTGGGTTCGTTGGGACAGCGGCATCATCTCTGCGGGACGTGAGGGCGAAGCTATTCCCTTCCTCTCTTGGGCGGATCCCGAGCCTTTCCCAATTGCCTTTGTCGGTGTGTGCACCGGATGGGGCGCGACCGGCACTTGGAAGATTGAAGGTAAATTCTCGTAAATCATTGCTTAAAATCGACATCACATAAAATGTACCCAACAATTTAAAATTCTGCCCTTTATCGGTACAGATGGGGCTGAATTCGATACTCCGGACCAGTTAGCGTATAAATTCGGACCCGTCTTGGCGGGTTCTCTGAAATTTGAATATCGCGGTCCCCACAACTGCCATGTAGCCCTGACGCCAGCTCCCGCTGAAGTGGACCCTATGTATGAAATTATGCTCGGTGGTTGGGAGAACACCAAGTCGGTTATTAGACACTGCAGACAAAAACCAGATAAGGTAGGATAGTCGTATAGAATTTCGTAATCGTCGTTGTGTTATATGTATGTTGGAACTTTCGTTAAAAATTCACTGTTGACCCGTAGGTTGAGGTACCAACTCCAGGGATTATGAATCCTAACGAGTTCAGGCAATTTTTGATCGAATGGAGGAGTGGCAGAGTGATGGTTCGCGACGGCGAGTCGGGCATGGTTATCATGGAGTGGTCGGACCCCGCGCCGTTCGGTATAACGCACTTCGGTGTGCGGACTGGTTGGGGAGCTCGCGGACAATGGCGTATCACTCACTTCAACAACCCCGGCGCACAGCCTCGTTGAGTTATCTTTTACTAGAGAATGCTTGGATGTTAATTGCTAACTTCTAATCCGCATTGAATGCGTATTATTTCTAAATTTTTAGTCGATAGATCAACTAATTTTTTTATCGTTGAAACACCACCGTTAGACTAATAATAAATATTGTGTCCTAAAGAAAATTGCGTGTTTGCGGAATCCTGACGTATGGTAACTTTGTAACTTGAAGTCTGCATCTGGATGTTTTCAATTGGTGTTTGGTACGTTGGGTACATTTTGTGGCTAAGCTTTTCTATTCTTGTTTATTTTATTTATTTCTTTTTACACGCCTTTTCTTTCTGTATACTTACATTGACTATCTTTGCGAGCACTATACCTACATACACGTTCAGGTATTTGATTACATAAACATTATCTACCCACTGTTTTATCAGCCTTCATTTCGACAGTGGGTAGAGGTTTGATATGTTTTTTAGTCCTGCAGATACCTAAACAAATCAAATATAGACAACTTTCACTTTAAATTTGATGAACACAGCTATAAAATTGTATATCAGCACTTTAAAATAATCATAGGTATCTACATCTATAATTTAATATTATCGATTTAAAAAATAATGGTTTGCACTATAATTGTGTCTAAAACCAACTCCGAAACCAGTTAGTTTTTGAACGCACATTAAAATGTCCACGAAGGGGATGACTGGGTCTGAGTTCGCTCGCTAAGCTCGCTCACTAGACCCCGTCCCGTGAGGAAGATCACGTGGCGGTGGCGGCCTGGCGGGTCTATGTTGATTTACAAGCATTAATAATAAGACGTAGGTAGAGGACTATTTCTGTCTACAGGCTTAACCTAACCTAAGTCGGGGTGCGCTAAGTCCCGGAATCGCTTATAGAAACCATTATTTTTATAGTTCATTCAATTAATTTTAAAGCTAAACATATTTATAGAGGAAACCATTATATTTATAGTTAATTCAATTAATTTTAAAGCTAAACATTTTAAAGTGTATTTATACGTCCCCCTTTTTAATTAAGACACAACATTGCTAACGCGACGTGCATGTCATGTTCACCGAGTTTTCAATGCTATCTGATACTGACTCTAATAACCTACATAACTATAAACTATTTTACTATGTATACATAAATAATAATAAAATAAAATAGTTTTGCTTATAAATCTGGTGATAGCACTAAAGTTATCGATGTGAACATCCGTCTCGGTGTAAATAAGGTAATAAGATATAATTGTACCATTGAAGTGATTGTAAAATTATTCACAGAGTATATTTTTATTTAATTGCATCTAATTGCGTGATAATTGCCTGCTGCCTGCTATCGATAAACTGTCAGAACGCCAGAAGTATAATATATTCTTTTATGCACTTTCTGCTTATCCATCCATGTTTTGTAAATGTTAGATTTTATCATAATTTAATGTACATAATTTTGTAGTTGCTCCTTCGGCACCCGTGGCTGCACCTCTGTACGCAGCGCCACCCGGCTACCCTGGTGTCATGCCCGGATTCAATGCGCCTCCTCAAGTGATGGCTGGTCCCGGCAACTGGGTAGACGCCAGCGCTGGACAGATCCCTCCCGGCGCTGTCGTCGGTGGACAGGACTGCAACGGCGAGCCCCTGTATGTCGCCAGGGCACAGCACGAGGGCGCTGTTATTCCAGGAAAACTTTGCGCTTCGCACGGATGCACCTTCGTACCGTGGGGCGGCCAGGAGCATGGCAAGCCTGAATACCAGGTAGGCTTCACGAAAAATACTTTCGAAATCCACTTAACTTTGTCTTCAACTACATAACAACTACGTTTAGAAGTATGTATGAACTAAGCAAGTAACTCTTGCGATCAAATTTGCACTTCGAGGCGTGGAACAAAAAGAGATTGCCCTTTGGTGCATTGATGTTAAACTATTCTATATCTACTGACAGTAATTTAATAAGCATGACCTGATGCTGCAACCACGATCTAAACAATAGATCGTGAATTTAAATTCACAAATTTTAATTTTAACATTTCGCTACTCCTAGGTGCTGGTAGGTGGCCCCAACAACTGGGTGCGCACAAACGGCTCGAACGTGCCCCCTGGAGCGTTCCCCGGGGGTCAAACGGAGGACGGCGAGCCCCTGTACGTGGGCCGCGTCAACCACGAGGGCAGCCTGACGACCGGCAAGGTCCAGCAGTCGCACGGCGTCTGCTACATCTCCTTCGCTGGGCAGGAGCTCGGCTTCCCCGACTACGAAGTCCTCATGCCCTAAATAAAAATCGCAAATTGTTAATGAATCTCAGGATTTGTGCGTACGTACGTGTAACTTAGGAAAACTGCTTCCACAATTAAATAAGCAATTAAATGGTGTATTTAAGTACCTAGATACATAAAGCCTTGTCACGATGTGCCTGTTCGTACGTATGTTAATTGTTTTAATGCACTGCATAATATTATTTTGTCAGGTGTTAAATGTTATGTACCACATAAGTTACGACATCTATATGTAATATTTTTGTTAAATTATTATTAAATACTTACCTATTTATTTAACGTGTTTTCTTATTCCTACTCAAAATTAAGTGACTGTGTTTCGTCACAATTTCGCAATCAGGGTCCATTAAGATGTTTTTCATCATTACAGTCTCACCGGTCATATTGGAATCGGTATCACCAAAAAGATTTCGTGAAAGACTTCACTGGCTTCCTATGGTTGATGGCAAATTGCCTCCAGATGCAATGATTGGTGGGTTTGAAAATGAACATATTTACATAGCGAGAGCTTACCATAATAATTCACTGTGTACTGGGAAATATGTGAAGTCAGCTGGTAAAGCATTCGTCCCTTGGGGAGGCAGAGAACATTGCAAAGAAGAGTTTGAGGTAAAAGTATTGCATTATAAAGTGAAACTATTTTTTTAGACTTTTTTTGTTTTTCTCAAAAACTATTTTGTGCAAGCCCGAGTACTCGACATAATGGATAGGTAGGCATCATCAGCATCACCTACGTGGTGTTACATTATTATGCAAAGAACTCTAAGATAAATAAGATTATTTGAGACAATAATGCATGTTTTAATTTATTTTCAGATATTATGTGGGTTTAATGCTAAATGGATAAAAACAAAGTCCAACTGTATACCTCAAAATGCATTCATCGGTGGTCGCACAGGTGGAGCTGAAGTGCACAACGAACCTTTGTATATAGGGCGAGCTATGTATGACGGCAGACTAATATGTGGTAAAGCCTATGCTCGTTACAATTTGTGCTATTTGCCATATAAAGGCAGAGAAATAGAAATATCATCGTATGAAATATTAGTTACACCAGACGACGAAATACAACAAGCATTACCATTTACTACCTATTGACCTATTCTTCCCTTTTGGCGATGGAAACTTGTGTCGGACACGGTTGTACAAAATTTAAAAAAAAAACTATGATAGTAATATTACCTACCCTTAAGAATAAGAAAAAGAATAATTTATTTGTTAACATACAAAGATTAAAAAAAGGTAGTAGATGTTTTGCCAGTGTATTAATTATGTTATAGAGTTGTTATAAATCTGTAAGCGTTATTTAATAAAAATAAATTGTGAGAATGTTTTCTTAGTGTCACGGACTCACGGTAAAAATACTACGGGTAAAAATACCCCAATTTTTCTAACTTAGGTCTTTCATTTAAGTTATTTGTAGGTTCGTCCATCTTTCACAGCTAAGCCCTAAGACGTGTTACCGTCAATGGACCGCTGATGATAATTGATAATAATTTGAATAATAATAAAAAAATTGTAACAGAACTGCAATTTGGAAAAAAATGTGTGAAAAGGACCATGCCCATATTAGTATGGAGGTGAAAGTCAGTAATGCAATGCAATGCCCAAATTGCAGCTCTATGTCATACGATAACTTATTAACAGTATTTTTATGATATCTAGATTTAATATCATATAAAGCACTGATTGAAAAGTTATTGGACGTTAAACATGATAACTGCCTACTGGTATTGTTTATACATTTTATCGTTTACAGACAGCATTGCTATTAGTTTTCCACTAGGAACTTCATAATCATCACTTAAGCTAGGCCAGATCAGTGTTCTTTTATATACTTAATAAATGTCTGTAAACAGTTCAGTTATTTGGAATTATCTAGTTTGTCTCCATAGTATCTCCATCAATATAAATGTGAAAACAATTTGGTTAGATGCAAAACTTAAGTAGGTACTCAAGTAAATAATAATATTGAAAGAGACCAGGTACTTCATAACAAACCGGTATTTCTGATGAGATTATAAAAACTTCACAAAAAGTAGCCGCATGTAGATTTTATTGCAATGTCAATAAAATCTACATGCGGCTACTTTTTGTGAAGTTTTCTTATATCTTGCCGATCGTATCAATAATACGCAAATAAAACCGCAACACTATAATAGTAGGTATTCGTTATCATCGGTAACAAGCAACAACACTATCACAATGAATGAATAAATCGGCCAAAGGACGTGATTCCAGACAGTAATAAACTGCACTTTTAGTGCATTAATGAATGAAACATTATTTATCCTAAGTTCTGCAATGTAAACAAGTCTTTTTTTTTTCGTTTTTTTTATCCAGTGCTTGTTAGGTTTCAAAATTAACAACATAATTCTAGTTTTCATTTATTAGTACAATCTTGTAATTTACTTTATCTGGGCATTTCTGGGGCACAGATGGGCATCCTTTGAATTTCACGGGATATAATGACGAAACTAACATAATTAATATTTTTGAAAGGACCATGAGGTTCCTTTTATAATGTAGACGAGGAATAAGGAAGGAATTTTCGAAATTCAACCCCTAAGGGAGTTAAATGGGGGATGAAAGTTTGTATGGAAAATCTTATTCCTTGATTTAATAAACTTGAAACTTGGCACGAATACTTACATAAGTAAATTATGAAAATTGGTCTTTTTTGTTTTTCTAAACTACCTTCTAAAGGGGGATGGGGGGGTATCAAAATTTGTATGGAAGAATTTTAATGCACGGTCCGATTAACTCAAGACTCAGTATTTATACTTAATATCAAAAATAAAGAATTACGTGTATCAGGGTTTTTCGAAAATCTACCCCTAACGGGGAGAAAAGGGGTAGTTAATTTTATAGGGCAAATTTTACTGCCTGGCTTAATTAACTCGAAAATTGGTATAAATAATCTGTGAGTCAAGTAATGAACACATTCCAAACGATTTTTCAAAATTCCACCCCTGTGGGGGTGAAAAGTGGGCATACAGCTTATATGAAAAATCTTATTCATTTGGTTAATATACTTGAAACTTGGCATGAATACTTATCTAAGTAAATTATGAATTTTGGCATTTTTTCTTTTCTAAACTACCCCCTAAAGGGCGATTAGGGGGTGTCAACATTTGTATGGAAGAATTTTAACGTGCGCTCCGATTAAGTTGAAACTCAGTATTTATACTTAAGACCAAAAGTAAAGAATAACATGTATCAGGGTTTTGCAAAAATCTACCTCTGACGGGGTGAAAAGGAGTAGTTAATTTTCCATTTTACTGCGTGGCTTGATTAACTCGAAAATTGTTGGAAATAATCTTTGAGTCAAGTTATGAACACATCCCAAACATTTTTTCAAAATTTCTCCTGTGTGGGGTGAAAAGTGGGGAAAAACTTTATACGAAAAATCTTATTCATTTGGTTAATAAACTTGAAACTTGGAAGGAATATTTGTCTAAGTAAGTAATAAGAAATGGGTCTTTCGAAAGTAGATCCCTGACGGGTAAAAAAGTGGTAATTCGATTTTTAAGGCCGGTATTCTAGTGCGTAGCTTGATTTACTCCAAAAAAATGGTATGAATAAATTTAAGCTTCAAACTTGGCACAAATACTTATCTAAGTAAATTATAGTTTGTCATTTTATGTTTTTCTGCTCTAAAGAGAGATTGAGGGTGTCAGTTTATGGAAGAATTTTATCGCGCGGTCCAATAATATAAACTCGGAACTCAGTATGTATACTTAAGACCAAAAGTAAAGAATAACATGTATCAGAGTTTTGCGAAAATCTACCTCTGACGGGGTGAAAAGGAGTAGTTAATTTTCCATTTTACTGCGTGGCTTGATTAACTCGAAAATTGTTGGAAATAATCTTTGAGTCGAGTTATGACCACATCCCAAACATTTTTTCAAAATTCCTCCTGGGGGGGTGAAAAGTGGGGAAAAACTTTATACGAAAAATCTTATTCATTTGGTTAATAAACTTGAGACTTGGAAGGAATATTTGTCTAAGTAAGTAATAAGAAATGGGTCTTTCGAAAGTAGATCCCTGACGGGTAAAAAAGTGGTAATTTGATTTTTAAGGCCGGTATTATAGTGCGTAGCTTAATTTACTCCAAAAAAATGGTAAGCTTCAAACTTGGCACAAATACTTATCTAAGTAAATTATAGTTTGTCATTTTATGTTTTTCTGCTCTAAAGGGAGATTGAGGGTGTCAGTTTGTATGGAAGAATTTTATCGCGCGGTCCAATAATATAAACTCGGAACTCAGTACTTATGTATACTCGTACTTAAGACCAAAATAAATAAAAAAGTGTGACTGGGTTTTTCAAAAATCTAACCCTAACGGGGTGAACGGGGGTAGTCCATATCACAGAGGAGTATTTTATTGTGTGGCTTGATTCAATGGGAAATTGGTATAAATAATCTTTGAGTCAAGATATGGAAACGTCCCATACATGTTTTCAATATTTCGCCCCTATGGGGATAAAAACTGTGAAGGTGAAAATGTGGTCTTATTCCTTTGGTTAAGAAACTTGAAACTTTTCAACATTTGCCTCAGTAAATAATAAAGATTGTCACTTTTAGGGGTTTACTACTTACTTACTTAAAATAAAAAAGTATGAGTTTTAGGGTTTTACTTATTCTACTCCTACCGGGGTAGAAAAGGGTAATAAAGTTTAAGGAGTAGAAACTCCAACTTCCATTAACACGAAAATGGGTAGGTACCTACTTATAAATAATCTTTATATCATACAAAAGGGAAATGTACCAAATGCAAAAACAAGCCCTGTCGTGATGAAAAGGGAGGATAATTTATTTGAAATATCTTAGGTAGTTTAACTAAAATATTGGCCCGAATACTTATTTCTTTAAATAAAATAAGTATAAAGATCGTAATCAATAATTTTCGAAATACCTTTCAGGGGGAGGTGGAGAGGGTGTTAAATTTATTTGAGGAAAGTACGAAACCCACGCGGATGAAGTCGCGGGCAAAAGCTAGTCGTTAAATATAATAATGTCAAATGCACTACTCTATCCCTACAATAACAAAGAAAATGATTTCATGAAATACAACTTGAAAATAAAGAGAAAAGGGAAAATATGAATGCTTTGCTGTTGAAACTCTTCAACGAATGCAGAATCTTTTGTTTATCCTCTAAATCTAATGATATTTCAGCTGAAGTTAAGTACACATACTGGTGCTGGTTGTTTTCGGGTGATTTCTGCTTCTTTTGATGCCACATCCACACATATTGCAATTGGGCATCTTGCTACTGACGACTTCCACTATAGAACCGAGTTCAAACACAATAACACAGCAAATTACTCCAAAATTCACAAATTATATCCACAGCTCAAGAGCATTTGACAGTTGACCTACCCAACTTTGGTACCAACTACCAAACAGTGAGAGGATAAAATGGCGACCGGCCGCAAATAGGTATTTTAGTGACGCTAGGAATGAAGGATTGCCATTATAGTCACTGTCAAAAACACTTTTATCCTTTTTCACTTATGTAAAATTAAGAAAGTTAAAAAGGGATGGCAATATTTTTATGATTTTGGCGTTGATAGGCCTCACATTTGTATAACTGTGTCAACATTTCGGGTGCATATTTATGATATATACAGGAAGGCTGCGCCGTGCCAGCGTGCCTGTCAGCTGTCAGTCAGCTCAGTTGTCACTTTATTTAGGTGTTTCACAGAAGAAACCCAGCTTGTTTGTTCTGAAAACGGATAATCGATGTATTTACTCGTCTAAGCTGTGAGCTATGCTATTCAATTGTGCAAAAGCTAGTGGATAATAAAAAGGCACAGCAGTTCCATTTAGTTTCATTTCGCTAGCCTTTGCTGTAACCAACTCAACTAGCGACCAATATATTTACACCATGGGTGACATATTCGGTAATTATTGTTTATTTTTTTTGTTGTTATTCTACAATTTATGATAATGAGCAATGATAATAATCCAAACCAAAGCTGGAGTTAAAATTGCATCATATTTTGTATTTAATCCATGAGTCACTCTTGCAGAATTCACAACATGGCCAAGACATCAAAATATATTTTATAAAATCACAAGCAACGGTATAAACTTTGAAGTCAAAGCTCCTGGTAATGCAGGCATTGGAATAGCAAGTAAACCAGGACCTAACTGTGATTTTTTAGTAAGTACATTATTATTGCACTACTTTTCCTGTTATTTGCTTGTGGAATTCATTGTTGAGAATAAAAGCTTTTTTAAAAAGTTTTTTTTTTACCTTAAGTGTACTACTGCAGGTACCTGTTGTTAAATAATTTTGATAAATCAAAGTTCATTCATTTACAGGTTGCTATTGGCCATAACCGCAGCACTTGGATTAAGAAAATGACAGCAAGAGTAAGCAAAGAAACAATTGAAACACCAAACATTTTGTCCTCCCAGGAGTACAGACGATTCTGGATTTCATGGTATGGAGACATTCTGCGGCTAGGCATTGATGGAACACCTAAACCTATAGTAACATTCAACAGTAAAAATTCAAACCTGAAATATGTTACTTTTACTTCCATTGATGATAATAGAAACCCTGTACATTGGAAAATTGAATGTAAGTGATAGTTTATTTTTTTTATTATTCTGCTTTGTCTATAGAATGCGTTCCCTGCAAGCAACACCATACAACTGTGTGCATCCATTATCATTATTATTGTGAAAGCTATTTTTGCAATAACTTAAATATAATAATAATCAGCCTGTATTGTCCCACTGCAGGGCAAAGGCCTCCATTTCCTTTTTCTACTCAACTCGATCTTGAGTCAATATAGACTAATCCCTCATAGGTGTCAAGTTCGTCCCGCCATCTATGACTGGGTTGTCCGCGATACCATTGGACATTTCCAGTAACCCACGCTTTGGTGGATTAACTTATGATTTTGTTTTTTTCAGTGCCACCGCTACTGGAAAGGCCTCTTATGAAACCAGTAACAGGAGGTGAACTGTATTGGGTTCAGGTTGATGCAGAGACACAGTTTCCAGATGGTGCATACATTGGAGGGTATGAGAAAGAAAACCTATACATAATAAGAGCTAAGCACAGAGGGTCATTGACACCTGGCAAGTTTGTATCCTCTGAAGGACTGGGATATATCCCTTGGGGCGGAGATGCTAATGTTAAAAATTCATTTGAGGTATGGTTTTTTTTTTAAACTTTATACAGGTTGAAATTTTAGTTACCGTTTTCGTACTCATTGTACTCATCATTATGAACAACTTTTAATATGGGGCCAAACCTGAAATCGCGAAAAAAAAGTCAACTGTTCCCTGCATTTTGATGAGTTATTAGTTAAAAAAAATCAGCTGTTCCCTACATTTATGTTTATAAATGTAGGGAACAGCTGATTTTTTTTTCACAGCTTCAGGTTTGGTCCCATAGTAAGTTCATAATGATGATAATGATGTATAAACTTCAAAAGTAAAATTCTTATTAACACAACATTCATTTAAAAATTTTTGTTGCAGGTTTTATGTGGATTTGATTGTACCTGGGTGCCGAGTAAATTAGATAATATACCAGTTGGAGCCGTTGTAGCTGGTTACTCCGAGGACAGTGGACATGAAAAACTTTACATTGGGAGAGCCAAATATTTAGATCACATAATCCCAGGGAAGGTCCAGCCAACACACAAAGTCTGTTACATACCTTATGATGGAAAAGAAGTAGGCATGGACAATTATGAAATAATGATCGTTCCTGAGAAAAATAGATGTGCTAACAAGTTCTTAGTACCTGGTATAGAAGATAGTATGCTTGAATCTGATGATGAAAATGATGAAAATGATGATCACTCTATGAATTATGACGCATATGATGAATTGTTTTATGCTGACAATATTATGCAATAGTAGGTACAGATTCCAGAACTCAAAAATCATTAATTATAATTACTAAATTCTCAGTTGAGGCAAATTATGATCTGCTATATCCATGATGAAATGCATTTGGCTCACAAGTCTTAAAAGACGGCCAAAATACAAATACAGTTAGCTATAAATATAATGAAAAAATTAAACATAAGCTATCATTATTATTTAACTTAAGTTCAAAATAGTGAAGATTATTATAAACAATTGTTATAAGTATTTTTTATTGTTTGTTTTTCAGTAATTTAATTAAAAGAATTTATTAATATTTTACAAGTTGTTCTAGTTTATTTAATTTCTATTTCTAAAACATTGCCCCTGTGGTACTACTCGATATTACTAATATTTCATACATTGGTTCTTCAATCTCACGACCCTGAAAGGGTAAAAAGCGCACATTGTGCACTTTGCACTTTTCCACATATAAGTTTTCCCTCAGCCCTCAATCATAGCTCTGCCTGTATACAAAGGTCCATTATTCACTTCAAACTATCCAGCAATTAACGCATTTTGTAGAATATAGTTGGTTCGTGTCATAAACCACTTGGGGTCCAACCCACATATCTGGGGCCCAATTCTGTAAAATAACCAACTTGTCAATAGTGTGTCGGTAGTGTGTCAGTATTGTCTCAATAGAATAGTCATTGACATTTGGTATTCTACAAATTATATAAGGTCATTGACTTGCCACTGTAGTGCCATTGAAACGCCATAGTAAGACTATTGTAATAATTGGTAGTCTGGTTCACTATAATGTGTCAGTGACATCGTGATGGCCAAAGTTACGGTATTCTGTAAAGATTTTAAGTGTATTTGACAGTTGTGTCTATCGTGTTTGAATAGTGTTTTGGCCATCGAACCGCCATTGTGAAGCCATCGAACAACGACACCTGGGGCCCAATTCTGTAAAATAACCAACTTGTCAATAGTGTGTCGGTAGTGTGTCAGTAGTGTCTCAATAGAATAGTCATTGACATTTGGTATTCTACAAATTATTTATGGTCATTGACTTGCCATTGTAGTGCCATTGAAACGCCATAGAAGACTATTGTAATAATTGGTAGTCTGGTTCACTATAATGTGTCAGTGGCATCGTGATGGCCAAAGTTACGGTATTCTGTAAATATTATAAGTGTATTTGACAGTTGTGTCTATCGTGTTTGAATAGTGTTTTGGCCATTGAACCGCCATTGTGAAGCCATCGAACAACGACACCTCTTTTCCCTATTGATTTGGTTAAATTTGTTAATTTTTTCAATTTAATATAAAGTGTCCGTGTGTATGTGCGTCTTACGTAGTGAAATAAATAAAGTGGACGTAGTTTTTCGCCACAATGAGGCCTTCTGTACCTACTTTGCGGTGGCTTATTTTGGCACTGGCGTGCCGACGTTTGCGCTGAGCTGTGAAAAAACTTATTAATTCTCGTGTCACAGTGTTAGTTACCATACTCCTCCGAAACGGCTGGACCGATTTGTATGAAATTTTGTGTGCATATCGGGTAGGTCTGAGAATCGGCTACTATCTATTTTTTTTTTGCAAAACGACGTTTGCGGGGTCAGCTAGTATCACTATAAATTCATCACGTTTTTAGGGTTCCGTACCAAAATGGTAAAAAGGGACCCTCATAGTGCGACTCTGTCTGTCCGTCTATCACAGCTGGATATCTCAAGAACTACTAATGCTATCAACTTGAAATTTGGAATCGTTTTAGATGACGTTTCCCCAACTATTTTGCAATTAAGAAAGATTTTTTTTTGCCACATGGACTGAAAGTACCTTAACAATTTGAAGTGGGGCTACTAGGGCATGTGGGGTATCATATTAAAGAGCGCTGTTTGCACATTCTCAAAAATATTTTTTTAGGTCGCATAGTGTTCGACTTTTGATGAAAACTTTAAAAAATATACCGTTCCGAAAATCTGAATCTATGTGATAGAAGTTTATGTAAAGATATAATAGCACACTTTTTCAGAAATTCTCAACAAAAATACATTAGTTCCACTATCCGTCAAGAGATGGCGCTGACCAGTGTTGAAATCCACCTGTTCGTCTATTCTACATTTGAAGGACTGTACGTAAAGTAACACATACAAAATATGTATTTATGATGGTACAGAACCGTTGGGGCACGAATCCGACTCGCTCTTGACCGGTTTTTGAATTTACTGTCCCAAAAACAATTGTACTTTTTCGCTTACCATATCGTCGTCGTTTTAGATGATGATCAAGGAACTTATACTCTCTATGATAATCTTTTGGAAAATAAAATTTAAAACCAATGAAAACAGCCGCTGCAAGTTTTTTTACAGCTGTTTTTTTTTTCAAAAAGGCAGACTAAATTGTGATAAAATTTTTATTTTTTAACAATAAACGCATTTTTTTTAGTAAAATTTGATGTTTTCTATAATAAAACGTTTTTGTATTATTATAAAACCCATAATATAAATATTTAATTGATAAAAATAGGATTTCAAAAAGTGGTAGGTTTGGTGTACCTCTACGGTTGCATGGTAGATTTTTGTTAGCAACACTGAAAACTATTGTACTGCCACACTATCGACATACTATCGACACACTACTGAGACACCACTGAAACGCCATTGAAGTTTTTACAGAATGCCAAATTTGCAACAGTGGCAAAATAATGTCTGTAGTGTGTCGATAGAGTGTCAATGGCGTGTTGCATAACTCAAAGTTACAGAATTGGGCCCCTGGGGCCCAATTCTGTACGGTTCACTGTCAAAGAGAATGTAAACACTAGCGGTTCACTGTAGCAATTAAGATAGTGGGTATATTCTGTTGGATAAGATAATTTCCACCAAACACAGTGGCACTTTTATGTAACACTCATAATTGCTGCAGTAAACTGTACCTATTTTGTAAAACTCCTAAGAGCTACCAGATGCACTGTTAGGGACATTCGCGTCGCCGACATTCGTCCCGCGACTCGACTCGTGTACGAACTTCAATGGATTTGTATGGCGGCAGTCGCTTGAAGACCTGGATTCAAGCCATTTGATTGGTTGAAACTAGTTTTAAGTAATGCTTGAGTATTGAGTGACGTTCTGTAATACGGGCCTAAAATCGTTATCTAAGATTTGATTAGCCTTGTGTACGAAGGGGCATAGGGTTTGTATGAGTGTGCGCGCAGCGCGCATGTAGTGACGCGAGTCGCGACAGCTGGGAAACATTTCGGCTGTTCAAAATCAAAACCTAGTAACTAAGCTTTTTTTTTAATCGTTTTTTTTTTCAATTTATAGACTTTTAGGTAAGACTAAAAATTGAAAAAAAAACGATTAAAAAAATGGTCTGTAAAGTCGGTTTATGGACGATAGTTTTACGTGATAACGTCATAAAGAAACATTGATGAATGTGTCACAAGCCGACGTTTCACGTTTGGGCCGTTCGTGCCTCTCTATCGCTTGTTCGGCGCTCTCGCTTGCACGCTCAGGCTCAGGCGACATTTTTTCGTGCGTGCAGCCGGTGTTCATCGATTTATAAAAGACGTTATAACGTCAAAAACTTAGTTAAGTACCTACTAAGATTTTGAACAGCCGATTTTTGTCCGCTGGTTTTGACGCAACTGTCGTCCGTCTATTGGTTGCAATGCAAGTGCGCGCACGGCGACAAACGCAATGAATGTTGAACTGTCAAAATGAAACCCATTGCTACTGATAGTGCGTTACGCAATTACCTCGCTGGCGCCGTACGCGCACTTGCATTGATACTTGGTGTATTTAATTTCATCACCACTGCTTTCAAAACGGTGAGGGAAAACATCGCGAGGAAACCGGAAATGTCCTAGAACTAAAAAATTTAAAGACCTGAGACTTCCAACAACTTCCTTCCACTGGGCCCGCGTGGTGTAGGTACCTACCTTATAGTCCATTCTCTCTCACAGAGAGGAAGCTATCCCGCAGTTAGAACGTTATACGCTGATTATGCTATGTGCTACCGAAAAGCAATCTGCTATACTTACCTATCTACAGGAAAAACATGTGGACATGAGGTGACCAAATTATACTTCCAATATGAAATCTGCAGTGCTATTCTGTAAAAATCTCACCGTGAAAACTAAGGTGAAGTGAGCTGTCATTCCACCTGATGTTAGGGATCGTCCCTATTGATAGCTCACTTCATCTAAGTTATCACGGTGAGAGATTTTTACAGAATCGATCGGCAGGTAGCCCTGATCAATATAATTGTCAGTGTCGTATTCACACTTGACTTATAACCTCCTCATTGTCAGTGAACAAAATTACCTTTTGCCTTTTTTTTACACCTTACAACAAGTGGAGATATAGTTGTTAGTGGAGTACATATTACTTACTAAAAATAGTTTTGAACGAAATCATAACCCTCCTTTTTGCTTCGCCGTAGTCGCGTAAAAAATGATTTACCTGACTACGGCGAAGCAAAAAGGAGGGTTATGATTTTGACCGGTATGTATGTAGATATGTATGTTCATCTGTTCCCTCATAACCTCTAAACCGATTGTCATAATTTGACAAATGAGGTATCGTTAGAAGCGTCTTGATCGTCCGCTGGTTATGTGACATCAAATTAAATTGAATATGGCGCCCTCAAGCGCAAATAAAGTCATGACAAAAAAAAAAAAAACATTCCCTTTTGGGTATCAAATGAAAGGGCTTAATTAGCACATTTCGTGTCATACGGTGACTGATAATTAGTGACCGATACTTAAACACGTGCTTGTACTCATGATAAAAAACAACTTTTACTATGGGACCAAACCTGAAATTAAAAAAAAAAATCTGCTGTCCAGTCATATATGTTCGCCTAACTGGTCAAAATGTAGGTATCGAACAGCAGTTTTTTTTTTCGCGAATTCAGGTTTGGTCCCATAGTAAAAGTTGTTTGTTATCATGAGTACAATCATGTGTTTAGTTATCGATCACTAATTACCAGTCACCCTATATATACGGGGTTATTTGAAAAACACCAACAACCTCTTAAGACGTCATTGTACAGAGGCCAGCACATCAAGCTACCCCAATCCGTCAGATTTTCCCAATTGAATATGAACCTTATTCCTTTGTACTAAAGTTGAAAATCTATCAAAGAAATTTGACAGATTAGGGTAGATTGACCTGCTGGCGTCTGTACCTACTCATCATTATGAACAACTTTTACTATGGGACCAAACCTGAAATCGCGAAAAAAAATCAGCTGTTCCCTACATTTTGACGAGATAGACCATGGGACTTTCTTGTTTCATCCTTTTCAGTACCTAGTCGGGTTTTACTTAGTTTTAAAACTTATATTTATGTTATGTCACACAAATATCTACTGAAAGAAGCATCTTCCTTGAAGAGGGACCCGTAGCTAAATAATAACAGCCTCACAGGTCGATCGATCAGGTTAAGCTACGCTTGCCGCGGTTGGTCTGTGGATGGGTGACCATCTTTACATACCGAGACCCCTCCGTGCCTCGGAAAGCACGTTAAGCCGTTGGTCCCGACTGTCATTCGTTGATCTTTGACAGTAGTTACGGGTACCTATTCAGAAGCCCGAAAGTCAGACAACCAGTCATACCAAGGGGTATCGTATTACCCAGTAACTGGGTTGTGGAGGTCATGCTTCTCATCATCTGCCTAGTCTTTTCCCAACTATGTTGGGGTCGGCTACCAGTAAAACCGGATGCAGCTGAATACCAGTATTTTACATGGAGCGACTGCCTATCTGACCTCCACAACCCAGTTAGTGGGTAATACGATACCCCTAGGTAAGACTGGTTGTCAGACTTTCGGGCTTCTGACTACCCGTAACGGCTGTTAAAGATCCACGATGACAGCCGTGACCAGCGGTTTAGCGTGCTTTCCGAGGCACGGAAGGGTCTCGGTATGTAAAGATGGTCACCCATCCACAAACCCACCGCGACAAACGTAGCTTAACCTGATCGACCGACCTGTGCAGCTGTTATTATTTGACCACGGGCCCCTTCTTGAGGAAGGTTAAGCTATATTTTAACATCACCTTACGACCCTTAAGAGCCGAGCAAAAATAAGAACACCAGTCAGAAAGAGCGCTAAGCGAAAACTCAGTAAGTAGGTAATATCGCAGGCGTAGCGTGATGTTAAGTTTCAAATCCGACTGGTAAGATCATAAAAATCGGTCCAGCCGTTCTTGAGTAATAAAAGGTATAAGTAATTCAAATTCATTTATTATTCGTGAACACAGGGTACAATGATCTTATAATTATACGTGTAATGTTTGGTCCAGCCCATGTTCCGCCAAAAGGCATACAAAATAGTGCTGCTATGATCAAAATTAAATTAATTGTAAAAAAAAACAATGTCAGCAAATAAAAATTGTCAAAACTTAAATAAAATAGTACAAATAATAATAATAATAATATGAAAGAACAATAGGTACTGCCGTCATAACGAAAAGGGCACAACTAAGATTTTTCCAAAATTGATTTATATAGGTACCTACTTAAGTATTCGGAATCAGAAAAAAAACGCACATCGGCCAGTTTTTATAGAAATTTTTATGAGAAAATGTTAGAAGTGCCCTTTTTCGTTATGACGGCAGATTAGGTACCTAATGCTCTAATCACGGTTCTTACACACCATTTATAACTCAAGAACGGCTGGACCTACTACACGAATATTAAAGTGAAACTTTTATTACATCGTCTCAAACTTTTTCGTCTGTGTGTTGCATGTCGCGTGACGGTCGGCCGCGGAGTAGGGATAAAGTGAAATTTTTAGTTAAAATAATGTCTATAATGTGAAAAAAAGTTTCACTTTTACCGTGGTTTCATAACACCACACAATCCTTTTTTTCGTAATGAAAGTTATTGATCTCAAGGATTGGACCTCAAAATATGACCTTTAGATTAGACCATACAATAATTACGACTTCACACGGCCTCATAATACCTATGTATATATACGGTGACTGATAAATTAGTGACTGATTCTTAAACACATGCTTGTACTCATGATAACAAACAACTTTTACTATGCGACCAAACCTGAAATTGTGAAAAAAAAACTGCTGTTCAGTCATTTATGTTTGCCTAACTGGTCAAAATGTACCTAGGTACTGAACAGCAGATTTTTTTTTCGCGAATTCAGGTTTTGTCCCATAGTAAAAGTTGTTTGTTATCATGAGTACAATCACGTGTTTAGGTATCGGTAACTAATAACCAGTCACCCTATATAATACGACTAAGCGACACATAAGGACCACCACAGCCCACAGCACAACAACAGTGTTATAAAAACAGCAGAGTGATTTAATAAAAAAAATAATATTGTTTATAGTACGACACGTAAGAAATCGTGAGGTTAAATTAGAAAAACAATACTGGCCGAAAATAACTGAGCTGAAAGAATAGTCACATCAGACATTTGAAATAGTTAAATGTCATTCTTTAAAATGCAAGCAAATCGGAAGAACCTTCATTTACATTAATATCTTCAATAGTAACAAGGACTGTTTCTAGAACACATTACGAACTTAACAATACAAGATGTCGGGCACACCGTCAGGGTTGCCTACCAGCGAGGTGTCCGAAGGCCTGTCTGTGGTGCCGGATACCGATGCCGAAGGTATGATGTATTATTATTATGCAACATTCTCTTGTAGCATAATCAATGGAAAATTCACAACATTATCCCAGATTTCCCTGTACCGTGAAGTTCTTGCGACAGGTTTTCATAATCCTACTGCAGCAAATAATCTAAGATTACCTAGTGATATCTTATAATTTCTTCCGCTAGACATTGCAGTAAGTAGATAACAAAAAGGTTACAATAAAAATGATAATGTTACTAAAAATTGTTTTAAATTGTAAATAATTTTAATATTTATGTAAATATTCAAATTATTTATTAAAGTACGTCTCGTACGTAAAAACGTACGAGACGTACTTTCACATTAGGTACGGTAATGAAACCTATAGATAGTTATTATTATTGAGATAAATAAATAAAGTAAACAGAATAACATGAATTAGAGTTCTTCAGTCATCCATGGTTATCTAATATATAAAATTCTCGTGTCACAGTGTTAGTTACCATACTCCTCCGAAACGGCTGGACCGATGTGTATGAAATTTTGTGTGCATATCGGGTAGGTCTGAGAATCGGCTACTATCTATTTTTTTTTTTTTGCAAAACGACGTTTGCGGGGTCAGCTAGTAATAAAAATAAATATAGGCCTGACGTCTAAATAGCGCCATCTGCTGTCTTAGCTTTGCGTAAGATTCACTATTGAAGTTGCACGTGAACATCGTTTCTAGGTATGTACCTACATACCTACATACTTGAAGGCGGCTTTCGAAAACAAGAATTCAATGCTAAACATATATATTTTTTTTTAGTTTTTGACTAAGTTATTTTGTTACTAACATTGTGGACCTCATAGTATTTTGATTAAATTATTTGTATTATTATTGAACAGTGGAGGCACCGGCAGCATCATTCCCGCCGTACCCCCCGTACACCACAGAGCCTGCGCCACCATCGGTTGCTGAAGCCATTATCACAGGACGTGGCCTGCGGCTGCAGCACAAGTCCAAGCCGCGAAAATCCTTACGCCCTCTTCCTAAGCCAGCCAAACCCAAGTAAGTAAACCTATCTTTCGCGGCGGGAGAGGAGTGCCGGTATTGCGGTGCGCCGCTCTCCCTACCTTCCGCGGCCTTGACGGGGTCGCCACCGTCTGATGGCGGACGCGGTGGGGCCGCAGGGGAAGAGGAGTGTTGGTATTACATTGGCCACTCTCCCTATCCTCTGCGGCCGAAAATTGGCAGGCGGCGGGGCCAACGACCTGATCCGCCACAAGGGGACCAAGGGTGCCCAGACACGGGGTCGTCTGGCGCCCATTTGCTGGTGTGGTCCCTGGGGTGGTCACGGCGTGCTATGTGTTCTGGTGCGCCGGTGAAGGGGAGTACTCCCCAGAGGAGGGTCCGGTGACGAACAACCGCGGCGGGTTCACGGATGAGTGCTAACGCGTGCCCGTGTTCCCGCCATAAGCGGCGGAGGAGGACACCGTGGAGTTTTAGTGGGTTAGAGTCCCACATAACTGCACTGTCTCCACGTGGTAGTGCAGTATGCATGAGCATTTCTCCACGTTAAAAAAAAAAGTCATTGCAATGTAACTCAAATCTCGGTAAGGTAAGGTATAGATTAGAATGATGACGAGTTTTTATCAAACTCACGGCAATCATACTTTATTACAATCGAGGGCCCTATTCTCTATGACTCAATGAACGAAACCCCGCGAAATGAACGCGAGTATGGCGTGATTAGCTAAGGAATTGACGTGGTTTCGAAGTAAGGAATCATTGAGTGGTCTTAGTCAATTAGAGCCAAGATAAGAGTTATATTGCAATGACTTGCTGGTTTTACGTCATTCAAATTTGACGGTGAAAGCTGAAACGTGTGCTATGGTACTAACTGCCCTGAAACTGTTGGCAGATAGTTATATGATTGCAATATACCTAACGCTGTACCTACTAAGAAAGCGCTGCTGCCTGTCTCCGTGATGATTCGACACGACCGACATGCTTGAACGGATAACCAAACACTCTTAGAGGCGTTGCGTCGGGGTGTAGCAGGTCAATATAGTAGATGAAAAGTGAATAGTGTTATGCGATTTCCTGCCTAATGCGCAAACCGTTGACCTGCCCTGCACATCACCCGCCATGTATGCATGCTTGTTGATGGTAACTTGCTTCTCAATGGGGTGCTTATTCCAGGAGCCCCAAAGCGACCGATGTGAAGATGTCGCTTCAAGCCATGCGGGCGCATGCGCGGTGCCTACGCAGGCATGGCGCCATCTTAACCGACCGACTCGAGCGTATATCCAAGCCGCGTCGGCGCACGATCATATACTTGTGGCGGGAAAATGCACAAAACCTGCCTCCATATACGGTCAGTGCCAAATATTTAAAGAAAAGAAAAAAAACCACCATCCGCGGAACAATCACAACAGTTAAGCAATATCTTAAACCATTGATTCATAGAACAGGGAAGGTATCTAATAAACAATCTTTTTTAGTTTCATAGCGGTTTGTGCTACACTCGTGAGTCATCGTGAAATATTCAAATTCAGCCGAGCAAGAAGTCTTCACTCATTTTAAGTGAATTGCGAGAATGTGGCAATTTATACTTCTTAACTCTTAATTTTTCTATTCTGTTTAGATTTCTCGTTTGAGATCCATGTTGGATGCAGATGAACCATTCAAGCCAGATCAGGCCTATGAATATTTTGTTAACTTGAAAAAGACTAAAAAGAAAGCTGCTGCGTAAGTTATCAGTGTATCAAGTGGCAAAACTAAACCTTTAAACTAAACCTAAGAAATACAAACTTATTTTTGCGGTCGATAAAATCTATGAATATGCTTAAATATTCCAACAACGGAACCCTTCACTGTGCGTGTTTCGACACGCACTTGGCCGGTGTTTTCTTTTACCAAAGCCAAAGTTTAAGTGATCGCATGTTTTTGACTCAGTAGGACCATAATCATAACTACCTACATTTCAAATATTTTCACATACAAAGCCAAACCAAACGAAATAGGCATTTCTTGTACAACCCTAATTTCTTATAGAACTGCAGGCGTTCGTGCGATAAAGAAGGATATACTTGCTATGTGCCGCGAAAAAAAATTCGCGTGGGCACGAAATGCTACTGTTGCTTTTGCTAGAGGCATCCAGCAACGTTTATCTAGGCCTGGACGTTACGCGCTCGCTGACGGGTAAGTTTCACTCTGATTCACACAATTTGTATACCCACACACTCATTTTTATCAAACACTGCATTATTCAATTAGAAGCACAAAATTCCATGAAAAAATAAGACTAATCAACTAATCATAGCGATTTGGAACTTTCTCAAGTGTGTAGCGCTACTATATATAATTATACTGTGGCGCTACGCTTGGCTACGGCGTAGCTCGTGCTACTACTGTGCGTGCGACGCATTCCGAATTTCCGAATGAAGTTCTACAAACCTAGATTGTAACTGAATTCGTTCGGAGTTGACTCTCAAAGCACGCTCATACTTGCTAATTATATATTTATAATACATTTAATTTTCTTAGGTAATGATTTTTTGTGTTCATTTTTGCTTCATAGAATGCTACGATTGTCTGATATTATCTTGCACGATATGTGTAGCTATATGCACATAAAAACACCGTCAAGGCGATGTACAAATCCCAAAGCGAAGTTCATGATGGAGATGTCGGACAAGGTACACATTTGATAAAGAAGCGATTACAATGTAATTTATTTTGTGAATTTATCGAAACATATTTTTATAAAAAGTGTAATTTTCTTATGGACAGATTGCGGTTTGGATTGATGAAATTCTAACTGAATCCGATGACAGAATGCTTATGATGGACTTCGATGAAGACGACGGTGAGTACAGTTAAATTTTAACGTTGTGAGGAACTATTGTCAACATTTTATTTGGAGCCCGCGATATTTAACACAACGTGCAGAGGTAAGCTGTGGCGTTTGAAGTTGTGACAATCGTTCATTGACTTGTTTGATATTTTAAATATAAATTATGAAGCTTAAATAATTCCGAGAAAAATGGTGATCGAACAAAAATCTCAAACGATACTGAACAATTGTTTACAAATTCAAATAACTCTATTTATTATGTTTATCCAATTTTCTCGGAAGCTCACGAACTTCATGCAAGACAAGGTACGTTACTGAAATCGTTTCATTTTTTACGAGAAGAAGTGGAAAGGTTCTACAGCGAGGACGGGAAGCCAGCTGGGGACAATCCTGCGCCCGGCATGCCCACGCCGGCATCGCCCGCCGCCCTGCCAAGGACAGTTACTGCCGCGTCATTGTCGGGCTCCAAGACTGCCTCCACTCCGGCCTCCTCGGAACCCGGCACACCTACCACCACCCCTGGTGATAAAACACCTCAGAGTAACGCCACCGCAGCGTCAGCTCCTAAGCCTTAGAGTACTGATGTCAAAAGAAATTAAAGTAAGTTGTTTAATTTGCCTCTGCGATAAATTAAAAACTCACCAAAACCCTACTTCTATTAAGGAGTAACGTGTTTGTTCACAGATGTTATATTAGAAGCTAGAGGAGGTGGTTTATATGGTGACAGTGATGCTGGTGATAGTGGTGCTGGTGATGATGGGGATGGTTCTGCTGGTAAGATGGGCGCTGTAAGTATTCTTGAACATTTAATTAACTTTATTGAAACTCCATAATAAATTCTTACTTATTAAAGCAAATTTATTTTAATAGGATACAATCATCAAGTTTGACTTTATCGTCGACAAGGAAAGAGACGAAAGAATAGCATTGCAATATGTTAATAACAATTTAGAAACAGCCCTTGAAATAACTTATGTATATAGACCTGAACCGACTGCTCCAACTTGATGCTTTTGTTACAATTTAACTAACAAATCCAAAAGAATATGAAACGAAACTTTACAACTTTTCAACGCAATCTAACACTAAGTAATCTTAAATAAAAAAAAGTAACATTGAGACTCGATTATTCTTGTATTTTCCTATTCTATCTCTTACAAGTGAACATGGCGGGATGAGGTAAATAATTTTACAAAATTATTTTGCTTGAATCTTCATTTTCCACGTCTGATCAATTCTACTGTTTTCACTCAAAATCTATTCAAAAGTCTTGTTGCTAATTTGATTTTGATCTAATCTCTCCGTTGTGTTCATTTGTGTCAGATGGAGAATGAAGATTTACGTTATTGTAATATGTTATTGTTTTTGTAAATTTAATACAGGTACTATGTTTTCAGGGTGGGCCGAGACGTGCTCAGAGAGCGGGTGAGTATATATGGACACATAATGTAGATACTTATTTCAAGTGACTGATTTTCTTCCACAACTAATTACACTTTACCTTTTAGAGCGTCCCGCTTATTTAAAGTTTGACGGTAAGTCTGTTATATTATTATAATGTATAAATATTAAATAATCTATAACAAATTATTAAATTTTAATGATTATGACGTACCTACTTTTTACTTTCAGGAAATATGAGGAAAGCTTTCGATATACTGACGGATGCGATGGAAGCAAAGGGCAATGAGAAATTATTATCGGTTGGAAAATTTGATCAAACATACTACGAGGGCTTTGAGAAGTAAGATACTTATTCACATAATTTCGCCTGAATTATGGGCTATGAACTATGTTGGTGGCCGTAGACGGCGACTGGTATATTGATTTCAACCTTTGTCTAATTTATTTCATCACCTCTGTTCTCAAAGCGATAAAAGAAAAGATCGTAAAGAAATGCATGTCGAAGACATGTGACACCCACCAACCCGCACTGGGTCCTCGTGGTGGATTACGGTACGCTCCCTCTCACAGAGAAGACGCTTATGTACTAGCAGTGGGGACAACACAGAGCACGGAGACGCCTCGGCGGCCACTGTTAATACAAACGGCATTGTCAACGCTTTCCATACAAAGCGGTGCTACTCACTGATACGCTTTCCATACAAAGCGTATCAGTGAGTAGCACCGTTTACTTATAGAAACTGACGGCCCGTGGCAATTTTGACAATGCCTAAGGCTATGACAACCAAACTTGGGGTCAGCGCTATTTGCGCGTGCACCAGATAGAATTTTAGTACCTAATGGCCTGTAGTTGATGGCCGGTGTGTCGATTTCATGCTCTTTAGGGAGATTATAGGCTAATTAAGCGTCACTCAGTCATAGTAATTCTAACCTTATGTTAATGACTTAATTAATCAGCGATGCGTATAGTTGTCCTCTAGATCCCGGTCACCCTTATGCATGTTTGAATTATGTCCATACTACTAAAATTCAAGTCTTATTATCCCAGGCCTAATAAGTACTAAGCTCCAGTTTATTTCCGATATAATTATATTATCTAAACAGATTCGGAATGAAACACAACTTAACTTAGAAAGAGAATCACAGTTTTAGAATGTGTAAAGATCACCTATTCGGAACAAAATTATTTACAGGTTAAAACGTGCGACTGATTTGAAAGCTACAGAATATAGTGCGATGGAAGGAGAAAAAATTTATAACAAACTTGAAAAGTTGACCAAAAACATCACTCCGTCCGATGTCGCCGAGGCCATGAAAGGTTGTTAAAGAATTTTAAAGAAACCCCCCTCCCCTCCATTTTCTAACAATACTTAACTTAGGTAGATCCAAGTTCAGACTTAGATGTAAGCTAAGACCACTTACGAAGAGTTGAGCATCTTAAAAATTCGAAGTTTTAAATTCAGTCGTACCTAATGCCTTTATGTCTCTATAGTCTGATTGAGTTTGTTAATACAGGATAAGTACCTACTTACCTATTTATACCTTTTCAGATATGCTCGAAATATGTACGGACTACTTGGCGCAAAATGCAGAATATAATAGTAATGATTTAACGTTATTACATGTTTAAAAAAAACTGTAGTTTTGGAAGATTACAAGATTTTTAATTCACACAAAATAAGATTCCTTTTGTTTTTCTTGTGTCATTCTGCTTCAATATACTTCAGTTACTTTCCAGAGGACAAAGGCCCTGCATTTAAATTGTTAATCAAAGAACTGAATAAAAAACCAAGCGATAAAATGTATGAAAAAGGTAAAATAAAAAGGACAAACGCTCAGGCGGCCAAAGAGTTAGTGTCAAATCCTTTTTATTAGTACTGTAGCAAATATAGAACGGGAGCAGAGCTGTTAGAAAAGCCATCGGTCCATAAAAGTTTTTAAAACTACTAGGAAGTCTTTGCCATACTCACTTTGTTTAATTTTTGAGGTCTGAAAATCTTGAAAGATTATTACGTTATTTACGTTGTTTATTTACAAGCAGATTTTTTTTCTAAAATTTAAAGCAATGCTCTAGGAATATCCTTTAAAATGATTCAGATTGTGATTGAGAGTGTTTCGCAGGTACCTACGCGTGTCGTCGGCAACGGAACTCATAGTAGTCGATACGCGTTGAGCTAGAGTGGCCTCTATTCTATTCACGATCCATTACGCGGCCAGACCAAAAAGTTTATGGATCATATATAAATATTTTCACTTGTGCACTGTTATTATTATGCTAAATATAATTATTACAAGTAGGATAAGTACACAAATCAAATAGATAGGTATTATGTATTGTTCGATTAGTGTGATGTGAAATACTTAACTTTTTAGACTTGAAAAGGCTAAAGGTCTGGAGGTCGATCATGATGAACACAACTTATCACAAGTAATTAATTCAGCAATGAAAAGAATAATAACTAGATTAACGCCGAAAAAATTGAAAAGTGAAATGGACGGTATGCGAGCAATAATTTAAAATAAATGCATCTAAGGTACAATGAATATCTACTTATTCATTAAAATTATTCATTTTTCTAGAAACGGTGGATACTTGTTCAAAATATTTGTCTCAGAAAGCTGTGGATGACAGTAAGTACCATTTTAATTTAACATTTTTTATGCCCCCCCTCATTTCTGCGGGATTTTTTGTTTTCTTTTCATTTAACAAAATAGTGGCAGAAGCTTAATATTTTTAACGTGTTGTACTCAAAACTTTATTCTTTTTGAAGCCGGTTTTTCCTTTTCTGTAAAGTTTATTAGGACAAAAAATTTGGTGTGTAAAGGTAGATAACAATGTAACATATATTCAGAAGCAGCAAGAGCGGTTTTCGTAGTTCAAGTGATCGCGCGGCCAACTATACATTTTATGGAAAAAAATTACTAGGGGTAATTACTAAATTTCAGATGAACGTGGTCCAGCGTTTGATCTCCTGATAAAGGAACTACAAAGTCAAGGAGACAAACCCTTCAGTGAATTCCCTGCTCTTAGCACAAGAAATGTAGCTGCATACGTGTGTGTATTACTTATTAAATTATTCATTACATCGTTTCCCATGAGATTCACAGGAAACTAACACATACCTATTCGTCAAAGAAAGCTGAACGAAGAAAATATTTTTCCCAATATAAGCGATCAAAGCTACAGTTACAGCACCTTGTTGCTTCAATTTTATTGCATGCGACAGACAAGAAACTGACAGCGTTTAAATGAGGCTCTATGGTTATAGCAGTCTTTTATACTACCTTACCTAGTAATAAAACGTGAACTCTGCTTTTTTTAGGTTAGTGCTGTAAATGGGGCTCTATGGTTTTTTTTTTTCAGGTTAAAGTCAGCGCCTGGCTTAGGGAGCTCCGAACCAGATCCTAACACCGCGGATGAGTTTAAAGTAGGGCTTCATAAAGCGGCAGACACGGCCACGCCTAAAGCATTGAAATCAGATATGAATGGTCCGTTACAATTTAATGCAGGATGGCATCGACGCGCAAACTGTAACCAGGAATTATTTTTTAAATAACCGACGAAATTTTCAACGCAGGAGATTCAGAATCATACTATACTGAATGATAACAGGCTGTGCGTCGATGTCCCTGCCCATGCCACCCCATATAATATTATTAATAATGTTCATGCAATCAATAGTTTTAGAGAAAATTAGTCACGGCCGTCATGGCCTCATTCACCTAGACGTAGGTAGGTAATGGAACAGCAGAGAATTCAGTGCCAAACAGATTGCATTCATGTCTTGTATATACCGAAAGACCGCATGCCGCCATAATAATCATTCAAATGATAAGCAATAATCAATTACCTACACGAGTTCTAAACATTTTGTTTCTTCCAGATGTCGTTGACCTTTGTGGCAATTACTTGTCCGCATTCATTCGTGACAGAGGTTGGTTATTAATAATGTCTATTAAAATATTTGTTGGCTGTGTTAAGGTATGTCACCAACTTCTTCGGCGGCGACTTCACCAAGATTCTCAACTATTGTCAGAATTTTTGCTTCGTGACGACATTTATACCAATTTGAGACTATTGCTACCGCATTCAGAGACGTCATTTAAACATAATAATCGTTAACTATAATTTACCAGTATATCTTAGCACACGCTTGACATTCGTAAATCTCTGTCAATCGTTCGTCGGTAGTCAGAAGCCCAAAAGTCTAACAACCAGCCTTACCACGAGGTATCGTGTTACCCAGTAAGGTCAGATAGGTCACTCCATGTAAAATATCTGTATTCAGCTGCATCCGGTAGACTGGAAGGTAACCCAAATATAGTTGAAAAGGATTGATTGAGCTAGGCGTATGCCAACTAAATTGAAATGTTTTCAATATATTTTGATTTTCCAACTTAATCTTTTTTATAATATTCAGGAACGAGTCCAGAGCTACGAATAAGTAATAAGTCAGGAAGTCTAATTCAGAACAAATTCCACAGAAAAAGTGACCCTACTTCAAACCAAAACGACGTATGATTCAAAATACGAATCACTTCCGAGGTTACAAGAAGACATGCTTGGTGATTGGTTTAAATTCAGAACGAAAGCCGGGATTGGTTCGCGCGCGTGCTGCAGTGTCTGCTATGACAGCCGAGTCATAGTGACATGGACGATATTGTTATGCAATAAGTGCACCGGACCAAGTCAATAATAAAAGAATATTATTGTACTATGTTTTTTTTATATATTTTTTTTGGGTTACTTTTTACAATCCAATGAACTCTATGTCCTGCGAAATATGATTAATTTAAAGTTTTTGTCAAGAAGACATTAAAAGAGAATCTTTCAAAACAGGTACAGCACTTTGGTGTAACATGGTATAATACTTTTAATGATTTATAAAAATCTTTTTCGTCAAAATGAACGGAACATACTCTGCTGGCTTTCACAGGCATCCAGTCGTACTCTTGTCTTTCTAGCTTAACTGAAGCTATCCACTTATTTTGCCGAATTGGATCGGCAGGGAAACTAATAGAAAACAAAATAAGCAAAATAGAATAATGTTCTAAAAATATCTAAATTGTATGGGTTTACTTTTCAATATTTCATCAAGAAGAAAAGAAAACTTAAATTGTAAAAAATTTACTAACTTCATTTTGCATAGTATTGACCACCTTGGTTTGATAACGTATTTGAAAATCTTTGAATATAATTATAATTTTGCTACTAGTTACCAGTGAAAAGTGATCCCTGGACATTTTAATCTTGTATGGTTCCTGCACCACTTCACAACACATGCTGGCATGATGATTCACAATGATAAAAACGAAAACGTACCCAAAGTGCTCGCTTGCAAGAAAAATGTCCGACTAATGACGCGCTGGGTACAATTTTTAAGCCCCGCCTACTTGGGCCTAATATTTGTTTGGTCATTCTTTTATCGCAGTTACATTTCCTGACTTATTACTTATTCGTAGGTCCAGAGTACAAAGCTCCAGCCAACATTATGATTCGATTTTTTTGATTATAGGTACAGCTTCCTTACAGTTTCTTTTTATATTTCTAGGTCCTGCGATGGATTCCTTGTTGGGTATGATGAGGAGTAAACCAAAAACTGTGTTTGCTAAAAGAAATAGGTACACAATGGACTACGGGACCGGAGCGGATGAGTAAGATTAATCATTTGTTTTTTTAGAGATGAGGTACTCAGGCCAACCAAGTGAATTATCAAACGTTGCTTATGTTATAGAGTTCAGAATGCACCCTACCTAGTCCCATATCTTCCTATAAAAGACATTGCTGATGAAGGAAAACAAAATTTAACCAAAGACATGAAGGATGTGACGCCTCCAGCACTGAAACTGCCAGTGCAAGGTAGGTAGGAAGACAGCACATTCACTTTACATAGGTATGAAATACTTAGTAAGTATTAAAATATTTCAAATGAAATTGTTTCTTACAGCATTGATCCAGGACGTTTCTAAGCATTTATCCCAACTGGTCGCACTACGAAGTAAGATGTACCTAATTAATAAATTGCAACCCGCAAGGGTTTACTTGAGACTTCGCTCGGATGATGTACTATCGCGGACACTCCCGCCTGACCACCACTAAGTTAAGTTTTGCTTGCACTTAAAAAATAGAAGCGCTCTCCTCTAGTAAGCGCGCCAAGGTCAAATAGTTCGTCCGTAAAATTTACAAAAGGAGCACACGTGATCCGTCACTAAGCTGCGCAGTGCAGGTTGCAACTAATTGCGTTATCGCTTTCCTAATAGGCGAAAACTTTAAGGGGGCTTGACTTGGCACCGCCGTAGGATTTAGGCGAAAATTTTTCTGTGTGATCAGGTGGAAAAGGCCGCGATGGTACATACGGCGAGCAAAACTGCGTGGGGGTCGGGAGGGGCTGCTCGGGTCGCAAGTTAACTCCTGCGGGTTGTAATGTACTTTTCATGGAACCTCTATTGATAGTAGCTGATGAAATACACATAGGTACTATGTTTACTAGGTGGAGTAGCTGGTGACAGATACAAGATGAGCTTTTTGGCGGCCGTGAAAAAGTCTTTGGGCAATAGACCCCTTTATAAATATAAATCCTACAAGAAAACCTATTCAGATGCGGCAGATGAGTAAGTAATAGCGTATATCTAGGACTCAAAACCTCAGACACTCCACCTATTTTTATCGAATGTAGGTAATATTTATTCTCATAAATTATTGTAAAAGATATTTTGGTCTGTCTTTCTAAGACAGCTTATTTATCAGTTTTAACGATAAGTCACCCCCCCAACCGCCTAACACACAGCCCCACCCCACTCCCCAACCCCCGACATTAAAATGTTCACTTAACTATTCGAATGAGTTACCGACATAGCTTGCGAGCTGAAGTGGCAGTGGACTGGCCATGTTTGTCGAAAGACCGAGGGCCGTTGGAGCAAACGAGTTCTGGAGTGGAGACCGCGGCAAACGTAGTGTGGAACGCCCCCCAAATAGATGGACAGACGACCTCAAAAAGTTGGCTCGGACAGAGTGGATGCGCAAGGCGGAGGACAGGGTGTTGTGGCGCAGCATAGCAGAGGTCTATGTCCAGCAGTGGACTGCGATAGACTAAGTTGATTAATCTATTTAATATCTACAGATTACAGGCCGCAGATTCTTTACCACTGCAAAATCTTTCACCTCCTGAAGTCGCCCTGGGTCATGAAATTAGTTCCGAAATGAAAAGAGGAATACCAACGAAACTGGCCCCCACTGTTGTTGAAGATATACAACGTAATCATCTATTTTACTTATAATACAAATATAATTTTATCAACAGCAAAGTTCTTAAAAACTCCAATCATGTTGTTAAATGATTTTATAATAATTTAATACGTATTTAACAATATGTAGCTATACCTAAATGTACCTAAATGTGTGTGTTATTATTTAACATATTGGAGACTTATATATAGCCCGTCATATATTTACTTTTCTATTACTTTTGCATTGTTAGCTGTGCGCCAGAAATATACGATAAAAAAAATGTTAATAACTCATTGAATTATATTCTAGCTACTATGGATATAGCAGCTATGCATTTAGCTAAAATTGGAGTTGAAAAAGGTAAATAAATTACCTACTACCTATGGATTTAAACAATGTAAAATAGTATGATTATTTACTAATTGTACAGTGTTCAACAGGTGATGCTATGGATTATGTAGTGCATATTATGCAGGATAAGGGAGAAGAAAACCTTGGCAAATTGCAAGGATATGAACAGACTTACAGTGATGGTGCAAGAAGGTATCTTTCATTACTGGTTGGCAGGAACATCGCCGCGCAAATTGTAACCATAAATTCAGCACATGATTTAAGAACCCCAAGAATAAAATTTTTTCGTCGGTTATCAAAAAAATCAGCTGTTTCAAAGAAAAATGTAATACCTACGCGGTCAAAATTGATGGAAGAGCTATTTTTTTAAAAATAACCAACGAACAATTTCAATGCAGGGCGGTTCAGAACCATGTAGGTAGGTACAGAAGGTAACAGAATCCAAGATAACAGAAGGTCAATTCTCGTAATTAAAAACGTTCAAAATCTAGTCGCAGTCTCGTCTCGGCGACAAATTAAATGTCAAAAACTTGTCAAATTGTAGGGAAATTAAAAGTATTTTTTTTTAACAGATTGAGTCTGAGATCAGACTGTGAACGTTCTTAAAATTACGAGAATTGCCCCTCAGGTTGGTACGTACAGACGCCAGCACATCAAGCTACTACAATCTGTCCAATTTCTTTAATATCGGCGTTTTACCTGAAATAAAACGCTTATTAAACTACTTACCTTATTCGAAGCATAATTAAACAATTGAGATAGGCTGAACCTTGTTTCCTGTGCCATTTTTCCTTACGTTTCTAGCGATATAGCTCTGTCTCGCTCTCGTGACGTCACCAGGTCAGAGAGGGGTGCGCACTTTTGAGCGCGCGCGACTCGTCTTGTTCATTGGATGATTGACTTTGTTACCAGGCAGAAATTACTATTATGCTTCGAATAAGGTAAGTAGTTTAATAAGCGTATTATTTCAGGTAAAACGCCGATATTAAACCACTTGACCGTTATTCGAAGCATAATTAAACAATTGAGATGTGTCTGTTATCGCCTGGTGACGCTCATGACGAACGCCAATGTTTAAGGAAAGTTAACAGAAAGAATAATTGCAATTTAGTAATTGCAATTTGTTTTTTATTACAAAACATAGGAGAATAAACAAAATTAATCAGGTTTTATTATACTCTTAATTAAAACAACTAAATCAACCATTTCAATCTAGTTAAAATTAATTATAAGACAGGGTTAAAGAGAGCAGTAATGCTGTTACTCCTAGAAGAGCTTAAAACCTGTCGTTTATAAAATCGAATAAAAGTGTTTGAGGACCTCCAATTTCCTCGAGCCATAATATCTTCCATGGGGAAGTTGTCTATCCAATTTTTGGAAGCAACAGCAGAACGGACACTTCCAGGAGTAACAACAATACCTGCCTGACGCATCAGAGTTTTAATCCAGCCTGCAATAACAGTCCGTGAGGCCGCACGAGCTGTACCTCTCGTAGTGATAAACAAGTTAGGACATTTAGCTTCCTGACGTCTAGTGGAAAGCAGTGATACGGTCTGTTCAACCCAGTATACGGGGTCCAAGTTCCTATTGTCATTATTTTTGAATAATCTCCATCCTGATTGCCTATGGTCAGATGAATCAGTCTTAGACCCAAAGGCTGGCCACAAAGTTATACAATTATGATCTGAAGATTTAATATAATTATCGTTATCAGTCATAAGGAGTGTCAAGTCATGAATACGCCTGCCAGAACAGAGTACTAAGAGGGCAGCGGCTTGACTCGATACCTCAAAAATATTGTCATGATTTATCGTTCTATCGCCAAGAAAACATACAAAATCATCAATATTCCACACGGGTAACTTAGATGTAGTTGGTTTTTTAATTGAAATCGATTTCAAAATGTGTTTTACTAAAATATGGTTACTTAGAACACCTGAATCATTTACATTACAAAGGGTGGAGACTACAGACTTATGTAACAATATCGTATTATAAGAAAGTTTATGTTTTATATGCAGATCAGCCAGAAAACGAGCTAGGTCAGATCCTGAGGGGTTTTTAGGGTTAATATTACTAGTTTGACACCACGAGACCCAGCGGTCCCATGCAGGTTTATAAGTTTTTAGGGTGGAAGCGCGCCAAGAATTTTTCAAAAGATTTATCTGAGAATTATTCCAATTACCTAAATGATGTGTCCACCCCCACATTTCCATACTTCCAACACTAGATCCTGGACGCGAGGAGGTGGCAGTCCCGTTGTCACATCGATCAATACTTTGTTCAGGTTCTGTATTGTGAACGGTGGGTCTAGAGCCCGGGCTTTGAGATCTCCGCGCCAAAAGACTCTCTCCCATTTTGATGCTACTATCAAGTAAATTCCCGATGCCTGGTTGAGGTAGCTTAAAACTCGGGGTATCAGAAATGGGGGCGGGAACACCCATGCCAGATCGAATTTCCAGGCAATCGAGAATGCGTCGTGGGCTACAGCTTGTTTGTCGTTCTGATCTTTCGACACGTAACGAGGGACTACGTGAGCGTTGCTGGAGGCAAACAGGTCCACTTGGGGGAATCCCCATTTCAGGAATATTATCCTGGTTATTTCGGGCATCAGATGCCATTCGGGAACCTGGCGAAACCGTGATAGGTGGTCGGCATGGTTGTTGTACCTCCCCGGAATGTAGTACACGTTGATATGAATTTGGTACTGATCTATCAACCAAAACAGGTCGTATGTTATGTCCATCAATCGCGAGGATTTGGTTCCCCCTTCGTGACGCAGATACGCTACTACCGTACGATTGTCGCATTGTATGGTGACCGTAGATTGACTCAGATAGACAGCATGACTTTGAAAGACCTTCAATATTGCCAACATTTCTTTTACGTTGCAGTGACAATTCTTCTCGTTCCGGGACCAGGTTCCCCATAGGGACTGGTTGTCCATCTGGGCACCCCAGCCTAAGTCGGAGGCGTCCGTCGTGATGAAATGCGTCGCTGGTGCTTGGTGTAAACTTGACGGATGTTGCAAATTGTGGCTCCACCACTGTAGGTCGCCTATTGCATCTATAGGTACAGTATATACCTTGACAGAATTGTCCAATTGTAGTGTGTTTAGGAATTTTAATAGAGTTCGATAATGCAATCTCCCTCTTTGGACCACAAAACTCGCAAAGTTTAGTGCGCCTATTACACTCTGCAACTTCTTTAGGTCTGTCTTCCCTAAATCTATGATTTCGCGTATCTTCGCTAGTAATGAGGTTACTTTTTCCGCTGGCAGACTTTTGAGGTTTAGCCAAGGATCCCACAGTACTCCTAGGTAAACCAGGGATTTCTTTGGTGTTGGAGAGATTTTTCGAAATTTATTTGCCAACCCAGATGTTGTAATGTTTTTACGAAATGACTCACCTGGCCTGCAAGAACTATTGGGTCTTGGTGAGCCAGAAGAAAATCGTCGAGGAATACCAATATTCTCACACCTTGGCTTCTCATTACTTGGGCAATCCAATTTGTCAAACTGGACAAAGTTTTTGGAGCTGTGCTGAGACCGAAAGGTAGGCAGGACATTTGAAAAAGCTGTTTTTCGTAAATAAGGCGTAAGAAACGCCTGTGAGACTTTGCTATTTTTAGATGGAAGTAAGCCTGTGAGATGTCCAGCTTGCACATCCAATCTTGGGGCTGAATGAAATCTGGGACTCTGAACAAATTTATTAGACTGAAAGGGGTGGTCAGTACGAATTCGTTTAAAGCCTTTAAATTGAAAATCGGTCGGACTGACCCATCGCTCTTTGGTACTAGAAAGAGGGTAGATAAGAAACTTGGTGTAGGGCTTGCAATTTTCAGAATTCCTTGATTCAACATTTTTTGGATGACTAAGGTCATTTCCGGTGACACAGGTGTGTGAAACGCCTTGTTTTCTAATCTGGGCATGATTAAGGGAGGTTTTTGTTGAAAAGGTATACGGTACCCTTGAATTATTTGAATAAGGAAATCTGGTGCTTGCATTTCCTTCCAATGATCGACAAAATTCGATAACTGACCGGCTTGAAATATTTTCATGTCAATATTTACTCCTCTTGGCATTGAAGCCTGAAGGTGATGACCTTCGCTTATTTCCACCTCGTTTGTGAGCATTGTACCTTTGGTTTTGTCTAGCCCCGCGGGAGCGAAAGGAACCTCTATCTACAGTGCCACTACCCTGTTGAGGATAGTTGTAATAAGCATGTACCGGTCCTTGCGAAGGACACTGTATATTATGCTGCAAAAAGCCACCCTGCGAGGGGACGTTACAGTTTTGACAGCCTTGTGAAGGCATGCTTGAGTTATAGTTCTTACCCTGCGAGGGTGGAACTGAATATTGCCCTTTCGAGGGACGTATGAGCCATTTTCCAACTTGCGAAGTTGAGGTGTTACCATAAGCCGTTTTTGTAGATGTACCAGCTACTCCGGATGCAGGCCAGAAAGCCTTTTTGATACCACCAGCTTTTTCTAATGCCACAAGTAACTGATCGGAATTAAATAAATTAACCTCAGATGGAGGTATTTTCCTAATAGCTGCTTTAATTAAGGGATCGCGAACTGCATTAGTTATGCTATCTCTGCGCATCTGTATGGTTTCAGCCCTATGGCCACAAATCATTTGCAATAGGTCTGCAGAGACCTTGCTGAATTCACCAGAAGTGAAGATATCATTAAGTTTTTGATTTATAGCCTCGAAGCTAATTTCTTCCTTCTGGTCTCGGATCCATGTCAAAAAAGCACAAAGTTCCAACTTTAAGGACTCTTTTTGTTTCAAAATACCATAGGTTAACGAAGCATAGGCCCTCTCCGAATAAATTAAATGTTTTACTGTGTCATAGGGTCTGATTTCCTCGTTTACCTCGAGTTCGACGAAACCCGGGCTATGGTTATACAGTTTTTGTGTTTCTGCGTAACGTACTTCACTCCAATCCGGTTGATTAAAAAACTAAATATCTTTTAAAATGTTAAGGTATCGCGCGTCTGTCTTTGGAACAGCCGGTTCCTTAAGCTTAGTTTCCACGTCTAAATTATTTAAAAAATTACTACCTTCCAGTTCGAAATCATCCTCAGCGAAGAGGGAAAGGGCGTCATCGGCCACCGGTATACTGTTATTTAAAGTATGTTTAACTTTACGCTCCGAGCGGCGACGCTTGCACTTGCCCCCCTTTTTTTTGTGACGGCGGCGTCGCGCATTTTTATGTTTAGACTTATGGTCAGAAGAACTAATTGAACTAGAACTGGAATCGCTACTTTCAGAGCTACTACTATTGCTAGGCTGTGAACGCATCCGTTTGGCGCTAGATGCTTCATTATTCGCAGTATTCGAAGGTCCTGCGACCGGTTCATTTTGCGAAATCAACGTTATTTCTTTATCCATTACGTATCACTTATTATACTTAAAAACAATTGAACACCTATACACTGGAAAGAAAGAAACACTCGAACGGAAAACCGTTAATTTTAAAAATATCAATGTTCCGATTCCTGTATTAATAATCACTAGAAACAGTTTTATTAAATATCGAAAATTGGTATGCCAAGTTTCGATCGAAAGGAAAAATATAAACGGTTGCGAAAAAGAAGTTTAAAAAACTCACCTTTTAGCAGCAACCGTCACCGGCAAGGAAAAGAACGCCAATGAACAAGACGAGTCGCGCGCGCTCAAAAGTGCGCACCCCTCTCTGACCTGGTGACGTCACGAGAGCGAGAGAGCTATATCGCTAGAAACGTAAGGAAAAATGGCACAGGAAACAAGGTTCAGCCTATCTCAATTGTTTAATTATGCTTCGAATAACGGTCAAGTGGTTTAATAGATATTTAATTTAACGGTCAAGTGGTTTAATAGATATATTTGACAATTTCGGGTAGCTTGTTGTGCTGGCGTCTATACCTGAAAATTATACCTTGGGTCTCATACTGTGCGAATCTTACACAAAATGTAGGATTTAAATAATATTTACTTAACTGAATTCTTACTTGTAGACTTGAAAAAACTTTAACTCTACAGTCTTCAACTGTTGATGTAGCTGCTTACTCATCTGTGAAAGGTAAACTCACAGAGATGACAAAGGAGAAACCAGATGAGAGGTTTGCAGCAGTTCTACCGGGTAATTAACTATTATCCCCTTACTTAATAAACGTATTGTATTACCTATATCAGATGAATAGTTACACATTGATCTCTCTCTTTCAGTCGTCAGTAATTTGCCTTTCGAAAGAAGAAGACAAAGCTTTGTGTAACTATGCAGACGCTATACGACGTTTATTAGTAAGGGGGTAAATCTATACTAATAATAAAGCCGAAGAGTTTGTTTGTTTGAACATGCTAATCGCCGGATCTATTAGTCGGATATCAAAAATTCTTTTTGCATTTTATAGACCAATTTTTGATGAAGAAATCTATAGGCTAATTAACATCACGCTAGGACTCTTAAGGAGCCGAGCAAAAATCTTTTGAGTTCTTCATACATGTTGCATTGTTCTTCATACGATGGTTTTATTTATTTTATTTATTATCATTGTGAAGCATTTCTTCTTCTTCTTCAATCGGTCCCTCATTACTGAGGATCGTGGTCACTGGACCCTTTTAAACGGACAATCTGCCTCCATCTACCCCGGTCCAAAGTTGCCATAACCACCTGCTGAAAATTGCTTGTGAAGCATTTATATGTTGATAATATTATCATAGACATTCATTTTCATGCGCACAGATATAATCGAAGATTCTGCAAATTTTCTGGCGGCGCCTGTACCGGAGAGTAAGTAAACATTACAGTTATAATTGTTTACTTTTTTTTTTTTTTTATTATTTCAATTTATATTATTGATAACTAACTGTAAATCTCAGCAAACGCCGAACAGAAACAAGTTTTAGCGGATTTAATGGGCCGAAAAGGAGACACAGTCGTTGGAGAAAAACAGGCTTATAAATTGACTTATGAACAGGGTGGCGAAGAGTAAGTCCTTTGTTAAGTATTAGTAATTAACGAGCAATACGAAGATATGTATGTAAGTATATTTATTTTGGATTACCTCTCTCACACGGATAGGTACGGTCAGCAGCAAAAGTCGATTAACACTTCAGTTTTTTAAATCTCAGTTATTGAGCAAAATATTTGTCCAAAATTGCAGCAGTAGTACAATGCAATTTTGAACAAATATTTTGCTCAATAAATGAGTTTAAAAAAAACTGAAGTGTTAATATTTTGCTCAATAACTGAGATTAAAAAACTGAAGTGTTAATCGACTTTTGCTGCTGACCGTACTTCGTTTGGTGCTTAGTACTGTGAACTGTGAAGAGCTGTGAGCTCTTCTAAGAAATCAAATTATCAAACTTATCAAACAACGCTACGATTTTTTCACTTTTATGTTGAGTGAACGTGTTTACATTTCCCCGGTTAAATTATTACTGTTTTAAGGGTTCCGTACCTCAAAAGGAAAAACGGTGTACGACGTTAGTCTATACACTTTGTTCAAGCGTACGATGATTGTTCTGTACACTTGTGATGATGGAAACCCGGGGATGAAAATTAAACCGCCCGTGTTGAGTGTGGTAAAATCACTGATTTATTTTACTTAGCCAGTTCACTAAATGATCGCGCGTATGCAAACGCTGATGTAGCTTAACCTACTTAGTGTTACGAAATGTGCGGGTTCACCGTACATACTGCCAACTCTAAAGGAGAAGACAAGGGAATATGTTGAACCTAGATGAAACATAGTGTATCTACTTAAATACAATAAAAATTATGACTTAGGACAAATGATACAATTTTTCGCTGAAAGCTGATACAAGGTGATTTCAACAATATCTACACTAAGTTCTATGTATACCGAACACTAAATTGTCTGATTTTGTTCAAGTTAATATTTCACCATAGGAGAGGTCCCTTTATTTACACTTTCGGTCTTATCACTGAACTCACTGATCACTGGCACTGGCACTGTTTCACGCGCGTACTCAGTAGATCCCGATGCTGTGAAGTCAGCTTGCGCCTCCCCCCCCAGGGCTCGCTCGCCCTCCGGTGCACGTATCTCCAACATCTCACGCTGCTGCAGCGCAGGTGTGGCTTGGCATTTACTTCTTATGATTAAGTATAAGCATATGCCGCCTACGACGAGCACCAAGGCCAAGGTAACGTACACGACGGAATAATGGTGGATGTCGTGGACGTTTAGTTGTGTAGATGATTGTTCCTTTATATTGGTTATTTGGTCTTTAAGCTGATTCCACATAAGGGTGTGGTTCTCCGGTACCTCGAAATCGTTGGGCAAGGTTGTGTTTATTAGAGAGTTCAATATGGAAACCTCTGGGACATCGATATTTGATCGCATGTTCAAATAGCGTAGGTAGTTGTTGTGCGTGTGAATACTGTATGAATCCGATTTCAGTGTGCATCCATAGCCTAGGTCAATGATACCACTGCCTCGTATAATTGTCGTTGTTGTGTCAGCAGTACAGGAAATACGGAGCTCACATGACTCACAACAGGTGTAAAACCAGGAGTTCAAATTGTGTAAGTTGACCCAGTAATTCTGGCACGTGGACACGTCTTGCTTACAAGCGCTCCTCATATTACTTACAGTTTGGATATCGCATAACGACTGTTTTATGCCCAGGTTGTAAACAGGTTTGTCAATGGTGCACAGTAGCCGATTGGTACTGATGATATGAAAGCATGCTTGCAGATCGCTATCTGATAAGAGAAGAGCGAGGTCCTTTTGTATATTGTAGGCAATATATGGTGAGCTTGGGACAGTGCGAACGTGATTCGACCCCCTTTTCTGAGGGATAGGTATGATTCTATCTAATTCGAAGATATCGTTGCTCACAAGGGGAATCTTTATCTCTATAATGAGATAACCTTCATACAGCGTTGCTGACGCCTTCATAATCTTGTACAGCTCGGATAGGTTTGATGACTCGATTGGGGTCATCCGATTTCCCTGCAATTGCCCGGAGATTATGTTGATCTGACGAGCCAGCTGTTCGGGAGTCAAAAGGTACGGGTCGATGCGTCCGTGGCTGATGTCTGTCACGGTGTTGATAAGTGTGTGTTGGATTCGCATTAGGTTTGACAATATGATACTCGCAGCTAGGGCGGATGATGTTACATAAATGCCGTTTCTGTTGTCCAGACGCACCTTATTGATTTCGTCAGTGACGCTTTGAAGATGTTGTTTTATGAATTGGAACTGTTTGTTCATAGTCTCCTCGCTGCGTCGCAGAATGTTATATTCTGATTCCAAGACCAAGGTTTGATTCTTTAGTAACCTTTGAAGATGATTTTCATTGTTAGTTATTGTTTCTATGTCCTGCTTATACTGTTGAGCGAAATTTTCATCTAATACGCCGAACAACGTGTTTGCTAGGTATCCTACTCCGTTGATTAAACCACGTTTTTGCCTCCTTGCATTTGGGTTTTCAAGGAGTGTTTGGTAATGCTCAAGTTCCTTTACTTCGTGCTCTAATTGCAGGATGACGCTGTCGTATTGCGAACCCATGCAATCAGCGGTTTGTTTTAAGTGCTTGACATAGTTTTTAATGTTCGATACCCCGTGATAGAACGTGGACATGTTGTAAAACACGATGAGTTTCCAATCATCTTTGATAACTTGGAGGTTGGACATCTTATCGAAGTAAAGTCCTTGGTTTGTGGTAATTTGCGTAACGTTGTATGTCGTCACTTTCTGTTGTAGACTAGGAGATGCAAACAAAAGTACTAGTAAAACACTGATGAAAAACGCTTGCAATCCTTTTTTATTTCGTGATCGCAAAGACCGCCTTTTACCTTCAACTTGATCTGATGACGGAGTGGAAGACTCATCCTGACGCTGGTTCATGGGTTTAGAGGGGGGTACCTCCTCATTTACAGGCAAGTATACAAGCTTGTTGACTGGACGCTGTATGGTGTTATTACTTGTCTTGACCGTAACTACTCTCACATACCCGTCCTTTCCAGGATGAAGTAGGTGCACTCGTCCCATTGCCCATTTCCCCGGAGGTACGTTCTCTTCACGGATGAGAACGAAGTCATCGACTTCAAGATTACGTCGTGCCTGTTGCCACTTGGTTCTGGTTTGTAGCTGTTGCAGATACTCCGATGACCATCGTTGCCAGATATTCTTTGTCATAGCTTGGACGAGTTGCCATCGCGCCTTTAGCGTTGATGATTCCGGTTCAGTTTGTGGCCGTGATAAAATTGGTGCCCCAGTCAGGAAGTGTCCCGGAGTAAGGCAGTCGTCGTCTGAATTTTCTGTGAGTTGACATAAAGGTCTGGAATTCAGACACGCCTCTATTTGGCAAAGTAACGTCGAAAACTCTTCGTACGTAAGCCGTTGTTCGCCTATGACTCTTTTCAAATGGTATTTCAGGCTCTTCACAGCCGCCTCCCAAAGTCCACCAGCATTAGGCCAAGCTGGTGCATTAAAGTGCCACTGGATGTTCTGCTCACTGGTTTTGTTATAGAAGTCCGGATTTATATTCTGGATAATCTCCTTATATTCCTTTTTCATGAGTCGATTAGCGCCTATAAAGTTTGTACCGTTGTCACTATACATGTGGCCTGGTGATCCACGTCGGGAGCAGAATCGACGAAACGCTGCTAGAAAGGCGGCCGTACTCAGGTCTGAAACCAGTTCCAGATGGACCGCTTTCGTTGACAGGCAGACAAAAACTGCTACGTATCCTTTTGTTGTTTTGATCCCGCGCCCTTTATTGACTTTCAACTCTACGTGGCCCGTGAAATCGACACCGGTATGCGTGAATGGCCTTGACGGAGTGACTCTGGCTCGTGGTAAGTCTGCCATAATTTGCTGTTGAACTTCGTTGTTAAATCGGCGACACTTAACGCACAGCCTTAATTGCCGTTTTACCGTCCTGATTCCGCTGATGATCCAGTATCTATCTCTTATGTAGGAAAGTGTTAGTCGGGGACCACCGTGTAAAGTTGTTATGTGTGCCTGGCTAATGACAAGATTAGTAAGTCGACTGTGGCTTGGTAGGATGATGGGATGCTTCGCCGATTCGCTTATACTGGCGTGTTTTAAACGTCCACCAACTCTTAGTACGCCATTTTCATCTAGCCAAGGGTTTAGACTGTAAATCTTGCTCTTCGAGCTCACGTGTTGTTTACACTTAATATGTTGCATTTCTTGCGGAAATTCCTGTGATTGCACTTCTTTAATAATTGAATGGTAAGCGTTGTTTATTTCTGATGACTCCAGAAAACCATGTGTTGTCATATGTTTGTCGCGAATTCGTTTAATGAAACGTGACACCCAGCCAGTAATGCGCACAATTCGTGTCAACGAACTGTAATTTTGCAATAAGTCAGTAATAAATGTAACATTATTTTCCGCTAAGGCTGTGTTCACACAAATTGCTTTTGTTTCTATTGTTGGGGACTGGTATACGATCTTAACTGGTTCTTTCCTCTCGTAACCTTTTAGCCATTTAGGCCCTTCCCACCACAATGGTTGGTTTAATAATTGATGAGACGTTATGCCTCGTGTAGCACAATCAGAAGCATTTTCTTCCGAGTTGACATGACTCCAGAACTCTGCCGGGACTATCTTGGTTATCTGCTTAACTCTGTTAGCTACAAATGTCTTCCATCTGGATATATCTCCTTGTAGCCAGCCCAAAACTATCATGGAATCTGTCCATGCATGAAGCGTTATACATGTATTTGGTAAGGATTCAATGACCTTCTTTACTAGTTGGGATAGGAGTAGCGCGCCGCATAGTTCCAGTCTAGGGAGCGATGTTTTCTTTGCAACTGGTGCCAGCTTTGTTTTTGCAGCAACAATTGTTGATGTGTACTCGCCCTTATTGTTCTTGGTGACAAGGTAAATAACGCAAGCGTAAGCTCTGTCTGATGCATCGCAAAATGCATGTAATCGACAGGTTTTTTCTGTGTTACCTAAGAATCTTGGTATACGAAATTTGTCGATGCTGTTGAGGTCTTTCTTTAATTTAAGCCAGCATTCTTGCATGTCCTTTGGTAATTCTTGATCCCAGTTGGTTTCAATGGACCACGTTCGTTGAAACAGTAGCTTCGCTCTGATTGTAAGCGGTGATAACCAGCCAAGAGGATCGAACAGCTTTGATACTTCTGATAATAATTGCCGCTTCGAAATTTCTGCATTACTCTTAGGGATTACATGACTTTGGAACATGAATGTATCAGATGATGGGTTCCATTTTAATCCAAGAGTTTTTCTGGATTCGAAACACTTAAATTCGTAGGGACTGTTCAATTGGTCGGTTGTTAAATTCTGCAGGAGTTCTGGCTTGTTACTTGACCATTTGCGCAGGTTCATACCAGCACCCTGGAGCATTTCAATAAGTTGTTGTTGTAGCTCTTTTGCTTGATCGGCGGTATTCTGTCCGCTCAGCAAATCATCCATGTAGAAGGAGTTCTGTACAGCTGCTGCTGCTAGTGGATATTTCTCGGCATTATCTGCTGCGAGTTGTTTTAGAGTCCGCATAGCCAAAAATGGAGCTGCCTTGGTCCCGTACGTTACAGTGGTTAGTTGATATAGATTCAATTGTTCATTCATTGAATTTCTCCAAATGATTGTTTGCAGAGGCTGATCTTGCTCTCTAACGAGTATCTGACGGAACATTTTTTCAATATCCGCAGTGATTACATATTGGTATTGCCTCCAATTTATGATAAGTGCTAATAGGTCTTTTTGTAAGTTGGGTCCACTGTACATTAAATCGTTCAGACTGTTACCCGATGTAGTCTTGGATGAGGCATTAAAAACTACTCTCAACTTTGTTGTTGTGGAGTCAAGTTTCCATACACCATGATGTGGTAAGTAGTATGCCTGGTCGGTTATATTTTCGACTTGCCGCATGTGACCTAATTCTTGGTATTCGTTCATAAATTGTTTGTATTGAGTTGAAAATGATGTATTTTTAGTCATTTTTGTCTCCAATTGTTTGAATTGCGCTATAGCCTTAAACTTTGAAGAACCGAGTTGCTGCTCATAGCCTGGTATCATGGGTATACCAACTTCATATTTGCCATTATTTAAGCGTCTCGTGGTGATTTTGTAGAAATCTTCACAAAATTGATCACCAATAGTCACGTTTGATGATGATGAGTCTTGAATATCCTCCAGCTCCCAAAATTTGGCTATTTCTTCAATGTTATTGATGACGACATGACAGTTGAACCTTTTGACGTTTCCTGACAGGATCCAACCCATTTTGGTTTGTTGAGCTATTGGGGCCTGCGCTGGGCCCTTGATAAGGCCGCTTAATATAATTTCCGAATATACACTGGCATCCAAAAGAAGATCGATTGGTCTTGATACGTTGTACTCTGGGTCTGCTAACTGAAGATGTTGGAGGTGAGACCAGGGCTGTTTGCGAAATGATGAGTTCGGTAGGCTGCTTATGACCTTTGATACAACCAATGCCTGGGTCTTCAGGGTGTAATCTCCGTAGATGGACTTGCAGTCTAGTGTTACTATTCCTTTGCTTTGTTTGGAGACTGGACCTACTCCTGAAATGGAGGCATGATATTGTCGACGTTGCAAACCTAGAATTTGCGTCGCATTTTCTGAAATCAATGATATTTGGGACCCCTGGTCCAGAAGCGCTCGTAATGTGACATATGTACCATTTTCAGATAATACAGTCAATGACAACGTAGTTAATAGTATTTCTTCATTATCAGCTGCGACGTGATTGACATTATGTTGCACCGGTGATGGCTGCACGGTAGCGCTCGTCGTCGCTGCGGTTTGTTGATGAGGTACACACGCATCATGCAGTAAAGTGTTGTGGTCACTGTTACACTCTTTGCAACGTCTTGTGCTGTTGCACTCGCTATCAGGATGATAATTAAGGCAATTTTTGCAATATTGAGTCTTTGTTACCAAGGCCAATTTATCACCCGGGGTCATTTTAGTAAATTTCCTGCAACGATATATAGAGTGACGTTTATTACAAATCGGACAGTCTGACCCTTGAGTAGCGGCGACTTGATACGAGTACTGCTTCTTGTAGTGTTTCCCATGATTTGCAGGTTTGTCACGCTGTTGATCGGACTCCCGCTTAAAGGCAGGCTTCGTTGTTTCTCTCTCTCTTCGGTGTAAGGGTTCCAGGGCTGTGAACTTGTTCTCGAGAAACGTCATAAATTCTGTCAAGGATGGAAGCTCCCTGGGTGATGTACGCGCCTCTTTGTAGTCACAGTAAGTCTCCTGGTCCAGTTTCTTACTGAGAAGATGTACTAACAACGGATCCCATGTATTTGTGTTCACACCAAGGTTGTGTATAGCGTGGATGCACTCCGTGGTGGTATCATATAACCGCTTTAACTCATAAGCTGTTTGTTTGGAGATAGAAGGCTGATTTAAAAATATCTCTACTTGATTTGTAAAGAGAACTTGAGCATTATTATATCGATGATTTAGAATTTCCCAAGCTGTGTCATAATTTTCAGACGAAATGTGAAGATGTTGAATAAGGCGTTCGGCCTCTCCCTTGATCTTTCCTTTCAAGTGTTGCATCTTCTGAGCCTTGGTTATTGTGTTGTTGTCGTGAATAGCTTCTGTAAACAGGTCACAAAATGTTGGCCACTGCGTGTATTTTCCCGTAAATGTAGGAATCTCGAGCTTCGGCGTTGCCTGTTGTACATGAACCATGGACGATATTTTCTTATTTAGCGAACGCTTCATATCTTTGTAACTACGCTCGTACATGTTAAATTCATTTTCGTACGATATATCTCCACCTTGAAGTATGTGGTCGATTTGCAGATGTAACGTATCGATAGTGTTCCACTTGGATTGTATCGCCCTAAGCTCATCTTCAAGTTCCCATTTTTCGGATATTTCGTCTACGTTGATGCTCCTCACCAACCTGTTGAAAGACCTAAGATTGGTTCTCTGTTGAGCCAATAGTTCAGTAGCTTCAGGGTTTGACTGCGTACCCTTTTCATCCGAACCAAAGGCAGAAAGTAAGTTTCGAGTAGACTGGTAGAGGCTCTTACCCTGTTGATAAAGGTTAGATGCGAAATATTGAGGTTCCTTATCCGGAAACTCAGAGAGTTTCAAGTGGTTTTGTTCGAACTCTCCCCAGAGGTTATCCAACGACTCTATTCTCTTTTGGATGTATTCCGGAGTTTTTCTCGACAACGGATCCTTACCGAAGTTGACCTTTATCCTATTGAGACCTTCTAATATTTCCGATTGACGAGCGCTTAAAACGGCCATTATGATTTTATAAAAGGAACAATCTTACTTGGACACTGACGAGTTGCGATACCAACTGTGGGCTGCCAACGCCGTGTGTAGTACAGATGTAGGTTCAGCTCCACCGATGTCTTTTCACGATTCACTGATGGTTCACTGAATGGACTGAGTTCAACTATTTACGGAACTGTCGCGGATACTCAACGAATATAATCAAGTGTATGTCTGTGATTTCAAAACACCTTGATCTATACACCCGATGGATTGTTGCGCGTGATCACAGAATCCGGCTCGAAGGACCAAAAAAAAATGTACGACGTTAGTCTATACACTTTGTTCAAGCGTACGATGATTGTTCTGTACACTTGTGATGATGGAAACCCGGGGATGAAAATTAAACCGCCCGTGTTGAGTGTGGTAAAATCACTGATTTATTTTACTTAGCCAGTTCACTAAATGATCGCGCGTATGCAAACGCTGATGTAGCTTAACCTACTTAGTGTTACGAAATGTGCGGGTTCACCGTACAAACGGAACTCTCACTTCGTTGCCCGTCTGTCTGTATGCCCGTCTGTCAAGACCCTTTTTCTCAGGAACGCGTGGTGTTATCAAGTTTAAATTAATATAAAATTCAGCTTGATAACAGAAGACCTAGCATTTCATATCTAGTATACCTAGTTCAGCAAGCCACATAGCATAATAAGGTCATAGATATCTGTGTCTGGCAAGTGTACAAATTCTTTAGAATTAAACATTTGTAGGTAGCAACATAAATAACCTTCTCGTTATATTTATTTATTTATATATACTTACTTTATTGTACACCAGAAAATACATAACAAAAAAAAAACAATTATTTCTAGAAAACATACAATGGGCGGCCTTATTCGCTTTCTGCGATCTCTTCCAGGCAACCTTGGAATGGACAGTGTTATATAAAAAATGTTATATGTTGTTTGTATTATTATCATTATGTATTATTATTATCATTACATGACCTGGATTTTTAATTGTAGCATTAAAAGTTCTCCAGTGGGTGTCACACGAGCCCACGATGAAGAGAAGAATAAAGAAATAGTTAAACAAATACAAGCTGTTATACCTGATAAAAAGATGGATTGTTCTTAAAGGTTATTACTTTCATTACCTACTTAGTAGATAATTGGTTTGAAAAAAAAGCATCATCTCAACACCAGTAAAGAAAACCCTTTGACAAACCGTGAAGACTAGTGATCTTTGGCTGCTTGAATTGGGCAATCTGCACGATCAAAATGTATGGAACAACTTTAAAAAAAAGCATCGAAAATTTTCAACGCTGAATAGGTGGTCTTGAATCTTACTGAATCCATGTTAAAAGTAGGTACATATTTTTAATAGGTACTCAGTTTTAGATCATCTGCCTAGCTATTCCTAAATAATTTGGAGTCGGATTCCAGAATAACTGGATGCTGCTGAATTGTACATGGAGCGAGTATGGTGACCTCCAGAACTCTGTTATTGGGTAACATTTTAGGATACCCGTTTGTCAAATTGTTTATTAGACTGTGGTACTTCTGATTACCCGTACGTCACGACGAACTTTGTCTGTACATGCTCTTATTATATTTTCAGAATCAACTAAGGAAGGCGCAGCTTATTTGACAGATGCCATAGAAGGGAGAGGTAATTTATTTTGTATTGTATCATTGTATGTAAAGTCAGGGAATTGGTTACTTTACAAATTGACTAAGTATTGTCCGTAAATTCAAATTCACAACGGTAATTCTTTGATATTCGTATGAAATGTTTTTAACAGCTTTATTGACGTAGTAATGAGTCAATCTGGTAAAGAATTAAATGTCCAGACTGTACTTAATATTATGATTATCTAATAAAATAGTACATAATATAAGCAAAGATATGTCCACTTACAGGCCAAGCGTTGGAAGTTTTAGAAACTGGTTTAAAAAAAGAAGGTCAAAAGGAATTCATAAATGTAGGAAAGTTCAAGAAAGATCACACACAAATAGGGGAAATGTATGAATTAATCAAATAAATTTTTAAAAGCCCATTGATTTCAACAGTTATAAATATATGTAATATTCATCGTTGCCAGGCTCCATACAGCACCAAATTTAAAGGGCGATCACCCTTCACCCGTCATTTTGGAGAATGTTGAGTACCACTTCGATGTGCTGCCGAAAGATACGCCTATAGATAAGCCATTGGCTCAGGATCATATGAAAAGTAACGTCATTATTGTAACCATTAGTGTTTCCGCTATTTTTGTTTGCCTTAGGTACCTAATACGAATGAAAGTACAGTGCGGGCAGTATTCTGGCGCAAGTATGCAATAATATCGAGCTTACAGAAAAGATCATCAATATTTTGTAGACCGCGACTCTGCGTGACTTTTAACGCCAGGGTGCTGTACCTACCATTTTATAGCTTTGCTTTGTTATTATTTGCTCACTCCTTTTCATTCGTACACACGGCTACACATCAAGCTATACATTTCCAGTATAAGCTGATCTCACATTGTATAGGATTTCCGTACGATGCGAGACCAGCGTAAACTGGTTTTGTATAGCTTGATGTGTAGCCGTGTGTACAATATAAGTAGAACTTTTGGAACAGTACAATAAAATACTTTGTGGACTGACTGGGGTGGGTAACGAGTAGCTTATGGCTCTATTTGTCCTCTATGAATGTAGATACAGTCAGCAAAGGAGATGAGTACGCAGGATCATCGAATATAGTTGAAGTTTACTAAGAAATCGATTGATGTTTTCTAATGAAATTTAATTTGATAAATGAATTGTTTGTTTTCTATTAATTGAATTAAATTTTATTCGAAAACATCAATCGGGTTCTTACTAAACTTCAACTATATTCGACGACCCTGCATACTTTTCTCCTTTGCTGACTACAAGTAGGTACCGATAGTAGTTGGCAAAGTAGGTGGGAAAAAACAAAGATTGCATAGGCACTTAAAAGGAGTTCCGTACTGGGTACTGTACAGTCACGATAAATATAATAGATACTATGAACAGGTCAGCAATAATATCTTATCGGCGAATATAATTATGTGATCATTTGTGGAAGGCGTATACAAGTGGCAGCACAAATAGATGTGACATTGAAGGAACACCAAAACTATCTGACGAGACAAGCGACGCCAAAATATATGATGCTACTGTCGACTTCATAAATATGTTTCACCTTTTAGAATTCTGAAAATAATGGAAAAATCATGAAATCAGATATTATTGCCGGCTGTTCAGTCATATACCTAGGCTCGTGAAAATAATTTGCATTGTCTGAATGTCCGTTTATTCAAAACTGTTTTATATAATCTTACAGGTATGACTAATATCGCTGCTCAATTCATCGCTACTAAGGCCACAGATGATAGTAAGTGCAAATATAAATTGTGTACATTTTATAAAGTACTCGTAGACGCGCCATATTTTTCCTGCAATACAAAGTATCTAGGTGGCTGCAAATCTACAATATCTTTAACTACCATTGCACTACAAACGCCGTTATCCTTTATCGGTCGGTGACCCGAAGTATTGACGAGTCTTTTAAAGTGAAAATGATAATGGCAACCTATTGTAGCCACACATTTCAGTACAAATGTGATCCTTTTAAGAGCACATTAAAGGTCCTGGTACTTTTAAGAGCTGGCGACTCGGTGTCGGCGCGCAGTAAGCAGTAAGCACGCGGTTGGCGCGCTGTAAGAACGCGGTCCGTTCACTTGCAGCGCACGGGCTGCAAGTCGAGTTGTATGTGGGCTGACTCCTGACTGCCCACCGTTGGCTTTTCCATATTGTCATTATGAAATATATTATACGACACACAATTTAATGCTCTAATTTGAACGACAAGTCAATTTCTGTGTTGAAGCGGTGCCGTTGCGGTGCCGGTATAGTGTGCCATGACCTTAATCCTGGCAGATTTTTTTTTGAAAAAAAAAAAATCCAAATATTATAAAATGTTGTCGTTGTTTAAGGTGGTTTGGATGCTCAGCAACTAGCAGCATTAGACGCTGCAGGATTTAACGCCGAAGCCAAAGCCGCAGCGTATGATATTTTCATATTTATAATGTTTTTTAGTCATATTCCAAAATTTGATTAAGTAATTACTGAAATTTTTAAATCCTAAATATCGTGAAAGCCTTACCTACTTTAAAAAAAATATTATTTATCCAAGAAATAATGTGATTTGCAGTGAGGCACGTAGATTAGCTGCAATAGCAGCTGGTCCTGGTGGCAAAATAGGCGCTGGTGACGGAACAGGGGCCGCTGGCGGGGCAGAGGGCGTGGCAGAGGGCGTTGGTACTGGTACTGCAGGGGCTGGCGGGGCAGTGGGCGTTGGTACTGCAGTGGCTGGTGGGGCAGTGGGCGTTGGTAATGCAGGGGCTGATGGGGCTGTGGGCATTGATACTTCAGGGACTGATGGGGCAGTGACCGTTGACACTGCAGGGGCTGGGGGGGCAGTGGGCGTTGGTACTGCAAGGGCTGGCAGGGCCGAGGGCGTTGGTACTATAGGGGCTGGGGGGGCAGTAGGCTCTGATACTGCAGGGGCTGGCGGGGCTGTGGGCGCTGGTACTAGTACTGCAGGGGCTGGCGGCGCTAATACTGGTACTGTAGGGGCTAGCTGCGCTGGTACTAGTACTGTAGGGGCTGGCGGCCCTGGTAGCCCTGGCGACGTATTTGGCGAAACCGAGGAACAACGTCGTCGGAGACTAGCAGAGGCGGAAGATTACAGAAAACACGAAGAAGAAGAGAAAAAGAAGTTAGAAGAACAGGAGAGATTGAATCGAGAGTCGGGTGAGAATCGCATTTTTCAATTTATATACACACGACATCACAATACATGCTAAATTATTCCCCGAAGGTTGGGCAGAGGCCTTTAGTACGGCCACATTTAGCCAGTTACGTTCAAATTCTATATAACAGGAGCCTATTACCTATCAATCGCGCACAACGCCAGGCTTCAAGGATGCTATCATTAGCATCCTTGAAATAATCAATCAATTTATTTATTTTCTCATGAAAATAAATAAATTGATTGATTGTTTGAATATATCATTCAATAATTTATTATTGACTAACCGTTTGCCTGATGGCTGAAAGCGCTACTACTGAGCATGAGGTCCCGAGTTTGATTCCTAGATACCTAGATACGGCCAAAGTGTTATTGGGTTTTCGTATCAGGAATTCAGGTATTTCTCAGTAGGTGCTATACTTGATTCGTGCATGGTTGATGGCAATGGGTTCGCCCCTTTTACATGGAACTTGAACATAATTGGCGAAATATGGCTGTACCTTCTGAGGTTACACCACAAGCGACCGTTCGAGCTTACGGGAAGAAAGGCGTCATGTAAATGTTTTTATGGTATGTATTTGTAACTAAAATTAATAATTAATATCTATAATAAAGACAATTATTATTAATCTTTGCAGCCAAATTAAAAGGAGGAGCACTGGGCGCTGGTAAGTGCAAAACAATGCCTATTTTAAAATAACAACTTAATAAAGTACCCACTATTTAAAATAGCCAACAATGTATCTGATCGGATAATAGTTTTCCTGTTGATTCACATTACTGTTTGTATTTTTTTGGAATGTGCATCTTGTTTCTGCAGAATAAACATTTTTTTCTTTATTATTTTCATTTCTACTTTCTCTCATGCATACGTGCAGATTATGACCCGAAGCACTCGGCGTCTCTGGGCATCCTGCACCAAGAGTTGAAAACGCCCGGCCCCGAAGTTTTTTACCAGCAGCCGAAAACAAGTCTCACACACGCACAGGCTTCAGACTGGTACAAATTCTTTCACAAAACTTTTATGATCAAATCAATAGCACTTATATCGGTTAACTTAATAATCTTATCTACTAATATTATAAAGAGGCATTTGTGTTTGTATGTAGGGTAATCTTTGAAAGTACCAATCCGTAGGGTAATTGCGTAATACACTATCAGTAACAGTAGCAATGGGTTTCATTTTGACAGTTCAACAACATTCATTGCGTTATTTACGTTGTTGGGCAGACACATTTTTCGAAGTCAAAGTCAAATCATTTATTTCAAATAGGCACTTAAAAGGCACTTTTGAACGTCAAAATTTAAAATAAAAAAATAGAATTGATTCTAGTCGCCCATTCCAAAATGTAGTTTTCGTGTGGAGAAGAATGGGCAAGAAACTCCACCGTTACTCTTTTAAAATGTTTTACAAGTTTTTGTATACATTGTTTATATAATTATATGTGAATCGAACATATGGAGCAATGGATAAGCAATATGCTTGAAAATTATTAAAATTGAGAGTAATAGTGTTATAGAGGTATGTGGAACAGGGTGTAAAGTTCACTCATACTCTATAGAAAAGGGAGGATCCTTCGACCAGACGGGTGTGGTGTCTGGCGGGCAACTACCCAATGATTCATGTCGGGCCGTTGTATGTTGTTGAGTTGCGCGGTAAACTCTGCTTGCGAGATTTAGGATTTTGCGTGACGTCAGTATGACGTGTAGTTCGCATGTGGCGTTGTAGATACAGCTACAGTGTGTTACGAAATTAAGGTGCTGATTCCAAAAATTATTTCACTAATGAGAACAGTATTGCCGATGTTTCATAGGATATATTCCAGAAGTCGTGGACAGAAGCTAGCGTACCATATAAATGCTGTTAATGTGTCTATTTATCTATAAACTAGCTGACCCGACAGACGTTGTCCTGTTAAAAAGTTCATACAAAATTCCTATTTTGTCTCCTCATTGCACGATAGTATCTGCTTTCCTGACTCAAAATTATGTTACATTCCTTTCACTATTATATTAACTCTGATTTTACATCACTGTCCCAATCACAGTGATCTTTATTCACATTTTAATATGGTTGCTGTTGGGTTACTGCCGTCAGAGGTAAAATAACTGTGAGCATACAGCAAAATTACATTCAACCATCACCAGTTCATCAGTCAGACCGAATTAAAAATGTGACACTGGTGCCGATTCCCTTGCTTACAAACTAAACTAAATTTAAGTTCAATGCATCTTTTTCTTTCTATGTTATTAAGAAAAGGACAGAAGATAAATTTTAGTTTAGTCCTTTCAAATTAATCAGCGCCCGACGTAATTTTAGTGGGCAAGTTTTTAATCACGTCTAAACTTGTATGGAGTGTCAGGCGCTGATTAATTTGTATAAATTAATATTTTATACCCAGGCTTGCTGATCCGGATCCCGTAAAAGTGGACAAGTTAGTGAGAGATTCCACCGACACCGCACGGCTTCATATGAAGTTTGAAAAAAAATTGAGTGGGGTCGTCAAAGACAAAACTCCACCGGAATTGAAGGACAGCATGCAAGGTGTGTGATGTAAACCTAAGTATTTCTGGTATGGAAGTTCAGTAGAGGTAGGTATAAGTATTTTCAAAATAAGGTTTTATGTAATCCGGGCTGATCTAAAATTACCTGTTTGTAAACAAACCTGCAGTGCTATTCTGTAAAAATCTCACCGTGAAATCTAAGGTGAAGTGAGCTGTCATTCCACCTGATGTTAGGGATTGCCTCCATTGATAGTTCACTTCACGCTCACTTCACCTATGTTAACACGGTGAGATTTTTACAGAATCGATAGGCTGTTTAGGTAAAGTCCTTATGCACACAGGAATTAGTAACACATTCATCTGTATTTCAAATGTTTCCACTTTGTACAGGATGGATCTTTTAGACTTTTTGCGATTGGTGACTTAATTATTATTATCCTTATACTAGCAGCGAAACCCGGCGTTGCTCGGGTTAAAATACATCGCATATTTAATGGTATAAAAAATATTTAAGGATCCATTTTTAACGTAGATTTTATAGATTCCTATCTTAGATATTGAGTGACTCATTTTACCATTAAACATACGATGTATATAGAGTATATCAAACAATCAAACTAATTTACTAATTAACGAATTGAAATAATTAGAAGTTAAAATACGAAACACCACGTAAATGGAAAATTTATGTTTTATTCGCACAATTATTTACATATATATAATACATTTACACTTTTTATTTTAGTTACATTTTTTTTTTAATTTTTTTTCTTACAATACTTGCTTATAGACTACGTTTACAGTTTTATTGTCTGGACTGTAAATGAACAAATTTCGAGGTGATCCTACTCGTGAGCATGCGACGTACAATTGGCCGTGTGCAAAGCATGGTTCCTTTAAGTCAACGCCACAGTATTGGAATGTTTGGCCCTGTGCTTTGTTGATAGTCATGCTGTAAGCCAATTTCACCGGGAATTGTAAGCGTTTAAAAGTAAAGGGCAATCCATTTGATATTAAAGGTATCCGTGGTATAAATACTATCTGTCCTTTTTCTTTACCAGTCATTATACTGGCTTCGATGATGTTATTTTGTAACTGTTTGATGCAGAGTCTCGTACCATTACACAGTTTCGGCGAGTTCAGATTTCGTAATAAAATAATTGGTGAACCAACTTTTAACTTCAAACAGTGTAATGGCATTCCTGGAACATGTAATGAATTTAAAAATTCAGTAGGGAAATTGACGCTTTCTTGTTCATCAGTCATTGTATCTATTGACATGTAGATTTTCTCTTCTCCTGGAATCATTTCCTGGATGATGTTGTTGATGCCGTTGACAATGTCGTTCTTCGTGGCTAAAATAATTCGTTCTCGTAACCACTCTGAATTCGTATAATTTTCAGCAATACTTGGATATACTTCATTTATAAGTTGTTCCGGTGTTTCAACAACATTACATAACTCATTAGTTAATGTGATTTGGCCAGTATTTTCGTCTATTGGATAGGTGCCCTCTCCTATTTGTAAAAGTTTTTCAGAAAATTCTTGTGCCGTTTCATCTCCTGAAATTCGCGCCCTCATATTTATTGTTAATTTAATTATTTTTACGTGTTCCCATATTACCGACTTCTTTAAGCAAGCGTTAATTTCATCCGCCGGCGTTGATTTCGGAATGACAGGTAGCGTTTGACGAAAATCGCCTGATAGAATTAACAATACACCTCCCATTACATTCGTGTTGTCGCGTAAATCTTGAAGTGTTCTATTGAGTGCTTCAAGTGATTTTCTATGGGCCATTGTGCTTTCGTCCCATATCATGGCTTTGCACTGTTTCAATATTTGTCCACGTGCTGATGATTTTATGATGTACATACCGGAAATTCATAGTCAGCTACATTAATTGGTAATTTCAAACCAGAATGCGCTGTTCGTCCACCATCCATAAGTGTTGCCGCTATCCCAGATGATGCCAGGGCGAGAACAATATCTTTATTTGCTCGGATTTCAGCTAGAATTAAATTTATCAAAAATGTTTTTCCTGTACCGCCAGGTGCGTCTAAAAATATTATACCACCTTGCTGTTTTTTATAATAATCCATTATTATATCATATGCTTGTTTTTGAGTCTCAATTAATAAGGGTTTGTTGTTTTGGATGTAAAGGGCCAATTCGTCGATATTATAATTTGTTTCTCTCAAAAATTCACTGTTCATAGCATCCAAATGACTTCGTTTAGGAGATTGAATACCCAGTTGTATTAACGTTTGGTTAGATATTGCTAAACATTTATCTTCTATCAATATCAAAGCTTTGTTAAAAATTTCTTCGTTAAAATTAATTTCTAAGTCCGAGTTTTGCTGTCGTAGTTCAGCCAAGATGTCATCGCTCATATATTCTCGATATTTTAGCCATAGTCGATTTGGATTAGAAGGATTACATGTCGTTAATATAATTGCGAATAACTCACGAATTTGATTTGCTGTTGCTGTTTGGGCTGCTTCATTCATAGCAAACTCCCATTGATTATCGTTTTCTAGTAGACCCAATCTTTGACATGCTTCGCGATATATCTCACAATTATAATCATTGACAGTTTTTAAATCTTTAAAACACGTTGGGCCACGAATAGTGTGAAGTAATAAGCGTAGATAGAAACATTCAGCGTTTTTTGGATGCACTGTGTAGACTCGTCCTATTGCGTTACTCTTAAACACTCCTTCATGTCCTTCTACTGGCATTCCACGTTTTCGAGGATTAAATTGTGTATTTGTTGTATCCCATGTATAATAGCTTGGTACTTCTGAGTAAAGTAAAGTCTTAGCAAATGGATCTTTCTGGCATAGTTCAAAAAAGGCTGTTAAAGTTGTCCGTGTTGGTGATTCCATCGCAACTTTTTGTGCCGTTTCAGTAGTAAAAAATACACGTTGTCCATTTTCTAAGTGGACGGATAAATGGAGAACCGGTGGATCTCGATCGTGTATTGGAAAACTCAAAATTCGCCAAATCGCTTCGTTGGTATTAATGTAACGACCCATTTGATACTGGACTATCTCATCATGCTGGTTTTCTTTGGTTACTGTAAAAACAGCCATATCACTGCCCTTATTAATATATTTGCATACATATTTTATCGATTTTACAGAACTGCAGTATTCAACATTGATATGGACATTAAACATTTTAGATTAAAGTGGATTATATGGAACTACCCATTGATTGTTAATCTGAATTACTTCATTGCCTCGTATTTTAATTTGAGCTGTAAATCCACCTTGTTCTGGAGATCGACGTCTGTATTTCGGATAACCGTCTTCGCCTGTGACTGTTTCATTCAAAAATGCCTTCGGATAACGTTTCGTACATTTTTCATCTTTCATGCACGGAGAACTTCGATTTAGTTCACCACACGGGCCATGAACCATGTTTTTTACGATTATACTGTAAAGATCAGGATCTTCTTCCGGGTTCGGAAACTCAGCCTTGATGATGTCATCTATTTGATTCGGCTGAATTTTATTTTGAAACCAAATTAACTTGTGAGAATGTGGCAGTCCACGTTTCTGCCATTCAATTGAAAACATCCAGCAGATAACAGTACCAAATATTTGATTTTTCACGATGGCGTCAATAAATTTAATTTGTTTTTGACGAAAAACTCGGGCAACAATATCATGTCGATCACTGGCCGTCTGCCCATATTGTAATTCTTCTTTGATTTCCACCCATGAAGAATTACATGTAAATCTATACATATAATAAATCTGTAGAAAAGTCATTTTTGTACATTGAAGAAATTGAAACAAAAAATAGCCAGCGTGTGAAAAGATAAGTAACAGAACCCATTTCCATCATTTTTGAAATTTTTGTCTGTTTGTCTGTTTGTCTGTTTGTCTGTTTGTTTGTGCGCACATCACGTAAAATCTACGAATTCAATGCTGACAATGTTTATATACAAAAATTATACGCAACTTGAGGTTTAACTTAGTTTTTGTTTCATCGAAATCGGTTCACTCTATCAAAAGATATGATTAATTTTGTGAGTTCAAGAAGTAAAATATTACGTTACGCAATTAAGTATAGTACTTGCAACGACATCTTAAGACTAAAAATAGAACTAATGTTGATAGTTGAAATCTAAATCCGATAGATGGCGTTGTGCAAATGACGTCATTTTCTGAATCGCGGTGTTAAGATTTTCCGCGCGAGGATGACGTCCACCGTGTTTACTAGGCAAATTGGGTTTCGTTAGGTGTCTTAAAAGTTCTTGCGTGTGTCGTAAAAGTTCTTTGGTTGCTTGGTTTATCGATTTTCTAAATTGGTCGAAAAAAAAGTATTTGCTTATCTTATTGGTTTCGTTTGGTCAACTTTGGTCATTGGTTTGAAGTACGAAGTAAAGATTGTATTTGATTTACTTCGTAGTTTGAATCCAATAGTGCCAATCGTTATACAGTAAGTTAGTGTTGCCAATTCGTTGAGTCACGACCACGAACAGACGATACGTTGTCACACTAGACTGTTCGACGCACCGTTCTTTTAAGTTTGTAGGCTATTCAGTCATAAGTGTTGTTAGTTTTGTTTATTGCTTTAATTTTCCTTGAAAATGCCTCAAAGAAAAAAAACTAACCTTTCGCTGCGTAGCCGAAATGCGAAAAGGATGAGACTTTGTAGGTCTCAGGAATCGGAAGAAGATCGTGAAGCACGGTTATCTGCTAACCGAGAGCACATCGCTCTTTCACGTGAATCGGAAACGTTCACCGAAAGGGAGTCACGTTTAAGTTCACAAAGAACACGGACCGCGACTTTGCGGTCTCAAGAGAGTATCCAGGAACGCGAAGACCGGCTGTCTGCTGATCGGGAGCGCCACTCTCTCTCACGTGAGTCAGAGACATTCACAGAAAGGGAGTCGCGCTTAAGTTCGCAAAGAACTCGGATCGCGACTTTGCGTTCTCAAGAGAATATCCAGGAACGCGAAGTTCGGCTGTCTGCTGATCGGGAGCGCCAGTCTCTCTCACGCGAGTCAGAGACTTTCACAGAAAGGGAGTCGCGCTTAAGTTCGCAAAGAACTCGGACCGCGACTTTGCGTTCTCAAGAGAATATCCAGGAACGCGAAGTTCGGCTGTCTGCTGATCGGGAGCGCCAGTCTCTCTCACGCGAGTCAGAGACTTTCACAGAAAGGGAGTCGCGCTTAAGTTCGCAAAGAACTCGGACCGCGACTTTGCGTTCTCAAGAGAGTATCGAGGAACGCCAAGCACGTCTGTCATCTGACCGAGAGCGACACGCTCTCTCGCGCGAGTCTGAATCTCTCTCCCAAAGAGAAGAACGATTACAAATAGCTAGACATAACTATGTAGGTGTACAAAGAAACAATGAAAGTTATCTTGCATCTGAAAGGGAAAGAATAGATGAACTAAGACGAGCAGAAACAGCAGAACAACGTCAATCTCGCCTAGAAATAGAACGAGCTCGATACCATATGAATAGAGAAACAAATAGCGGAGCTGATGAGTCCATGGAAAATGACGATGCAAATATTTTATTACCTTGGGACAATAGGGAAAAATCAGGGTTCACATATTCGTCTAGAATTAATTATGCTGGCTTTACTTTCGTGGGTGACATGAGAGAAATTTGTAATTTTTGTCATGCTTTGAAATGGAGGAAAGAGACAGATGGAATGTGCTGCTCAAATGGAAAAATTGTTCTTCCAAATTTCCAAGATCCACCACACTTACTTAAAAGTCTCCTGAATGGCGATCATCCCCAGTCGAACCGTTTTTTGGATAATATTCGTTTATATAACAGTGCTTTCCAAATGACTTCCTTTGGGGCAAAACAAATAACGGAAGGACCGTTCATGCCAACCTTCAAAGTACAAGGTCAAGTTTATCACCTTATTGGATCTTTGCTGCCAGAAAATGAACCCAAATTTCTCCAAATTTATTTTGTATCCGATTACTCGCAACAGCTCAATGTTAGAAATCACAATTTTCCCCAGCTCAATGCTGAGCTTTTGGGTCAACTTCAAGAATTGCTGCATCACGTTAACCAGTACGTTCGTGAATTCAAAGCTGCATTGGAGTCAATTCCACAAGGCAGCAATGATTTCAAAATTGTTATAAGTGCCGATAGACGTCCTGTGGGTGAACACCGTGGAAGACACAATGCACCCGTCGCAGATGAAGTTGCAGTTGTTTTAGTCGACCAGGAGTGTGAGAGACGTGATATCGTGTTGCGTACACGCGACGATCGCCTTCAACGCATTTTGGAAACCCACCGAGCTTACGACGCCCTGCAATATCCACTAATTTATTGTCATGGTGAAGATGGGTACAATTTTGGGCTGTACCAAGTGAACCCTACTACGAGAGTCACTAATTATCAAAAAAAAATATCTGCTCAACAATACTATTCCTACCTTTTACAAATAAGGCAAAACAGTTTCGTATATTTGCAACGATTTCGTGGTTTGTTCAGCCAATTTATTGTGGACATGTACGCAAAAATAGAAACTGAACGTTTAGTGTATATTCGCACTAACCAGCGACGGTTACGCGCTGAAGAATACGTGCACTTGCGGGACGCCATGCAATCAGATAATAACGTCGAAAACTTGGGTCGATTGGTTATTTTGCCATCCAGTTTCACAGGCGGTCCGCGGTATATGCACGAACGAACGCAAGATGCTTTTTGTTACGTCCGTAAAAACGGCCGGCCGGCCCTTTTTATAACATTTACAACAAATCCAAAGTGGACGGAGATTTGCCAGGCACTTCTCACAGGACAGGCGTCATACGACAGACATGACATTATTGCTAGGATTTTTCATTTAAAACTCAAAGTCTTGATTAATCTACTTACAAAGGAGAAAGTTTTCGGTTCAACTCTTTGTTTTATGTATAGCGTCGAGTGGCAAAAGCGTGGTTTACCCCACGCGCACATTCTTCTGTGGCTGGAAGAAAAAATTCGTCCCGATGCTATAGACAGTGTCATAAGTGCAGAATTTCCGGACTATAATGCAGATCCGATTTTGCATGACATAGTAAAAACACATATGGTTCACGGGCCATGTGGCCTCTTAAACAGGGAATCACCGTGCATGAAAGATGGTCAATGCTCAAAAAAATACCCCAGAGCACTGAAAGAACTAACTATGGCTGGGGAAAATGGGTATCCGCAATACCGGCGAAGATCACCGTCACAAGGTGGTTTCACAGCTACTGTCAGATTCCGTGGACAAGAAATAATTCTAAATAATAGTTGGGTGGTACCGTATTCTCCAGTTTTGTCAAACGCTTTTCAAGCACACATTAATGTTGAAATTTGTAATAGCGTCGAATCTATAAAATATATATGTAAATATGTTAATAAAGGTAGTGATCAAGCCATGATAGCACTAAGAAATAACAACCAATTTGATGAAGTGACAAGGTATCAATCTGGCCGATACATAAGCTCTTCGGAGGCAGTTTGGCGCATTTTGAGTTTCCCTATTCATGAAAGGTATCCGCCAGTCATCCATCTTGACGTGCACCTGGAAGGCGGGCAGCGAGTTTACTTTCAGCCAGAAAATGTGGCAGAAAGAATGAACAACCCAAGACAAACCACCTTGCTCGCATTCTTTCGCCTTTGCGAAAGAGACAATTTCGCTAAGTCTCTGTTGTACAATGAAGTGCCACATTATTATACTTATAACAAGCAGCAAGGTGTTTTTAATCGCAGGAGACGTGGAACTGCTGTAGAAGGCGAGTCCGGCATTTTTAAAGAACACGTGATTGGAAGAGTATACACGGTGCACCCAAATAATGCAGAGTGTTATTATTTACGCCTTCTTCTTCACACAGTGCGAGGACCTACTTCTTTTGCTGAGCTCCGCAAAGTGGACGATATAGAATATCCCACATTTCAAGCTGCTTGCCGCGCACGGCATTTATTAGATGGCGATCAGCATTGGGATGATGCTTTAGCCGAAGTATGCGTCAGTGATAGTCCACATCGTTTGCGCCATTTATTTGCCATTTTGTTGACGTTTTGTGGCCTATCGGACGCTGGGCAGTTGTGGCAAAAATATAAAGACGCGTTTGCCGAAGATTTTTTGAGACAGCAAAATATAAATAGTGAAACTTCTGACCAAGTACGTGAAAGCTGCCATAATAGGGCTTTGCTGGCTATACAAGATATAGTTACAAGTATAGGAGGGAACCCCCTCAGTCAATACGGCTTGCCGACACCGACAGTTGGTGGGGAACGAATTAATAGGGAGTATACATCTGAAATAAATTACAACCCCGAAGAGTTAGCAGAAATATTGCGAAATGGCTGTTCAAATTTGACGTCAGAACAACGTCAAATCTTTGATAGAGTATGCTGTAGTGTAGAACATTCATTAGGAGAAATGCTGTTTTTAGATGCACCTGGTGGAACAGGTAAAACTTTCCTCACTAAAGTTATCTTGGCTCAAATAAGGAGCCAAAACAAAATTGCCCTTGCCGTCGCTTCCTCAGGAATAGCTGCCACTTTATTACCAGGAGGAAAAACTGCACATACAACATTTAAAATACCAATCGACTTGGACCGCACAGAAAACCCTGTTTGCAACGTGTCTCGCAATAGTGATAAAGCAAGGGTTTTACGCGATTGCGCCCTTATCGTTTGGGACGAGTGTACGATGGCAAATCGTAAAGCTGTGGAAGCTGTAGATAGAACGTTGCGAGATATAAGACAAAATGACCGACCGATGGGAGGCTTAACGGTGCTATTCTGTGGAGACTTCAGGCAGACACTCCCTATAATACCCAGAGGAACGAGGGCCGATGAAATAGGTGCCTGTTTAAAGAGCTCTATTTTATGGCGTAATGTCATATTAACTAATTTGAGCTTTAATATGCGAGCATATTTGGGAGGTGACGCAAACGCGCAGGTTTTCTCAAATTTACTACTTCAAATTGGTAACGGCGCATACCCGACTCAAGAAGGAGGTAAAGTAACTTTAGTCGAAAGCCTGTGTTCTTCTGTTGCCTCACAGCAGGAACTCATTTCCTCTGTATACGGAGATCCATCAGAGATCTCGAACCATGACGCTGCTTGGCTATGCCAACGAGCTATTTTGGCACCTCGCAACGACCAAGCAGCAGCAATAAATTCTCAAATATTGGTACATGTTTCTGGAGAAAGTAGGGAATATTTATCTATTAACACGGTTTTAGAAGAAGGAGATGCCACCCACTATCCAGTAGAGTTTTTAGACTCTCTAAATACACCAGGTCTTCCAGCACACAAAATTTATTTAAAAGTCGGAGTACCAATCATTCTACTCAGAAATTTAAGCCCACCAAAACTATGCAATGGAACTCGGTTGAGAGTAACAAATCTCCAACGAAATGTCATCGAAGCCGAAATCTTAACAGGTTGCGGCTCCGGTGATGTTGTTTTCATTCCCAGGATACCCATTATCCCCAATAATTTTCCGTTTACTTTCAAACGTGTGCAATTTCCTGTAAGCCTCTGTTACGCTATGACTATTAATAAAGCCCAAGGCCAGACGTTATCCGTTGCGGGTGTAGACCTTACTTTTGATTGTTTTTCACACGGCCAACTCTATGTTTCTCTATCACGTGTTAGCAACCCAAACAACCTTTTTGTATATGCTCCGGGTAATTCCACCGCTAACATAGTATATAGAGAAGCATTAACGTAATCAACTATACCAAAGTCAGGACTCTTATCTAAATCATCAAAAAGGTGATATACTCTTATCTAAACGACGTTGTTTTGTTCTCGACAACCACGCGAACGAAGTCGCGGGCACAGCTAGTGTTATAAATAAATCTGGTCGGCCGTGTTTTCTGACATAAGTTATCGCATCCTGGGCATATTCATGCATGTGGCGTGGACTTCCAGTAAATGTAGATGGCAAGATGACCAATTTTCCCATGTTATCGACGTTCCCATCATTTATCATGGCATCTCTTAAATGGATGTATTTATCTGAACGCAACTTTCGTTGATTATGGCGAATAAATTCTAATCTCTCTGTCTCAATTTTAGCATACATATCTACAATAAACTGCTGAAATAACTGCCAATAGTTTAAAATATGGTTGTATTCACTATTTCTAATCATAATTCGATAAGCATAAAATTGCATAGCTGATACTTTTTTGTTAATTTCGACACCTGTAGCTGGATTGATTTGTTGAATATTGAAATGATAACCATCCTCACCTTGCCAAAAAATTAGCGGATACTGGAGTGCATCATAACTACGATGTGTTTCAGCAATACGTTGCAATTTATTACTTCGACGTTGAATAATAATATCACGACGGCTACATTCGTTATCAACAATTACTACGGCAACTTCCACTGTTCACTCTTAACTCCGATTAACCTTCTCTCGACTGTAAATACGATTTAACTGACGAAAAGTCGCTGAGTTTCGGTTTACATATATACCATCGGATATCGACATTTCTAGTACCAGAACACTCTAGAACATTCAGATGTAGATTACTTCGATCTGGATCTTCTAGACCGATTACAGGAGTTTTACACATTTTAGAAATTTCTAGATCATTCCAGAAATTTTTAGAACTTTCCAGAACATTCCAGATCGACTACAACAGTTGTACACAATTTAGAACTATCTAGATTATTCCAGGAAGTTTTAGAATATTCTAGATCATTCCAGAAATTTTTAGAACTTTCTAGAACATTCCAGATCGACTATAACAGTTGCACACAATTAAGTGTTTTTTATATCATTTCCGGAAGTTCTCATGAGTTAGAAGAGGGCAGATATATATTTTTCTACATTTTCACCACCCACAATCACCCACTTCCACCCACCGCGACCAAACTCCCTTACTCCCACCGGGAGACCAAGAGGTATTTACCAACCCAACGGGAAGTTGATTGGAGTTAGTGGAGATAGAGAAAATCCTGTCTACGTACGCACATTAGCATTTTATATATATATATAGATTAACTAGCTGACCCCACAAACGTCGTTTTGCAAAAAAAAAATAGATAGTAGCCGATTCTCAGACCTACCCGATATGCACACAAAATTTCATACAAATCGGTCCAGCCGTTTCGGAGGAGTTTAACCACAAACACCGCGACACGAGAATTTTATATACTAGATTACAAATTTAAATCATCATCTGCCTAGCCTTTTCCCAACTATGTTGGAGTCGGCTTCCAGTCTAACCGGATGCAGCCGAATACCAGTATTTTACATGGAGCGACTGCCTATCTGACCTCCAGAACCCTACTGGGCTAATTACTTTTTAAATGTTTTTATAAAATCAAAAAAATAGTAGTCCATCAGTATCAAGAACAGGGTCCAAGCTGCCGGTGGTCAGGAGTCTAGAGAGAGAGGAACCTCTTCACTATGGCTGCCTTGTCGAGGAGTACTGCTTTCTGAATCAAGCCCTTAACCCAGCCAAGCTTCCTGAGCTGTGAGTTGAAACTCTCCGCTATTAAGCCTATATATAACTATAACGATGATCGGTACAATTATTGCAGAGTCCACACCCCATACATGTCGACAACCTCGTGTGCTAAGTCAAGATACTTCATTTTTTATCTTTTTTAGCTCTCACCTCACGTGATTCTTGTCCTGAGGGACAGCGATATCAACAAGCACGGGTCTCTCGTCCATCCACCACCACAATATCAGACTTATTAGCTACAATAGTCCTATCAGTCATGATAGATCAATCCAGTACAATCTGGCGTGACCATTCTCGACAACTGGGTTGGGCACATGCCTGTAGTATGGTACTTCGGACTCCACAAGGTTGTACTGCAACACAAGTTGCTGGTGGTTAATACTAGCCACTAGATTGTGCAAATATTTATTATTATTATACTTGGCTGGTCTAGAACAGTTTTTTGATCTTTTTGCGAAACTGCATTGATCGGCATCATAAAAGTAAAACGTGATAATTAACGTTTTTGGCTGATTAATGCATTTTTCCAAAATCTGTGGATGCTCAAAAAGAATCTAAAAATGTTTTCCAGTAGGTATATACCAGTCCTTACAGCCCCCTCCCAAAAATCCACCTTGTAGCAATATTTTTCATACTAACATAACATGATTAAATTGTAACCAACTGAAAAATCGTTGATGACAAGTGAGGTTATTAAATAGGTAAAGTCACTTCAAAAATAGAATTTAAGAATTAAATTCTATCACTCTATTTGTAATTGATGTCAACAGGTAGGTACGTTTTCTGGCCCATTTGTTTACATTTCTAATAAATTATATTGAAACAGAGTATAGTCACAGAATACATAATAATACTACGTACCTACATTATAGTTACGCGCTCACTGTCATAAATCGCCAAAAAAGCACAAGTGTTTCAGTGTAGGAGCCTGTCTAAAGACAGTACAACCACAGGCATAAATATATTATTATGGACAACTCGGCAATAATATCTGATTTCATAATTCATCCATTAGTATCTGTCGTTAAGATGACGTTCACATATTGCCAGTGCGATGTCAAATATTTTTGCACTGATTACGTTTTAGAAAAAAAACTCTGAACAAAAAAGTTTTCGATTTTTATGCTGCCAAAATGGTGTCAGATATTTTTGATCACAATGAGGTATCGCATTTTTCTGAATTTAAACATATTTATAAAGCAAAGCATGTCAGATATTATTGCATTCTAAGATGTGACCCATCTAGTAGCCGATGCAGCATCGTATATTGTTGGTGTCGCATGTCTTGTCAGATAGTTTTAATGTTCCTACGATGTCACATATTTGTGCTGCCACTTGTACCTATTATACCTTCCAAAAATGATCACATATCCTATTTGCTGTCATATTGGCGACTCATGAAATCAGAAATTATTGCGGAGCTGTCCATAATAATATATTTATGCTCGTGACAGTACCTACTGCGATTTAAAACGCGCGATTCACGAGAATATTGAGCATATGTTTCCTGACAGGTTCTAACGGCTGTTATTGTCAATTTTACAACCAATTATTCAAATAGTTATGGATGTGTATTAAAAATTATTAATTTGATTATTGTTTGTGCACAGATGTCATCATTGAGGCCGCTCGAAAAACTGCAGAATGTTTTGTTGCGGCAAGTGAGTTAATAAAATATAAACGTTTTAATTTAGAATGACATGACTGTTTTAATTTAAATTAATGTGTTGACAGTTTTAACTATTGCACTTAGGAACGATACCTTAAAATAATCAATCTTTAAATTTGTTTGACCAGCTTATCTTGGCACATGTCAACGAAATTTAAATGTTTGTAAGTCGGTCATATTTTTGGCTGACAGCCGAAGCTTACAACTTTCCACACTTTAATGTCATTGATGTTGTTTACTAGCGGTCCGTCCCGGCTTCGCACTGGTGGACATTAATTTTTTAAAAACATTTAATTTTTTTTCTTGCAATTAAAAAAGCCTATATTAATCAGTGATAATGGTAGCATTCAAACGGTGAAAGAATTTTTAAAATCGGTTCAGTACTTTTTGAGCCAATTCGTTACAAACATACATACAAACCTTTCTTCTTTATAATATTAGTATAGATTAGTATAGAAGTATAGATTTAAAAAACGCTAAAAATGTGTGCGGTTTGTAGAGGATTCATTAAAAAAATTTTGAGGGAAAAGAAGATACCATTGTTGAAAGAGTAGAGTTAGTGGAAAATGCTTTCCAATTTTCTCTTTGCAGAGCTTTCTCCCATAATTTTCTATTTTATTTTTTTATTTATATTTATTAAATTGATTCTCGAGTATTTATGCAATTTACAGTTGCGCAATATTTATTAAATTCGTATTCAATAATTATTAAAAGAAGTATGTACTCAATTTGTTTACAAAAAATGTAGGTATAAATAGTGACAGCCATAGTCTGTTCCAAAAATTTCAGCAGGCTTAGCATGACGCATTCTATTTCTACGTAGAATAGAAACAGCTCTTTCTATACAAAGTGACATTTCGTTTCTCCACTTTTGACATCGCACCGTAGAAATCCTTCTACAATCTGTCATTTTGCCTTTCGTTTCTAACGATCTTTGTCTAGGACTTTTTATATGTAGACTATTCTATTTTTTTCTTTATGGCAATGGTGCCGATGTCGACAATTCTGCCAATGTCAGACGTGATATGAGAAAACGTGCGAAAAGAAAGAAAGATTTATATGTAGACTATTACAGAAGAAAGTTTTCTATCCCAACTGTCAAAATGACGCTGACGACTGACAGTTGTAAGGAGATTTTAAATTTTCTACACGACGGCCACAAAGTAATATACGGTTATCTACAAAATCATGATATAACTACGATATTTTTTGTTCCAAAACACGGTACTTCGACACTGAGAACAATTGTTGTAGTTGTCTTTATATACGTGATTTATTATCAGTAAAAAAACTAATAAAAATCCTATGACAAAACAGAATTCTGAGTCGAATTATGTAAAAGAGTATGTATTTCGTAAAAAGTGCAGTTGACACTTTCTACTTTGCGGCCGTCGTACTACACGGAATGTCATCTTTGTCTACTCTTCCGTCGACAAAATGGTGCTCATGCTAAGCCTGCTGGTGAAAATGTAAAGAAATGGGTCAGAAAACGTACCTGTCGATGCCAATTTGTAGTGCCACTTGCAAGTGCAGTGCTTTGATTTGTTGAATATTTAAACCTGCATTCTAATAGCATAACACACTTTCTCACAATCCGTAGGATTTTGAAAGAAATTCTTAATCTACTACTTCATATGTTTGAATAATTCGGTTGCTCGTCAATATTTGACAATTGAGGTTAATTTTATAACCTCAATTTTCGTCGATGATTTTTCAATTCGATATTATATTCAAACAGTTAGTTATTGTTGGAATAAGGGGTGTGATATGAAGTTGAAACTTTCTAAATACAGATGAATATTTTACTAATTCCATTTAGTGAGTGATTGCGTAAAAAATTAACCTGAACAGAGTTTGTTTACACTTTCTTGTGATACTTTTGGAACAGACTATAGCAGTCAAATTGATGGTCTAATGATAGTAGCGACACCTGAAGCGAGCGAGTAGCACTATTTATCCCCATTAGATAGAGTTATTTATTGTTTATATTTTTAAATGAGATCCCTGAGTTGTGTATTATTTTTAAAATAATTAATTAATCATCAATTAATTTTTATTTACACCCCAGATTACAACAGCCTTGTAAAAGACGGTCTCGTGTCAGAAATGCAAAAACGCGGAAACGAGATACTAACAGAAGTGGATGGCGCAGCAGAAACCTATTTCTTTGCCGCTCAAAGGTTTAAAGTGTTAAAAATGTTTTTACTCACAAAAAAGTGTTAGTGTGTTTTTAGTGTTAAAAATGTTTTTGTTGTTATATCGGGTGTAAAAGACCCATTGCCGAACCAAGGGTAACATAATTTTCATTCCCGTCGTTGCGTTTATTTTTAAGGATCCGTGTCTCAATAAGAAAAAGCGGAACCCTTAAAATATCACTTTGTGAATCTTGCTGTCGGTCTGTCCGTCCGTCAATACAGCTTACGCTTACCTTACCTACCTACCAATTAATGATTTTCAGTAGGTCAAACCAGTTTCAAATGCTTTAATTTAACTAATACGTAGAGGTGAGAGCAGTGATGGTCCAGTGGTAACGGCCGCGAATTACGAGTTCTAGGTCATAGGTTCGAACCCAGATAGGCACTTTACTTTGTGTAAATTATTTCATCACTACTGCTCTCAAAACGGTAAAGGAAAACATCGTGAGGAAACCGGCATATCCTAGAACCAAAAATTCGAAGATAAAGTCTAATCATTTATTTCAATTTCTATCCTACTAATATTATAAATGTGAAAGTTTGTGAAGATGATTGGATGTTTGTTACTCAATCACGCATAAACGGCTGAACTGATTTGGATGAAAGTTGGCACACAGATAGTTTATAACCAGAATTAACACATAGGATACTTTTTATAATAATAATAATAATAATAATAAAGATTTATTTCTCTCAAAAAGGTACATACATTGGTTCGTGACATATTATTTCAATCAAAGGAGATGTTTCAAAACGGGCCAGGTCTATGTACAGTATCTCAAAAAAAAGAGAAAAATCCGTAGAATTCGGGAAAAATACAGATGATTCAATTAAATGTGTACTGTTGTGGTAGTGAACTAATATTTATCAATTAATTTTATCGACTTTCAACATAGCGTCTCACAGATTTAGTTACTCTGTTGTTAAAAAGAGAACTGTCAGTTGTCACAACAGTGTCACTTCTGTCACTTTCGTGTAGCGTCGAAATAAACAAAAACATGTCAAACGTCATTAATCAATCAAAATGAGAGCTTACCGCCATGACGGGTTGTTTTTTGTGTGTTGTAATTTCAAGTGTAATTTCTTCTGTTTACCAGAAAACCAAGCTATTTTAAAGCAATTGGACAGTTGAGAACTGTTTTAAATGAATTTTCCTATTTTTAAGTATTGTGTACAAGGACCTGGCCCAGGCTCCATACATTTTGGAACATCTCCTTTGTAACCTTTGTGAGAGCTGGAGTCTGTAGTGGGTTCGGGACCTGTATGACAGATCTCCAGGCTTTTTTGGGGATTAATTGATTTTGATTTTTTGTGTATGGTGCGTGTTGCGTGTGTGTTGCGTGTTGTGTGTGTGTATGAAAATATATTTGTTAGGGTGTGTGTAGGTGTGTGTATTAAAATGTAGTCTACACTATCTAATTTATTTTAAAACAGCTAAAATATTTTCTGTCTCAGAATAATCTAAATCAAGAAGCCAATTTATTATTTTTGCTTTACATTTGGATTTGCACAGGGGGTATATGTTTAAAATTTTGTTAGTGTTATTGTACACATGACTGCTAAGGAAGCGGGAGAAGCGTTGGGTCGAAGCACAATTTGTACGAATCGAGGGACAAACCGAATGCTTACGTCGTTGGGAGATCAAAGAAGGATCGTAGGGAGTGTGGCCGTGAGTTGTCATTAAAAGATTGAGTATATATATCCCGATATTCTCACGGGATCGAAACTAACGGGGGTCAAACCGCGGGGCACTGTTAGTAGGCACATAAAAGGCACTTTTGAACGTCAAAAATTACAATAAAATAGAATTGTTCTAGTTGCCCCTTCCAAAAGATAGTGTTCGTATGGAGAAGAATGGGCAAGAAACTCCACCATTACTAGGTTGTTTATACATTCATAAATTATATAATTACTAGCTGACCCCTCAAACGTCGTTTTGCAAAAAAAAAAAAAATAGACAGTAGCCGATTCTTAGACCTACCCGATATGCACACAAAATTTCATACAAATCGGTCCAGCCGTTTCGGAGGAGTATGGTTACTAACACTGTGACACGAGAATTTTATATATTAGATAATATGTGAAGACGATGCACCTAGGTTAAAATTAGTCTACCACAAAATGTAAAATGAATTAAAAATAAAGCAATGACAGGTAAATCAATTATGTGACAGATACATGGTGCTCATATATTTACACATATTGTAAAAGTAGATGATTTTCCTAGAATTTTGTTAGGGAGTTACAGTAGTCACAGTATGTAAAAATCAATGTCATACAAATAAAAAAAAAATTAGCAACCAGTTTGATTTTTTCTAGACTCTAGATTATCTTAAGGAGCAGTTATTCTTGCTCCATATTACTTAGTTAATTGTACAGAAAGCAGGATTCTTTTTACACTGTCTATCTAACCCGTGGTACGTAACAGTAAAATATAATTGTAGGGTGAAGAGAAGAGACTCGGCGGCGACCGTAAAAGAACCATGCTATCAAGTCGCTAATGAATTAGGGAAGAAATTGGACGATGTGGTTCGTAGCCGCCCTATGCCAAGAAAGCTGAACATGACTATGAAAGGTAGAGCGATAATTACAAGGTCAAATGAAATTAGCGAAACTCTGCAAATGTGATGGGTATCGATTTATGAACATGTAGGTATTGACAAAATGGCGCAAGCGTCGCTCACTTCCCCGCCCGTCCACCTCCCCCAGTGAAGCCCGTGTCCGTGGATTGCAGTGGCACGTGCGTAGCCTCTCCGTGCGCCGTGCCACGCTATACATAGTCGTGGGTCGTCTTCGTGTACTCCAGTGGAAACGTAGACCCACTTTGTCAACCAAATTAATACACGCAGCTAAAATGCGCCGCGTGCCCGTGCACAGCATGCGCCGCGGTGGGCTCGCGCCTTAAGGGTGTTGTACAGACCATCAAACTGAACAACTTTCTCCATGGGACCAACATCGTAAACGCGAATAAAAATTCACCCGTCCCATCCCAACTAGCAAAATCAGTACTTAAAACGATCTCACGACTACTATTATTTTTACTTATAAAAAACTTGTAGCATGCTGCAAAGCTGGATTTGGGCGCAGTTACAGGAGCGTTTATTTCTATAACTATCTTATAATCAACTTATACAATGTTACTATATCCTATAAAATACTTGACGAAGCGCAATAGTTTCTATAATGATATGAGACAAGACAATTACAAGCACAAACGCTCTTGTTAGTATCTGACATAAGTATCTTACTAAAGCAATCTTTTTTGTAATGCACTAGTACTGTACTTAGTTAAAAGTATATTTTAGTTTTGTGGTAAATACTTTATAAAAACGACAGTTTCTATTACTATTATTTTACATTATTTTAGAATATTAATTACTAATATAAATTGTAATTATAGTGTTTGAATTCGTGGGGAAGTCATTTTTACTGTAAATGTGTACCGCAATTTAGTTAGTTTCACAAGCCCCTCCGAAAAATAGCACATTAGTATATTGTTGTAAATAAAATATTTCAACAATTCCTATGAATATTCACCATGTTTTGAAATTGCTCTTCATTAAGTACTTTGTAGAACCATTGTAGGTAAATTAGTGCTTGTAGCAGTTTCAGTCCAGATAACTCGCCTCCATTTTAAAAGAAATTAGGGGTCCCTTGAAATATACCTGCTAATGTTTGAATTTAGTTTTATTAGGATTTAATTATAAAAAGTCGACATCAAGAAATACAACCGTGTTTCTGATTTTATTCCTGAAGAATTTCGCTTCGTTAATTCTTTTTACCTATTTGGCAATCGTTTTCATGGCTTAAATTCATATTCAACTTATTTCCTCAAGACGAAGGGGAACAACTGAATCTTAACAAAATGGCTAACGATAAAGTTATTGATGTAGTAGCTTATAAGATTCCTTGATCATATAGCGTTCTTATCAAGTACTATTTGATTTAAAAGAATCTCGATCAAAACTATAAAGGCGTAAACTTATAGTGATCTCAGCAAAGTTTGTTATAATAACATGTTCTCTCACAAAATGCTACCATAGGATCAAAATATTATTCTGGATTATTTAGTTTCACTGTAAACAATTATAGGAGACTTATTCCTAAAAGTGTCCTAAAAGACCATCTTGTACCTAACTATAAAACTGAGATATAAAAACAAATGCTCTTAAGAATGTCTACGCTTGTGAAATGCTATTACTAGTAAAAGTGTCCTATACATGTTTTATAGGTCAGTCTTGTAGCGAACTATAAGACCGAGATATAAAAACTAATGCACTTGAGTATGTTAAGGCTTAGAAAATGCTATTATAAGTTAAATAGTCTAACGCAATGTCTTTATACGATCGTTATTAGTAGTGACAGACTTATAATCTTTCTTTATAGGATTACTTTGCTAGTTGGGATACGTTTAGGTCGAGTAGGTATTGAAGTTTCCTATGGGACAGTTGATAAATTTTTCGCGATTACGATATTGGCCTCATGGAGAAAGTTGTCCAGTTTGATGGTCTGTGCCATGCTCTTAAATTTGGCTGGTCATTAAAAACTAACCCTGTATATCACTACCTTAATCATGAATAAACAAAAAAAATTTTGAAATGGTGAATCGCAACTATTCAGTTTCACTACTTGATTTCATTTGACCCTGTATACAAAAACTACTTACTTGTAATCTTAGCCATTTCGTGTGTTCATGGTGAAATCCTCAACTCTAAGTTTAAGTTGGAGTTTAAGTTGAAGAACATTGGCCCCAATTCTGTTGTTCACAAACTAAACTAAATTTATGTTCAGTGCATCTTTTTCTTTCTATTTCAATATGATAAGGACAGAAGATAAATATTAGTTTAGTCCCGTCAAATTAGATAATCCATAGACAAGTTTAGACGTGATTAAAAAATTGGATACTAAAATACTTCAGGCGCTGACTAATTTGACAGGACTAAACTAATATTTATCTTCTGTCCTTTTCATAATGAAATAGAAAGAAAAAGATGCACTGAACTTAAATTTAGTTCGTGAACAACAGAATCGGAGCCATTGTTCAAAATGCACCTCCTTTAACTAGTATTAATATGTTGCAGAGCACGTCAAAGATACTTCCAAGTTTTTATCAGCGCTGGTAACCAAACCTGGTAAGCAACTTAACCGCAAGTTTTATATTTACAATCATAAATCATGAGCTTACATATCAACGACTTTTTCAGATGATTACATTGAAGCTTATGTCGCGCTATTGGCTGAAATGGAAAACGCTGGTGACGCTGTACTTATTAAGGGCGAAGTTCAGAAAACATATAAAGAATCAGCGAACTAGTTAGTTCTCATTTATACTACAGGAATGATATTAACTACATTACATAATTCGTAGATAGATATTATTGAAAAATAAGACCCGGACTCCGCCAAAGCAGAGACGAGCCAAGAGGAGAGGTGTTGGAAACAACCAATAGAATTTCGTTATTTACGTATCTCGTTTCTGCTTGGATTCAGTGGATACGGTTCAGCTGAGTGGAGAGGAGATGTATCCTATTTGATTAGCTCGAACAAAACAGATGTGATCTGTGCCTCGCAAGCTGGCGACGATGGCGCGCAGCGGAGACAAGAGGAGATGTGAGCAGCGTGAGGTGAACTGTACCGCTAGTTCCCCGCAGCGTACAACCTGCCCGCCGCGCCTGCGCCACATCCGACGCTCGCACCGCGCGCACGCAGCTCAGCTCCACTGTAGGCCTCTAGTCAATAAACATCTCCGCACAGCTTCGGTGGATTCACCCTAGCTTTTAAGCATCTCTCCGCTTCGCACATCTCCGCCCATCTCCGCTTTGGTGGATTCCTGGCCTTTTTTTTTTTGTGGATGGGAAATCATCAAATGACCCCTCCCGCTCAGGGTGGAGCAGGAGGGAGTGTCAGATTCTTACTGACTAAAACCCACCCGTGTTCCTTCCTTAGCCCTTTATGTTCCGGGGCAGCGGTAGGTAACCCTTTCGGACATTCCGCTAATACTTGTGATTCGAAAACTAGAAAAATCGGATAGGAATACTTAGAAGATTTTTATATGGACCGAACTTGCGTACAGCTTGTTGCTTAGATATTTGAAATAATCACTTTGAAAGTTTTATCAAATTACTATGCACCAAGATGTAAGCAAGTTAAACAAATATGCATGTCACGTGATCGACTTTGAACGTTATTAACTCTGAAACGTAACACTTTTCGGGATTTGATCTTCATCAGTTTTCATTGATTTTAGCTATCGGTTTATATATTTAAAGTTTCATGCGTGGCCGCTAATTTGAAAAAAAGAAATAATATGACGGACAGGTAGGTATGCCACGGACCTTCAAAGCCCTTTTTGATCTATTTGAGTTTTTCATTTCATCCACCTGTAACCTGTAGGTACGGAAGAAAAGTCCTGTCAAATTAGATAATCCATAGACAAGTTTAGACGTGATTAAAAAAAATGGCTACCAAAAATACGTCAATTTACGTCAGGCGCCGAGTAATTTGACAGGACTAAACTAATATTTATCTTCTGTCCTTTTCTTAAAGAAATAGAAAGAAAAAGATGCACTGAACTTAAATTTAGTTTAGTTTGTGAAAAACAGAATCGGGGCCATTGTCCCTTGGATAAACTTTAATCTAAGCATTTTATAGCTACCTAAATAACATCATGCCTACCTACTAGTTTGATCAATACTTACCTTCTACAGTCTTCGTCAACTCACCACATTTAAGGACACTATTGGACTTCCTAACAAACCAATGCAAGATCAAATTCAGAGCAAGCTCAAGAACATGATGGCTCACGCACCTCCAACTGAGAGCAAAGGCTCAGCTATGGATTGTAAGTGAATTAACAAACTACTCATTCAAATTTTATTACTTAGGTCAATTCAAACTTAAAGAGTTGTATTGATGATTTCAATTCTGAAAATACACATTTGGTAGGCCTAAAACGCACTAGCGACTCGCCATGACGCGGTGCAGCGTGCCGTTGCGGCAGGCCGCACTTCAATTTTTATATGAAACCGCATGATATCAACGCACTGGCTTGCGGCCAGTCGTCAACCACTCCGGTTGTCTTCGAGCTACGGCGGGCGGGCCGCACCGGTTGAATGTAGCGGCGGCGCGCCGCTGCCGCATCCCCTCGCCCTCGACGCGGTTAGCCGCAAGCGCTTCCCGCCCCAGTCCAGTCAGTCGCTAGACACTGTATGCAGGGCGCGTGTGTCATGGATTTCAAAAGCACTGACGACGAAATGCGGAGGACCGCAATAGAACCGAGACGATACGGTTAGCCGGAATACGGCGCGGCGTGCCGTTGCGGCAGATCGTATCGTCGGTCGGAGTCATTACTGGAACATCTCCAAAATTCTGTGTTTTGGACTATGACCTATGCAAAATGATATAAAATCAAATGCTCTTTCCAAATCACTACTGGAACAAGTCATACGCGATACGTAGGCATATCAAACATCAAGATTACTAAAAATTTTGTGAACAAAATTAGCTTTTCAAAATATCTAAAAACTTTAACTTGGATTTTCTAAAAACAGCATAATTTGAATCCGCAACCGCACGCCGCATCACTGCCAGCCGCTAGTTCATTTTCGCTCTTACGGTTACAAATCATATTTTGATCAACATATAACCTCCAAATTGCAAAAAAAATCTGGTCGTCACGAGACGCCTGGTAGATGTGAAACAACAACACACAACAAGAGTGTAGAGAGCAGCGGACGACTTAATTATGAGAGCGTCATGCCATTTATCATCACGGCATACAAGTTGGTCTTATCCCCAATTCGCGCCAATAGATGTTTCACATCAAAAAAGTGAGAAAATTTGGAATTTTGCAGGCTACCTAAACCGCATCCCCTTTAACATTATTAACTGAGATCTCTCTGTTCCTCAAACATATTCGAACTTCAGCTTTTATAGGATAACTATACAAAACTTATAAGAATTACCTAGGTATAATCGAGCAGGTGCATATTAATTATTTATTTTTGATTTTAGCCGTCATCACTGAATCAGCAGGACTATTGGTGTCGTATGTTATGCTTCAAGGTATGTACATTATGCTTGTGCATAAATTTATTGATTATTTTATTTTAAAAATTAAAAACGGCTTAGTGATTAAAGGCCCCGTCTTTTATGCACAAGGTAGAGCGGTCAAATCCGGTTATATACCAATGTGATTTTTTCAAATAACATATTAAGACTGCCGACCGCACAGTGGCGCCCTCTTCGTTTGTTTGGTTATTTCATACAATTTAGAATGAAAATGCAGAAAATAAGCACGTTAAGTTGTGCTTCACAAGATTATACGTTAATATTATTAAAAGCGGTAGTTTTATATTGTTTAGTTTTATTATAATCCTTAAAACGGAATATAGTGGCCACTTTTATCCGTTTTAAGGATTATAATGAAACTACCGTTTCTAATAATATTAACGTATATTCTTGTGAAGCATAGCTTAACGTGCTTATTTTCTGCATTTTCATTCTAAATTGTATAAAATAACCAAACAAACGATGAGGGCGCCACTGTACGGTCGGCACAGTCTTAATTGAAAAAGTCACCAGTCATTGGTACCTACATGACCGGACCTTTCGAATTTATCATTAGATAAGTTTACTGACATCGGTGAAGGAAAAACATCGTGAAAAAACGTCGAAACTTCGTGACTTTTATTTAATACAAGTCTGAAATTGCTAACCCATCTTAAGCAAGCGTGGTGATCAATGATCGTGTCTTGTCTGTATGGGAAGATGCCTTTACCTTGCAGTGGGACAATTATAGGCTCGTATAAAAGATGTAATCCACATTTGAACCCTTTGGTCTTCCTCTATCCTCATATCCATTAACATTCACACTCAAACATTCTTCGCGAAATGTTTATACGAGTACACATCTATATATATAAAAAGAGAAGTCCTGACTGACTGACTGACTGACTGACTCATCAACGCCCAGCCTAAACCCTTGGACCTAGAAAGCTGAAATTTTGCACAGAGGTTTTCTTTATAATGTAGACGAGGAATTTTCGAAATTCAACCCCTAAGGGAGTTAAATAGGGGATGAAAGTTTGTATGAAAACTCTTATTCCTTGGGTTAATAAACTTGAAACTTGGCATGAATACTTACCTAAGTAAATTATGAAAATGGTCTTTTTTGTTTTTCTAAACTTCCTTCTAAAGGGGGATGGGGGGGTGTCAAAATTTGTATGGAAGAATTTTAATGCACGGTCCGATTAACTCAAAACTCAGTATTTATACTTAATACCAAAAATAAAGAATTACGTGTATCAGGTTTTTTCGAAAATCTACCCCTAACGGGGAGAAAAGGGGTAGTTAATTTTACAGGGCAAATTTTACTGCCTGGCTTAATTAACTCGAAAATTGGTATAAATAATCTGTGAGTCAAGTAATGAACACATTCCAAACGATTTTTCAAAATTCTACCCCTGTGGGGGTGAAAAGTGGGGATACAGCTTATATGAAAAATCTTATTCATTTGGTTAATATACTTGAAACTTGGCATGAATACATATCTAAGTAAATTATGAATTTTGGCATGTTTTGCTTTTCTAAACTACCCCCTAAGGGGCGATTAGGGGGTGTCAACATTTGTATGGAAGAATTTTAACGTGTGGTCTCCGATTAAGTCGAAACCCTGATTTATACTTAAGACCAAAAGTAAAGAATAACATGTATCAGGGTTTCGCGAAAATCTACCTCTGACGGGGTGAAAAGGAGTAGTTAATTTTCCATTTTACTGCGTGGCTTGATTAACTCGAAAATTGTTGGGCATAATCTTTGAGTCAAGTTATGAACACATCCCAAACATTTTTCAAAATTCCTCCTGTGTGGGGTGAAAAGTGGGGAAAAACTTTATACGAAAAATCTTATTCATTTGGTTAATAAACTTGAAACTTGGAAGGAATATTTGCCTAAGTAAGTAATAAGAAATGGGTCTTTCGAAAGTAGACCCCTGACGGGTAAAAAAGTGGTAATTCGATTTTTAAGGCCGGTATTATAGTGCGTAGCTTAATTTACTCCAAAAAAAATGGTATTAATAAATTTAAGCTTCAAACTTGGCACAAATACTTATCTAAGTAAATTATAGTTTGTCATTTTATGTTTTTCTGCTCTAAAGGGAGACTGAGGGTGTCAGTTTGTATGGAAGAATTTTATCGCGCGGTCGAATAATATAAACTCGAAACTCAGTATGTATACTTAAGACCAAAATAAATAAAAAAGTGTGACTAGGTTTTTCGAAAATCTAACCATAACGGGGTGAACGGGGGTAGTCCATATCACAGAGGATTATTTTATTGCGTGGCTTGATTCAATGGGAAATTGGTATAAATAATCTTTGAGTCAAGATATGGAAACGTCCCAAACATGTTTTCAATATTTCGCCCCTATGGGGATAAAAACTGTGAAGGTGAAAAGGTGGTCTTATTCCTTTGGTTAAGAAACTTGAAACTTTTCAACATTTGCCTCAGTAAATAATAAAGATTGTCACTTTTAGGGGTGTACTACTTAGTTACTTAAAATAAAAAAGTATGAGTTTTAGGGTTTTACTTATTCGACTCCTACCGGGGTGGAAAAGGGTAATAAAGTTTAAGGAGTAGAAACTTCAACTTCCATTAACACGAAAATGGGTATAAATAATCTTTATATCATAAAAATGGAAACGTACCAAATGCAAAAACAAGCCCTGTCGTGATGAAAAGGGAGGATATTTTATTTGAAACATCTTAGGTAGTTTAACTAAAATATTGGCCCGAATACTTATTTCTTGAAATAAAGTAAGTATAAAGATCGTAATCAATAATTTTCGAAATACCTTTCAGGGGGAGGTGGAGAGGGTGTTAAATTTATTTGAGGAAAGTACGAAACCCACGCGGACGAAGTCGCGGGCAAAAGCTAGTCACATATATGCCGGATATGTGCCAACCGGCGACTTACGGCCATTTTCTTCATCAATAGTAACAGACAAAGTAACGTCACAAAAGTCAAAGTAACGTTTAAATTTGTTTCTTCACTATTTTAGCTCTTACTTGAATGAAGAAACACATTTTCCGTAGTATCAGTAAAGGTCAACTAAAAGTCAATACTTTGACTGATTACTTTAGTTGTTGATGAAGAAATTGGACGTTAGTGTTCCAACACACGAGCGGCTCGCGTCAGAGGTAACTGCAGCCATCGACACGCCTCAAAACTCATCAATGGCCGCCGTCGACAACCTACCGCTCCTGTATTTGAGCACCGCACTCAAACACACGAGCGGCACATTGTCGACGGCTTTTTTTTTTGTGGATGGGAAATCATCAAATGACCCCTCCCGCTCAGGGTGGAGCAGAATGGAGTGTCAGACTCTTACTGACTAAAACCCACCCGTGTTCCTTCCTTAGCCCTTTATGTTCCGGGGCAGCGGTAACCCTTTCGGACAAACCCGCTGCCCCGGAAATTTTCGACGGCTACAGTTGCCTCTTGTGGTTGCCTCTGACGTTGACGCGTGCCGCTCGTGTGTATGAACATTTACACAGGTTTTCAATCAACCGCGCCACTACATAGGTGCCTACTTTAATTTCTCATTTATCCATTCGCGTATAAATCAATACTTATTGCTTTATTTTAGCTGCAAAATCTGGAGTATTGGATATTCTTGTAAAAAAGATGCAGGACGCAGGGGAGGGAGCGCTGTTGAGACATGGACGTCTTCTCAAGTCATACAAAGATGGCGCCGAAATGTTAGTATGTTATACCTTGTGTACAGTCTGGCGATGTAATCACCAGCAGCTTTATACTGAACAACTTTCCCAAGTAGAACCACCCCGTTCCAGTGCATTGACGCTTCCAGCTGTGACTGAATCGCCAATCAATAGAGTACTCTTTGACAATTCCTTCTGTATAAACAAGTTGTAACAGAATAAACGCAAGTCCTGAAAGTAGTTTGTTCATAATTTACTTTGACTTTTTTTTGATTGACTACTGAATCGATTTCAGTAACTTTTAATATAGGTATTTTTTTCAAAAATCGTGTAATTTTTCATACTAACCGCCGATTAGGCCAAATAAAATTAAATCTTATTGCAAGGCAAATAAAAATAGCAAGCTTTAAAAAAATAGTTTTGGTTATTGTATTATGCTTTTAACTCAATACTCTAATTGGGGTGTATGAGGTTTTGCATTAAGTATGTTACACCTCGTATAGGTAGGGTGTAGGTACGCGGAAATCATTTCATTGTAAAATTTAAGTTTTATAAACAGAGTAATCCAAATGCAGAAATAAAATCTAGTCTAAGGAATGACGATTGTGTAAATTAACACTGCTGTCACTAAAAACTTTAGGTTGAGTGGGAAAACTACAGATGAACTCGCCGTACCCAATGACCCAGACCCTGTCGTCTCCAGAAAGATACAGATAAAACTGACTAACTTGATGAAAGATGAAACCCCAGCTCAGGTGCAGGCACTTATGACTGGTAAGATACAATCTACATTAAAAAAAAAATTGTTTATCCAATATGTAAATCTTATTCCTTGGTTTTAAAAACTTAAAGTCTACCTGATTAAACGTTATTAAGAATGTTTAACTGAGTAAAACATTACCTAAAGTCATATTTTTAAACTAATCAATAGGGTTGGAGAAGGTGCCAGAATTCTTAGGGAATCTGTAGGTGAAAATAACGAAATTCACGCAGACGAAGTACTAAAAAAATAGGTCCCTCGGTCGCACTAAAAAAATACACACTAAAAAAATAGGTCTCTCGGTCGTCTTGGTTTTTTTTTAATTATAACTAACGGTAATCATTGAAATATATAGACGCCAGCACATCAAGCTACCCTGAAACTGTCAAATTCTCCCAATCAACTTTGAACCTTATACTTTAGCAGTGAAGTTGAAAATCTATTAAAGATATTTGGCAGATTGTAGTAGCTTGATGTGCTGGCGTCTGTATCCTGCAATAAACAGAAAGAGAAAAACATTTAATATTGGACACGGAAATATAATATATAATGTTTTCAGAGGTCATCGAAGACGCCACAATGTATTTGGCTGCGCATCTTCTAGAACCACGTAAGATATAAAACTTAAAGTAGGTACCTTACTTATGGTAAGCTTATAATTTGCTTACTATTTTCATTGTTGTTGACAGGGGTGTTGAAGGTGTGCAAGTGTTACAAAAACGTGTTCGTGCAGTGCGAGCTGTGGTGCGGCGAGATACTCCGGCGCGTGGCACGGCCGTGCTGCACGTGCTCGCGCCACGTGTCCGTGCAGGCGCTCCAGGACCTCGCGCCCGCTGACTTCCTGACCGTCACGCCTGACCAGTCCCGTGTGTTAGCACCCGGCGTCGAGATCACCTTCAAACCTTGCCCCTATCAAGCCACGCCACCCAAAGGAGGAGTGAATCCCCCTTGCCCCGCCGAACGACTCACTACTTCCTACCTCTTGTATGAAACAACACACAAAAGATTCGGCTCCGACTCCATGCCACCGTCACCATCACCGAGCACTTCGGGTTCAGAACCTCGCTCACCTACATCATCTCTGTCGTCAATTTCTCCTTTACGGACCGCGAAACAATTCTCGCCCCTCAAATCTCTTCTGCTTGAAATGCACGTTGATACCGCACAGTCTATTCGAAGACAACAAGAACAACTGCAGTCTTTCGAAACTGAAAAGCAAAACTGCATATTTCAGAAGATGAAATCACCCTCGTACTTAGCTTCGACCAGTTCTGACAATTTCGGAACATCGACGTCACAATCAGACCCTGGCACCTGCGATCGGTGCCAACAATTTTCATTACCGTTTTCTGAAACATCTAAAATATCAAATGCTAAGAGAGGTTACAGCTCTCGTAAGTAATTTGATCCTTTATTATTCTAGTTGGAAACTTAACTTTTATTTATGAAGCCAACAACAATTTTCTAGGAACCCCGATCACATCGGTGGAGCACATGGTGGACTGGGACGCCACGATGGTGAGTCTGTTGTGGAACGTGCTGGCGTGGCGGGATTGGATTCAGGAGATTGTCGATCAAGCCTTAGCATACCAACGTAGCCCAGGTTTCGCTACGGCTAGAGGTATTTATTACCTATATTACTTGTCACATTTAACATAGTATTCAGTTCTACAGGAATTTTCAGTTCTTTAGGAATTCTGCTATTTTTAACAACCCAAACGTATTTTTTTAAATGATGTTACACTAACAATATCTTAATGATGATGTAAGTAATGCATAAAAAAATAATTTGTAAACGAATTTATGTACATTTAAATAAATTCCAGGAGAAAAAGCAACCCCTTGGTCATCATTCTATAGGAGGGTAACTACGGAAGCCTGGCAATGGCGTCAGTACAGTGTGTTCAGCCGTCAACTGACGACTCGACTACATTTGCGGTACAGGAACAAAGAAGTAAGGCAGAGATTCTTGACGCATATCCTTATTACCCATTTATAGAAATTCAAATCTGTTAAATTTTCATGTCAAAACCTTAAATATTCCAAATGACTCGAGCTGTAGACGGTAGAACACAGATAATCTAGGAATTTGTTATGTGATCTCTGAAAATCCTCTCAAAGATGGTATTGCAATCATCTCAATCAGAGCTCTTAATGCATATATATGCCTATTATGTTCTGATATTCTGAGTTACTTCTACCGTCCACGCGGAAGTCATAGCTATACAATAAAACATAATCATCCTATGACATTTTTGTAATCGGATATCAGTACCTACAGTAAATTTTACCTCTTCATAATATTCGTTTACTTAGACAACATTTTATATTTTAGATCGTTTCCCCGATACGGTCCAACGTAAATACCAAAACCTACATAGAATGCCAGGAGGCAATGTTGGGCATAATAGATATGTTCAGTAGATGGACCCAGTGGTTGAATTTAGTCGTAAGTAGGGTTATAGATAATATAATACTACGTAGCATGGCTCCCAACTAGCAAAGTAATCCTATAAAGAAAGATTATAAGTCTGTCACTACTAATAACGATCGTATAAAGACATTGCGTTAGACTATTTAACTTATAATAGCATTTTCTAAGCCTTAACATACTCAAGTGCATTAGTTTTTATATCTCGGTCTTATAGTTCGCTACAAGACTGACCTATAAAACATGTATAGGACACTTTTACTAGTAATAGCATTTCACAAGCGTAGACATTCTTAAGAGCATTTGTTTTTATATCTCAGTTTTATAGTTAGGTACAAGATGGTCTTTTAGGACACTTTTAGGAATAAGTCTCCTATAATTGTTTACAGTGAAACTAAATAATCCAGAATAATATTTTGATCCTATGGTAGCATTTTGTGAGAGAACATGATATTATAACAAACTTTGCTGAGATCACTATAAGTTTACGCCTTTATAGTTTTGATCGAGATTCTTTTAAATCAAATAGTACTTGATAAGAACGCTATATGATCAAGGAATCTTATAAGCTACTACATCAATAACTTTATCGTTAGCCATTTTGTTAAGATTCAGTTGTTCCCCTTCGTCTTGAGGAAATAAGTTGAATATGAATTTAAGCCATGAAAACGATTGCCAAATAGGTAAAAAGAATTAACGAAGCGAAATTCTTCAGGAATAAAATCAGAAACACGGTTGTATTTCTTGATGTCGACTTTTTATAATTAAATCCTAATAAAACTAAATTCAAACATTAGCAGGTATATTTCAAGGGACCCCTAATTTCTTTTAAAATGGAGGCGAGTTATCTGGACTGAAACTGCTACAAGCACTAATTTACCTACAATGGTTCTACAAAGTACTTAATGAAGAGCAATTTCAAAACATGGTGAATATTCATAGGAATTGTTGAAATATTTTATTTACAACAATATACTAATGTGCTATTTTTCGGAGGGGCTTGTGAAACTAACTAAATTGCGGTACACATTTACAGTAAAAATGACTTCCCCACGAATTCAAACACTATAATTACAATTTATATTAGTAATTAATATTCTACAATAATGTAAAATAATAGTAATAGAAACTGTCGTTTTTATAAAGTATTTACCACAAAACTAAAATATACTTTTAACTAAGTACAGTACTAGTGCATTACAAAAAAGATTGCTTTAGTAAGATACTTATGTCAGATACTAACAAGAGCGTTTGTGCTTGTAATTGTCTTGTCTCATATCATTATAGAAACTATTGCGCTTCGTCAAGTATTTTATAGGATATAGTAACATTATATAAGTTGATTATAAGATAGTTATAGAAATAAACGCTCCTGTAACTGCGCCCAAATCCAGCTTTGCAGCATGCTACAAGTTTTTTATAAGTAAAAATAATAGTAGTCGTGAGATCGTTTTAAGTACTGATTTTGCTAGTTGGGCTACCAACTATAGATATGTTTAAAATGTAGAATACGTGGTTTCAATTATGTGATAACCTAATCACCATACATACATATGAAATAATTATTTCCTAATAATTTATTTTATTTTCTTAAAATAGGTCAAAGAAACGGACTCGTTGCAACAAAAGTCTGGCTCTAAGATCCCCTTATATCAAATGTAAGTAATTAATTTATAATGTTATGTACTTGTCGGGGACAATTTAAACCTGTGATTTAAACCGTCAAATTACTTTTAACTGCAGAATAAATGGTATATATTTTCTACAAAATCTGTGAAAATGCTATATTTCAGGTAACTCATGATAATGAGATAAGTTACTGTTAGATATGACAGAAATTAGCCGCCAATTACAGAGGCTTTATCAATACTTTACCGCTGCAAGCGAGAAGCACAGTACAGCCGATCGATTCTGTAAAAATCTCACCGTGATAATATAGGTGAAGTGAGCGTGAAGTGAGCGTGAAGTGAGCTATCAATAGTGGTGATCCCTAACATGGTGGAATGACAGCTCACTTCATCTAAGTTTTCACAGTGAGATTTTTACAGAATTGCACTGCTGGTCGATGTGGCGACACTTGGGGGAGGCCTATGTCCAGCGGTGGGCATGTTTCGGCTTAAATGACGATGATAACGGCGGCGTTTGTTAAAAAAAACGACAATTCAGACCTTCTTTAATGTTTAAAAACAGGCGTTGGAATCATTTGAAGACGAAAGTTAAGGGATATTCCAAAGATTGGGCGAATTACAATAAGCTTTTGAAAGTTTCCTGGGAACAAAAGTACAGTTCAGTGATAGCGGGTATGTTTTTGCACAATATGATATTTTGGTAGGTACAGTACAATAATTTCAATTGGGGCATGAAGGGCAGCTATCCCTTAACGGCTTTAATCGTCGCAGCAACAGGAAAACGTTCTCACTGACGAGACTATCTCTAACAAACAACACAAACAACAACACGAAAAATCGTCTCGTCAGAACGACGAACAAATATAATTCTCACTTTTTATCTTTATGACGCTAATCGACGCAGATCCTTATAAGGAATAAAATAAACTTGAGGACCAACTGAAGTTAGAGGTACTTTAGGTACTTATGCGATTAAGATGCTCTTCATGCCCGGCGAGCCCGAAATAACCACCGTGTGTTTTATGGTAAAAGAGAGACATATTCATCTATAGCAAAAATACTAAAGTAAGAGTGGAAGAAAAAGTAAAACTTATCCGGATAGTTGGAACGTTGCTGAGGCTGACCGAGAATCAAACCTACATGCAGCAATGGTCCACTGTAGGCTGCTGATGATAAATACTCTAGTAGAACCAAAGTTGAAACTTACTAAGTTGAAGTTATGAAACAATCGCTTCAATGTTCTAGATGAAACCTACCTAGACTAACACCATCTTATTGAGGCCTGCGTACTTAAGGCGGCACACTTGTTCTATTCGCCACATTTAATTTGACAGCAGGTGGTTGAACAACAAAGACCCGAAGCAAAATACGTTCAGCATCTACCTTCGCTAAATTGGCAAATGTAGTTGATTTTGAAATCTACGTACCTATATTAGACTTTACCGCCCAGCTCTGCCTATTAACGCCGACCCGAACAGGGGTGACACCTAATGCATAGTTTGCTTGTCGGATAGACTACTTGCCTTCGTGGAAGAAGCCTGGCCCGGTGTGGGTGGCAAGTGCTTGCGGCGCAGTGCCGAGCGGAGCGGTCGCCGCCGGCATATACGACAGTGAAGTCATCTGGGTTGCTAGGACGATGCACAGGTATTCAAATAGAATACGGACACACGGTCACGGTCATATTCGCTAATGTAATTTGTTCTGATGTAATTCCGAATGTCGAATGATAAACTGTCTGCTGTGCATGCAGGTGTACGGTGCTACCAGCCACCTTGTTGCCCTCCAAGCACTACTGCATAATTTACTCGGAGGGAAAAGTCCATCGCTACAATAAATATCAGGTGAGATAAAAACATAAATTCATCTTCAGACATCTGAGGGGCAATTCTAGTAATTTTAAGAACGTACAGTCTGATCTCAGTCTCAATCTGTCAAAAATACCTCTAATTTACATTTAAACAAGTTTTTGACATTTATTTGTAGCTGAGATGAGACTGTGACTAGATTTTGGACATTTTAAATTACGGGAATTGGCCTTCTAGTGCCCTACTATGATGGTGTAATGCCATCAGGATTCCAGTGTAAGAGAGAGACGGAGCTATACATGACCGATAGCACTATCTCTGGAATGAAATGACTGGAATCATGATGGCATTTATACTTCGGAGTACGGCTCCTGGACTGGACTGCTGCTGTCTTATCAACAAGGCTACCAAATAACCTGTGGAAGTTATCTGTCCCACCAAGTGCAAGAAACGTACAAAAGATTGTAGGTCGCGTGCAAGTAAAAGAAATACATATTATATTAACCCATTCACTATCCCATGAATCACATATGTTTCATGTTGATTGTTTAACTATTGTGTCTACTTTGTGGACAGTGAACTAGTTAATAGTTGATCGCTAACTGTACACACCTCTGGCGAGTAGGTACTCGTTTGTCGTAGCGACTAGAGCTGTCAAGAGAGTACCCAATCAGAGACGCTCGCTTGCCAGGTAGAACACTCGCTGGGAGACTCACGCTTAGTATCTACACCTACCAGCCAATAATCGCTCGTCGCCGTCGCGCCCTTACTATTCGTTCCTCAACAACTTGTTTTTAGTTTCTAGCTCTACTCGCTTCTGGCTAATCGCCGGCGATGGGATAGGTGCCTATCCCTATCTACTTTCACGCTGAAATATCCTTTCGACCAGTAGTAACTGTTGTGAACAAGATTTTGTTGTTATCTGTGCTGACAAAAAATGATATAAGGAAGTTATTTAGGAAGCCGACGGCTTGAGCTTAACAACAGGGTTCCATTAGCACCCTTTGGGTAGGTACAGAACTGTTCAACTGCTTACTCAATCCAACATAATCCCTAAGCGCACGTTCAGACACGCGGAAACCGCGTCGGTATAAGTTGCAAACCATGAGGTTCAGTTATTTTCAGCGATTGAGTGGCGGTAACCGCATAAGCACAATATTAAGGTGCAGGCACGAGTAAATAGATAAGAACCGCGCAGCTATCGCCGTGTCTGGAGGCCCGCTAAAAATTGTGCTGTCTGTCCAGGTGATGTGTAACGCGGAGGTGTGCTGGGTTGCGTGGCGAGGTGGCTCGGTGAACGACCGCGCAGTGTGCGTGGCTCCCGGCTTGCACATCGGCCGCGTACACTATCACGGCGACCATCTCCTGGGCGCTGTTCACGAACCACACTACCACTGCCACGTCGTCATTTTCGGCAGGCCCTTTGCCTTCAACTGCTTCGAACTCCTCATGCTCGCAGGCAATGTTGACCAATGAGATTGCAACAATTTACAGTAGGCGACAGCATATTAGGGACACAGTGCATGTGGTTTATGAGTGGTTAAATGCACTTAGTTTTTGAATTTCTGTCGTCATACTGTTTGCTGTTTGCGGCTGTTTTGCCGTTCTTATAAAATTATCTTGGAATGTAAAGCTGTCGCGTACTGTACTTTGTATTATTTTTAGGGAATTGAGGATTTAATGCGTTCAGCATTCGTATATATTCATTCATCCTTTAAGATATTTTGATAAAAAAATATGACCTCAAAGGTGGTCGTCCTCTGGGACTATCTCTTAGTCAATCCGATTCGGATTAAGTCAGAGCAAATTATACCAAATCGTGACATCTTAAATATTGTTTTGAATTTAGTGTGTCAATGGGTTTGCGAGAATGTTTTAAATTGTCTTATTGTTTTTGTTTTGAATTTATTTATTTCAATTATATTTATTTCTTTACAAAATTATCTTTTACTACATTGCACCTTTACCCGTAGGCATCTGCACGATATTGTGATTCTTATTAACTCTCTATACTTGCATCTTGTGGCTCTTCTTTCACCTCCACTTTTTCTATAATACCTTTGGTTCCTGATAGTCGTACTAAATCTCCAGTTTTGAACACATCTGTGGCGTTTGCTGCGCCTACGATGCAAGGTAATCCATATTCTCGGGCTATTACGGCACCTGGAAATTGGGAAACAATGTTTTTGTAACTTACGTAACCACATGTTTCATAATCATGAATATAATATTTTGTATAGGATATTAATAAGAACCTAAAGATAAAAAAAAAACATTGGGCCTTCATAGTAGAACTGCAGATCTGTTTAAGTATAAGAATCATTGACGGAATTTTTTACGTAGGTACCATGTGAAATAAGTCCACCGAGCTCGGTAACGATGCCAGTCAGGAGCGGGAAGTAAGGCGACCAGCCGATGTCAGTCGCGTGCGTTATCAGGACATCACCACGGCGCAAATCACCAATCTGTTCAAAGAAAAGCATTAGTGCCGCAGGTGTCGCTATAATAAACCAGCTCCACTGGTACGGAATTGCTGATGTTTATCAGTTTAGCTATTGACAACCATTCGATACGCTTTCGTGCCGAATCGAACATGTATCAATGTTATTAAGACTCTACCGACCGCCCAGTGGCGCCCTCATCGTTTGTTTGGTTATTTCATACAATTTAGAATGAAAATGCAGGAAATAAGCACGTTAAGTTGTGCTTCACAAGATCATACGTTAATATTATTAGAAACGGTAGTTTTACATTGTTTAGTTTTATTATAATCCTTAAAACGGAATATAGTGGCCACTGTTATACGTTTTAAGAATTATAATAAAACTAAACAATATAAAACTACCGTTTCTAATAATATTAATGTATAATCTTGTGAAGCACAACTTAACGTACTTATTTTCTGCATTTTCGCTCTAAATTGTATGAAATAACCTAACAAACGATGAGGTCGCCACTGTGCGGTCGGCATAGTCTTAATGGAATCCTCCAAACGATGTTCACAAATCCAAAACCCGTGTCAGAGGGCTGATAGTTCCAACGCCAGATAATTTTATCCAAGGAATACCTAATGTTGAAAGTTGTTTCATATAAAAACTGTCAAATGTCAATTTTATTCCTCGAATATAAAAAATATCTGGCAATGGAAAAATCAAGCCCTAAAATCAAAAAGACGACATCTATTCTTCCAACAATTATTTGCTGTCGGGGGCAAGGTAAGACAGCCTGTCGAATGGCTGTGAATGCAGAAAAGCAATGAATTAAAAGCGACGAACTTCTGATTCGAGATCCTTGATGACGCATGCCCTCGCGACCACCTCCCCTCCACACACGGACGTGGCGGATATCTTCACGTCACCAGCCATCAGGTTCGGTGCCTTAGGTTCTAGCTTGTCCACCCAGCCGGTGTTCAGTTCCGCAAACTTTAACTTACACCAGCCTGGATGGTACTGTTGCCGCTGCATTGCTCTGAAATGAATGCGTTTTGTATTCACTGTGGAAGGAACTCTGAAAGTCGGAGACTTACTTTCAATCTTTCAAATTTCGTTTTCAATTTGTTTCGTTTACAGCGAATGTTCTGTTTATCTGTTGTGTGAACTCATACTCAGTCTAAATCAAATCAAATTTAAGGTCATGAGTTTTGATGACTGGTTTATTAGGCTTTCAGTCGTAAATGAGCTCATTAAAACCTTACGTAATCATCATTCTCTAGCCCTTATCCCAATTAATTTGAGATCTGCGCAAGCGCAAAATGTCTTTTTCTTCCATCTCTTTAAAATCATAATATGCAAAAAGCTATTAGGTAAGTGCGAGAAATTCTTACTTTTTCAATAGAGCAGGATCTCTAGTAGCAAGATATTTCCTGAGCTCTTCCTTACGGAAGAAGAACACCAGATCAGGATTTGGTATGAACCACTTTTTAACTAACAAGTTGCCGAGTCGGATGAAACCGATTCTTAATTTGTGAATAACAAGCACCAGATGCGCCTTCGTGCCCTCTCTGTTGCGCACGGTACGGTGACACAGCGGCAGAATCCAGCGAAGAACTTTCCTGTAACAATTCATGTGAAAGTATGTACACATATTACGTAGTACTGTAGGTACAATTACTGCAAATAGACAGATTCGAATGCAACTCGAAACGATCACTGAAAAACATATAAAAAACATATGAAAACTGAAAAATATATAAAAGAACAATCTCAAAGATATACTTGGGTACGTATTTTCTCGTGGTTCTATTATTTTGTCCTACCAGAGAGTATGTTATTGCTGTTGGTCCTACTGAAGTTTTGAAACCAAAATATACATACCTCCTGTAAGTACAAAGAAATTAGATTAGATTTCGACTTAGGTTCCTTTAAACCCTGTAGACAAAAATGGCTCCGTCGACTACGTCTTATTATTATTGCTTGCAAACCAACTTAGACCCGCCACGTGATCTTCCCCACGGGGCGATAATATTTCGTAGATTATTGGTTTCAAAACTTCAGTAGGCCCAACAGCAATACCCTCGTGGACCTACTGGTAGGACAAAACAGTAGGACCACGAGAAAATACCCACTTGGGTACGTACCTAGTGTTTGGTTTCTGTGGAGTTTTTAAAGCATCTACAATCTCCTGGCTACTTTTGGTTTGTTTTATTCCTTCAGTGGTAACGTGTAAGTTTTGGAGTACTGTCATCATATTCTCTGGGACCAGAACCCACGGTTTAGTAACTAAATCAAACTAAAAGCAAATACACTGTAAACAAAATAATTTTCGAAAGTATAACTTGTTGGCACCTATTCAGATCCTTTACCTCCATTACAGCTCTGTAGCCGTGGTGCTCCAAAAATTGCCGAACATCAACGTAAATATCATCATGGGCGTATTCTTTTAGCCATCGCAGGGCTTCCTTGGGGTCCTGCGCTCTAAATTCTTCGGCTAATCCAGACTGCTCCAACTGTTGCGCTATGCTAGCCAAAGCCATTGGCACTTCTGCTGATAACACGTCACCCGAACTAAACAATGTACTTATTTCATTGCATTGTTCTGGGGTAAACTCTAAAAGAGAAATGTTATTATAAAATAAAATATCTACTTGCATAAATTAAATTATGACCTAGACTAATATTTATGGGTACAGTCGAGTTCATTAATATATGGCAGTGACAATGTTTCAAAATATTGTACGCTTTAAAATAATCATATAATTCTATACAAACTTACATCAATAAAATGTTATCATATTAACTGTTCATAAGGTCTACGTTTTTATAGAATTATATGATTATTATAATTCTTACAATATTTTGAAACATTATCACTGCTAATATATTAATGAACTCGACTGTACTATCAGAATATCCACGTAACAAAATGACCATATCGCCTTAGCGTCTTAAAATTAAAACGTCATGGTTACTAAATAGACATTAACGCTAAACGTCTTAGTAGCAAAACGTCTGGATCTTAAAATGTCGTAATTCAAAATACTCTAGAAGCAAATCGGCTTGTTAATAAAACGCCTTAATTACGAAATAGTCATGAATGCTAAACGCCTTATTAGGAAAACGTCTGGATTTTAAAATGCCATAGTTACTAAATAGATATGAACGCAAAACGCCTTAGTAGCAAAACGTCTGGGTTACTAAGACATGAACGCTAAATGCCCATAAGATGAAGAGTTTGTTGCTATGGATTTATTGTTTGTTTGTGCTTAGTATGAAAATTAATTTAATTTAATAATTTTTTTAAGTCACTATTTTGTTATTGTTGTCATAAAAATATGTTTTTGTTTTCTTTTTAATATAACGAGTATTTTTGTTCATATTATGTAGTTTAAAAAAATAAAATGTTTTAGGGAAAAATAAACATTACACATTCATTTAAGTCTGATAATTTCATCTACACTTGGATGACTATGAATAGAGTGGCAGTCAACCCATCGGGTCTTTAAATGAATTCCCATGGTAAAGATGCCATAGTTAACGGTACAATGGGCGAAAAATAAATGTCTATCTGGGTACCTTGCTTTATGTCATCCAGCGTGAATTAACTTTCAGCGAAAAGGTCATTCTGTTAGAGAGGAGTATTTGACATACGATTCAGACAATTTTCTTTTCCAAACGTTTTCGCTACTAGCTCATTCTGAGTTTTTGTCATCCAACTAATTTGACTTCCAGCTAATAAGGTATTATAATCATACGGACTATTCGCAATTCCAGACGTTTTGCTACTAGCTCATTCTGCTTTCATGTCGGCCAGCTGAGTTGACTCTCTGCTGACTGGGTACTCTGCTTTTATGTCATGTAGCTGAATTGTCTTTCGGCTATCTTGGTAACTTTCTTTCATGTCATCCAACGTGAATTGTCTTTGAGCGAAAAGATCTTTCCGATAGAGACCCGGAATCTCTATGCAGATAAAACTAAGAAGCGTAGCTAGTTTTTTAATAATGTATTAATTACCACACGTTTGGTCTACAAGTTCAAATATCAAAATAGCTTGAAGCGTTACCTGTTTTTCCCTCCAAAAATACTGACATGACCACGAACTGGCTGCAAGTGCTTGCTGTGCTCGTAAAAGCATGGTTGTAAGCAACGCGTTCCATTACTTTACGTGATTCCAAAAGAGCTTCAAACAGCTCTTCGGGGTTGTCACTTTTAATGTCATAATTTACTACACTGGCTTTCACAGAGTCATCGACTTTCCATTTAGATAATGCAAGCGTCTGAAAGTCAAATTGTAAAAAGAAATAAGTACATTTGTACAATCTTTACTATTCCAATATCTACACAAAGCATTTTGGTATAAAGATCAATTATGCGTGTTCTGATTCGTGCTTCTCGATAGATACAACTTGGATGTCTTGAGTGAGTAAGTAGGTACTTCAGTAAGCTGCAATAACGGTAAATGTACCGTAAATGGTGTAGAAGATACGGTTTTACCTTTATCATAAGGTAGATCCCCTCAGGCTGGTCAAGCCAGTGAGGCGGGCGTCTGTGCTGCGCTGTCTGCAATATCTGCTCGTCTGCTACCGTATGTCCATGAATAGCCATTTCCATCATTCGTACATTTACGTCTAGTTCTTTGGGGGCCTTCTTGTATAAGGTCTGTAAAATAAAGTAATAAAATATATCCATATCAGATATTATATATATCAGGGTAACGGTCTTCCGGGCGAAAGTCTTTATTTGCACAAAGAATCCGGTCCTCAGTGCTCTAATGCATTTATATCTTCTCTGATGAACCATCGCGGATGCCAAGGTGGCTCGGAGCAGGAGTCTAAAAATAAATAAAAAGGCGGTACTCACATTATACAGCGATAAGGCACATCTGTTGTGAGTCAACACTACGGCCTTGTCGTAACCGCTCCCGTTGACGCCGACTGCCTTCTCCATGCCGTTCCCCAACGGAGTAGTCACCAGATCAAAAGTCATCGGAGTTAATGGTTTAGGAAGGACCTGTGAAAAACAACTTGGCTTCATAAAAATTCGTTACGTATTCAAAACCCTAGTGCAACTCCGAAATCATATTAATTATTTTGAATGATACAAGAAGCTTGATATGAGCGATGATGATAATACGATGAACCTTGCTCATCATCATATTCGTGCCCTTGTCCCATGATACTTGGGGTCGGCACAACACGTTTTCTTCTTCCAATCTTCCCTGTCAACCATCACGCCGCTATAATTCACAGATTGTGCGAGGAATGATATGAAAGAATCCCTTTTCTTCAAAGGAATTCTTTCATATCATTCCTCTCACAATCTCTCCATATTTTCTTTAGCTTTCCTATCCCTCTACATCCACAAACATTTATATTCATCACTCTTTTTTTGTCACATGCGACGCGATGCGATGAAACTTGCTATTGATAAATTTATTCATTAGGTTGTGTTGATGAAGCTGACGAAGTGAGGGCAATTTATGAAAGAGTATTTTCATTACATTGATTTGTAGTTATTCTGTTCTCTTACCTCTCCACAATTACCGAACGAGGTTATTTCGTCGTCTGCCATGACAGGTGAGTCCAGTTCAAACAGTAACTCCTCCTCGGTCCAGCGATCCAAAGACGTGATGGGTCGCGCTTGCAGGAGGAATATCTCATTCTGGGAATTAAAGATTTTATATATTTATGTAACTTTAACTTCTAAGTCCCTATAATTTCACATATCTTTAGATCACTTGCACTTCACCAAAATCAAAATTCTGCAATGTATCATCTGTCTTGATCATGACGATTGAATTTTGTCTTGTTTAAAGTGTATCTCGCTTGTATATTCAAATATTATTCAACAACAACACTGTAGTTTATTTGCGATATAGTGCGCTTTGTTTCAGTTCTTCTGTCATCACGACACTCGCGATGCAACCGTGGGAACAGCTAGAATCAACAGTCGTCAACGGACACAGTGAGAACTGATCCTTACTCTCATTTAACCATTATTTCTATGGGTGCTTAAATTGATGTTACTTAAATAAAGGTTTCACCTCTTTAACAGCCCACTCGATATCTCTGCCAGCGCCCCACAAATCTTCTTGAGACACTCCGATGGTGGCTAGTTTCAGTGCTTCTACGTCAGTGATACAAGCCATGTTCCTTTCTTCCTCTGGTACATCTTCCATAGCGATGCCGCTGCCCTCTGTCTTGACGCGGCGACTTTTGGACCCCAACTCTTTCTTCGAAATAGTGAGCTGACCATTCCTTGTCCGCTTTATTATCATGGTATCAGGTTCTACTGCGCCAGATACGACACTCTGTAAATAAAACATTATAATAGTAGCCTATTTTAAAGAATTTTGTTGGAAAATGTTGACAAGAGAAAGATGACTCAACTTAAACCTTCGAAATACTTAACTTTAAAAAACACGCACACATGTTACACGTAAATTGTACGGTTCTAAGGTGCAACATCTTTATTAACGTTTTTTGTATTAAGCGCCATATGAACAACTATAAAATTACTTCGCCGAGTCCATAATTAGCAGTGATGAGCAGTCTTGAGGGGTCTCCATGCGCGGGGTGCCGCGTGAACATGACGCCGGCCGCTCGCGGCGCCACCAGCACCTGCACCACCACGCCACCACCGCACAAACATGGCTGTCCGTTCTGTCTGTACCAAACCAAACATAAATTAACCGGCGACTAATGTAATGAATACATAGGTACACCTTCGGAAATAAATTCTGTAAATGATGGTTAAAGCTGCATATATATCCGTTGCGTAGTTTAGAAGAATAACAAGGTCATACAGACGGACACGAAAAGCGTCTTTTCCTTTTGAGATACGGAACCCTAAAAACAGGGTGTCTGCTTAAGACCACACGATAGTAGAAGAACTTACGACTGGAGCCGAGTACCTATACCCGATTTAGGACCCGAGCGTGATGGTTCTGTTTCGTTCACTGTTCGGAAAGAGCGCAAAGTGCGCCTAAAGAACTTTTCACTAACAATAGTTGCAATTTTGTTCTCGATCCAGAATATAAGCGTGATTATTTTCGTTAGTAATCCAAGATACTATAGAAACTAAGAAAAAACAAAGTAAAGGTCATAAGCACACATATTAACTCGGAAATGGATCGTCACCATATCGCCTTTCGCCTCGCCGTCAACCTTAAGTAAGCACGTAACCAAAGCGGATCAGCAGTTCCGATACGCCGACTCGACTACGGCTAGGCGACGCCGCGCTTACGGCTCGCCGACAGCTGGTTGATGTAGCTATAGGCAGGCCGCGGGAGTGGGGAGAGAGGCAAGGGTGGACGAAGAGGTACAGAGAGACGTAAGCGCGGGAACTGCCAGTTGACCACGCACTGCATCGCGGTTCGTGAGCTTGTCCTGCAGATCGATTCTGTAAAAATCTCACCGTGAAAAGTTAGGTGAAGTGAGCTGTCAAGAGTACCAATCCCTAGCATCAGGATGACATTGACAGCTCACTTCACCTAAATTTTCACGGTGAGATGGTTACACAATCGCACCTCTGATTCGAGGCGATTACGTTACGATTCCGATTACTGAGCGTTGCAGTAGGGAGTTTCATACAAAGAATACTGAATGGCTCGAGTTGATACGATGACGATCCCTTCCCGAGTTGATATGTGTGCTGTGACCTTTAGTAGGTTTTTCTGATCATGTACCTGCGATAATAAGTACTGGTGAAGGCAAACATTGATGCCCAGCACTTCTGGACTCCCTCTATGATATCACTATCGCTGATACATCCAAGAATTGTTTCGTTCTGCCCGGCAGCTGACAATTCTTCACTATCTTCTCCTACGGCTGTATAACAATAAGTTGTTTGAAGCAAAATCTTTTGACTATACCGTCTTTTACACAGAAAAGCGTGACTAAGTGCTCCTTTAGGTCACAAGAGCTATAAAATAGTATACGATACGTATGACTTAAGTAGTATATATATGCATGGCGTTTACCATCCTCGCTACAGTCGCTACGCTCGGGCACTAATTTCACACCGTTCAATAATGGACTGCTTAAGTCACACGCGTGTATCGTAAACCGTAATGTACTATTCTGTAATTAGCTAACTTACCAGATGATCTAACCGCAAAACGTAGTTCAGAGCCCAATTTCTCCTCGGTTGCTTTTTGTCTTAATTCCTTCATGTTAATAAATATTTCGTCTCTAATGTCTCCCTTTATCTCTGTGGTTACAAACAGTTCGGATGCTCTGAAATTATAACAAACTCTTTCAGTTCCTCGAAATCTTACTTCTCATCACCAAGAAGAGAATGATGTTGATGATCATTCTCTTACACTTATCCCAATTTATTTGCGGTCGGCGTAGCACCATCTTTCTTATCATCATTTTAATCATCATTAAATCGTGAGAAATACGTACTTTTTACACAATTCTTTAAATGTAGCTTCGTCATAATTTTCATTAGCAGCTTCGATTTCCCGAATCGCGGCCAGCAGTTGAGGATTTATTTCCAGATGTTTCTCCAAAGCTTTAGTGGTCAGGCAGAATCCGGGTGGCACTCGGTAACCCTGCAAAGCGCACCGTATTCAGTAACGTAAGAAACTTTCATTCAATAACGTCACTAGTCAAATAACGGTCAAAATAGTGTGCAAATTGTACCTCATCCTTCTGCATGGAAGCCAACAAAGCCAACGAGGCACCTTTGCCCCCAACATACATGGGGCAAGCGGCAGCGCGATCCTCAAATGAAACGCAGTAGCCCACTTCACCAGCTTGCTTCTCCGTCACCCACTTCAACAGACGTGGTGGAGCAATACGCGAGGCCGGCTCCGAAACAACTTTGGGAACAAGTTTGGTTTCATAAATTAAATACGACACATAAGTTTGTAGCTATGCTCCATAGCTTATTTTACTGTTCGAGGCATACCTGACGGTTCATATCCAAGTTCTAGGATGCCAGTGCCTGGTATGCAGTTAATGTCAACATGCATGGTACGATACACCACTTCTTGTTGGTAAGGAACCCCGCTAAACAGCTTGCCGCCATCAGCATTAATTCTTAGCACCAACGTCAGTAAACTGTTATCAGCTGGAAAATCAAGATTGAACTTTAAATAAGGTTCAAGGATGTGATTTTATGAGAATATTTTCGCCAGAGCTTTGGGCTTGAGTCCAATGAGATTTAAGTTGTTAAATGTCCTACGACTCCAACTAATTTGTTAAGGGTAGAGTATCCAAATCCAAACAGATCCATTCGTAACAGAATATCAAAACACACATTCGTCTTAATTTACTTGAACAAAATATAGGCACAATTAAAATATATCTGTTTATCTTACTGGTCACATTTATCGTGTAAACATCGGGCAAGCCATCAGGTCGCTCGCAGAAGTCCGACATCATTATATCAGTGGAGGTAATACTCTTCGTCATATAGTCTGGGAATCTAACACAGCCAGATATGCAACTGAAAAACAGAACAGTAAAGTATAACTAACTAGCGGCCCGTCCCGGCTTCGCACGGGTGGACATTTATTTTTTAAACATTTTATTTTTTTCTTGCAATTAAAAAAGCCTATATTAATCAGTGATAATGTAGCATTCAAATGGTGAAAGAATTTTTAAAATCGGTCCAGTACTTTTTGAGCCAATTCGTTACAAACATACATACAAATCTTTCCTCTTTATAATATTAGTATAGAAGTATAGATATAGATTAGTATAGAAGATAGATGTAGGATTTTTGATATTAAGCTACAAAAATATAGACATTATCTACATTTTTTCCTGTAATTTTTACATAATACAGTCAAAGTGGTTCTGCTGCGGAGCATGACACAAAATAATAGCTTTACATAGTCTAACAGAAGTCAAGGGAATGACAACTGCTGCCAACCCGCTGCCCGATCGTAACGCGTCATCACGTCAACTCATCACCATCATCACAAATTGTAGGACGACTGCTGATATAACTTTATTCAATCCTTGTAGTTTTTTTGACGAAAGCTTACAATATAAAACCAGCCAAAATACTCACTGGGTCAATACATTTCTGTACGACAAGCACCGCAGATGCACAGCGGTTCCATCCCGTGCCACAGCAGTTATGTTTACGGATCGTCTGAGGCCCTCGTATGCTCGGGGTGCCCATCTCCGCTCCTTTACCCCTCGAGTCCGCAAGAACACGCTTTTGTCCACAATTCCTTCCTCATCGAACGATTCGAAACGACCTTGTGCCACTCCCCATTGGAGCCAGCCACCTTCATCCGGTTTGCTTCTGTAAACGTTATGACGGTTCTATAATCTAGTCACCATCCCATTTTTTTTGCTCTGTGTTATAACTGCTAATTAGAAATAACTTATCTTGTTAAGAACTTACAGCATAAAGGGCCACTTGTTGTCTCGCCACGGTTCCAGGGCCAATGCCTCCGCTGCTAGCTTATTGCTCCAATCATCGGGGTATCGGACCGGTTTCGTTGCTGAGGCCCAACTGAAAATAACATTGAAACGTTTAAAAATTTAGATAATAAGCAAAACTTGAAGCAATAATTAATTTGTGTGCACCAAATAGTCTATGGGCATTCATTTCACAGCTGCAACGTTCATAACTTCAGGCAGCTCAGTGGCATATTATCACTCTCCTCAAGCTAAATTTCCGATGATTTTATTCTGCACTTCCGCACCGTTCGCTTTACGTTTTTGAATTTTGTTACAAGATGATGATAGTAGGTTTAAAAATCACTTACACGAAGTTTAGTTTCGCGTGCTGTGTGACACCGTCTTCCACTCTAGTTAAGAGACCATTGTATAAAAATCTATATCTTTCTTGGTCTTCTAGAACTTGGATCTTGAGGCCATCAGCACTCCAAGCACCCTCGACGTTCTGCCATGCACATACTGCTGTATCTGGATGCTCTGGAGTCATAAGAACCGCGAGTGAGCTAAATGTGATACATTTTTGAAGGCGACTCATAAAAATGTAAACGAAATGACTTCGAACCCCTCCTGTTGTACCAGCTACGAAGGGTGATATCCGCACAACAGTACTCTTGTTTGATGTAATATCATGTTATCGTTGGTAATTTCGATAAGATGCGTAGCGCAAAATACTATTTGCCAAAATAACAGTAATAAAACTATTAAACTTACGCGGTAACGTGTAAGTAATTCCATCCGGTAACTTGACGTGCACCACAATTTCTGCAAGCGGCTGCCGTCCACACAGCTTGCGTATGGCCAGCAGCAGCGCCGTGCCGTCGGAGTCGCAGGTCCGAACCGCAAAGCTGTCCCATCCCTGGTACTGTTCCGACCGAGGCAGCTCGTCCAGCCGCGTCGGCTTCAGCTGCGACTTCCAGCGGCGAATGGCATAGCGCGCGAATAACAGACGCAGATAGTAGTTCCAGCCTATCGCAGAAAGTTCAGATGTTTACAAAGTTACCCATGTGTCTTACATTTAAAAGGGAAGTAATATAGGAACGAGGACCTCAGGGATCAGGTAGACATTGAACGTGAACGCAGGGCACTAGCAGCCAGATGCAACATGTTGGGCTCACAGATTCGCTCATTGTAGTAACGAGGTCAAAATAACTCTGTTTAAAGCTTATTGTCAAGCGTTCTACTCGGGCACTTTGTGGGTCAACTGCACGCGAAGGGCACTAGATGCCCTGCGTGTGCAACATAATAACGGTTTCAGGGTGCTGTTGAGGTTGCCCCGATTCTGCAGCGCGTCTGGCATGTTTGCTGTAGTGCGAGCCGACGACTTCTATGCCATTTTGAGAAAAAAGACCGCATCCGTAATAACCAGAATGAGGGCTAACACCAACAGAATTTTGAAAAACCTAGCCGAAAAACACGATGCACCAATACTTAGACACTGTCCGGTTGCTTGTGCGGCAGGGATGAATAATGTTTTTAATTAATTAATATTACTAACCCTTAGTTGATAAGTTTGTACTAACCATTGGACCTATTGGTTGTCAAGTTAAATAAATAAATTATTATTATTATTATATAGATAACAGACACATTTACCTTGCAGTGGGACAATACAGGCTAAATAATACAATAATACAAAGGATCGAATTACTTAAGTTTGAGAAAGTTGTAGGTATATACCGGAGTCACCTACAAGCTCACTTTACCGATCCTGATAAAATCGAATCTAATAATTCAACCAGAACGCCAGGTGTTATTCCGTTGCGTTGATATAAAAGTCAGTCAGGACTTTGAATTTTTTATACAGGGTGGAAAAAATCAATTGGCCCTGGAGGGAAACTACTTTAAATCCTTAAGATATATTATTTTACTTAAAGGAAACATTCCTTTATTTTTAAAAAGAAACAAAACTGCATTCACAGATTTCTCGACAAGCTTAGGTACCTAAATCGGGAATCGAACCAGCTAAAAAAATAAACACTCGCTATTTTATTGTACTAATCGATAGGATTATTGTTCAGGATAAAATCACTATAATAGGTAAACATTTGGTCTTAGAAATTAAAAAGATCATGAAATCACCAATTCTAATATGAAGGGCACGTAAACATGAAAGAAAATTGTTACATAACAAGACATTGATACTTGAATTATTTAAAATTACAATTATGTTACACTTTAATAATTTAACTGATGAGTTGTTTGAAATGAGAATACCCCTCATTATGGATACACAAATTTAGTCTTTTTTAAAATTCAAAGTAAGCTTCTAATAAATCGAGTTGTTCTTGATACGACATAATACCTACACAATTACGAAATGGAAGTAAAACAAAACAAAATCGATAAAAATGTTCAAAATGTTCGTAAGAATTTCAAAATTGCAGTTCCGCACCGAAAAGTTAAACGTTCCATTTTTAAACTTTTCGTCAGAACGCCTCGTTTAAGAAGGAATTGTGCATAGAATTAGGTATTATTAACAAAACGATTTTCTTATCTAAGTCTTCAACAAGGTTCTTTAGAGATAAATTAGCAAGCTTGTACTTCATAGAATGTCTTTGGGTGTTAGAGTTAAAAGAAAATTATAACGTGTCTTTTAGTTGTTGAAAGTGAACAGTTCTAGTCTAGGTAATGCTGATTAAAGCCCTTGTGTACCTAAGTACTAAATATTAGATTTCATGGATATCTTGTACGACAAACGAGTGTAAGACATAAAGTTTATTGAAGAAGATTTTATCTTTAACATTGACTGTATCGACTAGTGAAATAAAATACTGAGCTGTTTTTTTTATATTTTTTTTTAGTTGGTTCGATTCCCTGTTTAGGTAAGCTTGTCGACAAATCTGTGAAAGCAGTTTTGTTTATTTTAAAAAATAAAGGAATGTTTCCTTTAAGTAAAACAATAATATCATAAGGATTTAAAGTAGTTTCCCTACAAGGCCAATTGGCGCCTTGTTCGGCCTGTTCCTGGTCTGCGAATATAGGATCCAGTCTCATCAAATCGCTGGAGCACTCTTTGAACGGTTGATAACAACACACCAACAGTTCTCGCTGCATGACTCTAAACATTAAATTATTTAAGTACTTAACAAAATTTTGTATCTTAAATCTTTTTGTTTTGACTGTACAACGGAAGTGTGACTGTAATTTTACATAATTATGTAGTTTTAATTAATTTTGGGAAAAATTACCTATATTGAAAGTAATAGAAATGGATTCAGTAACCGATTTTGAATAATCTACTTTCATAATATGCATTAATTCAGTTACACGTTGTACCTATAATATGTGTACAACGGCTCCGCGGGTATCAGACTCATCTCATGATGTAATGTGGATACAGACTAAGCACTATCAAGTGAGTTGATGATAATAGCACTGATGACCCCATTCTCAAGCTATTTTCGTATAAAATCTACTTGTAACCAGATAGGAACCCGATACCGTAAGTCATTAAAATACTAAATACAATTTTATGTGTTATCTTATAATGGCCGTTTTCACATTGGACCATAGCGATAACGACACGATATCGCTTTCACACTGTGTCGTTGTATGTAACGATATCGTCGCCGACATTGTTTGTCGTGCCGATATCGGCGGACAGTGTGGGAAGTCGGTAGTGGCATAGGCAGGCGCCGCCGGATGCCACTTGCCCATCTTTGTTGCGAAAAGACGTTATTGTTTTAAATTATTAAACACTAGCTTCTGCCCGCGACTTCGTCCGCGTGAAATTTTTTGTTTCCCCGACCCACCCCGTCGTATCGCATCGCCTGCCTGCGCTATTACTTCGTTTTCGTTTAGCGAAAACTTCTGACTTTTTTCTTTTTGCTCAACTCTTAAGAGTAAACTAGTCGCGAGCTCGAACTCGTTGGTGGTCATGGCCAAAAAGCACGCTGTCTCGCCTGGCTTCGTGTCCGACTGTGCTAGTATCAGTGATGAGCATTTAGACGCTAGTCTACTCGAACAACGTCTAGTTCTCACGCACAGAAACACCGTTCCGAACTGATAGACGCGTAAAAAAATTCAAAAAGTGCTTCGGAAAATCGAGTTTTATAAAAAACCACTGCATAAATCAATTACAAATAAAGTTTATTGATCTCTTGGATAACTGAGTTTTGTCGGTACGGACTTGGTTTTGAAGATTTTAAGTTCTTTAATTACTTATTTACACCCAAAGTTACGTTAAAAATAGCAAGAAAAACGAATCTTTGTTGGCTCATAACTTTTCAATGGCTTTTTATTTTATTATTCTGTTTCCGTACAGACACAATTAATAATAGGTCAAAACGATATCATGTTTAACTTTGGATGCACAATGTCAAACAGTGGAGTAATATTCTCCCGAAATTTGTATAGAAAAAATATCGAAAAGTGACACTTTAAGGGTCTTAGCGTGATGTTCAATAGCCTATAGCCTTCCTCAAGAATTGGGCTATCAAATGCAAAAAGATTTTTATAAATCCGACCGATACTTCCAGAGATTTAGAGCTTTCAAACAAACTCTTCAGTTTTATTATTAGTATTACTTTAAAACTATGATAATTATCTTCTAAGATATTCATTGAAATCAAATAATGTCAAGGGCAATTTTGTTCAAAATTAAATGCTTGTGATGAATAAAGTATTTATTTGGATAAGGATTATTATCATGTTTATAAAAACACCTTCGCAAATAATGTATTATTTTAGAACAAATTTGATTACCATAAAAAAGGTTATATTTGAGTCAACCTTAAACGATAGACTTATTTTATACTGTCGTGGACTTTTTTTAGAACTTAAAGGGGAAAATTTCCGTTATACATAATTTTGGCGTATAAGCCGTATAAGCAGCGTACGCAACGGATGCTCTCAACAGGAATGATTTTAACCGATTTTTGCAACATTTTTCAATGATATGAGTCCACTCCTATTGATTGGGGCGCAATTTTATATAGCCTATATCATCAGATTAAAAATCGTTTAGGATGTGTGCATTAGATTGACTCAAAGATATTATACCATTTTTCGAGTTAATCAAGCAACGCAGTAAAATCCTCTCCTGTAAAATTAAATACCCCTTTTCACCCTGTTAGGGGTAGATTTTCGAAAAACCCTGATACACGTTATTCTTTATTTTTGGTCTTCAGTATAAATACTGAGTTTCGACTTAATCAGACCGCACGTGTAAATTCTTCCATACAAATGTTGACACCCCCAATCCCCCTTTAGGGGGTAGTTTATAAAAGCAAAAAATGCCAAACTTCATAATTTACTTAGGTAAAAAGCCATAATTCGTGCCAAGTTTTAAGTTTATTAACCAAATGTATAAGATTTTTCATACAAACTGTATCCCCGCTTTTCACTCCCATAGGGGTGGAATTTCTAAAAATCGTTTAGAATATGTTCATTACTTGACTTAAAAATTATTTATACCAATTTTCGAGTTAATCAAGCCACGCAGTAAAATCCTGCTCTGAAAAATTAACTACCCCTTTTCTCCCTGTCAGGGGTAGATTTTCGAAAAACCCTGATACACGTTATTCTTTATTTTTGGTCTTAAGTATAAATACTGAGTTTCGACTTAATCGGACCGCACGTGTAAATTCTTCCATACATATGTTGACACCCCCAATCCCCCTTTAGGGGTTAGTTTATAAAAGCAAAAAATGCCAAACTTCATAATTTACTTAGGTAAGTATTCGTGCAAAGTTTCAAGTTTATTAACCAAATTTATAAGATTTTTCATACAAACTGTATCCCCGCTTTTCAACCCCATAGGGGTGGAATTTCTAAAAATCGTTTAGAATATGTTCATTACTTGTCTTACAGATTATATATACCAATTTTCGAGTTAATCAAGCCACGCAGTAAAATCCTCCTCTGAAAAATTAACTACCCCTTTTCTTCCCGTTAGGGGTAGAATTTCAAAAAACCCTGATACACGTTATTCTTTATTTTTAGTCTTATGTATAAACACTTAGTTTCGAGTTAATTTGACCACGCGGTAAAATTCTTCCATACAAATTTTGACACCCCCCAATCCCCTGTTAGGGGGTAGTTTAAAAAAAAAATGCCAAAAATTATAATTTACTTAGATAAATATTGGTGCCAAGTTTCAAGTTTATTATTCTACGGAATAAGATTTTTCATACAAACTTTCATCCCCTATTGAACTCCCTTATGGGTTGAATTTCAAAAATTCCTTCCTTATTCCTCGTCTACACTATAAAGGGAACCTCTGTGCAAATTTTCAGCTTTCTAAGTCCAGGGGTTTGGGCTGGGCGTTGATGAGTCAGTCAATCAGTCAGTCAGTCAGGACTTGTCTTTTTATTTATATAGATAGATGTAGAACTAAGGTAATAAGTTCCCTCTAAATATCGCACTTGTACAATAGGTTATTTTACGATATCGGGTCGGAATAGCGGGGTAAAAAGTATTCTACGTCCTGATCCAGGTCATGATCTTCCTATGTGCCAAATTTCATCCAAATCCGTCCAGTCGTTTGAGCGTGAAGGCGTAACAAACAAACACATACCTACATATACGAAAAATAATATTTTCTCTTTATAATATTAGTTTAGATAGAGTAATTACTTACCAACTTCCCTATAGTTTCCCGTATTTGGTGATTGCCTCTTAATAAATACCAAGTAAAACACTATAGCACCGGTTATCAAACCAGACTGGAGGAGGATATCGTATATATCCATGTTAGATAATATGCTACACGATCAACATTACTACGAGTAAACAAACAAATCGTGACCACGTTCAACGTTCAATGTCAGCCGGAATTAGAGACCTTGTCAATGGTAGAGCGAGAGCGAATAGCGAGTGGACGAGCGTGTGTCCGTGTGTTGAGACGAACACGCACAGAATGTTGACATCACAGCGATGAACCTAATCATCTGATAAATGATAATAAAGTAATCAATGATAAATAGGTAACATAGTATCTAAATCGGTGCGGGCAGGTGTTACTATTGATTCTACTGAAAGAGACGTATGTGATCTTTTAATCTAATTATCTTATAATTTATCGCATTGTTACGTATTTGCAAGCAACAATTGTGTTAGCAACCGTTATTTTAATGACTAGCGGTCTGTCCCGGCTTCGCACGGGTGGACATTTATTTTTTAAACATTTTATTTCTTCTTGCATTTAAAGCCTATATTAATCAGTTATAATGTAGCATTCAAATGGTGAAAGAATTTTTAAAATCGGTCCAGTACTTTTTGAGCCAATTCGTTACAAACATACATACAAACCTTTCCTCTTTATAATATTATATACTAGCGACCCGCCCCGGCTTCGCACGGGTGCAATACTGATACTAAGTACAGGTATTTCAAGAATGCCAGCACGCGCCGCCGCGGCCGGTACCGCAGCAACCGCTATGTCCCTGCATTTTAAATCTGTAATATCTTCGAAAATATTCATTTAAATTACATGCAGTAAAGGGCCATATTTATCTATATTAAATGCACAATGTATTTAAGGTAAGGTACTTAATTGGATAAGGATTAATGCTGTATTGCTTAAAATCGCTTCGTAAATAAGCCATTATTTCTCGTAAAAAGTAAGGGATAAAAAATGATTATTGTGGGTTATCCCTAAGAGATAGACATATACCATCGCGGACTTTTTTGTAGACCTTTTTAAGGTGTACAATACTGTAGTACATTATTTTGACCTATCTCATAGGGTTCAGCCAGCGTCTGAAAAGTAAGCGCAAAAAAATGTGTTTATTTACGACATCACATGCATGCATGTATTATATACAGAGTTGATACGACCGAGGGGCATTAAATTACACTACGTATACTATACGTGTTTAGTATTAATTCGATACGGTATAAAAATAAAAAGCATCATAAATGAGAATTGTTTTGTTTCAAACAAACTAAATAGCTTACAAATCAGAATAAAACGCAACCACCCTTTGTAAATAAAGGAGAAACCCAAACTTCATAAAAACTTGGGCCTGGTGACTGACCTTGGATAACTATACAAAGTGGCAACGTCCAACGTCGCGCGCGGGCAGAGTAACTCGAAACACACTGTGGATTTTCCAAACTGCAGTACCGGAGATTTTGCCGATTCCAGATCGGTCCGAGTAAAAGTACTCTCATCGGTCCATATTAAATTAGTTAAGAAATGACGGTCTTCGGATGTTTTATTTAGTAGCCATTGGCAGTAACTGTTGCTGATCGGCAAGTCTCTCGATAAAAAAGTTTGCACCTTCCGATATTTAGAAGGTTTGCGTTTTTTACGTTTTAGAACCTTGTGGATGGTTCTATGGCAACATCTAAACTGCCGGGCGGCTCTGTGGAGACTCGTCGGGCTGCGGGAAAAATTGTCTAAAATTCTTTCGTCCCAAGCAGCGGGCATTTACCGCGGTGGCACTCCCTCCTGTTACAGCACTATACGTTTATTGTCCCGTAATCTTTGTACTGCCAACTGTATGGTGCGGGCATTCCTAGGGCAATTGCGGCTATCACAATACCTTTCTCTGTAAGTTCGTAGAGCTAACGCTGCGTTTCCACGGCATTCGCCGTAGATTAAAATCATGTCAGTGTATTCTGACGCCGTGTCAGTTACACGAGGTATTTTTGAACACTTTAATTATACACACACACAACCAAAGTTTAACTATCACAATAGAAACAGTCAATTACAAAAAAAAAACACTAACACTAAATAATAATAATCCCAAGTTACGTGTCCTGTCCTGTCACAATAAAAAAAGGAATACTGTCTTAAACTTATTTAGTGTCCTATCACAATAACAAAATAAATTCACAATTATTGTCAGCGCACAAGTTCGACAAAACAATAAGGGCGCAGGAGCTTCCGCGTACGTACCTACGTTCCGGAAGGGTAGCGTCGGCGCACTGAAAAAACAAGTTTTTTGGAGGCCCCACTTACTGATCGCAAGCACAAAATACAGAGAGTACAGAAGTCAATCTACATACAAAGTGCGCTCGAGCAACGCACACATAGACACCGCTCACGGACACGATATCTCGGACTGGTTGGGACTAGTGCGAGCGCAAGTGCCATCCGCTTGAGACATGCGTCTATGAAGTGAAAAAATGGAGCAATAAAAAAAAATTATAACTGTTCAGTGGACGGTTGTTTAAATTCAACATTAAACGGTGAATTGTCGTTTTTTAATCTACCAGTTGTTTCAGAGAGGTAAGTAGGTATTTGCTTGTATTTCGATGGTTTGTATTAACGTAATACAGTAGTTAGGTAGGTAGGTAAGCGCCCCGGCCCCCAGTCCCGCGCCGTAAAGCGAACATGACTTTGTAGCACTTTGTGACAAAGTAATGTAACAATAACATTAAATTTAAAATATTTTAGTTATTATTGGTTTTTTCGTTTCTCATCATCATCAATAAATCAAACAACTAGATGCGAGTGCCACTACCACGATAGTTTTTTGTGCATAAGCCAAAGTTGACAACCATAGCGCGACCGCCGAGCGTAGACTTCTGTACTCTCGATATTCTGTGTCGCAAGGATCTAAGATACAATAGCAACACACTGACCTATTTCTATTTCTTTTACGCACGTGATGTTTTGCCAATAGGATTGTCACTCTCTTATGTACTACGTATTGGTTTATGACTTGCGTAAGAGCGGCAACAACGTATCGTAGATTTATCGTTTTAAGGTGCATGACCTATGCCCGTAGACATAATCAGCTGTTAGGAAAAATACATCGTGTTCAAACGGTGCAAAAACTTAAAAAATCATTTGCGACTAAACTACTGTTTCAATTTAATTGATTTTTGGTAGAGAGCTTGATAATGATACCTAGTATAGGCAGTTTAAAGGAAAGCCCATCTGTCGTATCAACTTTGTATATGAACCTTCCTCTTGAATCACTCTATCTATTAAAAAAAACCGCATCAAAATCCGTTGCGTAGTTTTAAAGATCTAAGCGTTCAAAGGGACAGAGAAAGCGACTTTGTTTTATACTATGTAGTGATAAGTAATAAGTATAGATGTAAGTGTGTGTAATAGTTAAATTAATGTAAGTACTTTCAGGCGCGGATACAGGGGGGTTGGGTGGTAACGTGTGCAGTTGCTCACCTGGGCTTCGACCAAACTGAGTCTAAAATCTCTAAATTAGTCATAAACATAATTTTATAACCTATAGGTACTTACCTACCTATTATCTTCGAAATTGGGCATATTCTCGAATTTAGGGAAAATATACCTATTTTCCCTAAGGTTTTTTTAAAGGCTCTCAAGGCTTGAGAAATCCTCCCCCTACTTCCTCAAAGAGAAACATTTGCCCCTCCCCCCTTTAGCGACAATCTAGATCCGCACCTGAGTACTTTGACGAGTCAGTGCAGTCATAATAGACGACAACGTAGAGTATGTATAGATACTTAAACAAAATTGATAAATCATTGTTCCTAAGTATATTGTTCTGATTGTGATTCCAAAGTTCGTTAAGTACCTATACGTATAAGTACGACAGGATTAAGATATCCAGATTTTGTCGATATTGTTAATATATTTTCGCGTTACTATCTACCCTCCTGATCGTTAGTGATTATACATAAAATCATAATGGGCAAAATAATTATATGTAATTATTATTTTGCCCATCTGAAGTATGAATGATTTCGCATTCCAAATCATAATTTGGAATGCGAAATCATTCACTACATAAAAATATACCTAGTTAATTTAGATAAAGATATCTAAATATTGCGCAATATGTAAATAGCGCGGTAATTAAGCACCATATTTAAAGCACCTCTCCTATCTATATAGGTAATTTATGTATTATGTAGCGTCGTTAACTCAATGAATTGGCTAAAGTATGATATCATCACCGTTTTAAATGAGATGTCTAAGGCTGCCTGACAATGAAGTGGAATGATGCATAACAACATAACACCACGCCTGTATTCCCGATGGCGTTGCTCAGAATGTGATGACCCGAAAATCTTATCGGGCTGACCCTGTTGCCATCAATCGGGCTCTAATCCAGGCAACGGACTCCTACTGAAAAAATCCTAATGGACAAACTCAACAACACTGAACGGTCTGGGATTTGAATCCATGACATGACCCCACGCTCAGCAGTACTTAGCGCTTGCAAAATAATTTTCGACGTTCAAAAAGTGCTGATCCTCAGTATAGATTGAAACTGAAAGAATGTATTGGTATTATAGATGTATTGGTTTCAGTAGGACCAACAGCAATAACTTACCCTCGTAGACCTACTGCTAGGACAAAATAGTAGGACCACGAGAAAATACGTGAAAGAATGACTTTTGACTTTAAATAAATAAAACTTATCTTAAAAGACATAATTTTATTCCGCAATAAAGTCAACCACATGAATCGATTCCATTCATAAACAAACAATAAATAAATAAGGTCCAAGTCTCATTTTATCTAACAATTAATTGCAGTACCTACCCGGAAATAAATATGGCACATCGCGCTTTAGAAAGGGACTCACACGGGTATCAGTGACAGAGATGGGGCTCTAAAAAGCTAAACTTCTCCTAAAACTCGACGTGCTTTATTTACGGCCGGGTACAATACGGCCGATAAATCATAGCTGGTGTGAACATGGCTCTCCGAATTTTCGCGCACATGTTCTCTCACTCGCTTTCGACTCAAGTCACCATTTGGTTCTTAAAAAATGTTATTGCGCAGCCTTCTGTGCAAAGTTCGGGCCGGCCATGATTCTTCAGCCATATTGTAGAAGCATCTACATTATTAATAACGGCAAGCAACATAACAACCTTTACACTTTATGTATAGATACATTTATTCACTAACTAGAAGGTAGTCTCTACATTATTGCTATGTTATATATAATGTCGAACAGTTTTGTATTTATATAGGTCAACAGACGATAGCGTAATAACATTTTATCTACGTTTGTCTACAACAGTATATGGAAGGAAGCTTAGCTTTATTATTTCAAAATCAAAATCAAAATCAAAAGTCATTTATTCAAACTAGGCTGAGAATCAGCACTTTTCGAACGTCAATTACAAAAGACAGTCCCCCCAAAACGCCCGCCCTTCACCACTTCCTAGTGCTTTCGCTGGGGAGAAGAAGTGGCGCAACAAACTCCCCAGCAGCACAGCTGTCTGTTCAGTTAGAAAATATTTAATTGTATACAATACTAGATATGCAAAGTTATTGACGTTACAGAACACATTATATTAAATTATTTGCCATATGTTAGCTTGCCACGCCAATATACCCACAAATACAATAAAAACAATACGTACTCAAGCAAAAATTAAAAATGTAAACAAAAACTTGCTACCTAAATAAAAGCCTCCAGATATAAAGGGCGTGACAGCTTACATATGTATGCAATACTGGGTTCAGTTCACATAGCTGTGAATGGTAAACTAGGACCATCGAAGTAAAATAAATTTTAAAAAGTTATTAGTAATAACAACAGTAAAACCAAGGTCAGCAAGACGACCAGTCACCACAAGCAGCACCCGTTCACGAGCATAACGCAAAGATCAGCCATTACCGGGGTCGCCATATTTGAGGGAAGGAGGCAACCCGACCCCCGACGCTACCGCAAGCAGTGACATCTAAGGGAGCATGACGAACTTGCTGCCGGTTGCTCAGGCAAGATAAATGTGATCAATCGTAGAGGTCGCTAGCTAACCACATATGTTGCAATCAACTCATTAGAAAACATTGAAATGAGTAGATTATGTCAATAATAAATTAAAATAAAATTAAACTGAATTGACTTATAAAGTCAACTAAAAACAGAAAAAAAAAATTATATGAACTCATATAACCTGTCAGTAAGCTAATTCTGGAGAAAGAACATAAACATTGTCTTGAGTTAATCAGGGCGACCAACTATTCTTATCGTTTAAGTAGTCGTTGATGGAATAGTATGCCTTTGAACAAAGGTTAGATTTTACTTGAGCTTTAAACGCATTAAAAGGCAAATCTAGCCAAGAAGAAGGTAGCTTATTACAAAAGGCTATACCAAGCCCAACAAATGAGTTATGAACCTTATGAAGCCGGTGAAAGGGAGCACGTAGTTTGTCCTTGTTTCTGGTGTTAACATTGTGAATATCACTGTTTTTAGTGTACTTTTATTTTGCCTAATATATAAGATGTTGGCTAAGATGAACTGTGATGCAACCGTGAGAATACCAATATCTTCAAAAAAATCTCTTAGAGAAACTCTAGCACCTAGCTGGTAAATTGCTCGAACAGCTCGTTTTTGCAGGACAAATATATTTTGTATATCAGCAGCTTTGCCCCATAGCAGAATACCGTAGGACATAACACTGTGAAAATAACTAAAATAAACTAAACGAGCTGTATCAACGTCAGTGAATTGTCTTACTTTCCTGACGGCGTAGGCAGCCGAACTGAGCCTTCCTGCTAGGCTTGATATATGTGGTCCCCACTGAAGTTTGGCATCTAATGTTATTCCAAGAAAAACTGCCGAGCCCACAGTTTCAAGCACCTCTTTATCTAAGACGATGTTGGGTCCTAGATTTCTAACATTCGGTAAGGCGAACTTTACACATTTCGTTTTCTTGGCATTGAGAACTAGGTTATTTGACGTAAACCAATCCGTAACAATAGAGAGTGCACTGTTTACGTCGTCAAAATCTTGTCTATTCCTGTCTACTTTAAAAATAAGAGAGGTATCATCTGCAAACAGTACAACGTCACAGATGCCCTTTAAATAGAAAGGTAAATCATTAATATATACTAAGAACAAGAATGGACCCAGTATTGAGCCTTGCGGTACACCTAACTGAACTGGTAGCCCAGAAGATTTCACACCATTAACATCTACACATTGGAACCTATTATGTAAATAAGAATTTATTACGTTGAGAGCTTCGTTTTGGACACCGTAATGACGTAGTTTACGTAAAAGTGTGTCATGGTGCACGCAATCAAAGGCTTTGGAGAGATCACAGAAAATTCCAATAGCATTTTGCGAGTCCTCCCATGCATTAAATATGTGTTTCAGCAAAGCAACACCCGCATCTGTAGTTGAACGACCTTTTGTAAAGCCATATTGTTCATTATGAAGGAGGCTATTTAAATTAAAATGTCTTAGCAGCTGCTTGAGTATTAATTTTTCAAATATTTTGCTAAATGCAGGTAAGATAGAAATAGGCCTGAAATTGCCAACGTCATTTTTATTACCTGATTTAAATAAAGGTATGACTTTACTACTCTTCATGAGGTCAGGAAAAATTACTAAATCAACACATTTATTAAAAGTAACAGCTAGATAGGGGGCTACGATGTCTATTATATTACTTAAAAGTTTAATGGAGATGCCCCAGTAATCACCGGTGTTTTTAGATTTAAGTGTGTTAAAAACATTAACTACATCACGCGGGGTTACATGTTCGAAGCTAAATAAGCGACGCCGTCTGTAAACGGCTAGACCGATTTTTATGAAATTTTGTGTGCATATCGGGTAGGTCTGAGAATCGGCCAACATCTATTTTTCATACCCCTATTTTTTTTTTTTGCTAAACAACGTTTCCGGGGTCAGCTAGTTTAATATAAAAATAATCGCAATCTAATAAGCTAAGCAATCACGCAAAATAATACTAATATACAGCAACAGAACACAATCCTATATTATTTCATTGTTTTACAATAATGTTTATCACAAATCAATTTAAATAAATAAATCGTCGAATTTGTAGTAAAGAATCTCTTAGGTAAAACGGGCTGGTGTCCGCAACTCCACGTCAATGCGCGTATTTTGCATACAAATCAATCTCTTATAAATACGAGATACATGTAGATTATCCCTGCATCCTAACTAAAAGCGATCGTTGCACGAATACACAATCGTTGCATTCATAATCGTGAGCTGTGCGCCGACAGGCGCTTTCCGGTTTTCCGAATAAAAAATAAACGCAACGATCGCGTCCGCCCCGACCCTTGCCAGCCCGCGCCGCAGAGCCTGTAGCTTTAAATTCCTGCCCCAGCGACGCCCTATGGGAGGGCGCCCACGAGCAATTTAGTTGCCCAGCAACTTTTTTGCCTCTGTCGCTGTTTCCTCGCCGAGATTTAGACGATGCGCACACAGGAGCGACAGCAAAGCTACTTTTTTGCAAAATTTTCGGTTGAGTGGCAACTGAGTAGCCCCGGCAACTTTTTTGTCGCCGTGCGCGCACTTGCATTGAAAACAATAGACGGGCGACAGTTGCGTCTATACCCGGGCATAAATACGGGCACTTTCATACAAAGACTCGTGGACTTGATGTGAGACAAATCAGTTGCAGAGACAAAAGTTGCTTGTGGGCCTAAGTGGAGGTGTGTGTGTCCCTAAGTGGAGGTCCGTACCCCACAGGGGGTTCCCTTAACATGTAATCGCAAAATTCTGACTAACTGGCAAATTGTTTGAAAATTTTAAAATACCTTGTTTTGAGTTTAAATTTCAGCTTACACAATGGCATGTTACTAGGTTGGATGCATTGTTGCATAATGGCACAATGCAATCACATGTTTGTTTTAGTTGCATCCATACTAATATTTAAACTCTGTCTGTACGTTAGTTTTTCACGCTTTAACGGCAAAACGGATTTCGATGAAATTTGGCACACAGGTAGAGCATGATCTGGGTTCCTGTGGGACAAAGGATACTTTTTATCCCAGTGGCAAGAATGTAACAGATGGCGTTCTGTACTTTCTTTCATGGGAAGAAGACGTAAGTTTCCGTGGAATATAATTTCCAACCTTTACCGGAGCGTGACCGCGGGCGGGAGCTAGTTTTACATAAATCTCAGGTTGAAATTGGGCTAATGATTCATAATAACCGATGATGGTAGGATCGTATCCGCCAAACTTGTGCTGTTGAGAAAGGTAGAGAGGTTCTATGACAGTTATATACACGTCAACAAGTAACCCCGTTACGAATCTGGCTAACGACCCAAGAGCTAGATTGACCCGACACTATACCGAAGACATCCCGGTCAACAGCCTATACGAGATTAGGATGGCTCTGAAGTAGCTCAAAAACAACAAGGCGCCGAGTGATGACAGAATTACGGCCGAACCCCTGAAGGCCGGCGGAAAACCCGTTCTTAAGGCCCTTCAGAAGCTGTTTGGTTCCGTCATACTCGAGGGTAAAACACCACAGGCATGGAACAGAGGTGTGGTGATCGTTTTATTTAAGAAGGGCGACAGTGCCCTTCTTAAGAATGATAGGCCAATCTCACTTCTGAGCAATGTCTACAAGCGGTTTTCAAGAGTCATCACGAACCGTCTCGCACGCAGGGTTGACGACTTCCAGCCTCCCGAACAAGCCGGATTTCGTAAAGACTTTAGCACCGTAGATCACATACGCTACGACAGGTTATACAGAAGACCGAAGAGGTATAACCTGCCTCTCTGCTTAGCGCTTGTGGACTACGAGAAAGACTTTGATTCGATCGAGACATGGGCTGTACTGCAGTCTCTTCAACGGTGCCAGATCGACTACCGGTCCATCGAATTGCTGAAGAGTCTGTACGAAAACGCTACTATGTCAGTCCGACTCCAGGATCAGACATCGAAACCTATCCTTCTGCAGCGAAGTGTGAGACAGGGAGACGTTATCTCTCCGAAACTGTTCACCGGTGCACTGGAGGATGCCTTCAAGGTTCTGGCCTGGAAAGGGCCTGGCATTAACATCAATGGCCAGTACATAACTCATATTCGGTTTGCCGACAATATCGTAGTCATGGCTGAGACAATGGAGGACCTCAGTACAATGCTCGAATAGAGCAATAGAGCCTCCGAAAGAGTGGGTCTTAAAATGAACATGGACAAAACGAAGATAATGTCAAATGTCCATATAACACCCACTCTCGTGAAGATCGGAGACGCTACATTCGAAGTCGTGGGCGAATATGTTTACCTAGGACAAACTGTCCAGTTAGGTAGGTCCAACTTCGAGAAAGAGGTCAATCGTCGAATTCGACGCGGCTGGGCAGCGTTCGGGAAGCTACGCAATATCTTCTCGCCCCAGTGTCTCAAGATGAAAGTATTTGACCAGTGCATGTTGCCAGTGATGAAACACTGTTGCACTGAAACGTGGTCGCTACAATGGGCCTTATTAGAAGGCTAAAAGTCACCCAAAGGGCAATGGAGAGGGCTATATTTGGAGTTTCCCTGCGTGATCGAATGAGAAATGAAGAGATCCGCAGGAGAACCAAGGTAACCGACATCGCCCGAAGAATTGCCAAACTTAAGTGGCAGTGGGCAGTGCACATTGCTCGCAGAACGGATGGCCGATGGGGACGAAAGGTTCTAGAGTGGCGACCGCGTACCGGGAGACGAAGCGTTGGAAGGTCTCCCACAAGGTGGACAGACGACCTTGTGAAGGCCGCAGGAAATGTTGATGATGATAATGAATAACCGGCCATAGGCTTATTTTCTCATGCGATTCTAATCGACAAATAATTAATAATATTATAGATAAAACCCTGAACAAAATATGAGCAAAAGTCGATAAAAATATTCTAGTTGTCTATAATAAGTTAATAGGAAATAAACGTCTAATAGACCAGTCACCGTAAACACAAAAATCACGTTAGATCGCCAAACATAATTATCAGATATCACTGTACTGTACTGATTTTTTGGGATGTTGTTAGGTTAGATACCAATTTTGTAATACTAAGTATGCAGCTTCGAAAGACCTGCGCTAACAGCGTGGTGCTCGAAAAACCTCGAAATTTTCGGACTTCTTTCTGTTTTTGGCTTATAACTTCTCTATGTAACTCACTCTATACATTTTTAAAGTATACAGAATTAGCTACAATTTGAACGATTGAAGTGCTGTATCGGGTTCTATTAGACTTATGGAGCTACGGTTGCGCTCAATTGCAAATTGTAGCAAATTTAAAAAATTAAAAAAAAACAGTGCAGTGTAAATTTTTACGACCTACGATTAAAATGACTGGCCTAGAGCTAGTAACTCAATAAAACGTAATCTCGTGCATAATTCATAATAGTCTGTATCATAGTAAAGGAACTATCATAGTCTAATGATTCAGATCACTTTAAAAATATCCCATCCAAAAATTCTGTTAAAAAAAAATGCAAAAATATTTATTTTCTTAAATAAACGTAACTACCGTGCAGTCTACTAAATGCATGTCTTTATTTTAGTCTTTAGTCAGTATATGTTATTGTTCGACATGTAAAATTTTTGCATAACATATCAAAGACAAAGAAAAATGTCTTTTTAATAGTACAGTCGTAGCGCTGACTCAAGTAGCACCTTAAACAGCCTCTTTATGGTAAAATAGAAATCTCAAAAAAAAATTTCGTTGACCACTATTCTTCTTTCTGCTTGATTGGCTCCAACTCCTCCGGATTCTCATCCATACTGGAAGCGGTGTCTGTGCGGGACTTGTCCACTGGGTACAACCTGAAATAAACAATATGTTTATTTAGATAAAGTTAAGTTAGTATAAAATTATTCATTTTGATAGGAAACAGAATTCATTCAGATCCGGTTTTTTATGAAAACTTTGCTGCTGCTAAAATCTAGAAGCAAAGTAGGTAAATTGCTTCTAGGTTCTATAACCGTTAATTTCTATGATTATAGTAAATCCGCTACACATAAATTACCGCTTGAATGAACGGAGCTATAATTATCATGTTTGGAAACTAATTAGTTACGGCGATAAAAAATCTGTTTGCTAAAGCAAAACGCATTATATGTTATTTTTAGCAGTAAACTTTGCTTTTATGACTTTTATGAGTGGAAAATTACTGAATATTTGGCCAGTAATTATGAATAATCGAAATAAAGTACCAACACACATAAAAATAAATAATGTACCATAATATGTCAGGTCGTATCTAAGTATGTCTTTTGTTGGAGATTCATAATAAGTAATATTCACTGTGTAAGGGAGATCGACACGTAATCTGTTACCATGAATTCAGCACATTATTCTAGCTAGACACCCTAGTGTAGAAATTTTTTGAAGGTTATTAAAAAAAAAAAACAGCTGTTTCATACAAAAATGCAATATGTACCTTAAAAATATATGAATCCCCTTACACCCTGTATAATATAAATATCAACTCACCATCTCTGATACAAATAAACTAAGAACACGAGATCATCTCTGAAGCAAGCAACCCGATGTGCGATGGGCATCGTTATAATAAAGGCGAACACGTCGTCTATGAACGTATTGAATGCCTTATACATGAAGGCGCGCCACGGTAGTGCGGCGACCGAGCGTAGCCGATAGTTCACGAACAGTTGCGGCAACATGAACAAGAACCCGAATGCGTACACGCCATTCACAATGCTGTGTAGTGCCCAGGAGTACCAACTGGAAATAATAATGTTATTTTTAGATTTTGTTATTAGTTAGGACAAGATAACTACATAGCATAAATACAATCATAGCATAATTAGCCTATAATGTTCCCACTGCTGGGACACAGGCCTCCTCTCTTCGAGAGAGAGTGGGCTGTAATCCACCACGAGGGCCAAGTAGGGATGTAAAGCAGTAAAATTACCACGGTAAAATACGGTAAAAAAACGTTTTTTACCGTAAATTTCAGTAAATTACGGTAAAAAACGGTAAGAAACGGTAAAAAACGTAAAAATCGTAGTTTTACGTTCTACAAACATAAATACGGTAATGAATGAGTGTTTGTATGTACCTTACTCTTTCAGTATGTATATGAATTATTCAGTTCAAATATGAATACATAATAATAATAAAAAAATAATAATAATAAATTAAAAATATGAATTATACCACGTCATCGATTTAATAATATATGTATGTTATGTGCAAAGGCCTGTAAAAATTAAAATTTTAGTTTTTGGAAAATTACTTGTATTTAGTATTAAACTAACTACAGTTCTCAGAATCAACAATTTAAATAATAAAATTAAACAAATGACAATACAAAAAAAAATAAATAAAAATAAAATAAATCTATAATCTATCGCATTTTGCCGTACAACTTGACGGAGCGCACTTGTCAGCAACGTCGCATTTTGATTTTGTAACCCCACGCGCGCGTGATATAAAATAAATTAAAATTTAGAATGTTATGCCACCGGTAATTTTACCGTAAATTACGGTAAAATTACCGTATTTTACCAGCGTTTTCGGTAAAATTACGTAATTTTGCAACCGTAGGGCCAAGTGCGGGTTGATAGATATCACATGTCTTTGAATTTTCGGTTCTAACACATGCCGGTTTCCTCAGAACGTTTTCCTAACTAACCAAGATAACTACAACCTAAACAAATTTTATAAATAGGGTAAAATAAAAAAAGAAAGGAATACATAAAAAAAGAAAGATGAGGAATGGTTGAGATTTAGTTTACGAATCGATAGAATTTTATAATTCTTTTATATTTCGCTTACTTTGCTCAAATAAATAATGCGTATTCTAAAAAATCTCAACCATTTACGCAAAGGTGGGTCTGCTAATTGCTAAACTGTCTGTACATACCTCTTGTGCGGTTCATAAACCAACGAGTAGATGGCGCCGGCGAAGCACAGCGGGTACAGCAACATAGACAAGTACTTCATGGCCTCGGCGTCCGCCTTAGCCGTGCTTCTCTCTCCCGCGTCCGCACTCGTGTCCCGCCACACGCGCACCCTCCAACCGGAGAACGAAATGCGAAGGTGCAGGACTTTTGTCACTTTCCATAACTGAAGGATAATTAATATACTTAGATCTTAATTATATTTGATAATAGGATTGGTAACATCATAAATTAAATCTTGTTTTTGCATCTTATTGTTACTTTATTTATTTATTTTACCATTTATGTACACACATATTATATAAACAGACAAGAAAAAAAAAACAGAACAGACAAGAAAAGAAAAATATGTACAGAGGCCAGCACATCAAGCTACCCCAATCTGTCAGATTTTCCCAATTGAATATGAACCTTATTCCTTTGTGCTAAAGTTGAAAATTTATCAAAGAAATTTGACAGATTGGGGTAGGTTGACCTGCTGGCGTCTGTACAAAGGTGATGCTTATTTCTTAAGAAATTTCTTCCAGCATATCTGCAATAGGACAATAGATAGAGAGATATAGACAGCGTGTGAAAGAGTAAAGGAGACAAAATAAAAATACATAAAATCTTCTGCTGACACAAAACTTTGCTGCAAAGTACTTTGTTCATACTAGGATCAATAAACGAATGAACATGAATGACTAAAAATATATATATGAATGAATAAATGCATATATGACTGAATGAATACATTTATGAATGAATGGCAAAAAAAAACAAGTACAAATAGGATCTGTGAATTGCCTTACCTCAATAATCGCACTGATACCGGCTGGTACAAGTACAAGAAGAGAGGTCTGTTCATCAAGCAGATAGAAGAATATGACCATCTGTGAGAACGCTCGCCAAAACACGGTACGCGCGGACAATCCCGCCAGGGAGCGCTTGCGGCGCCAGAAAGATACGTCATTCTTGAAGGCCAGGAAGTCAAACAATAGCTGGAATGTCGAAAAATCGTGGATCAAACGAAAAGGCGACAGTTGGTGTTATTTGCAGTAAAAAAATTCTCTGTCGCAGAACCCTACGATTTTTTACCCAACCTGTATAAGATATGGAACTAGGAAGCTAGAACTATGCAAAGAAGTATGGAACCCTTGCAAGGACTCTGATTTATGCCAAGTACCTGATAAACTTTTTATGGTTTATCATTTATAGCAGTGCCGCGGCACGCGGCGGCCGTGCGGATTTATTTTAAAACTTTTCCTACTAGTTTTAATTAGTTATATGTGCTAAATAATGTACAGAGGCCAGCACATCAAGCTACTCCAATCTGTCATATTTTCCCAATAGAATATGAATGTTATTCCTTTGTAATAAAGTTGAAAACCTATCAAAAAAATTTGACAGATTGGGGTAGCTTGATATGCTGGCCTCTGTACGGTCAGCACCAAAAGTCGATTAAGACTTCAGTGTTTTTAATCTCAGTTATTGGGCAAAACATTTGTTCAAAATTGCAGCTGAAGTACAATGAAATTTCGAACAAATATTTTGCTCAATAACTGAGATTAAAAACACTGAAGTGTTAATATTTTGCTCAATAACTGAGATTAAAAAAACTGAAGTGTTAATCGACTTTTGCTGCTGACTGTACCTAACTTGAAACTATAATACGTGTGTGGCAATTACAATATTACTAACTGCAAGTTGAAGTTTCACTTCTACTCTTCGATCACAACTTCACCTCCAATACGCGTAAGAGGAGACAGGTAGAAAACCTTCCAATACGTATTCTACCAAATATTATACAACAATTTATTAGGTACTGATAAAACTTACATGACAACTGGCAATCAATACAGTAGCTGATAGTAAATACAAGTTGGTGTCAGCAAATATTCCTTTAACATCATCCACATCTTTCTCACTGAAGCCCAGAGAAAACAGCTGTTCAAGCGCCAATCGGACATGCAGTGCCAACCGTAGGGAACCGTACGATGTCGGCGACACATTCACCGTTATGTTGACTTCCGTTGAGCTAATGTTTAACAGTTGGTAGTGCGCTAATCTGGACTTCAAAACATTATGCTGTAGAATAGGCAAGAATTTGCCACTTCTGACCCTGAAATAAGAGATGCAATTAAATTAGATCAAGGTTGCTCAATAGTATTCATTTTGATATAATAGGTACATAACAAGGTTATTATGATTTGTTATATAATTGGAGGAAGTATTTGTTTTACTATATTTTGCTGTTCATATTTTTTTTACGATTACATACACATTGATTTACATTTTATTTTGATGCTTATATTTTTTGTTCTGTTTATCTGACCTATGGTTAAGGTGTCTGGCGTCACGTATTGTGCATTTGTGAAAGCACCTAAGAATATGTGGCATCGTCAGCATTATTAATTATTTATAAATAAGTGAGTAATCGTCGGTTAGTGTTGCTACTTAACAGGGGTGCGTACCTGTTAAGTAGCAACACTAACCAACGATTCGGAGCGCTACCCAAAGCGGCCCTAAAGTAGTGTCCACTTCTTGCTTGTCAACAGTTGCAGGACTCGGACTAGATCTTATGACATTAGTCTATTTTGTCTTTTCGTTTAATTCGTTATACAGGATGAAATTTTAATCACCGTTTTCCTCTTAAGGGGTCATTGTACTCATAAATTATGAACAACTTTTATTAAGGGATTAAACCTGAAATCGTAAAAAAAAATCAGATATTCCTGTACATTTGTGTTCGCATAACTCGTCAAAATGCAGGGAACAGCTGATTTTTTTTTTGTGATTTTAGGTTTGTCCCCATCATAATGATGAGTACAATGACCCCTTAAGAGGAAAACGGTGATTAAAATTTCACCCTGCATAGAGTTTCTAATTTTAAATCCAATATGTGCAAGGGATGACAGTTAGAATACCTTCCACCTACGTCCCTAAAGGCGAAAGTGGTAAGGTAAAATTCCAATTTTGTTATGTTTTGCAATTTGCAGGTAATATGTATTTACTAATAAAATAAGACTAATAGAGAAGTATGGAAGAAAAAGACAAGGGCAGGAGAATGATGATGTATTAAGTGGATTACAATAATTAAAATCATCAATACAATTCTGTTATTTTTTTTTTATTTATTATAAATAATTTTATTTAAAATAAAATCTAATAACTTTTATATTATTTACTAGCAGTGCCCCACGGTTTCACCCGCGTTAATTTGAGGAAAAAACCTACTATACTACTAAAATATATCCCATTACAGATAGTGCAATCTACGAAGACGCGCCCCACTCTTTTTCCTAATGCTTATAGCACATTTCGGTAGTGTTTTAGTTTTGTTAATACACACTAATTATTATTAGTGGGTAATTAGAGTGTATCGAAAAAACTAAAACACTAGTGGAATTTACTAGCGATAACCACTAACGATTCGGAAGAGTGGGGCGCTTCTTCGTGGATTGCACTACCTATACTTTAAGATTATTACTTAGTACGCACGGCTACACATCAAGCTATACATAACCAGTATACGATGACTTCTGATTGTACGAAAAACCTATACAATGTGATGTCAGCTAAAACTGGAAATGTATAGCTTGATGTGTACCCTTGTGTACATTACTTTAAGAAGCTATTTTAAGAACATCACACTATGATCAGTAAGAGTGGAACTAAAGTAAACCTCGCACAGCTACCGGCGCGCGGCGGCCGCGCTGATTTATTTTAAAACTATGATAATCTCCTAAGATATTCATTTAAATCAAAAGATGTCAAGGACAATTTTGTTCAAAATGAAATACTTAGGGTGAATAACGTAGTTATTAGGATAAGGATTAACATCATGTTTATAAAAACACCTTTGCAAATAATGGATTATTTTAGAACAAACTTGATTATCTTATAAAGGTTATAGTGAGTCAACCTTACAAGATAGACATATGCTGTCGCGAACTTTTTCTTAGAACTTTTAAGAGGGAACAATCCCGTCATACATTATTTTTGCGTAACTTTAACCGTTTACGCAGCGCACGCAACGGAAGCTGAATTTTTCCCGTTTTTGCAACAGTTTTCATTGTTGCGACGCTCCTATTATTTGTAGCGTGATATTATATAGCCTATAACATTCCTTGTTATATGGACTAACCAACATAAAAATAATTTTTGAAATTGGACAAGTTGTTTCGCATTTCAAACAAACAAACAAATCTTTCTTCTTTATAATAATATTAGTGTAGATAAAAAAATTCTGATAATTTTCAAAAAAAAAAAAATATTTTGTGAAATTATTTTTACTGTTTTTTTTTCTACAAAGTTATTTTCCGTTTATCTTTATTAGGTACTAGAATTGTCTTACTGATAGGTGTCACAAACGCATTCTCTCGACGGATGAACCGTAGCAACATAAAAGCAAGTTGAAGGCGAGTTTGACAACAGAATAAATAAAGTCCTCAACTCATTGATCTTCAAACTCACCTTCAAGATGGATTAAAAATGGGGTCAGGTAGAAATCAATAGAATAGTTTTATCCAGCATTCTTAAATAATTTGTTATGATTGTATCTTAATACAAGTATGTTCTGGTTAAATTAAATTATTATTAACTAGCGGTCCGTCCCGGCACGCACGGGTAGAAAAAAAAAGAAAAAAAAATAGTCTATAATAATCAGTAACGTAGCATTCAAATGATGAAAGAATTTTTAAAATCGGTCCAGTACTTTTTGAACCAATTTGTTACAAACATACATACAAACCTTTCCTCTTTATAATAATAGTATAGATTAAATTGCACTAACATGCCACAACTGACAATAAGTATATTAAAAATGTTACCTTATGTAAGGATACAATTCACCAGGTATTTTATTACTAGGTAGTCTCAGATCATCTGTGAGAATGGATAGTGGAGCTACTGTAGTGATGTGAGAATATGGACGAACTGCTTTCTTTTCTAATTTTTTTTTACCCTCAGCCTGAAAAAATAACATACAATTACAAATTAATAGACCATAACTACCAACCTGTAGGTTAATTCTGCTAATTTAAAACGTTCAAAATCTAGTCGCAGTCTCATCTCGGTGACAAACAAATGTCAAAATATAGGGAAATTTGCAGTATTTTTGACAGATTAAGACTGAGATCCAATTGTGAACGTTCTTAAAAATTACGAGAATTGCACCTCTGGTAGACAATTTACATGAACAGGTATAAACAAACGTAAATAACTCACATTTTGCTGTAGAAGATTAAATGTTGCAGCTTGAGGTTCCATATGTGTCACCAGAGGGAGAGTGTGTATGGACTCGGTGCGAACTATCTCATCAAACTCTTTGTATAAGCGGCCGTCATCCAACAAGACTGCATGCATAAACAATGAGCCATTGTTGCGAGTTTTACGAGGCACTTTCAATTTAATATCACTAAAAATAAGTGAAAACTAATTATTACACGAAATCCTTATATCCTTAGCTTCAGGTTTATGCAGGACCCAGACTCGGAGGATACTTACAAAGTTGCCGGATTTCGATAGTCAAACTTGAGAGAAGTATACACTTTTGAGACACTTTCCGCTGTAGAGCCGTCTAAATATGGATGCTCTTTTACAGAGGTATACAGAACTAGATGCTGCACGGGATTTGAAGCTAAGTAAGATGAAAAACACCTCTCGCCACGACTACATTCTGGCGGTATAAATATTTCAGCTAATGTCCATATAGTATTAATAACATAGACAGCAAAAATTAAAGACAGTATTAAACTAACAGATATATATTTCATTCCGGAGAATTCTTGACTACTTTTATTTAAATAAAAATATTTGTATAAAATCAAGTAAAAAATTTCACGATCATGCACACACTCAACTGGAGAGGGATGTCAAGATGTCATCAGATGTCATTCATCATTGTGTCAAATAATAGTTGACAAAAATGTCAAACATGCATTCATGAAATGTTGTTCCTTATCAAGTTCCTACTAGTGATGCAATTCTCACATCGAATGCAAATTATTGAGTGCTCCACAATGCAGAAGACCACCATAACTTGGCTGGCGAGTCCACGCATGTATGTTGTCTGGTCACGATCTTCATTCCTCAGCATTGAGGAAACGACGAAAAAGATACGCGCAAAAATGAATACCTCAAAATCAACTAACTCAACTTATTTACATTTTCTCATTCATTCTCTCATTTTGTATCTATGATGTATTTTTTGTATCTTTGAAAATACATCTTGAAATAGATGTTACATATTATTTTTAGGCATGAATGTAAGATAAGTGTATTTTATTTTAAAATAGCATTGACATTTTTTTCTATTCATACCACAGAGCACTTTTTTAAAATACATTCATACTATATATAAACGCACAACCCTAGTATGTATTGTTTTTTTTTGTTTGGGTAACATCATCATAATTTATGGGCGACTTCAAAACGTAATAAATCGGTGTTTCCTTGGAAATAATATTGATGTTTCATGAAATTTTATGAAATACTAAAGGTATATTTGTTATTAGAGGTTATTATTCGAAGTGCTAAGCTTTGCGGCCCAAATGTATAGGGGCCTATGTGGCATATTGTTTTGACAGTTGTCACTATTTATCTGATATTTTGTTTATATTTCAGAATGGAAATGGTTTTGTGCAACCTCTGGTTATTGAGTTAATCCAAGGAATTTAAATTGGCCCACAACTGAAAAATGTTAACACCGAATAAGAATATGTGTCCAAGTAACCGTGGCAATGGATGCTAAAGACTTGAGGACCGAGTCTGCTGTGAGTGAACGCAACAATGACGGCAGCAAGTACTCTCAAGACGGCGGTATCGCGCTCCACTGTGACAGGAATAAGTCATATCAAGATATTGGATCAAAGTCATTGGGCAAAGTGGATGTACAGAACGCGCGGCCGTGCGCCGTCATAGGACCCGACCGAGTCGTGCCTCCGTCCGTCGCCAGTGAAGCGTATCATTTGAAAAAAGGTCCCGCGGAGTCATGGCCATGCATGGACAACGCGTGTCGTCGTCCACCCGAATACCCCCATAAGTTAACCAATTACCAAAACCCTACAAGAAACATATCTCCAAGACAAACATTCCAAGAAAACATGCAGCGTATCATGGTGCCACCTACATACAACTCTATGAAAGTAAATGATGACACCAATTATGCTCAAGTATCAGATAGAAATAACGGTATATCTAAAAATATCAAGTTAAACATGCCGCTAGAGGCAAAGTTCTGTGACGTGCCTTATGCTGTTAATCCTACTAATAATGAACATAAAAATGTTAGGAACCCTGACATGTGTTTACCTAGTGCGAATCCCACTCATACCCGGACTGTTCCTCATGGATGGCCTCCAGGCAGTGTTAATTTACGTTCTACAAGAATGTATGGTGCTCCTGAATTGTACCAATATCAAGACTACCCCAGCTGTGCTGGTCCTCGACCGGTAATGCCAAGACCTCATAGAAATGTTCCAGAAGAACAAGGCTATGTGTATGCTGATCCATTTTATCAAGAAGGAAACATTCGCTTCAAGCCATATCCAAGTGTAAAGGAACGATATCCTCAGCAAAGGTATGAATATATTGGTAATTATTCTAATCCATTCCATCCCCCACCGGGCTTTCCGTCTCATAAATATGAGATACAGAAGTCTATTCCACCTCACCCCTATCCCTCATATCCTCCCATTAAATATCTGGATAGCCGAGTTTCTGAACCTGTTATGGAAGGATATCAAAGAAATCCTCAAGGTCTAGGCCCCAACTACAATATACAATATCGTAATCAAGTAATCCATCCAACTTATGGATCAGTAGCTGGAAATGGTCCTCAAAATAAAATGCATTCATACCCACCTGATGCTCATATGAAAGCTATACCACCTAACAAACTACCTTATGATAGCAATACTAAAACATATATTGATTATGAGAATAGTCGACAGAAAATATATCTCCCAACTGAAAGCTACTTTGTCAATGAAATGCCAAGAATGCCCATAAAGAGCCAAGTAATTATGCCTAATTATGCCACATTAAATATGCATAACATAACATCAAATCCTTATTACAAGAAAGACACCCAACAAATGAAAAACTATGACCATATAGCTCATTTTAGAAATATGGACCCTAATTTAAACATACATAATTCTATGTCAAGACATGCACCTGTGTTTTCACCCAATACACTAGCAATTTCACCTACTGATTCTAACACCAGTAATGACACCACACAAACTCTTGGAACTTCTCAAGAAGACTGTGGCTATGTGAGCCAATCATCTACTGCAAGTGTTAGAAGTATTGATTCTGGCATCAGCAGAATACCAAATGAATACCTTAGAAAATATTATGATAATCATAATAGATATGGACCAATAGTTAGAACATCACCTATGATGTCCAAGTCTCAATTAAATTCTAATAATAATACATCCAAAGACAAGAAGCAAATAGATGTTAGACAGTTCTTGCAAATGTGGAATGAAGGGGATGAAGAACAAGAAGAAAACAGTTCTAAAGAAATATTAATACAGACAGGGTCTAGTGATAAAAACAATTTTGGCAAGTCACACTCACATGAAGCTAAGAATAGTCAAGAACAACTGTATGTCCTTGGCCTTGTGAATGTTCCCAGTGACGAACTTGCAAAATATGAACATATTCAAAAGGTTTCTAAATTACCTGAGAATATTAAAGGATATAATAGTATTGAATTACTCAATCAGTTTGAAGAAGTGATAGAATCATCACATATGAATAACTACAAGACACCTACCCCTAAAGAGTCAATATACCATATGCAAAAAAAAGGAGCTCATCCGAAACTGGCGACAGCAGTAATACCACCGAGGCCAGTTTCGCCTTTAGATGTGGAATCTAAAATAAGTCAGTCGGTCATTCATAAAGAAGTTGGATGTAATTTTGAAATAAAGCCTTGTAGTCCTAAAATGCTCAATGTAGAAGTTGCAGCACCCGTCCAAAACATTTTAGCTGGGAGGGCAATAGAGAAAGTTGCGAATCCAGTCATGTTGAAATCACCCATGTTAAATAGCATGAATGAAAATATTGATTGTAACATGATGAAAAGAACTGATCACCATATCAATATGAATGAAAATTTAAGGATTGCAAGTTGCAAAATGATAAATACACAATATTCCAATAACAACTCTATTGACCAAATGAAAAGTAGCTACAGTATACAAGACTTGGAAAGTAATTCTGGCTTATGTCTAGCTTCACTACCCAGACTTGACAATGATATTGAATTGAACTTCCCTGAAGTCAATCAACAGTTCATTAATGCAAATAAAGGAGATAGTACCGTTTTGGCAACTTCGTTAAGAGACTTGCCGACACTAGAAGTATTAGATCAATCTCCCAATCTAATTAATGATAAATTCAATAATACAAATCCATCTAGACCAGATCGAGAATATGATGTCGATAAATCACCATATATGGTTGACTCTGAAAAAGAGTTTTCTAAATTGAGTAAATACCGTAAAACTAAAACTTTTGAACCCAAAGAAACTCTTAAACACCACAACGTTAATACTTTCAGAACTGATAGTGTTATTATAAAAAATCCTGAAAACATAAAAAATCATGAAGAAATTTCCGATTTTTCGAGTAGCTTAAATAAAGTGATCATAAATATTCAGCAGACTCCAATAAATTTGACTTCACAAGGAAGCCTTTCATGTAATGTAGAGAGTCATCCTGATAACACTATTTTGCAAGATGCAGAAAAAGAAAAGCAGTTGCCTATGGAGATTGCGATAGACTTCAGTTTAAACAAAACAGGCATTAACAGTACCGAATACATAGAAACAAAAATTGAGTCACAAATGAATACTTCGACTCACATTGAAGAAAATTCTATAATCACATTAAATAAAGATGATTCATCGGATTCGGTTAGTTTACTTCCTGTATTTACTGAAGAAAAAGAAAATTTGACTAACATTAATGATATAGATGGAAATTATAGTCTTGACAGTATAAAAGACAGTCAGGATGTACCTAAACTGATTACAGAAATTAAGGATAAAAATGATGATATAGACTCTAAACTAATTCTAACAAGTAATGAGAGCTATCAAAAAATAGAAACCGAGATAAACAAATGCGCGGAGGAGATGATTGTCGATGTTCGCAATGCATTATTGACCTCAAAAACAGAAATATCTGTCAATGAACTTGTGAGTAAAATTAATAGTGAAACTTATGGTAAGAAAATCTGCAACATTGAGGACTCAACGACAGGTGAATTGACAGAAGACGTGAACTATACTACTCTAGTTGAAATTGATTCAGAAACTTCACAAAATCCTAGGGAAAGTTTAGAAAATTTTGAAATGGACACAGCTGAAAATGCCACAAACGTTGCGATAGATGAAGACTTTGGCTACAATCATAATTTTGTTGATAAATTAATTAGTCCTGTACATGCTGAAACTAAAACGGAGATTGACACTTTAGAAATAAATAATCCGAGCGAAGTACGCGATTCTGTGGAGACTGTACAAACACAGCAACATGAAAAAAACTACTGTGAAAGTTTAGACTTAATCCAATCTCAAAATACAAATTCGAAATCGCATCCAGTTTCAAAGGACTATGTGCTAGATCATATAAATGATAGCGTTGACACGCAAGACAGTACCACTCAATCATCAGAAGAACTTTCAGACAACGAAAATGAATTGAAGGATTTTGAAAATACTTATTCTGAAGATACACAGAGCATTTCAGAAAATACACTTCTATTTGACCATGATCAGTTAATAGATGAAGACTCAGAATACCAATGTGAGGAACCGTTTAGAAGAAACTTATGGTATGGAAGTAAAGAATTGTATTCACCTTGGATTCAAAAATTACTTACGTTTTCTGAAGGAAATTGTAATAGTGCGACAACGAAAAATGGCATGGACAGGAATAACGACATTTTGGTAGATTCAACCGAAACGTCTAATACAACCGAAATGGCTTATGCAACTAAAATGTCTAATACAACCGAAACGGCTAATACAGCTGAAACGGCTCATACAACCGAAACGGCTAATACAACCGAAATGACTCATACAACCGAAACGGCTAATACAACTGAAATGACTAATAGAACCGAAACGGCTAATACAACTGAAATGACTAATACAACCGAAACGGCTAATATAACTGAAATACCTAATACAACGGAAACAGTTAATACAACAGAAACGGCTAATACAGCCGAAATGACTCATACAAACGAAACGTCTAATACAAATGAAATACCTAATGCAACGGAAGCAGTTAATATAACCGAAACGGCTAATACAACCAAAATAACTGAAACGGCTAATGCAACGGAAGCGACTAATACAACCGACATGGCTAATACAACTGAAGCGGCTAATACAACCGAAGGGGCTAATTCAAGCGGAGCAGCTAATACAACCGAAAGGGTAAATACAACCGAAGCGGCTAATACAACCGAAGCAGCTAATACAACTACAGAAAACGATGATGATAACGATAATATGTCTGATTGTGATTTGGAAATAAGAAAATCAGCACCACTAGAAGAAGTTACAGAAGATGTGGATGTAGAACAAGACAATTGTTATAATACAGTGGAAGTAACAGTCGATACCAGTGTTTTAAGTTCACATATTTTAGACAACAATGTAGATGAAACGGTGAACTCTGTAGATGATTACTTCGAATGTGAAGATAGTACTAAAGATGAAGTCATTAATAATAAAGAAAATATGCCCGCAGTGGATCAAGCTGATAACATTGTTTCTGCTGGCAATCCATTGGTCACTTGTGAATTCAACGAAACCAACGTGATCGATCCTTCTTTAGAATTTGAACCCGATAGCAATGAAAATACAGAAATAATTGTGGAAACGCAACTCAACAATGATATTAAAAGCCAATGTGAAGTACCAGATACTTCTAATATAGAAGAAGTTTTGTGTGAGTCGTTCCAAGAGGAGGTAGAGCAGTGTGACGAACAGCCCGAAGATAAACATGCAGAACTAGAATCGTCTAATCACTTTGAACACGTGCGATTTTCTTTTAATGAAATACAAGCAAATGACGTTCCATTTAAAAAATGTCAGCGGCTTAAGAGATCATTGTCGGATTCAGCATTAAATATGTACAATAGTGATGAACGGCCGAAACAGGATAATGAAGAGAATGTTCAATTTATATGGCCATTTAAGCGCAGAAAAATGAATACTGTTGATAATGACTTGCTAGCAGAGAAATTGTGCAACATAATACATCATAACCGACGAAACTCTGTTTCTTCTTTCTATAACGAAGACAATGTTTCGTTTTGTATTTTAATAGACAATAGCTGTATTATAACGGAGGAAGAAAGCGAAGAACCAGAAAAAGTGTGTTATACAGAACTGTCAGAAGAATGCTTAGCTGAAATACAAAGTAGCTGTACAAAACATGATGAAAACGTAGAGACATTGACGGAAGTTGCATTAAGTCCACAACAAGAAAACGCGTGTGAATACTCAGATTCCTTTGTGTTGGATTGTGAAGAAGATAAAACACTCGAAGAGTCTTGGGATGAAGACGTAGGTTGTGTAGAAACAGTTATCAGTGACTATATTGCAGAAGATATTGAAATCTGTGGGCCTTCTTCTCCAAAAGTTGACGCTTTGTCTGATAACGACGAGTCTGGTGTTTTCAGTAGCAGTGAGCACACTGATAAAGTAAAATTCATATATGGTGACAAAATGTGCAATGATGACGCTCTATTTGTAGAAACCTTGTATAAAACTCCACAAATGGATGTAAATAAAACTTTATATAACAGAGAAACTCGCGTTTCTGAAGAATATGATAACGATTCTTTAGAAAAAATGTTATCAGAATCTAATGAGCGACCAGTGTCACCTTATGTTCCACAATATATGGAAACAATGTTTCCTTTTGGAAAAGGAATTTCTAAAGAAACTCCAGAAAACAAAGAAAATATGGACATAGAAACATTCTCTCCATTCCAAAGCAAAGGGAATGCTTTAGATATCGTTGTAGACATTAATGTTGATAAAATGGAGCGTGAAAATATGCATTCAATAGAAATTGTTGCGAAAACTAGAGATGATACTGTACATTCTTGCGAATCAAGCGTTGATAATGTATTTACATATAACCAAAAAGATGAAGACGCAATTTATACGTCTAGTTCGCCAGAAGTGTCTTCAACAACATCTGAGGAAAAGAACTCGGGAATATTACTAAAAATAACAAACTATAAAGGTTCTAGAATATCACAAATTAATGATATTAGTAGAATTAATAAAAGATCAAGTTGCAAATTTACCGAAGAAAAGGAATATTTACATACTCGTGCTAATTATTCTTCTAACCGGCCATTATTGACAAAAGCAGCTCAAAAATATATTCCTCCGTTAAAAGAATCAATTCGTGACCTAAAAGTTCAACTTTCGTTACCTCAACACAGTCTTATGAAACTTAAGCAATTAAAAATATCCAAAGATGAACCAAAGGTGAATAAACAAAACGCTAATATTTCGCGTATTCCTAAAAAACCAAAGCCTAAATTTGAAGACGTTCTTAAAAGTATAGATGAAATTCAATTTAAAAAGCATAAAGAAAATACTAAAAAAACAAAGAAAGGTATTCCCAAAGTAGTCATTAAGAAAAATCAAAATGGTTCTCATTATGCTAGTACTTCAAATAAAGATGATTTCAACCCAGATATGACGGGTAGGAAATGGCAACCGTGGGTGTTTATAGAAAAAAACCATTTCATTGATAAAATGGCGACCAAAAAGAAAACGAAAGCTATATACAGTCATAGGAAAAGAACATATGTTTTAGCTGAAAAATTTCAGAAGTATAAGTCTGCTAACAACAACAGCGCTAAATTTGTGATAACGCCACCGATATCAGATAACCCTTCTTCGGGACTAAAATACACCATAAGATTGAAACATAATTACTGAGGTAGTTTGTTTCGAGCATCGCAGTTCCTTGGGGTCTATTTATGATGATTAACAGCCATATTGGCTATTGTGTTAATGGATCCCACCCCAATAAAGGTCTCGTATTATCATTCCTACGATTCCACTATAGTTTTTTTAGTAGTTACCCATATTAGTTTATTATGTAGTTTAATAACGAAGCCAAATTCAGTACTAAGTGTGATATGGAAAAGAAAGCAAAGACATTTTTTATTGTTTGATAGTGCAATTTGATCTGATCTGTAATTGTTACTGTGTTTCAAATTTTATTATACTTAATCGTTTTACCTGCTGTGCCCGTCATTCCATTTTTTTTTATTAGTGTTATTGTAACTATTTATTTAATTGCACCTTCAAGATTTTAGGTAGCCATAATTTATGAGTATTATCTCCGTTAAAATATTTGATTCCAAATAATATTGATATTTCTAGTTATGTTTACACAATATTTAGGTGATTTTTCAGTAACTTTAATAATTAATCGTATTGGCGGCGGAGTCCATATATCCGAAAAGTACGGTATATTGTTTGTAGATATTTTTCGTGTGAAGTTGTGTGTTTAATCAAGGTCACCTAAAATTAAATGTACTTATACCTAGTCTATGATAATTGGTATTAGAAGTCTTATTCCGATATATCTCATATTTTTGTGTACCTGTATTTAAAGAGTTTATTTTTAATCATGATATCGATTATTCGACTCACTCCATTTGAATGTAATATCTAGTTAACCTCCTGTCTTCCGTCGCCAACGTTGAGAACGTCGCCGCCGTGCGTATTGTGGTGCTGCAATCTGAACCAAGTTGGTGAGCACCATCTGTGCATTATGTGCATCATCGGTATATCGTCCCTCACGTTACAGCTTGCCAAAGACCAGATGATAATTATAAGTGTCCAAAGAGCGCTGCGCTGTATCATCGGCCGATATAAAGTTGATGTACGAACTTTGATATTTATCTAGGAAATGAAACAATCACTGTGTGGTTTTGAAGATGTTAATATTAGTGTTAGTATGGTCAGTGCCTTCGGTACTGTCGAGATTGCTCACATATTATATTGTAAGCACATGTTTAATCATGTCTGTTAGATATTGATTTGACTGCGACATGTATATCAATGCTACTGTGTAGGCGAAGTACAAAATTTGCACACTATAATTGTTAATACCATATATTCTTAACATGTATTTTCTAAGAAAGTGTTCGTTCAATATCATTCAATAATTTTGTTTGTAATGATGTTGCAGTGAAACAACATAGTGTAGGTAGGTAATAAAATTAAAGCGTGAAATAACCAAAGCCAATACTCAGAAATAATAGATGTTGAGAAAGTGTGTACGTACTACTTTGAATTTATACCTACACCGCAAAATAACTACCGCTACGATGCGTCTGGAACTTATTGAGGAGCTAGCCGTATCATAATGAATATAAAATATTATCCAATATATTGTCTACAAATTATTGCACCCAGAATATTTATCTGGCATATTTTCATATACGTACCTAGGTTGCGAAGTTTAATGCTCCAATAAACAAGTACTTGTTTTACTAAATGAGAGTGCGATATAACGCGCTGACAGTGCCTTTAACATTGTGCTGATATTAATATAATTATATCAAGTATATCATATTTAGGACTACTGTTATTACTCCATACGTTTTGGCCATTTTAAACATTTTGGAAATATCTGTTGATCTCATTCACAAGGCACTCACCGATCCATGTTTTGCCTTATCGTGCCTATAAATATATTTTATTATTAAATGCATACACTATTTTGATATCATGTACAGGGTGTTCAATAAATATACCAAATATATGTGCTTTCAAGTCCTGCATACATGTATTTGCAAAGTGTTGCCTTCGTAGATAAAATATGGTAGAATTAATTATTATATAGTGTAAGTTATTAAAATAATATTTTAAATGTGTTAAAATTTCGTATAGTAGGACCGGTTAAACTGTTTAATTTATTGATAAATCATAATATATTGTATGAAAGATGGTAATTTTAAGTAGTAGACTAAGTTTTAAGTATAATAAATGTACAAAGGTAAAGTTTATAAATGCGTTGATTTGTGTCCAGTGTTTGTTTGGACGTCATAGCCTCAGTTGATGTTGAGGCTGAATATTTACCAAAATTATAATTTGCTAGTAGCACGTGTATGTAATGATTATGCGAGGAGCAGCGCCGCTCAGCCGCTCGCCGTTCGGCTGCTCGGCGCGGGTTCGGAGATGCTCGGTGCTGCCTCTCGGTGACTGATGACTGATTACTTCACGTTTACTTACCAATACCATAGAATTTATTTTCATCGTAGTTTTCGATACCTTGTATGTTTGTTATGCACTATTGAGTGGATTGTTGTTTTATTTTCCTGCACTTGTTGGCCATTGTTATAACTTTAAGTTATGGTATATTCTATTGTGGTTAAATTATTTAATTAAGGGTTACGGATTAGTTATTATTGATGATTTTAATAATTAGATATTCGTTTGTCGTTTAAATATTGATGCATATCTTCTTATGCCAGTAACGCACGTGATAATGTATGGTGATAGACGTAATATTGGACACACTTACTCTAAAATGAGTGTTTATAAACTGAAGTGTGACACATTGTACTGTTAATTAATGGGATGTTATTGTATTACGTTTTCGAGTGGTACCTAGTTTTGAAATTGTTCTATAATTGACCAAAATAAATGTGTTCGCAGTAATATACGTTTATTATTTCAAAATGCATTACAATTACATGGGTATATTAACTTTTACAGCTTCTTGCCGAATGGCGCTGATCAATTCTTGATTCACTAGGAAAACGAAGCGAAGACCGGCAATCTGGATGGAACAAACGGAAACTGCATTAACTATTTATGTTACAAAAATGTAAATAACGTTTTTTTCGGAAAAGTTCGAAAGTTTTTCAAAGAGAACTCATACATAATCACCAAACAATCCCATGGATATTTTATCCAACAGCGGGGCACCAAGGTAGCTATATGAAGCTGGTACTGCCAACCAATTGCGTATTTTCAAAACTTTCCTCGCACTAGAATTGCAATACATTAATACCTAATGATGTGACGGCCAAAATCAAGGTTTGTACATTACAATGGGCATGATATAATCGCCAAGACTAATGATACGTAAAACATTACGAGCTCCTACCTCAATGACGGTGTTGTGATTAAGCTTCACTTTGTTCCCCGGCAGCACAGGCCGGCCGTCCACGAATATGGGCCGTTTGCCTTCAGATGACATAAAGAAGTCACCACTGTTCCTCAGACGGATTGTGGCTTGCTTCCGCGACACTTTCGCCGCTGGCCCTTCCAGTGTCAAGTCCACATCGATAGAATTGTCCCGCGTGCTGCGACCAACTGCGATCTGATAAACAAAAAGAAAATATTACTTAATTAAATGTTTATTTTATTATTATTTATGTGTTATTGAAGTTTTTTACTTTTAAATTATGTTTGACGTTGTATGTAATTTACATACAATGCCGTTAAAATAAAACGTACGAAATTAACTTTAGAGTTAAATTACAAGTTAAAGATCTTTATCATAGTCTGTTAAATAAAAAAAACACACCATTGTGTGCCTACAAATGAATTCGTACGTGTCTGCGTCGTCGCCACCACGCACGATATTAAACTAATTAATACCAGCCAGGCAGCCATAAATGCAGTCGCTAATTGAAATGCTCGATTAAAGCAAAACGGTCGAACGATGGAACAGTTGTAACCTCCGTCGAAGTTACTTAGTTACCTGTCCGAAAAATGGCTAGGTACGTCGTTTTCAAATAGACATAACATCAAAAATCCTACCGATCTGATAAATTTGTTAGGTACCTACAATGCGTGTGTGTGCAAATAAAAAATCACGTTTTCCCCATAAACATCTACGATAAACTGTTCACATAGTTACCCACGTGTCGTAATAGTGTGCAACGATATCTTTCTTTGCATGTTCGTAACAGCCGATCGATTCTGTAAAAATCTCACCGTGAAAATTTTGGTGAAGTGAGCTGTCAAGAGTACAAATCCCTATCATCAGGATGACACTGACAGATCACTCCACGCTCACTTCACCGAAGTCTTCACGGTGAGATGGTTACAGAATCGCACTGCTGAAGCCAAAAAAATACTGAAACCATTGTACAAGTTTTGCGTAAAATCGACATTTATTAAACACGCACGCAAGCAATTAAAACACAATCGAAATCGGAAACTAATTAACGTAGGCACTCTGAAACGAATGGTTTTGATATTAGCCGTTTTAAAACAATACCTGGTTATAATAATTTGTAATGAAGGCGGGGAAGCGTCAGCACACAAATTAAGACGCTGACAAGACCGAAATAGGCTTGTCTCAAACAATTTTTTAGCCAAATCTGTACAGTTTGTGACGGCGACAAAAATATATGTTAATCTTGAACATATTTCTGAGAACCTTGTTGTATTCAAAACACGTTTTTGAAAAGTTTTCTCGATACAAAAAAATAGTAAACTAATCTCTTAAAATGATCTTCTAACAAAAATATCTGTATTACTCATCAACGTACGTTGGTAAAATTTATAACAATAACGTATCATATTTAAATACAGAACTTGGTTGTTTTTGATTTTTGAATACTCAACTTATATAAAAGTAATTAATTATTTTATGATATGTATAAAGTTAGGAGCGTCGCGTCATCGCGCTTCTCTTTCTTATGTATGCAGTTCGACAGTGATCGCATAGACGCGCTGCTAGACGGACGTATGTCGCTTTGCTCCGCAGCCCCGCAGTCCCGCTATCCGTTCGTTTAATATTTTGTTGTTTGACAACTTATTTTATTATGTTTTTATAACTACAATACATTGTAAAAATATTGGCACGTAAACATATTTGTATAGGATATTTTATAAGTTGCACATAATTATAGGTCTAAGTTGTGTAAATATTTTCTGTGCAAAATGGGAAGCAAACAAAAATGCCGAGGCCAGCAAAAAAAGCGCTTTTAAGCTAATAAACAAAAATATCTCATGGAAGTAGTAAAATAAGTAATTTTTTATAAAGTAATATTGAAAAAACAAGTACACGAACAAAAATGAAATTATAATTAAATAGGTACTTTAAAGGCTATTTTGTACAACCCATAGCGCAAATTCATCAATAACGATATCGCATGGTTGGTCTAGTGTTATTAGCATAGGTTCTGGCGAACTAGTTTAGAGTTCGTAACCAACCCAAGTCTTACAGAATTTGAGTAGGATCCATTTTTTATTTTGTAATTTTAGGAAATTCATTGTTTTATTTTTATATTTAAAAAAAATATATATTTATTCAGTAAAAAGAGACGTTTGGTGAACAGTTCAGAAGTAGGTGAAGCTTCGGAAATTGTTTTTCACCAGTAAGTTTGTAATAAGTACAGATGCCAGCACATCAAGCTACCCGACAGTGTCAAATTTTCCCAATCAACTTTGAACCGTATGCTTTAGTGATAAGGTTCTAAATCTATTACATTACATTTATGTTTGCATAACTCGTCAAAATGTAAGGAACACCTGATTTTTTTATTCGCGACTGCAGTTTTCGTCCCTTTACTAAAGTTGTTCATAATGTTGAGTAGTACAATCTCCCATTTCGTTTTGTCACATGTTTTCAATTTCAACCTGTATAAGTATGTACAGACGCCAGCACATCAAGCTACTATAATCTGTAAAATTTATTTAATAGATTTAGAACCTTATCACTAAAGCATACGGTTCAAAGTTGATTGGAAAAAATTGACACTTTCAGGTAGCTTGATGTGCTGGCGTCTGTAATTATTACAAACTTACTGGTGAAAAACAATTTCCGAAGCTTCACCTGCTTCTAAACTGTTCGACAAACGTCTCTTTTTACTGTAAAGAAAATTAATAATTAAAATATTTATATGTATATATATTTTTTTTATATAAAAATAAGTATAAAAAAATTAAAATTTCCTCAAAATTACAAATAAATAAAAAAAAGAAACCATTTCAAATTTGCTAAAAATTCTCCTGGCTACGAACTCGGAACTCGCTCTTTAGAACCTAAGCTAATACCACTAGACCAACCTAGCGTTATCATTGTAGTCGAATTTACGCTATGGGTTGTACAAAAATTTAATTTTTGTTCTCGTACCTATTTTGTCAATATTACCACGGTATAATTATATGCAGTATTCTATCTTCATACAAACGGACGATGCGCGAGCTATGCCTACGCGCCTCGATCTCGGCATTCGCTCGGCAGGCAGACAGTCGCGACTGTGCCGCAGTGACGAACGGTCGGTGTGTTGTTTTTTTAACAATAACCGCGCGATTTTTTCACTAAAAATAAGTTCAAGTACATATTTAATATGACGAGTAGGATATATTGTGCTGTTTTTGGTTGCATGAATTCGTCAATAACGCATCCAGGGATAACTTTTTTTAGATTACCTGGAAACTGAAAGGTAAGACTATAAAATAATTTTACTTACTAGTAGGTAGGTACATAATGTGTCTTTTTAATGGATAAGTATTTCCTTTTATCTCCCGAAAAAAACGATGTCTGGATTAATAAAGTGAATAGAGTAAAGGAAAGTGATTGACAAGAGTGAAATAGGTAGTTATAGGCGGTTATAGGGCGGGACTGCCCCGTTGGTCTCGTGATTGCAAGCCCGACTGCTGAGCGTGGGGTCCTGGGTTCGATTCCCGGGTCGGACAAAGTGTTATTGAGTTTTTCCATTAGGAATTTCTTAGTAACAGTCCGGAGTTTGGAAGTTGGCGGTTTAATACGCCCGTGCCTCGGAAAGCACGTTAAGCCGTTGGTCCTGCGCCTGATCTCTCTCCGGTCGTGTCGGATTGCCGTCCCATCGGACTATGAGAGTGAGGGAAGAGGGAGTGCACCTGTGTCTGCGCGCACACTTGTGCACTATAATATCTCCTGCGTACCTGGCTAATCTCCGTTGAGATTGGCCACCGTGACCGAAATCGGTCGGGGAGACTATTATTATTATAGGCGGTTCATGAATCATGATACGGTAGGTACTTACGCTTGTGTTAAAAACCTCGGGGCATGTGTGTTTTGTTTTGTTAGTTTGTATAATTCAAAGTAAAGACGTGGTATTTTATTATTAATAATAGTTGTTTATTGTACTGTGTGTATGAATAATACTAGAAAAAATAAATTTGACCGTCTGTCTGTCACTAGATAGGTAGTTGAAATTTTCTCAGATTAAGTATTTCTGCTGCTGCTATAACAACAATTATACCACTAAAAACCGTTTTTTTTTTTCTCGGTATTAATAACGACAACAACAGCCAGACTCATGAGATATTCACAGAATATTTAGATATTTGAGAGGGTTGTGATTTTAAAACATTCGTAGCCAGCTGTGCAGCTTGGCATTGGTGACCAAAGAATTTTTGTTTTGAGTTGTTGCGAGTTGTAGGTACCTAATTTATAGAGACGTTAATAAGCTGAGATAAAAAGTTATTAAAATTACTCGTCAGCTGTTTCTTGCATTGTAGTTGAGTAGGTAGGTGTTGAAGTTTGTAAAGATTGGAGTTCTCCACCTTGTCCATGTTTCCCAAAACAATTTTTAATTAAGCTTTATATTAGAATGCGGATTTTTTATACTTTAAAATTTAATAATAAAGCGTTTCGTACGTCTCCGTCAAGGCGCAAATATTTTTCGGTCGCAAATTTATAAGACCGATTTGTTTTTCAAACATAAACATGGTTTTTTAATTAAATCTACCAATCAAAAAACAACATGCATTTTTATTGAACACTTCCTATTCAATTCACAAAGTACTTATTTTATTTTTTTATATAAAATAAAGTATATTTACAGTCACAAAACTAAATGGAAACACAAAGTAGGCAAATGTAATTCAAATGCTGGAGGCGGGCAGCCCTATCGCATGTTTACGTACCGCGCGGCTGTAGGCATTTATGTCCAAGATACGGCCGAGTTACAATACTGTATATAATTATACTGTGATATTACATTATAAAAATTACTTACTTTACTACTTCCATGAGATGTTTTTGTTTATTATTATAGAAGCGCTTTTTTGCTGGCCTCCGGCATTTTTGTTTGTTTCCCATTTTACACAGAAAATATTTACACAACTTAGAACTATATGTACCTGTATAACTTTTAAAATAACTTATACAATATGTACCTGTACAACTTATAAAATCACCTATACAAATGTCTACGTGCTAATGCTAATATTTTTACAATTTATTGTAGCTAAAAGAACAAAATAAAATAAGTTCTCAAAAAACAAAATATTAAATGAAACATAAGAAAGAGAAGCGCGATGACGCGACGCTCGTAACTTTATACAAACCAAAAAATAATTAATTACTTAAAAATAGGTTGAGTAGTCAAAAATAAAAAACGACCAAGTTCTGTATTTAAATATGATACGTTATTGTTATAAATTTTACCAATGTACGTTGATAATTAATAGAGATATTTTTGTTAAAAGATCATTTTAAGAGGTTAGTTTACCATTTTATTGTATCGAGAAAACTTTTCAAAAACCTGTTTTGAATACAACAGGGTTCTCAGAAATATGTTCAAAATTAACATATATTTTTTTCGCCGTCACAAACTGTATAGATTTGGCTAAAAAATTGTTTGAGACAAGCCTATTTGGTTCTTGTCAGCGTCTAATTCAGTGTAAATAGTTTAAAAAAATCAGTGTAAATACTTAAAATAATTTTAAAAAAGGGGTAAAAATATTCATTTGTTTTTTTAATCGCCTTGTCTAATTTGATTTTAGCACTTCATACAGAACAATAAATTTATAAGAGCGCCCTCTATTGGTTCATTGGTAATTATTATTGACCGCGTCACTTTGTTTCATCCTTGGTAGTTCGCTGTATCACATCCTTTTAAGAATGGCGCTAGGATATCGGAGAAATAGTGGGCGTGGCTAAAAATACCTAAACATCGGAGCTCAATATTGGTTTTCAGCGTCTTAATATATTGTAGGCACATGTTTTATCTTCCTTTGCGTGACTAGCTGTGTTTTATTTTTTAAAGAATGTATATAATTTTGAAATGTAGACAGGGTCACTGATATGTAAATTCTTAAATAAATTACATAAAAAACATGATACTTCGCATATCTACATAATTTATAAAAACTAATGTGAGCAGCCACAGTTGAAAGTCGAATGGTCTTGATGGTCTTGACTTTTTGTACGACTGTACTGTTTAATGATTCTGTTCATTAGTATTATGTTATTAACAAACCAGATAGAGCTGTTGACATACTAATTGAACAGATAAGGTTACCAAGTACCTAACTAGTTATTCGTAAAGCTGATTATGAGTACTCGCGATGTTTGTTACCGTTTGTGTCGTGTATTATTTTCCTCTAGCACTTTTCCCGTGCGAAAAATTTTAAATGTTACTTCAATTAAATTCTTATTGTTTTAAATTTATAAAGTGGAACAAGTTTTGTGTTTTTTTCCTTGTATTATTTTTATTTACCACATGGTAACAATATACGTGTTTGTGCGTAATACTCTCTATTTGGATAGGGATACCTGCGGGGTAATTGCGTAAAACACTAACGGTAGAAATGGCTTTCATTTTTGACAGTTCAACAACATTCATTGCGTTACTTACGTTATTGAGCAGACAAATTTTTCGAACATATGAAGCAATGGATTAGCAATATCCGTCAAAATTATTCAAATTGTGATTCACAGTGTGTTATGCAATTAGTGTGCAGGTTTCGAGAGCATTTTATATAATTTTTATTTAGGTAGGTAGGTAAGTATTAAGTTTGAGGTACTATTTCCATCACATCAAAAAAAGATACATTTGAAAATTCAAATGTGTACCAAAATGCAAATCCCGATCCCCACTAAGTTTCCAACAAGTCAGCCAAACAGTGATAGAGTGCGCGCAAAATAAAGGCGCGCGGCCGAAATCGGAAATAATCGTTTCCCGCTATCTGGACGTTTATTTCAGGTGTCAAGAGAGTATGCTGTGTTCAGAGTTTTCCAAAGTAAATAATTGCCATCATTACGCCCAAAGTGATTAAAATTGCTAGCAGGGATATAATCTTGAAGTCAAACATCGAGCGCAGACTTATCTTACGCTCACTCTAATGGCAGTTATTTGTATTGTACCTACTTGTGGGGTCGACGTACACGTTAATGGACACTTACGGGTTAAATATGATAAACTCTTTCATTAAAAAAAAATCCTAGGATACCTACATACTGACTGCGTCACAAGTTGGCGAGAGGATGGAGCGATTTGACCAGAGGTTCTCAAACTTATTTCATCTACCACCCAATTTGAAAATCAATTATATTTTAGCGCCCCCATTTTTTTTTACTTTACCACATCTTAAAAACCACAATGACATTCATTACTTTAATTTTAGTCTGGTCTGAAGTTTAAACTTACATTCTAAACGAGACTTTTTTACCATTGAGAGCAATTGAAACGCAATTTTATAATATTATGTAGATGAAATTACAAATCAGCCATCGCCCCCCCTAAACCACTTCAACACCCCCCAATTTATTTTTGGGCCCCTTACCTACTGCCCCTCACTAGGCCTCCAGCGCCCACAAGGGGGCGTTATCGCCCACTTTGAGAAAGACTGGACTAGACGATACGGATTCTTTGGACGGAATATTACACTAAGTAACAATGCATCTAACTAAGCGAGAAGTGCAGTAGCTCATTGTCACGGATATTAGGTACAGACGCAGTGGCTCAGTGACACGGATATGCACTTTCATTGGCCGTGCCACGGTGGTTTCAACCACAGTGCCACGAACACGACACGTAGACTACTTAATGCAGAAGCACCGTTCTGCGGGGTAATTGTGTACTACGCTATCAGTAGCAATGACTTTCATTTTGACAGTTCAACAACATTCATTGCGTTATTTACGTTGTTGAGCACACAATTTTTTCGCACATATGTAGCAATGGATTAGCAATATTCTTCAGAATGATTTATATTATGATTGGTAGTGTCTTACGCAATTACCGACTAACATTTCTCTAAAGGTTGTTGTTTTTTTTTGAGGCATCAGTTCTAAATGAATGGCTTAATAATAGTCATAACCGTGAAACAGTTACAATTAATTGATGATAAAACATATGAAATTAAATATGAACATTAATGTGCTTATGGTGGGACAAACATTAAGCAGTGATTCTCTAAAGTGCGGGTAGAATAAGAAACTTTGCGGTTAACCAATATGATAAGTACTAACATTTCCTCAGCTTTGAGAGACATCAACATAATCACGACAAAATATTGGCTTTAAAATTATGAGATATAGACAGATTTATGTATACCAGGTACCAAAGTCCGTGCGGAAAACTATTATACTCCGAACTATTACAGGGTGGAATCGAAGTCATGGGCATTATTTTAACCTAAGGCACTACTCACGATACTGATTGCATTAGGGCTATTAATACGCAAATCAAAAATATTATTAATGCAAGTAAGGAAAACCTTAAAAATGTAGTAAGTCAAATTGCACAAGGCTTATTATTGCAAATAAACACTTAAAGTAATTAAAACAAAATACTTCGTTAACGCCAATAATTGTTGAAATATCAAAATCTTAAAGCGCAGTACAGCGCAAAGCGAAATGTAAACAAACATCACCTGCGCGCGCGCGGGTTTTTCCTTACAAGTAATAATAACAATGGGCTACAAGACATTCCGTCCGGCGGGATTCCCTGAACTCTCTCCGTCCCACTCCCTCACTCGCAAAAATACGAATATCACCCCCGCGCGGGGTATGCTTCCCGCCGCAACACGAAGTCACGAACCCGGAACCAGTGTCATAACGACTGCGCAGGTGCATTGACGCGTAATTGATTTATTGATCCCGTGACGTAATCGCCGTACTCGCCGCTCGCGGCATACGGTGCTTGGATTGCAGTGTATTAAGTGTTAGTGTAGTAGTTGTGTGTTGTGTGTGTGTTTGTGTACACGATGCCTCGACCGCGTAATGTGCAGGCTAGGTACACCAACCAACAATACCCACAAATGGTTGTAATTTACGATCGCGCAAGAAATTTAGTATGAACTCGTGAAATGTTCCATCGGCGCTACCCGAACGACCCTATTCCTTCACGGGGTCTCATTCCACCAGAACCACTCAGAACCTGTTGGATTTTTCGTCTTTTCACGTGCCAGCACATGCACAAGCTCGTGGAAGAGCACTCGTTTACCCTCTGTCACTTTACCGACAAATAAGGTTTTTTCAAAACAATCCACAAGCTAGGTACGTAATGTTTTTTTTTAATGTATGTTAGTTGACGTAGTTTTGACCGTCCTAAGCCGGCAAAGTACGAAGGGAAAATTGGAATTTATTATGAATCAATTCATTGGCAACTTACGAATGTCACGTGAGTCGGGCGGGGTCAAAGAATTCACGCCCAATGACGCGCGTACGGCGTAGTGTACCTACGCATTTGCTATCGAGAAGCGCAACTAATTTGATACTTTGTATGACTTACTACATTTTAAGGTTTTCCATACTTGCATTAATAATATTTTTGATTTGCGTAATAGTAGCCCTAATGCAATTAGTATCATAAGTAGTACCTTAGGTTAAAATAATGCCCATGATATCAAATGCACCCTGTATATTCTACTTTCGGCCTCGGAAACGGTTTCGGCCGAAACCGAAACCAGTAATTGTGTACAATATTTTTACGTTTTCTTTGTCCGTTCCTCTGCTTTCTACAGTGTGGAGCTCTTTGCTCCCGAAACAAGAAATCCATCCCGAAACGATTAAGGTAGGTCCGTAACTTTAGTTTCTTGATTTGGAAACTGTCCGTTTTCAAGTTACGAATGGGTCGGGCGCGAGTTTGTAAGTTACTAATAATAGAAGAACTGTGCTGTCTCCTAGTAAAGCGGTATTGCATGTAGATGGGAGTCTACACCCGCATCCGCCTCGTGCCCATAATTATGGTAAACTGTTTTTTTTTTTGTAAATTGTTAAGAAATTGTCACGGTCACCTTTAATCACTGTAGCTAAAAAAAACAGAATCAACCATATGTTTCTCTATCGACAGGTAGACAAAACTATTTTGTCATTTTGTGTAGATCTGTATAAAGAATGGTGGCCCAGGATTCAAGAGCTTTTATATCAGCAAATTAGCGACCGCCTATTTCATTTGTCATTTGTCCATGAAAGTCGGTTGCGATAGCATGTCTAAATAAATAACATGGCCGGGAAAGCTAGATACAATAAGTTAGTTTTAGATTTCTTTTCAGTCTTGGGATGTCACTGGCTGTCACTGACACTAAGAGTATGTAATTATCATCAATATTGCAAAAACAGTGGGTTCATTTCAGATATTGAAATTGAAACCAAACAACCCAAGTAAGTATTTATATTTCTTAGGTCACGAACTCGAAACACGCGTCAACGTTAATCTGAAGCAGCGCATTAAGGTTGCACTAGTCGACGACAGCTCGAACTCGTTGGTAGACGTCGATAATATGCATGATATTCAAGTAATAAATATTTAATTATTGACTGTTTTATTATATATTTCACTAGCTTCTGCCCGAATTTGTCCGTGAAATTTCGGCCTCCGACCCATCGCGTCATATCCCATCGCACGCCTGTAGTACTACTACGTTTTCGCTTAGCATATCTGACTCTTTTTTTCCTTTTGCCCGGCTCCGGGGGGTCGTAGCGTGATGTTAAATAGCCTATAACCTTCTTCAGAAGAATTGGGCTATCAAATGCAAAAATAATTTTTCAAATCCGACTGTCAGTTCCGGAGATTATCTCCCTACATGTAAACAAACAAACTAATTTTACCTCTGTATAATATTGAAGTATGAAGAGACCTTTGGGTGTATAGAAATTATGAAAAAACTTCTGGATGTATTTATTCAAAACAAATATGCCAGTTTAGATGCTCATAAGCCATAAGCATAACTGTCAAACTAAATTTGTTTTTTTTTTTTAATTCTGTGTCCGTACAGGGTTAGATAATGACTAGTACTACTATAAAATAATCTCTAGATAAGTAGAGATTATTTAAACATTTAAATGTTCAGTGTCAAACTGTTACTGTACTGAAAACTCCATACGACGTTAGTATGGAACAATGACTGACTAGTGCAACTTTGAAGATTAAATTTGAATGACGTAAAAGTAAATCTTATTTCATTTTTATAAAATATAACTAGTATGATTAATTAGATTGATTGCCGAGAGTTTGATAAAACTGTCGGCAATCATTCTAATTTATATCTTACGGATTGGAAAGGATACGAACGGATCCAGCGACAGCCGATCGCGTTCGGCAGGATGTCGACGCATACGATCGGCTCCAGATCGTCGCTTGCGAACGTATCAATTTCTGCGCCTAGTCAAAAAGTTTCATTCCTACCGTGTTGACGTGTTCTAATTTTTGAAAATGGTTGATTGACGTAGTATTGTTGGCTATTGCATTATAAGCAAAAATAAATCATCGTAAAACATAGAAGAGGAAAAGAAAATTTTTGACGACAGCCGAAAAGGTTCGATCGGATCGGATACGACGACAGGCGTACGGAGCCGTACGCGCATCGCAGCATACTTTCGGCTACGATTGCGTGTGGGGGAAGACGCCTGCGGTCAAGCTGCTGTGCCCAACTTGGTAATATAGACTTTAAATAATGTGTACCTTCACGATTTAATATCGTTTAAAGATTGTAAAATCCGTTCGGATCCGATGCGATACGAGCCGTTTGGTGGAGATCATCCTTTACGTCGATTGTGATTGTCCTACCTTATTGAAATCATTGTTTTAGCAACATCATTCTTTTACAATATTGGCTTTCGGTTTACTCAGACAGGCAGAAAGACCGAGTTACGACTGATTGCAACATAACAGGAATGAGGATGACAATTTCTGTAGTGTGGGCGTGGTGCTCCGAGACCAATAAATAACTATTAGGGAAAAATATCGCTATATTTGTATCAATATTACTATAAGAGTACACATTTTACCGGATGTCGTATTATAATAATGTCACGCTGTTTTTAGTGTTGCGGTCGTTGCGGCTTTTATTTTCCTTGATAGGATTATCATTTCAACTTTGTCCATGTTCTAAACAGCTTTCCCTTAAAGATATAATATTAAGATAAATTATTTTTTATATCCACCTATTTACGTCATGTTTTCAGGGTTATGTTTCATACCACGTTCGTGTTTAATTTGGTAAATATATTATTAATAGTTACTTTAAATTAAACCTGTTTTCATTTATTTCACGAACATTAGCAAACGAAACGCCAAAGTTTTGTAATATAACACCGGTCGCTACCCGAGTTTCCCTTTGCTTGCATTCAGTTGAAGTGCAGCCATTCTTGGTACTAAAGCGATAAAGATAATGCGAGCTAAACAACGTTTGCATACTTTCTTCGAACATTGAATCGATATTTTGAGTGTTACTTTCTTATTTACAATGTTTTTTGAAGACAGATTTTGAGCAGACCAAGCCAGGCCTCCTGTGGGACCCGTAAGTGGCAATGGGATTTACATTTATGAGAGAATGGTCAGCAATTTCTACCTTCCTGTGTGTAAATTCAGCAAGAGCAACACTATAATAATAACTACAACGCCAATTTCCAACGACATTTGTACGATCACTACTATACTCGTACAATACTAGTTTCACAGCATAAAGTGAACAAACAATTTATTCGGTCCTCAAATTATATACTTAATTAAAATTAATACAAATAAAAGAACAAGGACATTGATAAAATATCTAAACAGATATGTAGTTCCGCCGTTTTCTTATCCGATATTATGAAACAAAGACTACATAAAACAAATTGATAGAGTGGCTATCTTCATCGAAAAGAACAATTAGCTGTCGATCGATCACGATAAATACAATAGATAAACACACATGAATAATGCATTTTTGCGTTAACTACTTATATGTACTTCTGCGCACCAACTTGAAAATTATTGCTGACCACTTGTGCCACTACTGTGACATCGTGCCCTTATTATAGATTAGTTAGCAATTTTTATGAAACGACGAGAATAAACAAACAATAATATAAATAATTTATTTGCAAAACTCAAAAGTAAACCTTAATAAAGAGTAATCGTAATAATTGGCAAGTTAATAATTTAGCCCTAGTCCCTTTAAAATTTGTGGACATTCGACAGGTGTCTTCAACAGGTGTTCACTGAAAATTGTTTAAATATAAATATGTGACTCAGTTTGTTTCCATCACTTAATAAACAATATACTTAATTGGAAAATACCTAGTAATAATTTTACCACTTGTCTTAACAACTAGCTACCGAGTGTTGCGCGTTATTCGCGATTAATTATTACCTACCAGTCAACATTTCAGCTTGTCCTTATCAATTTACTGAGGTAATTAAACGCTTACTTATAATAAACATGTTTATAGTAAATATGTTCACGTATATAAAATATGTTTCTACATTTAGATAATGTTCGTCGCAACTTCGCAGTGCAATGAATTATTCGCACACCGTAGCAAAATACAAGTGTTCCAGAGGCAGTCATTTTCGTAAAAATAATAATACATAGGTACTTAATAATAAACTGTAAACACGCGCTTACCTACAACTCACGAACCTACTACGTACCTACTTACTAAACTTTATGTTACTTTATTATTTCTGAGTAGCGCATAATCAAATGACATTGCATTGGCCTGTCGCTGTCCTCGAGACTAATTTTGTACTACCCTCCCGTGCGTAACAAAGAAATTATCACTACCTATCTGTATAATAAATTCGTATTAAAGTGTTTCCATATTCATTGACAGACATAGTATGAATAGCAATATTATTCAAAATTGGATAGAGCAAACTTATTTGTTGGCGAGCGCTGTGATTGTGACAAAGATTCGAAGTAACCGCTTTTCCTATTTGCGGAACCTATTAGTGCTTCTAACATCTTTAGCGAGATGCTAACGGTAACGTCTGTCGTGTATACTTTAAATTGTACTAAATGAAACAGCCGTTACGTGGTGGCAACAACGACCAACTCACAAGACTTACTGTTCCGAAGAAAAGACAGTTCCACTTAGTTATGGACTGGTTCAGGTAAATAATTGAACAAGAAATGTTGGCGGGAACATAGCACCTAGAGCCTTGGTTACACACTGACACTACTAACTTATTCAAAAACTGGTTTGAAGTTCATCTTACTTGTACAGGGTTGTGAACTAATGACTATTCAGAACAAGAAAATCGATATGTTATGATTATGAATAACCTACATACTGCCCCCTAAACGCAGCAAGTAGGTTCACATCTGACAAATATTTGCCGAAGCCTTGAAACTGAAACAATATAGTAATAAAAGACGTGTTTTAACTATAATTATATCGCTATTTGTAGAAGATTGGGTATTATTCAACTAAGTAAGCACCTAATACAGCGGGAACATTAATTAAATTAACCACTATTATTTTTATTAAACGATAATAATATGAATAACCTAACCATTGTATTTACAAAATATTTGGTCAGACTGCTTTGTAAATGATGTACATATTCACGTTTTCACATAAAGTCCAAAGAAAAGTGAAAAAACTTATGACATTGACAAAAATATTGCCATCAGCAAATGTCACAATTGATAATGATGGCCCATAAAACCAAAAGGTATTTTTATATTTTCATGAAGGTAGTTAGGGATATTAAAAACGCTCGTATATAGCTGCTTATTTACCTATGTATATAAAAATGACCCGATATTATCTACGACACAATCGTGCATTCTAACATCAGATAACGACTTTTATTTGACGTGTAATTCTGTTTACGATCGCAATAATGATCTTTTTGACTGTTCCCGATAGCATTGACTTCACGTTTTTTTTTGTTCAATAAGATACTCATATTTATACAGAAGAACTGTTTAATGACTACCTACTCAAAATCCAAAATAATACCTTTTTTATCGAAAACTTTAATTTTCAAGTGAGCTAACTTTGATGTGTTTGGTTTCGGCTTTCGGTCCAAATAGGTTTCGGTTTCGGCAAACAACCTAAGACCACATAGTGATTCATAATGGGAAGTGAAGAACGAGGCTCCATCACAGGGCGAATGATTACTTCATTGCTCAAGGTTTAACACAAGGTAAAGAATCGATCTATTGCCCAGAATCTAGTTTCGCATTATGGTGTGAAACTAAATTTTACTACAAATCACTTACTAAAGCCATTAGCAGGCATTGATTTAGCAGAATCATTATGGATCAAGCTCACAGTATTTAGAAATCCGACTCAAGGATATAAGCGTGCAATGAATTAAACCAATAAGTTGAAGAGAAATTTCGATTCCTTAGTTCCAAACTTCTAATCGAACAAATCATTAATTAAGTAAAGTGTATATCTATGTGACCTCTTCGACCCACTTGAAGTACGTAAGCCCTGCAAGGAAAGGTTACCTTGGTTAGATTCAAGCAAGTCGTGCAAAGTGTACCTACTTAGGGCAGTTATTGTTGAAAATAATTAATGAATACCTAGGATAACATCTGCTCCTAATAAATTGGTGACACGTTCGCTTCTTAGAACTTTTAGACAAGACACTGATTGATGATGATGGGCAGAATATCGTAATTACGTTCAGACTAGACTGGCTGACTAACTGGAAGCATGCCCTCATCATTTATGTTCTGAACGTTGATGGTAATTCAGGGGCGCACATATCACCTCTATATATTCTGGACACAAATGTCCAAACATCGTTAAACATGTGTAGCGAACGCCTCAATATGTCTGCGACGTGTAGCACTTTTTTTTGTAGCAGGCAAACGCGGTAAAGAGAAACTTCCTCAGAGGAAGTTTTCAGGATGACATTTTCGTGTACGTGAGGTTCTGTTGGACCCATAATTTCCATCGAGGAAATGGGCAGCACCAGTATAATTTGTAAGTGTAGGCTCACTAACTCGTTTCAAACATGAGAACGGAGGAAGTTAATTTATTAGGATCGCACTAAACCTTGCCTCGGTCCAAGGCATTAGAGACACAACAAATTTCGAAACCACAAAAAAAAATCCGAACGATGTTGAGGTCGGTTTCCAGTCTAACCTCTGCCTCTCTGACCTCCACAACCCAGTTACTGGCTAACACGACACCCCGTGGAGAGACTGGTTATCACACTTTTGGGGGTCTGACTACCCGAAGAGACTGTCAAAGATTACCGACCGCGGTTAGCGCAGCTTAACCTTCGATGGACCCGTGTGCTGTTATAATTTAGCCATAAGCCCTCCGAACCAACAAAAAACAGTAACAAATTTTCCAAATAAATAGGAAAACCCTGGCACTTCCATTGGTAAAACAATCAATCTGTCAATGCTGGACTGGCTGCCCACTCCAGCTTAGATCTGAGGCTTACACCCTTAGTTCGAACAGATTGAATCTCTATTGCGGAGCGAGTAACGCTTTACTTCTAAGACGAATATCGACTGAAATTCTTAGGCCTATTGAGATATTCGTATGACAACCGGGCCCGACAAGGAGTTAAGGCCTACATTACATAGCCACGAAAAACCCTCGAAGGGGGAAAAAATAAGACACTCATCCTTAAAACGTGGCAAGCGTAGCTCATAATCACAGGTTAGTCCAACCAATGTGCTTCTATTTATCAATGAGCCATTGAATGCTACTAAATAGCCTTTTATGATGAATTGAGGAGTGTGATCACAAAAATAAAATAATGGTTTATTCATTTATCACGGAAAAGGCCTAGAAATAACTGCCATGGTATTACGTTTACCATCACATAATGTCATCCGCGTTTGATAATTATCCGCGATCAGTTATAATAATGTCTAATTATTTGAAATACACTAATGGTCTCATATTGAGGATGTTCCGCAAATTATGATGATTAAACTATTCAGCAGATTTTATTAAATGATTTGCATTCATATTTCATAATCAGGAGTTTTTTTTTGTCAATTGATGATATATGATATGATCTACTAAATTTGATATTCATTGTTAATACAGCATTTTACTGAAACCGCTCAAACTTTTTTATATAAATTAATAACATGAATAATGTAATGAGACACGTCATTACTTTACTTAAGTATCAAGAAAATGGGATCTTTTATTCATGATATAATTTGGAAAATGTCCTATAACACTTTGCCTTCAGGGGTTTTTCTTTTACTATGAAATATTTCTAGAAACTTATTTCAGAATAATTACCTACAACGGCTACAGCTCACATTGAGTCATCACCTTTGATTGAAGATCAGTGCGTTTTTTTTTGTTTTAGAATTTTCTTACTAACTCTACTCACTGATTTGCTCGTGAGCATTGCTCGTGAGGATAAGTATTACCGAAAAGGACCAAAAGAATATTCTTATGATATATTAATTGGTTCCCGATATTTTTACTAATCCTAAAACGCACTAATCAACAGGCTGGGAGATTGTCCCGTGTTGTAATATATAGGGTGACTGGTAATTAGTGACCGATACATAAACACGTGATTGTACTCATGATAACAACAACTTTTACTATGGGACCAAACCTGAATTCGCGAAAAAAAAAACTGCTGTTCAGTACCTACTACCTACATTTTGACCAGTTATGCGAACATAAATGACTGAACAGCAGATTTTTTTTTTTCACAATATCAGGTTTGGTCCCATAGTAAAAGTTGTTTGTTATCATGAGTACAAGCACGTGTTTAAGTATCGGTCACTAATTATCAGTCACCGTATATGTAAGGATATAGCACAATTGACTTCATTCAAATCAGAGCCAAAACTGATGACAAATGGAAGGTGCTGCCCCGAGCTGTACAATAGCTGCCATAAGCCCCGCCCATTTATCCCCACTACCGTTTAAATCATAACATATATTAAATTTATTTGTCAAAAACACGTGTAGGTTTACAATTAGTTGTAACGATTACAAAAAAAGAAGTTTCAACATGTTTTGCCTAGAAAAGCGTGCAAATATAATGCTGGACGAATTCACTACTTTTAATGACTGTTAGTTTACTAGATAATAGTTTTAAAATGCATAGCATAACCAGCCTACAATGTTCCCACTGCTGGGACACGGCCCTCCTCTGTGAGAAGGAATGGGCCGTAATCCACCACTGCGGTCTAGTGCGAGATGGTGGATGTCATATATCTTCGAATTATCGGATTTAGGACATGCCGGTTGCATGAAGGTGTTTTTCTTCACTGTTTTGAGAGCAGTAGTAATGAAATCATTTACACAAAGTAGAGTGCCTGTATGGGTTGGAATCCACAACCTACACCCCCGTAAGTCGCAGCAATTACAATAGACTGTTACCACTGCTCTCTCTGTTTAAAATACAATCTCACTCAACTGAAATTACCTCATCCTTACAACATGTTACAGTTCATTTGAAGCCCATTGCACGTTACATATGGACTCAAATCAAAATGCAAGGAGGTCATCATCTCCCTAGCCTTTTCCCAACTATGTTGGGGTCGGCTTCCAGTCTAACGGATGCAGCTGAATACCAATATTTTAGCAAGAAGGTAGCATGGAAAAAAAAAACGAAAGTGAAGTCAAAATATAAAAAGAATAGTCAAAAAGGAGTATATACAAACCTATTGAGGTTTTTGTGATGTTTATGTTTGTATTTTGTTTTTTTGTTCATAATTAATAAACAACAAAAAATAATAAAAAAAGTAAAACTAAAATCAAGCTTACACGAGTCTTCACTTCCACACTATCTACATATATCTATGTATGTACAGCCAACTGTAAATATGTAAAGTAACAGTAAAAAAAAAACAAATTGTATGTACTGAGAGGTGGTCAAGTATCAGAAACTTCGCTGAGTGGATTCACCGGACATTGACCAAGTTCCACAAGTTTACCATTCCATCATCTATTGATACTTGTTGTTTTGAATATCCAATTCACTTCTAGTGGCCAAACAATCGCCTTGTTATAAAAGAATGTTATGTAAACAACGCCGGCTACTACCGACCAACTCTCAAAACATGTGCCACAGTAAGATTTTTCCTCGGTACATACTTATTACCTTTACTCACAAGTGAAATGTTAACAGCCCCTCGAGGAAAACAATAAACTTTAAAATCCGATTTAATTAATTTTGTACGTAATTATAATTTCTAATGTAATTTATACCGTTTCGTATCGTTAACTACAATACAATGTATTTACAGAGTGAGACTTTGAGCTTAAATCCAAATTAAACAATAATAATTGCGCCTCAATTGTATTGATGGGTGTAGAAATCCCACTAATGTTTTATACATGACGTATTCATGTAGGTGAATTTGATTGGAATTCATCAAATTTGCATTATTTCAAAATGGTCGGCTGCGGTAAAGTAGCTCAATTATAACCAGGGAGCTATGTCAAAGGACAAATACGGAACCTTAATAGGTAGGTGTAACAAAGATAAAGAAGATAACACAATCTGAGACTTCCTTGTGAAGATAAAGCCTGAAGTTGTGTATTTTAAAATAGACGACATGAAGTTATTGAAACGAGGGCAATCGATACAATATGACGATATGTGGGCTAGATAGTGAAATGAATAGATATTTTTATGTTGGCTGGTGGTGACCGTGTCATTAGGGGTGGGGTGTCCTTGAAACTATTGTCAGGGTCCACACGAATACCAGTCGATGTGTTACATTACCCCATATTGACGGACGAGGGGGAAATGCGCTTCGGAAAGCGTAATTACAATGCATAACACTTATTAGTTTTGTTTGCTATTTTGTGGACTTTACTGACATGCAAGTGCCTTTTGTTATGTGAAAATTAATTATTGTTGTGTGTCTATGTTTGCCCAGTGTCATTATTTCCAACTAGTTTTCGCCGGCGGTTTCACTCGCATCGTAGGGGAATTATACTCCATTTGCCTGGATATAAAGGATCCTATGTATGGGTTTACCTAGGATGTACCTAGTGTACTTGTGTGCCCAGTTCCATGCAAATACGTTCAACTGTGCGATTGAGTAACAAACAAATACAATACTAGTAAAGATGATTATTTTTTGTCATTTTAAATTACGGTGGTTCTGTTTTATAGTACCTACTGCGCACATGCAGTGCATTGGCATTTTATAACGGACCAACGACCGCTGAGAGTGATTGCGCCTAAAATTCACGAAAGTTTGCTGCGTTCGCGATTTAGTTTCTAAAAATGTAAACAAATACGGTTTTCTTTTTCGAAAAACAACTTTGAGCCATCACATACAGTTCGCGATACAACTTCAAAAAAAATTATGAAATGTCAATACAAGTATTCCATTCCGAAAGTTAATACTCGTTTAAGTGGTAATAACATAAATTGGAAACAAGTATTTGAATAGACTTTATGAGCACAGGAGACGTCAATAATTATAAGATATGGTAAGGTGGTAGTAAGATATCGTTTTGATGTCAAATTGAGAAAAAAGAACTCTTGCTTCTTTCTGTCTGGGCTGCGGAAGGTTTTATTTATTTCAAAGATCAACTTTGAGTGTTGCACAATCCCCCACAACTAAAATTGTGACTTTGCAGTTTAATTTTGCACTTATGACATGAAAATGATGAACAAAAGGGATTCAAGTTTCAATAATTTTGTATCATATTATTTTAAATTAAAAGAGTTTCCGAGGAATTTTTGGCTGTTTTTTTCCATAGGTACCTATCTGCTACGCTTTGAAATGGGCTATGGCTTCATCTTCCTGACTGACCGTCCCCTTGACAATTCAAAAGTGCCCTGTAGGTTTATTAGAAACTAGCTGCGCCCCGCGGTTTCACCCGCGTAAGTTTCTATCCCGTGGGAATATCAGCATGAAAAGCATCCTATGTTTTAATCCTGGTTATAAAGTATCTGTGTGCCAAATTTCATCCAAATCCGTTCAATAGTTTTTGCGTGAAAGAGTAACAAACATCCATCCATCCTCACAAACTTTCGCATTTATAATATTAGTAGGATAGGGTAGGGTAGGGTGCTTTGAATATAACAGAATTAATTTTGAATATAACAGAGTCTTGATTGTAGAAAAGAGACTGCAGCTGCTGCGCAAGGACTAACAACAGTCCTTGCGCTTTACTAACATATATCGATATCAACAATATTAATAAGTTAGCCAAGCGCCGTGATAGATATATTCATAGTTTTTATGACTACGTCTTATCATAATCTGTAATTATGATAAGACGTAGTCATTTATCTATATATCATATTTCATTAACTTGCGTAGCGGCTTATAAAATATACCCTAAATTATTCTGTATTAGTATTAATATTAGTACAATATTCAAGACACAATGTTTTTTTTTTAATATTGTTGATTACAGTACCTATTGACATTATGCATGGTTGTTCGATCGGTCTTAACACAAATAGTATCTAAGTATATTACCTTGGAATAGTGATGAAATAAACATAATTAAGATATAAAATTAAGTAATGTACGTTTAAATTAAAAACATGTCTCTATTTTAATTTGTCACTGTCATATATCAGACATGTTTGCGCTTCTGAAACAAATGTTGAGACGTTGGTCGAACTGTTGTTCTTTTCATATGACCGACGTATCTATTGCTTACAACAAATAAATAAATTCACAGGTGTCTACTTCTTGTTTTAATACTTCCGTGTTTAAAATTAGTTAAGAATTCCTGAACGCTTATTTCCTTACCTTGTCCCAATTAATTCTTAGTCCCGTATGTGTCATCAAGCCGCATGTTAATCTATTGGCTATAAAGACCTCATAATTGGTAACGTAAAGTCCGTCCAGAAATAACAAGAGGCTAATAATATCTTGTCAGTCTAGAAATAAAAATGCTTTACAAAAAAACTATCTGTATCAAATTATGATGAGCTAGCTCTTAATTTAGCGAGCGTTAAATTAACAAAAACTATTAAGATATTATCAAGTCACTTGAATTAAAAGAGATCTAGGAAAAAATACCAAAAACATAGCAGAAGGATAATTTAGGGAAGCTTCGGTAACGATATGGAGAGACTACTGTTTATTGCAGTAAGTATCTTTCATAGAAACTATGTATCTTTAGAAATTAAACTGACGACCTTTGACCATATTTTATATTCGCTAGATAAAATAAAAATAGACGACACGAAATGATGAAGTAAGCAGACTAAAGGAATAATCTTAAAGATCAAACATGTTTACAGCAGTATTTGCGAAATGGAGAAAAACCAAACTTGAAACACTTGAAAGCCGAAACCGGAATCGATTATTGGTATCTGTCTTTGTTTTGGCCGAAACCGATTATTTAATTTCAATGATTACATGCGTAGATTGATGCTCATACTAGCTAGTTTGTTACGTTTTCATCGCTCGCTGCACAAATGCCTGCATTGCGAAATTTTTGTGTATTGAGTGGTCGATCTCGATTCCTTCCCATTAATTATAGAGCTCAAGAGCTAGTGTCAATTACTATATCACAAAAGGCTATGAGTATTGTCTTTAGATTCAGTGAATTCGGAAGCCATAGTTTTAATATACTCTGATTTTTTGTGGCATGACAGTGAGGCACGATCGTGGCAGACCACGTAGGGGATGGCGGTTCGAGCTGGATAGGTTTCGTCCAAATTAGGGAGCGTTCAAGTATTACGTAACGCAATTTTTGAAGATTTTAGACCCTCCCTCCCCCCCATGTAACGCACCGTAACGTTTTTCTGTAGCCCCCCCCCCCCCTCCCCCACCCTAAACGTTACGTTACATTTAAGTGACCATTAAAGTCACAATTATGTTGAACAAAGTATATAATACCTTTGTTATTGTATTAATTGCGTTTGCAGTAATAATAAACAAAAGCAAAGATTTTTAAGTTATATGTTTTTATTTAGTCATTTAAAATCAAATAAGTGTAGGTTACGTTAAGACTATGCCGACCGCACAGTGGCACAGTGGAATGAAAATACAGAAATTTTTCTGCATTTTCATTCTAAATTGGATGAAATAACCAAACAAACGATGAGGGCGCCACTGTGCGGTCGGCATAGTCTTAAAACACAATTCAATTGCAATTACTGCTCCTCTGTCCACGGGTTTGCTAGCCACTCAGACTCTTTTATTACTGGTATTCGGAGAGCAGACGAAGAAGGTTCCGGTATTGTTAAACCACTTGCATCAACTTCGTCTTCATCGAGCCAATCGGCATCCTCAGACAATTATGCTTCACTATGGCGCACAATGCAGAGCAGCTCATTTGCCCTTCTGGCAGCATGTCGCTGTGGCCGTACTATATTTTCACGAGGGTTTTGGATAGTCTTGCCATGCACATAACGACTGTGCGTTTGCACACTCTTTTGGGATGTGAAATAGATCCCACAGGTTGTAAGTACATAAGTATTCTGTTCTTGAGATCGGATTGTACAAAAATAAAAGTAACATACAATACAATCCAGGGATTCCCCGTAAAACATAAACGAAAGGGTTGCGCATTTGGAAGATTCTAATTCCCTAGTTTTATAAAAAAAAAATGTTATGTAACGCGTTGTTTAAATAACCCCCCCTCCCGCCCTTGTAACGCTCCGTAACGTTTTACAAGACCCCCCCCCTCCCCCACATTGCGTTACGTAATACTTGAACGCTCCCTTAGAAGGAGGATGCGCAAGCTTGCGAAAGATGGAAGGAGTGGAGGAAGGTCTTTGCCCAGGAGCGGGAAAGCGTAGGCTGGTAAAAAATGACGCAAAAACTGTTTAAGTGACAACACTCATCATTACATTCTTGTAACAAGTCTGGATCTCATAAGGATACAAACAAGTCTGCCTAGCAGTACCTAATCTAGCCATAAACTCTGTCCCTCGTAAAATGGTCTCCAAATGTTTTTTTTTAAAAGAATTATTTATGAAAATACATTATATACATTTTTTATTGGCTATTTTATAAAATAAAAGTTAAAATCATTCAAAGTGTCCCTCCCTTTGCTTTGACATACTTATTCAATCTATCCGGTTACTCGTCTATCGCCGCTCGTACTGTTTCTAGAGGTATCGATGCTGCTGCTGCCGCCAAATTACGCTTCAATGACGGAGTGAGGCTTCGAGCATGTTTTCTCCTCTAAAACTTCCCAGTCGGTAGTCCAATGGGTTGAGGTCGGGGCTTCCAGAGTGCCAATCTTCGAAGGCAATAAAATCGGGTAAATTGTCCTTTAGCCAACGCTGCGTGGTTCGCGCTTTGTGCGGCACACAACGCGCGAACGTGCCGAGTCCTGTTGAAATATCCAATGCTTATTGGAAAATAGCGCTTGGCTTAACTACAGGTTCCAAAATATCTGTCTGGTAGTTAGCTGCTTTGGTTTTTACTCCTTGTTGACAAAAATGAAGATTAGTGACTCCCTCGTACGACACGCCCCACCAAACCATGACTGAGGTCGGCGTCTTGAGAGCTGTGTGTATAGACCCTGTCATTTTGGCGGTTAATTTTTTCCTCTCTCATCCGTAAAATAGGATTTTTCGATATCCGTTTTTTGCGTGCTGCTGCCAACCTATTTGCTCTGGTAACTCTGATACTGCGTAAAGCAGCTGACAAGCGATGTCCAGTAGTTCGTCGATAAGCGCCAAGCTTTAGATTTTGTTTAATGATGAGAAACATGGTCCTAGCTGGAATTTACATTTCTCTGGCCATGATTTTCGGCGAATTAGTTCCCCGACGGTTTTGATCGCTTCTGGCGTCCTTGAATCACGTGGGCGGCCGCTCCTAGGTCTGTCATTGACAGAAGACATCTCGGATATCGAATCTTTTGATAGTACGATAGACGAACTTTCTTGTTATACCGAGCCACTTTAAGAGGTTGAAAATTTAGACTGGCGTTTTGTTACACTTATGAAGCGCTATTACTGCGTCACGATTCTCTGCGACACCCCACTACATATTTCTGGGATTGATGAGACCAAGTATGGTTTTATAGAAGAGCCTACTTATATCGATTTTTATATCGATATTCCATTTTTAAAGGCAGGGACAATTTATGGCCAGACTAGGTATAACGAGTGTTTTTTTATAGCTCCATACTATACAATACTTGTATACTTAGTCTGGCCATAAATACTGTTACAATTAAAAATAAGAAAGATATTACATTTGAGTTTGGAATCTGTTATTTTTATTCGATTGTTGTGTATATGATTGTTCAATAACCAAGTATAGTCCTTCCAACAAGACTCGGCGCCGGGTCATAAAGCTCGGTCCACGCAGTCTTGGTTGGAAGTGAACGTTTCGGACTTCATCAGAGTTGAAGACTGGCCGTCGTCTAGTCCCGATCTTAATCCGCTGGATTATGATTTATGGTCAGATTTAGAGAGTACGGCTTGCTCTAAACGCCACGATAATTTGGAGTCCCCAAAACAATCCATACGATTGGCAGTGAAGAATTTTCCCATGGAAAGAGTGCGTGCTTCTATTGATAACTGGCCTCAACGATTAAAAGACTTTATTGCAGCCAATGGAGACCACTTAGAATAAGCTTTTTATATTTTAATTTTTTTTATATTTATGTATTAAACTAACACACTTTAAAAGTAATAAATATTATTTGCAATGAAAAAAAAATTTTTCCTTCGTGACAATATTTATGGCAAGACTAGGTATAAAGGAATAAAGCTACTTATTAAGACATTCTGGAAGTCACAAGTAAGAATTTAAAGAAGTCTCCTTCGCAGCTCAGTCAGCGTGTTCCTTTGTACCTCTAGACCTAATGAGGAACAAAACAAGTCCGCCTCGTTGTAAAACAAACATGTAGGACCACACTCTATAACCATTGCATAGTTTATACACATAACTTACCTGGCTGTACTTCATGAAGTAAGGTAAGAAACAGGTCTGCCTTGTAGAGTGAACCTTGTTGTTAACCGCCATAGTGATCCATACAACACTGACGACCGTGACTACACACGGCGAATAAACCGCAGTTTTTCACGGCAAGAAAAACGTGTGTACAAAGGGCCTAAGGGTTACGAATTTTCTGTTTCCAGGCCAAGCTCAATTAAGGGCGGAAAAATTATTATTTGCAAAATTTTATATGAACTTATGTTTCTTGGCCACAAGTTAGCCTTGACCCAGAAATGCGTGCATAAAGTTGAAAACAAGTAAAGCCACATAACCCACCTCTCTGGATCTCATAAGGAAGCGAACAAGACGGCCTCGCAGCACTGCAAGTGTGTTCTTGTCCAGCTCCACAGAAGTCCCTGACAGTGACTGCACCAACACTTGCCAACGCGTCAGTGACGTTTCAAGAAGGCGGATGTCCTTTTTGTCAACCCTGTAACATAATATTGATATTCAATATAGGATGGATAGTCTTTTGAAGTGACTCATTGGGCTAGTGGTTACAATCGCAACTACTGAGCATGAGGTCCTGGGTTTGTTTCCCGGATCGGGCAGTGTTATTGGATTTTTCCATCAGAAATTTCTCAGTGCCTGCTTAATGGCAATAGGCTCGCCTTGTATTACATGGGACATAAACATAACTGGGGAAATGTGGGTGTATTATAAGCATACCTCTGCTTAACCTTTCCGAGCATACAGGCGTGATATTATGTTATGTTGGATACAGGGCAAACAAACACATAAGTTAGGTCATTCTTGATACGTAAAATACGTGCTTGGACTTGGAGATCCGGACAGTAACCCATTATACAATACAATAGGTTGTTCTCAGAAGTCTACCTGCCTGTATAATACTAGACACTGACTGATAGACACTGTACGAGAAAACGACCCCAAATTTTTTTAAATATTTGAGAGTTCTGCCACATACCTGTTAACCACTCATAAGGTTTATGTACAACATAAACCATTTATTTCACAACAAAGTACATTGTATTGCTGTACTAAATATTCCTTTACTTTGCAGACTGAACTAAATACCAAGTTCTAAAAAAAATATGATATTTAAGGCGTGTTAACATACAAGTAAAATAAGTACCTGTCAGCTAGCTGCATTTCAATATCTGTGCCATCTTCCTTGTAGTCTGGCAACTCATTGTCATTCATTGTCTCTTCAGCATCAGAGAATGTCATCACTTCCGATGCGGCTGGAATATTGCAGCAGAATTTTAGAAATAGGCGAAACTGGCGAAATGTGGGTGTACAAGTACATCTCTACCTGACCCGGAGGCGGTTAAAGGCGTAATAATATGTTAATGTTACAAATTATCATAGAGGTTTCTCAGAGTTTGTTTTTTAGAAATATTTAGCTATAGCTATGGTCAATCGCATCATCTTTCCTTTTCACCAACTATTTTGGGATGAGTTACAGTCTAACCGAATGCAGCTGATTACCTTCCCATTCTGTCTCATAATAACAAATACATGTTGATGTTGTTGTAGATTAAAAAGCTAGGGCAGCTTATATTTGGTACAGAAACTATTATTTCTCTATTTTTATTTAGTTTTCAAACAAATCTAAACTGTTAATTATACAGTTTTGGTATTTTACTTATGACTATAGAGGTGTGAGGAACGGAGTGTAGTTTCACTCATACTCTATAGATAAGCGAGGATCCTCCGACCATACGGGTGTTGTGTCGGGCGGGCAACTGCCCAATGATTCATCTTGGGCCGTTGTATGTATGCTAGTTTACTACTTACACATTATGGAATGCAATAAAGTATTGAAAAAAGTATAAAAGTATTGCGCGGTAAACTTTGCTTGCGAGATGCAGGATTTTGTGACGTCAGTATGACGCGTTGTTTGCATGTGGCGTTGTACATGACTATTACAAATAAATACTTTTCCACATAAATCTCTGAAAAAGTGTAAATTTCAAGGATTTTACAGTCTTACTTTTTGGCAATGGTTGTACAGTCTGGTTTGGCAATAGGTGATACTGTTTCAGGAGCTGCCAATGTGCCAACAAAGTCTTAGCATTCCGTGATGGATAGAATACATGTGGATTCTGGTCCAACAACTCTTGAAATTTTTCCAGTGGCGGGAGAGATGACTGTAATCAAGATAAAACTTCACATATACTTCATATAAATAATATTTTCACACTAAACTTCGAAGGTTCGGTTTCAGTTTCGGCCATAAAATCCGGTTTCGGCCGTAGTTCATTAGTATCTTAATTATTACCTACATGTTATTATTAAAACTTTGTTTCTCATTAAGTGATTATGTAAATCTTTAGAGAAATAAATTATATTTTAAGCCATCCTGGCCAAAATGTGGCCCAACCGAAACTGGCGTATGTTTATGAGCTGTCAATTTTGATAGAATATGAACTACTGATAGAAAGACAGACAGCTTAGACTTACTAATGCAGTGCCGTTTTCACCCTTTTTGTACAAACCCCAAAAAAAAATATGTGTTTACTTATAAATAGAAGTAATTTAGGTTCTTAGAGCAGACATGCTGCTTTTAGTATGAGTGAGTAGGGATTTATCCGCTTTCTGGAAGGTTGATACTAGCTCTAAGGGCTACAGCAGATGCATCTTAGCAACTGTGCATTCGGTCACAACAGGAAAATCAAACATTTCTGCATCGGGTTCGGTAACTGGTTCAACAATTGCGTTTTCTGACAATGTAATTTGTTTGGCGGAGATATAAAGCATAGTTGATGGATATATCGAGCTTCCAGAAAGCGATATTATGTTATGTTATGAAGGACAGTCAGTTATGAAGGACTAAGTGCGGAAACCAAAACCCATAACATAGAACATAGAACATAGAAGCGTTTAAATTGCTGATTGCTAATGCTAAAATTATGCAGTGTAAAAAGTTGTATTGAGTATATGAAAATTTACTAAATCGCTTAATGCAAAAGCTAAGGGCCTTATAACAGTGGCGATATGCAAGCGAGTTCAAAGCGAGGCGAATGCGCAGCGAGCTCGCCACGAATAGTGCCGTCGACGCAAGTTAGGGATAATTTTTCAATGGTCATTTTGAAATTTTGTTATTTTTTTATACATAATCTTGCAAAAATACTTTTACTCTTCGAATAAAAGAAATCTGATGATTGCAAAATCAGCCTAACTAACTTTATGTTAACTTCTAGTTTCGGTTCCGGCCGAAACTAGTACAGGCTGAAAGTCGTGTTTCGAATGGACACTATGACATAGTATTATTATAATAGCATCCCCGACCGATTTCGGTCACTGTGGCCAATCTCAACAGATTAGCCGGGTACGCAGGCGATATTATAGTGCTCAAGTGTGCGCGCAGACACAGGTGCACTCCCTCTTCCCTCGCTCTCATGGTCCGATGGGATGGCAATCCAACACGACCGGAGAGAGATCAGGCATAGGACCAACGGCTTATGGTGCTTTCTGAGGCACGGGAGTATCACACCACCAACTTCCAAACTCCGGGCTATTACTAAGAAATTCGTAATGGAAAAACTCAAACCCAGGAATCGAACCCAGGACCCCACGCTCAGCAGTCGCGCTTGCAACCACGAGACCAATGGGGCATCCACTAGTATTATTACATAGATGAGGAAGGCAGAGAACAGGGTGTAATAGCGCAGCCTGGGAGAGGCCTATGTCCAACAGTGGACTGCAATAGGCTGAGTTGGTCAATTGATTGAAGTATAATTTGATGCCAATTGTAGCCCAGCAGTGGGTTGTGGATGATGATGAAATAATAACTTACAGGAACCATTGGTATTGTGGCAAGTAATTCTTCTTCAGCATTAGAGTACAGTGCTTGTTGCTGCACCAACGCTACCAAGTCTGGATGCAAGTTACGCATAGCTGCAATAGCCACTCGTGATATTTCCGCATTATACAACAGGGCATACCAACGAGACTGCAGCTCACTGACTGTAAAGCGGCAGGAGAACTTCACTCCTCGGTGCACTATGCGCAAGTCATTGGTCTGAAAATATATGAAATAACATATTTACTGTTAAAACTGAACCAGCAAATTTATTTTTGTAGATTTTTTAAAAGAGTATATTATAATAAAAAGAGTTTACTTTTATAAAATCCTTAACACTATTAAATTTTCAATGATAATTTCATGACAATGAATGTAGATACATCCTTACCTGTTGCACACCTAGTATCAATGCAAGATCATCTGTAGGCTTCCAACGTCCTAGATCTTTGGTCGATAGGTGACTCAGATGGCCTTTACGACGAATCTTGCGACCAAAGCTCCCTCCAGCTGAAACTTTGCTGGATGCCCTGCGACGCTCTGGAGCCGGGAGCACGGCGGGCGTGGGCGCGGCGGATAGAGGAATCTCTTGGCTGACTTGGCTCGTATACGACTGTGTGCGCATTCTTTTGTCCCCTTTCCCGAGTGACGACCCAGGCAAACCACTGTATTCCACCAATTCATCGTCAAAGCGCCTACGTTTTATTGATCTTGATGAACTGAAACGTGAATAGAAATTCCTATTACAATCACATTCTAGTTTTCTCCTGTTTTTCTTAGATCTAACACAAAGTACCTGCGTCTTTTATTGTCGTCTGGCGTATTATGAAATGGAGATCGCGTAGTGCTTGGATATTCATTGCTGTCCGAAGCATTCGACGGTGTGGCTGGGAATTCCATTGTTAACTCTTTAAACGCATTTAGCAATATTTTACAACTAATTATTTATTTCAGTCACAATCACAATTTGTGCTTTTTCGGCAACAAATAATTTTTTTTTTTTTTTTTTTTTTTTAATTCGCCCAATGGGCAGGCTAAAGTCTTTCGACCATACCGCCTCGTCTTTCGTGTAGAATTTCTTACGTGGTAAGTGTAAACAATAATGTCTTTCGTTTATATACTCATTATATTATTTATTTCATTTATTATGTCTTTCGTAGTTATTCCGTATTTTTATAATTAGTCATTTTATTTTTGTCTTATGTCAAATCCAGATTATACGTCATTTAGTGTCAATGTCAAGCTAGTTAAACTTGAACACTGTAAAACATTTTGCATGTTTTCGTCATTCGTTTTATTCTTCCATTTCCAGTATTTTCGAGCTATCTCCTCATGTACCTAGTTATTTATTTTATTTACATTTTTCATGAATTATACCTAAACTTAGTAAGTACCTACCTATTACTATTTATAACGAATACCTAATAAAAATGAAAATGAATACACAAAAATCCAATACGTAACTAAATATCATTTACAGTCTCTACTATAAATTTGTACAAGTATAAATAAGTTGAGACATTCATAAGTAGCTCCTGAATGCATTGCGGGACCTTGTCAGGCTTCTTATAAATTTTAAGCAGCTCATCCGACAACACAAGGCGCTGAATGTTGAAAGACGAGCACTCAAAGAAGATATGATGTAGTGACTGAACTTTTTGTGATTGACAATACTCACAGTTAGGAGAATTGACCATTCTAAGGCGATGAAGATGATAATTTAAACGACAATGACCAAAACGCATACGACTGATAATTGAATAGAATTTTCTATTTATGAATTTGTCATTCTTGCAGAACCAAGGTATGGAGTTTATTTGAACATCTAAGGTAGCAAACCAAGTACCTTTATTTCCAACTTGAGTGCACCGGTATGAATGTCTTCCCCACTCTTGACACATGCGTTGTCTTAAAAGACTAACTGCATCTGTAGGTGGTATAGAAACATCCATATCGGGGTCAGGATTGGGAATTAATTCCTCTAAATCAACAATTTTTTTGGCCAAATAGTCTACCTTTTCATTCCCTACAACACCAATGTGTGAAGGCACCCACACAAAACTAACTACTATATTTGATTGATATAATTCCACCCATAACTGTTTTATTAAATAAATTATATAATTAGTGTTAGCATTTAATTTGTTGTTTGCCAAGTTTTCCAGAACACTCATGCTATCACTTACGACAATCCATTTATTATGTCCTGAATTATAATTTTCAATATGTTTCAAAGCACTGAAAATAGCAACAGCTTCAGCTGTAAAAATACTTGAATTTTTGTCAATTTTTCGACCAATGCCTATATTTGAAGTGGGCTCATATATGGCAAAAGACACAGCCCTATCATTCTTCGAACCATCTGTATAAACAAATTTATGATCTGACCACTCTGATAACATTGCATTTACTTCCTCTTTTGTGGACAAGTCCTTTTTTTTCTTTAAAATTATATTAATAGCAGGAAATTTACCAATAAAAGTTCCTTCATAGCAAGGCAAAATATGTTTGGATTGATGGATATTCAAATTTTGAATAAGATTTACGAAACTTTGAAGAGCTTGTAGCATAAAAATTGGTTTAGAAACTGAAGGAGTAATTGAATGTAACAAATTTACCAAAAGACTGTTACTAGATACACTATAAAGTTTTAGTATAAATCTTTCTTTTAAGTAATTAAATCGAATGCTTAATGGTGGAACATTACAATCAATCTGCATTGCATTTATAGGAGTACTTCTGAATGCCCCAGTTATTACACGCAAACATTTATTTTGAAGAACATCTAGACTATTTACAATTTTAACATCTGCAGCGAAGCAAAAGAAACCATATTCAAAATGACTACGAACTAATGATTTGTACAACAGTAACAAAATTTTTGGGTCTGCACCCCAATATGAGCCAGACAGAGATTTCAGTACATTATAAGCTTTATTTGCTTTACTAATTATATGTTTTATGTAATTATTCCAGGTTAAATTATATGAAAAAAGAACCCCCAGAAATTTAACCTCAAGTGAAATGGGTAATGCACTTTTATTATATTGCACATTGGGCATATTATAACACTGTTTACCAAAAATAACAACTTTGGACTTGGACTGATTAACATTTAGATCGAGGTAAGAAAAATATTCATAAAGATTTACCAATGCATCATTGACTATTTGGACTGTTTGTGATAAATTGTTTCCAGATGTATACACAACCAAATCATCTGCGAACTGTAGATTTTTGACCTGAGACCCTAAAATAAGATTTAATCTACGTATATATAATATAAATATTAAGGGTGATAGTATACCGCCTTGACAAACTCCTTTTGACGAGAGTCTAGGACCATAGAGATGTCTATTAAATTTAGTAAATACTTCCCTATTGCTCAAAAAACTTTTAATCCAATTTATAATTTTTACAGGAATCCCTATTAACGATAATTCGTAACAAAGAATATCTATATTTACACTATTGAAAGCTCCTGCGATATCAAAGAAAACTCCAACCAAATTTTTTTTTGCCAATAAAGAATTATGAATATCAAGCTGCAATTGACAAACACTTTCCCTAGCAGACCGATTCCTCCGAAAACCAAATTGATTAGAAGGTAAGATATTGTTTTGTTCTACGTAAAACTCTAAACGTTGCTTCAACAATTCGCACCTTCGGTGCAACAAAGTCACGAGATTTTTTTTCGCATTTATTGCCTTACTAGCTGCGCCTCATGGTTTCACCTGCATAAGTGTCGATCCCGAAGAAATATCGGGATAAAAAGTATCCTATATGTTAATCTAGGGTGTCAGCTACCTCCATACAAAATTTTGTCAAAATTGGTCAAGCCGTTTGAGCGTGAAGAAGTAACAAACATATAAACACACACACACTCAAAAACTTTCGCCTTTATAATATTAGTGTGATTACTGGATAACTATTTGTAGTAGGTTTGAAATCTTTATAAAATTACTTGTTTATTGCTTTTGCTATAACGCTATAGGTTCAAGTAAAAGGCTTATTTTGAATTATTAAAAAAATCCTAATAACAAGACATAACAAAAAAAGCGTCCTGAATTATGACTTTGTTGCACCGAAGGGGCGAATTGTTCAAATAATTTTCCCACACAGGAAGTAAGTGCTATGGGACGATAAGAATCAGAACATAACTTTGGCTTATCTGGTTTTAAAATTGGTACAAGACAGTCCACTTTCCAATGTTGAGGTATAATATTATTTTCCCAAAGTAAATTAAGTATTTTTAGAAATGTTTCTAAACCTGCAATGTTTAGTTTTTTAAATAAGATATATGGTATTCCATCAAGACCATAAGCAGTATCTCTTCGAGAGGAGATGGCAGATATTAATTCATTGATTGTAAAAGGATTAAGTAGAAAACTATTTTCGGAATTAATATTATCAGTAAGAGTTTTTGGAGTATGTGGCACAAAGTCTGGAGTGTATTTCTTTAAAAAATCTAAAACCCATTCATCATTTTCATCGATATTAAAGTTATATGTCTTATTGTATTTGCGCATAAATTTCCATATAGCAGATAAAGGTGTGCATCTATTAAAAGTTTCACAAAGAGAAAACCAACTTTTTTGTCTTTCTGTTTTTAAAATGAGTTTTTTAACTGCCCGGAGCTTTTTAAATTGAAGATAGGTTTCTTCTGTTGGATTATCTTTAAAATTAATATAAGCTGTTTTGAAGTTTAGTACAGCCTCTGTACACTTTTGATTCCACCAAGGAAGGGAAGGTCTTTTAGTCTTATTTCTTTGGCATGTGTGTTTGGTGGTATTTGTGTTGACATAACAATTCAAATTATTGGAATTTATTTTGGAATTTGCAGCTGCTGTGCGCAAAATAGTACAAAATTGGAAATATGAATTAAGAAGACTTTTATTATCTATTTGAAAATCAAGTAACAATTCTTCCACACAATTGCTATACATTTGCCAATCCACGAGTTTATAATTTGGATAGATGGGCAAATGTTTAGCATTCAAACAATTCCCATATAAAACATTATTTTTGTTTCTGCTAACCATTACTTTTATGATTACAGGGATGTGGTAACTACTACCGAGAGGACTATCATGTACAGACCATTCACAATTAAGTGCCAACGATGGTGAGACAAAGGATAAATCCAGTGCATTGGGACGCCACGTTAGAGAACCAACTGTTGTTGCTTGACCATCATTAAGCAGTACCAAATTATTTTCGTCAATGACTTCTAAGATTTCTCTACCTCTTGGAGAGTCAGAAATACATCCCCAGGAAGTGTGATGGGCATTAAAGTCCCCAGCAAATATAAGAGGACCAGGAATAGACTTCACCAATAAATCAAAATCACCTTTATTAAAAGCTGGATTAGAGTTAAGAGGACTATAAAAACTGACTATACTTATTTCTTTATTATTAACTGTAATTTTTACACAAATGTTTTGTAAAGAATTATCAAAATAGGTGTTAATTTTAGTATAAGTAATGCTTTCATGAATTATAATTGCAACTCCATTGTGTTTATTACCACAATCATTTCTTTCTATATTGTAATTTTTAATTCTAAAAGATTGTTCAGATCTAAACCATGTTTCAGAAATTATTGCTATATGTATATTTTGTGCATAGAGGAAATTAATAAATATATGTTTATTGCTATTAAGACTTTGTGCATTCCATTGAACTATGTTTAAGTTTGACAGATCCATTATGAGGATGAAGGAAATTTCTTACTTAGAGTTGTTTTTAAAACCTCTTTAATTGATGATGAGTTAATAGGTACATCTTTAGTGGTGACTATTTTTGTAATCGTTTCTACTAAAATACTTATAAATTTATCGGATTTCATTAGATTATTAATTTGTACATCTAAAGTTCGAGCAGATAGAGCTGGAAATGCGTTAACGTCGAAAAGATCAGAGTATGTGACAGTTCGTGACTTAATTTTATTTTCTTCAACTTTTTGTTTTTTAATTGGGCATGATGAGGAGATAGCTATGTGATTACCTTTGCAGTTTGCGCATTTAGCATCCTTGGGGTCAACCTGACAATTCTTAAAACTATGGTCTAATGTACAAATTGAACATACCTCAGTATTACGACAGAATTTAGCAATATGTCCATATCGCAGACACTTAAGGCATTGTTTTACTGGTGGTATGTATTTACTCACTTCGTGACGCCATGAGTCCAAGTAAATATACTGAGGAAGAATAGTGGAGGCGAAGGTTACCGCAACAGCCTGTGTAGGGACGAAAGCTACGCCAGCGTCACTTCTGACCCTGCGCATGAAGCGCCTAACCTGAATCACATTTTTGGAACTACCAATCAATGAAAAAATTTGTTTATTGGACATTTCTACGGGAACCGAAGTAAGGACTCCCGTTATTTCGGTATCTCCAGCCGGTATGGATGCCTTAAGAGACAACTGATCCAATAACTTTTTGTTTTGTAGAAACATATTGGCGTTATTTGGTAAGTCAAATGTTATGCCGACTTTGTACTTGTTAATAGTACGTAGATGCATGACGCCTGAAACGCCATGCTCCCGTAAACCTTTTGATAGGGCCATACGATCCCTATCGCTAAATGTGGTATTTTCTTCCGTATGCGTTAAAAATACAACAAGGTCGGTTTGCTTGGTTTCCTCTGGATATTTACGGGTATACGCTTTTACCTTATATATGGCGTACTTATCCTTTTCATTGTTGTTGTTGTTGGTTTGTTTGCAGCTAACTATTGTCTGTTCAGACTCCCCTGAATCAGAGTCCGAAGATTCAACTAACTGTTGCTGCTGCGGGTCAGGATAGGATGTTTCATCCTTCCTCCGTCTTTTTTTCCCCATTTCGGGGTGCTAGTGGATTGTGTAACTTCAGAATAGCCTATTTAATATAAATATTAACAAGAAAAATGTTTATAATACAATAAATTATTTTTTAAAGTAAATTTGTTTGAAAAACGCGCCTTCACACTTTTACAGTTTCCCGCCTTTTCCGGCAACAAATAAATACTGATCTGTCAATAATAAAAATCACAGATTAAAAATAGGTGACTTCTGACCGATAATGATCCATTGATCGCAGCCATAGAGTAAAGTAATATAGATCGCAAATGTTTGGATGATACTCGCGATAATGCAATTGGCCCCGATTCTGTTGTTCACAAACTAAATTAAATTTAGTTTAGTTTGTGAACAACAGAATCGGGGCCAATCCCATTCTTTATATCTGTTGTCTTTGGCTGGTTGGTCGGAGACGTTCAAATTAGTCGATTCATTTTCGGATTGGGGTATTCCACCACTTATTTATTAGCACTAGCAATTATGATTTCGGTGTCAGTCTGTCAATAAGTCCGTATTATTATTGTCAATGTCAAAAAGAAAGATTTTCATAGGTTATGTTGTGGAAAATAATATAATTATTATTTTTCAAAGCGTTTTCTATTAAAATGGCTCATTTAATTCGTGCAGTTGCGTTTAGACCAAGAGAAATAATTACAAGATGTTACAATAAAATCGTTATAACAGATGATGGTTCAACAATAGTGGCGCTTCATAAAGACCAAGAATTTCCATATGAACACTCAAAACCTCTCCCAGAAGAAACTGTTACTGATACATCGATTTTAAGAATGAGTGATAAAGCAGAAGTATACAGAGTATTCAAGGATATGAAGCCTGAAATAGCAAGAAAACAGCTGTCGTCCCTAACCTTAACAACAGAGCACCGATGGTGGCCTAGGTCTAGAGACAAGAAGGCCAAGACAACAGAAATGAACCGCCCGTACTTGTAAAACAACCAACGTGTTAGTCTAAGATGTTGTAGTGATTAATAAAACATAGTTCACTAAACTATTATTTTACTTATTAAATCCTCATAAAATTACTTTCTCCATAATAAAAGTAGCATATTTCGTTTTAGAAAATATGATAATGTATTGCAGTATCGTACCAAAATACCTCATTTCACCTCATCTAATTACAGCTTCAAACGGCACACACTGGAATTGAATCATATTATTCTTTCTGTCTGCAAGCAGTAGACCAGTATGGACCAAACATAATGGGAACTGCATTGTGATAAGCTATATTATCATATTTCCTACTAGAAAACAGTGTTCACTTACATATAAATAAAGCCATAGGAAAGCTTCAAGCTCACTGGCTATTTTAAAATGAGTCAATGTTATGTAGGTTTAGTAACTGCTGGGTGGAGAGTATGTGGCCATTCAACTTTAAAGATTAGATTACAATAATATACTTATGTACAGATGCCAGCGAGTTACTACAATCTGTCAAATTTCTTTGATCTTCAACTTTATAGCTAAAGCCCAAGGTTCAATGTTGATTGGGAGAATTTGACAGTTTCGGGTAGCTTGATGTGCTGGTGTCTGTACCTATGTTGGTAGGTACAGGAAAGAACCTGTGACAACTTGCATTGCTGCTTCGTCTTCACCTAGATTAGAGTCCTTTTACAGTTATTTTACCTCTGTGATTTTGCATTATTGTCCAAATCACAGTGATCTTTGATTCCTTATTCTCATTTTAGTAAGATTGCTGCCACTGACAGGGATTGCTGCTGTCAGGCCCCGTTCCCAATATGTCGTGACGACAGATTATCGTGTTGTTTAAAGCGTCGCGCTTCGTGGCTTGTGTATTTAAATGGAGGTGTTCACATTAGGACGGCACGATTAACTGTCGTCCACGACTTCTTTTTGCAGTGGCGACAGATTTTCAAGTCAATGGAACGGCTAGCACGAGAGTCGTAAAACGATAAAAAAACGTCACGACTTATTGTGGCGGCAAATCATGTGTCGTTATTGCGACTATCTATCGTAGCCATGATAAAAATATCAAAAGAGCGTGGAGGCGACTGATGTGCAAACGACAAGGCGACTACCGCGAACAGTAAATATGTCGTCACGATCCAAAGGGAACAGCTAGATATGACAATCGTTCGACGATATAATACTTTGACGACATGGTGACGATGAGCAGTCGATATAAGAGCGGGTTCACATTAGGTCGGACCGACAGTTTTATCGGTCCGACAAACGTGTCGGATCCATATTGGCATATGTATTTCAATAGCGCCGTTCACATATGGGCGACCCGACAAAACTAACGGAGCCGACACTTTTACCGGACGTTCAGCCACGATTTCTGTCGCGTCGGCATAATATTGGCGTAGGTACTGGCAAGTATAGCGCCGTTCACATTTGTCGGCGCGAAGCGGCGGAGCCAACCGCCCGCCACCCTTCCATCCGCTCATTCCCCGCTGTCGGCACTCGCGCGAGCAGTTTATTCGACGTGTATGCAGAGAAAACACGTTTAAATATGGAGGGCGAAATAAATACAGAACTTTTGATTCTGACTGCTTTGTGACGATCCGGGCAGTAAAACGACCGTACCGTCAGTGGTGTTCACATTAGGTCGGGTCGGCAGCGTCTAGTGTGAACAGTAACAACCGACAGTCGGTCAACGGTAAACTGTCGGTCCGACCTAATGGGAACAGCTAGAGACGACAGTCGTCCAACGATAAATTAATCGTCGACATAGTGGGAACGCGATCTCGGACTTTAGCACAATATTTATATACTAACGGAAATGTGTGCCGTGTGGTGTGACGCGTCACGCAGTGTCAACATATCATAGATCTATTGTGGCAAACTGGCAATATTTAAATTTCCTTCATATTTGCGCAATGATTCCCAAATAATAGGTAAGTAGGTAGAGTTACCTTAAGTAGATACCTATTGTAGGTATAATAGATACAATACAGTGCATTGCCCCGTACTCCGCTGCGCCGGGTCCGTCCTTCATAAACCTATAAGTACCTACTGGCTTTAAAAGTTCAGTTCGGCGAGCGAATAGAATAATCGATTGATTTTCGAGGTTGAGCTACTGGCCGTACGCTTTGTACCCTACACGTTGAAATTCCCATCTTACCTTGAAAGTTGAACTGCATCTTTAAGTATTTAGGTAGGTACGCTGCCACTAGTAGCGCGACTAATTTTACGTACGTAACTGTTAAGTACCAGCGTCTTCGTAAACGTCGGTAGGTGTATTTTCAATGTTAATTTATAAAAGATCCTAACCAACTTTGGACTGTTTTTATAGTACCTAGTTTGAAGGATACCTACAATTAACAATACATTTAAACAGTAGAATACGGAATTTCGACGCACAAAATATCGATAAATGCTAATACGATGCTAGAAAATTACGAAGCACGTTACTGCGAAAGACTGTCTCTGCGAAGCCACTACACTTCGATGCACGTTACCGGGATATATCTTCACTGCGGTACTACTTGGTTTATATATATATATATTCTGTTACACCTACGGTTGCAAAATTACTTAATTTTACCGAAAACGCTGGTTAAATACGGTAATTTTACCGTAATTTACGGTAAAATTACCGGTGGCATAACATTCTAAATTTTAATTTATTTTATATCACGCGCGCGTGGGGTTACAAAATCAAAATGCGACGTTGCTGACAAGTGCGCTCCGTCAAGTTGTACGGCAAAATGCGATAGATAATAGATTTATTTTATTTTTCTTTTTTTTTTTTGTATTGTCATTTGTTTAATTTTATTATTTAAATTGTTGATTCTGAGAACTGTAGTTAGTTTAATACTAAATACAAGTAATTTTCCAAAAACTAAAATTTTAATTTTTACTGGCCTTTGCACATAACATACATATAAAATCGATGACGTGGTATAATTCATATATTTAATTTATTATTATTATTTTTTAATATTATTATTATTATGTATTCATACTAGCGGCCTGTCCCGGCTTCGCACGGGTGGACATTTATTTTTTAAACATTTTTTTTTTCTTGAATTAAAAAAGCCTATATTAATCAGTGATAATGTAGCATTCAAATGGTGAAAGAATTTTTAAAATCGGTCCAGTACTTTTTGAGCCAATTCGTTACAAACATACATACAAATCTTTCCTCTTTATAATATTATTATAGTATAGATAAGAATGTTTGGAAATATGCTGGTCCTTCTTTTGCACTTGTCAAAATCACTTCAATTCATTTGACCACTGTTCACTCTTAACTCCGATTAACCTTCTCTCGACTGTAAATACGATTTAACTGACGAAAAGTCGCTGAGTTTCGGTTTACATATATACCATCGGATATCGAAATTTCTAGTACCAGAACACTCTAGAACATTCAGATGTAGATTACTTCGATCTGGATCTTCTAGACCGATTACAGGAGTTTTACACATTTTAGAAATTTCTAGATCATTCCAGAAATTTTTAGAACTTTCCAGAACATTCCAGATCGACTACAACAGTTGTACACAATTTAGAACTATCTAGATTATTCCAGAAAGTTTTAGAACATTCTAGATCATTCCAGAAATTTTTAGAACTTTCTAGAACATTCCAGATCGACTATAACAGTTGCACACAATTAAGTGTTTTTTATATCATTTCCGGAAGTTCTCATGAGTTAGAAGAGGGTAGATATATATTTTTCTACATTTTCACCACCCACAATCACCCACTTCCACCCACCGCGACCAAACTCCCTTACTCCCACCGGTCTCCCGGTGGGAGTAAGGGAGTTTGGTATTTACCAACCCAACGAGAAGTTGATTGGAGTTAGTGGAGATAGAGAAAATCCTGTCTTTACGTACGCACATTACCATTTTATATATATATATAGATATAGATTTGAACTGAATAATTCATATTCTTATACATAGTGAAAGAGTAAGGTACATACAAACACAATCATTCATTATCGTATTTATGTTTGTAGAACGTAAAACTACGATTTTTACGTTTTTTACCGTAAAATACCGAAATTTACGGTAAAAAACGTTTTTTACCGTGGTAATTTTACTGCTTTACATCCCTAGTTACACCTTGTATATTGGGGACTTCCCATCGTCAACGTAACAACATCTCCCGCCGACAAAACGCGCGGGTTTTCAAACAGCCTTGCCTTTCATGTGCCAGCAAATATTTTTTCGTTGCTTTTTATGGTGCCCCGTGACGTGATGCCCTAAACAATCGCTTAATTTGCTAATGCTATAATGGGCTAATCCATTTTAATTTTGAAATAACGATTTTATTTAGGTAAGTAGGTACCAATAACTTTTATGTAGGTAGGTTGGTACCTAGTAAGTAGGTACCTACAATAACTTTACATATCAGAAAAACTGAACAGTTATTAGACCATCGTTGCTGACTGTACCTGAAGTTTATTTGAATTTTTTTTTGCGTTTTTTTTTTTAGATTACGAACGTTGTCAGTCATTGTGTAGAAATATCTAGCTAGTGACCCTGACATAACCAAACTGGCGAGTGGCGCTCCGAGCGTGGTATGTCGGGACCGAGAGGGTATGTCTGGCAACGACTGAGGCCGATCGCCACATGTAGGTAGGTTACCTACCTACCGAGAGACAACTCTTTTGCACAACTCATAGTCATAAATACATAATGCAGCATTAGTGCTTTACGATCGATTTTTTTTTTTGCCTCTTTTCCTTATTATTTATATCTTTATAAATAAAACAAAGTCGGGTGAGTTACTCGATTTATAACTCCAGAACGGCTGGACAAATTTTTATAAGTACTTAATCTTCGATTTGTTGGATTTGTCTACGCCCCGAATAGAATAACTATTAAAACATGGGAATAAAATAATGAAGTTTCTCATACACTTTTTATTTATCTATGGAGGCGGTAGTTATTTATACTGTATACAGGTAGATGGTAATTAGTAAAATTTTTAATTGTAAAAAAAGAAAAAAATATTTTATTTATAAATAACTTTATTTTTGATAAATAGTTTGTATATTCATTTTACAATTTCATAAATTAATGATGATATTAATGCAATCGATAGCCTAGTGTTCCTTTAATTAGGTAATATAATAATAATATGTTAAACTGTTATAATGTATTTAACAGGTACATATTCGTTATTTTTTTTTATAACACATGCAATTTATACTCTATGTTATTTTGATAAACCATGTATTAATAACGTGGCAAAGCAACATCAATGTAGTAAAAGAACATGCCTCATCTATCATTTTGTAACTACCTAGCAAGGCTTCGGAATTAGCCATAGTAATTTAAGTCGATAATTAACAGCTTATCTTATTATATTGCTAATAAATATAAACTATAATCTGTAGGTACTATGTTCACAACTACAATAATATAATTTATTTTTCTAAACAAATTATTTATTCCTTCACATTCAATATCACAATGATTGCTTCCTTTGGTGCTCTTTACATCTAAATATTGCACTTACAAACATCGACTAGTTTATCATCAGTCACGAACCACATCTTAATCCAACCACGAGTTTCCTACGTAACCATTGTAACTGGAAATAAGTTGTTAGCATATTAACTGTGCTAATTAGTAGGTATCTATGTAATAGTTATATCTAAAATAAATAAAATAGTAAGTGTTACAAAAATAGGTCTTCTGATTTATTGCACTATGTGATGGAGGTATGATTATAAATAGAATTAAATAGTGACACATATGTGCAGCCAAATGTCACGTGTGTTGGCAACTAGTGCGAGTCCTCGAACAATGAGTGCTCACAGTGTGTAACACCTGCCCACGAGGCAATGACAAACATGCTAAGCTAAATACCACTACTGTCAGTAAGCCATCACTCAAGTGCCATAATTGCCAGTCTTGAAGAAAAACTTAACATTAATAAAAATATACTCTCGGGAATACAGACATTATTGCATACAACGAAGTCATCTCATGACCATAAGGCTAGGCAATTGTACTATAGTCAGATACCAATAGTTACTCGCTATATACGGTGACTGATAATTAGTGACCGATACTTAAACATGTGCTTGTACTCGTGATAACAAACAACTTTTACTATGGGACCAAACCTGAAATTGTGAAAAAAAAAATCTGCTGTTCAGTCATTTATGTTCGCCTAATTGGTCAAAATGTAGGTACTGAACAGCAGATTTTTTTTTCGCGAATCCAGGTTTGGTCCCATAGTAAAAGTTGTTTGTTATCATGAGTACAATCACGTGTTTAGGTATCGGTCACTAATTACCAGTCACCCTATAAAGAAGCTTCAACATCTTATAAACTGGACATAGTCTTAATCTACATTAAAAGAGTTAAAAATTATTTCTCCGTCTCTACAAAAAATAACAGCCATAAATATATCTATCAATACAAAACAAAATGGCACACGAGCATATAACCCAGATTATAAAGTTTCATTTAATATTTAAAAATATAGAATTCTTAGTGAAATATCATTGTATCAAAAAAAATATGGCGATGAAATTACCTACACTAAATTAATAAAAAATTATATGTAGGTAGGTACTTTGGATAAAATAGCTTTTTAAATAATTTGATTATCCTTATAATTTTTCTTATATTACTCAAGTGAGCTAAAATTCTACAAACTTTTTACATTAATTATTTCCTTGTTTTACTTTATTTATAAGTATCATTATTTTAATTTAAATATTATTCAGTAAGTATGATCAAATAACAGTCAAAATATGTACAGTACATAAAAGATAGACTTCAATTTCAGACCCTACACATAATAAGTTTCAAAAAATGTTATAAAATACTTTTAACAATTTTATAATGTTGTAATCAATTTCACAAACAAAACAACTGTCCGCTAGATTAAATTTTTGGCGACATGCGGGCACAATCTCTCCAGAGTTTTCAATATAACATTAGGCCAAAAAATACCGATAAATAACTGTAAGTATGTATGTACTATATTATAAAAGTTACTCGAAATTAAGTGTAAATGTCACGAGTGATGTGTTCTCTTCAGTTATCCACTTTAACGAAATTAGATACGACCTTGGGGATGTAGCAGTGTAGTAGGTATAAGGTATGTGCTCATTTGAATCTTACTATGTAGCAGTAACATACAAATGGTCACACACAGTGAAAATATTTTAAATATCTCGATCAACTTCTAATAATGATAGAGGTAACTTCGATCGAGACTTCGTACCCGGCGTCGTCTATCTGCGTCGTCTAATGAAAAATTGAAGAGAGACTGAAGAGAACTGTTTCGGTAGGGTCAGCGGATCCGATTGAGGCGCAGCTCCCTGTCCAGCTGCTGCAACTGACGGATGAAACCCTCGTTGGGGTGAATATCGCGGCGACAACGGACGGTTCCCAGCGCTTCAGCCAAAGACATGCCACGTTTAATCATGAGAAACGCTAGAGCACATGTGGCAGACCGAGACACACCCATAAGGCAGTGAACCAAGACACGCCCTGAAAAGAAATATTTATTCGGTCAACCAATTTTTACTAATAAAAATAAATAAAATGTGGCACTGAACATCATAGGTACCTCCACTCGATATTGCTTCGTCAATGAAGTTAGCAGCTATATGGAAATATCTTGAAATATCCGTTGAGGGCAAGTCCATAAGCTGAAAACCTTTGTAGCGCAGTCCAGGGCAGTCACGATAATAGAGGTGGTCTGTGTCCACCTGGGTGTAACGCTTGCCTTCAGCGGTATTAAGCACATAGTTTATGCCCATACGCCTTAAGAATGCCTTGTCCTTCGCAGCAACTCTAAATTAACAGATGAATCATAATTGTATATAAGACATATACTCGACCGTTATAATAGTTAAGCCTGCAAGGTAGCCAAGGTTCAGAGTATCATCACGATAGCATCAGGTGTACAAGCAGTGCAAGAGGCAGGAAGATATTAATACTTACGCGTCTCCGACATACAGGCCCGGATAGACTTCATTTAGATCCGGAGTGGGATTGTATGAGATATCCGCGAATGGGCGAGAGCGGAACGACGATAGTGAACCCAGCACGGATGACGGCGACGAGCCAAAACTCTGCGTATGAAAGGGACGCGTTATACATTTACACAAATTCTGACCCATATTTTAATATCCTCAAACGTTCAGTATGTTAATGTCAAAGAGCACCAAAAGTTAGAATACAGATTCTTGAACAGGTAATGCTCAGTAAACACACATTAGTAGGTAACGACGTAATTTCATTGCAAATATTGAACAACTGCAATAATTAGAATTTAGTGTCAAAGTGAGATAAGAATGAAAGTGCACATACATTAATTTATGCATTTAAGGCAGTTGTCCCACCGCCGCCGAGAAAGCGACTAACTATCGGCTATTTTTTCGTATAAACAAAAGAGATGCATATATTAATAGTTGATCGCTGACTGTTCACACTGCGGGCGAGGACTCGCGCCAGTGGTTTGTCACTGAGCTACAAGAGCTATCAAAGATAATACTCGCTCAGCGATGCTCGCTTGGTGGTCAAAGGTCACGCCGAGAGACCAACCAGCGGTCATTTCTACCTAGACTGCGGATCGCGAGTAATCGCCCGTCGCACTCGGACACTCGCTGATAGCCCAGCGACAAAACTAACGGAACTACACACTCGCTGCTCGCCAACTCGTTTTCAGTTGCTAGTTCTACTCGCTATTCGTTCATCGCCGGCGGTGGGACAACAGCATAAAGAATGGCAACTGAATAACGCTTCGTACGATAAATAATTCCTGCAAGTTCCGTTTGATACTAAACTTGCAATAAAACTTATTCAAAAAGATTAAAAGTAAACGATTCATGAATTATGTATCTGTGTTACAATAAAAGCGAAGCATGCAAGCTTGATTCTACACACCCACATACAACTCCAATGAAATTAAGAAATAATTTTGAGGAAATTGTATCATTCTGTAGATATATTTAGAAATAATTAATTGTTGAATGAACTAAATTAGACTTGGCAACACTCGGGTCAATAGTAAGACAGCATTTTATTTAAAATGCGTGAATTCTCATCTACAATATGATACCCAAGTAAATTTTATTTAAAACCAAATGACAATTTCATTGAAACTTCATAAGAACCTTTACCATATTGTCTGTGTAGTTGGATAAAAACAAGCACAGTCAACTGTGTGATTTATGCACGGGTCACACAAACATAGGCCGATGATAAATACCATTAGGGTCCTTATGTAGGATCCTACACGTTGCTCTTTAGCCGCACAGTATGAATGAGTTCTTGGGAATAGTGAGTACTGCCGATAACATAACATAGATTATTATGATGTTATTATGCAAAAAATATTATTTATATTAATTCAGCCTTGTGAAGATAGTGTCAACATGTTATATACATATTAATAAGCATAATATGTGATGTGTTAGATATTATATATATATAGAAAAAAAAAACAGCTAGATTGCATGAAGTAGGTACTACATGAAAAAAAAATATTGCTGAATTCCATGGTTGTTTCTTTTTAAATGCTTTATATAAATAGATCAAAGTATATACAAGTTTCCGACCTTGTATCTTTTAAATACAATAGAATTAAATATAATTAGAATTATATATTATTATTAGATAATTTTTGTTTTTGCTTTCATAACACTGTACAAAAAGGTTTTTTTTTTTTTATATTTTACAATGAAGAATCAAATACATATCATTATTTGAGTAATTTAAAAATAAATAGATAGTAACTATCTACATAGATAGGCAAAGTGCAGTAAACTGTGAAAAATAACTAGTTTTCTATATAATTATGTATACATATAATTAAGGACTATACACTTCAAAACTTAATACATTTTTTTAGTGAAAAGAACTAAGTACATAAAGTAAAATTCTAAAAGTATTATTATAGGTAGATGCAGTGCTTTTCTTTCAAATAAATAGAATATCTTACGACAGAAACATCAAAAAACAAAACTCATACAAAATTAAATTTGAAAAATTGTGTTAAGATACCTCAGCCAGATCTATTATGTTTCACAAAATAATCAGAACACAGTTATTTGTACTTTTTTTTGTTGTAATAAAAACTTTGAAAACTATTTCTGACAGCAGAATCAACACACAATGTTAATTAAACTCTGCTTGATTATTACTTTAAATATTTTTTTTATTTTTGAAAAATACTGTATCCCGAAAATTTTGAACATATTAGTGTAGTACATACATCGCAATAAGTAACTTGACGTCGGGAATACCGGGGGTATAAAAGCTGTGGAAAAATTAATTTGCTATATTTACTTTCACTTTCAACAAAAAGATAGTACTACGTATACAATAATAAATCATATAATATTAAAGGATGGTAAAGCAGTTATATGGACATATAACACTTCTATACCATAGAACTAGATACAATAGGAAAATTGATATCCCATCTTCAAGTATGTATAGACCACAGCAACCTTGAAATCAGTGACTAATAAAAGGGTAAAAATAGATCAGGGTAAATATGTAGCAATCTATTTTGGGAAATATGAAAAAAATCCTTAATAATTTGTCAGTATATTAAGTTCTCAGATAGCAAGATATAATTACGTGTTCTGGAAAAATAAATTGCTAAAACAAATCTCATTAATGCGACGTAATATTTAAAGTATCACTTACCGTATCCCTGTAACTCATGTTGAATATTTGCTTTATATATAGTTAAATAAAAATTAATATATCTTTATTAAGTGCGTGATATTTTTTTTTTCTTTTCGAAGCGAAAACACTGCGCTCGCAAAATATCGTAATTTATCAACTGCGCGCCATGACAGGACTAGCTAGAGTAGAGTAGAGTAGAGTGGAGCTATAAGATAGAGCAAATCAGTTAGTTTCAGTCTATGGTTTTAGTTTACTATTATTTTCAAATTATGAGTATTTTACAAATGAAAGCATACGTTTGCTAGGACCTAGGACATGTTTAAAATAACATTATAGCTTATCCTCGGTAGAATGCTCGAATAAAATACCTTAGTCTATTTACAATTATTGTTTTACTGATGAAGATTTTAAAAAGGGCTAATGGCCAACAAAAAAAAAAAAACAACTGCTTATTTATGGGTTTGACTTGTTTCGTGGTATATAGCTTATGGTATTACGTAGGGAAGGCCGTCAATCGAGATTTCATCGATTCACAGAAAATTATTACCATTATCAGTTTGTTGCAGCAATTAAATGAACCTTGAGTCGCAATACATTTTTATGTAATGTTTATTCAGCACTTCACCCGCGACTTGTCCGTTTGGATTTTGTATTTAACCCTACAAAATTGACACCTCTACCCCCCTCTCCCTACCTACCTCCTTTCCAATGTAGTTTTCGTAATCATTAGTTCAACTGTAGCATCGTAGATTTTAACTATAAAACTTTTAATTTATAATAATGCACACTTGCTTTTCTAGTTCACTTTTGACATTGGCAGAATAGTCAACATTAGCTTTACTTGGCATAATTAAAAATAGAATAGAAAATGTATGTTTAAGATCGGGGTCTATTTTTGAAAAACCCACAAACTAGTGAGGCTTTATTTTCTGTGAAAAATATTAGTAGGTACCAAGTTTTGAGGTAACTGGACCGTGCGCTTTGATTCTTTCGTAAAAAGTTCACCACCCCTAGAATGCATATATAGCGTAGTTTTCAAAAAGTAATTATGACAAACTTTATTATTTATTTAGATAAGTTTTCTCGCCAAGGTTTAAGTTTATTATGTAACTTGAGGAATAAGATTTTAATTAAAACGAAAGCTACGGTTTCATTTCCAAAATTCCTTTCACAGTGCTCGCCATCGTTGTTTAATTAATATTTGATGATAGTTATTAGCAATACGATGGAACTAGCAGATCATCCGACAGCATATTTAGGGCATTTGTTTCATATCTACCTGAAGAAATAACAAACTAATTATTTATGGCTGCTAGCGACTGCGTGTATTTATTAATTCACTAATATACTAGTGGGAAAGTTGATTAATAATTACGTTAGTTTTAAACGTTAAAAACGACGAATCGTTTTTTTTGTAATCGAATGGAAAGGAAGACAGATTCTATTATGTCACGTCACTAGTTCGTATGTAACCGCGCCTTGTTTGCGTGATAATATTTCTAAATATTGTAAATCTTATTATTGAAATATGATAAAAACTCTAAAGCTGTAGAGTTTCTTCAGATTCCGGCTCATTTTCTTGTGAAAATGGATGAAAAAGAAGAGTTGCATCTAACCTCTCAGGAGTTGCAAGTTTTGTCAGAACTTGACAGGTACGTAACTCTAAATAATTTTAAAACTTACAAATTATAGTTTTCGGTATTCTTATAAATCAATTTTGAGCGCTGCTCATTACACAACTTATAAAAATGGTACTTTATTAATGCTCAATGTGTTGAAAACTTGTGAAATTAGAAGAAAAACAAATAGTCAACGACGACGACTTCTTTCTCAGGACCTAAGTTTTTGGTTCTCTTTCCTTTTGTGTTTTTGCGAAAATGCGAAATAGTTCTACTAAGATAGACTTTAATATCGAGTCAAACATATTTTCCTGATTTTCCTAGTGCCCTAGTTTTTTTAATTTTACTGATGTAATTCCTTTTCATCTTCTCATCATTATGCCCATTTCAATGATGAATATAAAAAAAATTGGATATCATCTGTAATTAAATAATTGCTTGATTTCAGCCGGCAGTTTGGTTTCCTGAAGTTGCGTGGTACCGAACATGGCAGAACGCGAGCACTTGTTCTCAAAGCTGTCAAGTATCTTGAAGGAATGCTGGTTCAAGTTAAGGTACTACATTATTGAAATTACCCTGGTATACTGATTACTTAAAGTTAATGACTTGCTGGTTGAGGAGGCATAAGTACTACTGCTGAGCATGAGGTGCTGGGTTCGATTCCCTGGTTGGGAAAAGTGTCTAGGGTTTTTCCACCAGGAACTTCTCAGTAGCAGCTTCAATCTGAATTTTTACCCAATTGATGGGAATAGGCTTGCACTGCATCGCTTGCACCGCATCGCTTGCACCGCATCGCTTGCACCGCATTGCTTACACCGCATCGCTTGCACCGCATTGCTTGCACCGCATCGCTTACACCGCATAGCTTGCATGGGATATAAACATAACCGGTGAAATGCAGGTATACTGTAAGTCACCTTTGCCTAATTAAAGACAAGTGTGATGTTATGTTAAAGTTGGGATCATTCAAATATACAATAGAAATGTGTTGCGCTAATAATTACTTAAAGATCAAGAGTTAAGATTGTATTTGAGAAATATTGTCCACCTTCTTGGCAATTCTCAGGGAAAATGCTGCTTCATCATGTTAATAATTCTCTTAATTGTCAGTATGTTCTTAATAACAAAATCATAAGATAAACTCACGCCTTATATCCATCAGGGTAGGCAGAAACTACAAAGAATGCCACCTGCTACAATACTTCATATTCCATAAATAAGTTATTAATTGTTGCTGTGTGTCAATAATTTATTGCACAATGTGTACTTATGTGGTAACTCAAAGTATAATGAGATCATTACACACCCTGTTGGGCACTGCAAAGCACACTTTAAGTTAAGTTTTAAAGCTTCCTCTCTCCTACAGCACACTGTAGGAGAGAGGAAGCTTTAAAACTTAACTTGGCAGTTTACATCATCTTCTGACATTTCATAAGTGCCCGTGTAGGTTTATGTGACACAAAATGTTTTGATTTTACATACCTGTATCTAATGTTATTAGAAGTTAAGGTATTTACTATTTCATTTGTATGAATTTTCTAATAAATATAATATCTGTACTAATAATACAGGCCTGTTGGTCTAGTGGTTAGTGACCCTGACTGCTATGCCGGAGGTCGTGGGTTCGATTCCCACCCAGGACAAATGTTTGTGTAATGAGCATGATCATTTGTTCTGTATCTGGGTGTAATTTATCTATAATATTTATATATTTAGAAATATATAAGTATGTTTATCAGTTGTCTAGTACCCATAACACAAGCTCTGCTTAGCTTGGGACTAGATGGCGTTGTGTGATTGTTGTGGAATATTATTATTATTAATTAAAGTAACAAGTTAATACTTAGTTAATACTTAGTTAATACTTAGGTAATTAGCACTTTACTTAATTTATCTTATACCATAGAAGTAATAAATTCTGATTTTATAAAAAAAAACGAAAATCTTTATTTGCTCATAGAATGTTGGGTTTTTGATTTTTGGCAAATAAAATAATCACAATAATTGTAATTTTACCCTCTAACCTTTTTATTTGGCTCTTCTACATTGAGTATGCTATTACTTTACAATTTGTACATTGCAAACATAAATCTAAGCGCCCCATTCGTTGAAGAAAAGTACAACATGCATGCATTATGTAAATGTATCTATTTCTCCTATAGTTATTTTTTTTTCAACTTGTTACTATAAAATTATTTTTTTACCAGGAAGAAGAAAGGGCCTGTTCACCGGGAGCTAGGAGAGAAATATGCATAGACCCTAAAACTTTCTGCAAACTCGGACATTTTCATCTGCTGCTTGAAGACTATGCTAAAGGTTAGATGTTTTCAAACAACCATAATTACTTGAGAATGTGGTTTATGGGCATTTATATGTAGTGTAGTGCATTTATATGAAAATGTGCTTTGCTCCTAAACCCACCAAGGAAAGTGGTGTGTTTTGTTATATGATTATGCTATAATCCCATCATTGTCATTCTCCTGCCCTTATCTCAATTTATTTGTGTTCGGCGCAACATGTCTTTTTCTTCCATAATTAGTCGTCATCTCAGTATTCACCCCCTTTCTAACCATATCATCATTCACACAGTCCATCCATCGTTTCTTTGGCCTTCCCCTACTCTTATAGCCAACGACATTCATACATTAAACTTTCCTCATGACATTTTCCTCATTCCTCTGTCCTGTATCACATGCCCATACCATGACAACCAATTTCCACACAACTTTTCAGTTAGGCTATAATCCCATAATTTGTTAAAAAAAAAAAATACATATAAATTTGGGAAACTCCTGCTTTCATATAAGGTCGGGGCAAAAGTGTTTTCGTATTATTCATACAAAATTTGTTTTTTCTTTTAGGTTTAATTTTTTATTTATTTATAATATGTATGTGCCGTTTTGATCGATGACTTGTTGCCATCTTGTGGGCAATGCCATAATCCCATTGCTGTAGAAGTTTTGAGATTTTTTATCAAAAAAATCTGACAGGTAGTTTTCACGGTGTTCTTTTGAGGTTAACTTTATGCTTCCTAAAGAGTTCTGAAGTGACCGAAACAGGTGGGATTAAGGAGGATGCCTCAACACATCCCAGCCAAGCTCTCTCAATTTTTGCTGAGTGGCTATAGATGAGTGCGGTCTGGCGTTGTCGTGATGAAACACCACGCCCGTCCTATTCACCAGCTCCGGCCGGTTTTTCTCAATAGTTTCTTTTAACCTCATCAGTTGTTGACAGTAGAAGTCAGAATCGATAGTTTTACTCGGCGGCAAAAGCTCATAGTGGACGATTCCTTTCCAATCCCACCAAACACACAGTATCACATTGTTCCGAGCCAGGCCGGGCTTTGCCACGGTCTGTGGGGCTTGTCCATGCTTCGACCACGATCTTTTTCGGACATTCTTATCGTAAGTGATCCATTTTTCATCATCCGTAACGGTTGATCCGTTTAAGAAATGGGTCGGAATTATTACGTTTCAACAAAGAATCTCAAATGGAAACACGTTGCATTAAGTTTCTCTCAGTGAGATCATGTGGTACCCAAATATCAAGTTTTTTCTTGTACCCAGACTTTTGTAAATGCCGTAAAACTGTTTTGTGATCAACATCCAGTTCTTCAGCAATATCATAACTACTAATATGTCGATCTTGCTCCACTTTTTCAAAAATGGCACTGACTTTATCCGTGACAGGGCGTCCAGAGTGAGCTTCATCCTTAACACTAAAATTTCCTGACTTGAAACGCTTAAACCACATTTGTGCTACTCGTATTGATACCGCATTAGGTCCGTAAACCGCACAAATTTTATTCGCGGCGTTCGTCGCATTTTTACCATTTTTGTAATAAAACATTAAAATGTACCGAATTTCTTCGTCACATACGTTCATGTTGCTTGCTTGAAAAACAATTGAGAAATGGCGGGAACTAGTTTTTTTTTTATTTATTGCATCTTTAGAATGTCAACATTTAATAGTATTAAAACCAGCCAGTTGCATTCAGTACTGCCAAAGAGGTTTGATTACTAACAATAGATTCAAAATACGAAAATATTTTTGCCCCGACCTATTATTTATGGAAGTTGCTTAAAATAATTTAACATGAGGCTGTCACAGATCTGGCGAAGCAGCGAGCGGCACAGGGAGACCGTGCTAAAACACCAAAAAAAAAAAAAAAATGAATTAATTTATACAAAATTGTGTTAGTGCTAAGAGCGAAAATTAATAAATATCAGTCTGCCTTAGCAGCACAGTATACAGAGGCTCACAGCAAAATTAGGTAATTTCGAGTTTACTCAGAACCGCGCAATGTTGATATTTGTTTGGCACAGAAACCAGGCTACTCTTCATCAGATCTGCACTGACCCTTAGACAGGTATCACTGATTTAATTTGAAGATATAACTTGTTATTGACAATGGTTATAAAAACTAAATGATGCATGGATTTTCAATTGCCAACTCCCCATCTATTTAAGCAGTAATTTTATCAACTGGATTTTTGATTGGATTAAAAAAAAAACATGTTTAATCAAACCTCAAATAATTCCTATTTTGCTTTCCTAAAAATATTATGGAACACTAATTAATGAATTCGCCTCTTTTTGTGAACCTTAATTCCTATTTTAGGGTCCTAAAAATACTAAATAGCTGTGACCAACTCGGATGTAGCGCTCACCGGCCGCGGTAGCGACCCGCTTGCTCAACTGTGAGAAAAGGCCAGAAAGTTAAAAAGAGATTCATTTATTTTAAAAAGTGTGCATCATTAGAAGCCCAAAAATTTTTAGGGATTTATTATTAAAAAAACAACCGACTTCCAAAAAAACACTACAAAGTGAAAAATAACTTTAATTTCGGAAGTCGGTGTCGTTGGTTCCGCATTAAGTTAGTTCCGGATAACTGGAGCTGATTGAGAAATCACCATCAGCTCCACTTAACGATACGCATTGTGCTTAGCAACCACATTAAATTACCTAATCGAATCGCAAACCGTGAAATATTTATTATTGAGTAGTTCCGATGGCCATCTGTGGTCTTCATCATCAGTTCCACTTCACCGAATGGTGCTTCCTGAGAGCAAATGTACGAGTTGCTATAAAAATACCCAAATCGCTATAGGTGTGCCTACAAAATTTGAGGGTTTCCCTCGATTTCCATGGGATTCCCTCATCAGATTCCGATTTGGTGACAATGGACCACCTTGGGAGCATACCCTTTCAAATAAAAAATAATTGTGAAAATCGGTCCACAATTGGCGGAGTAATCGCATAACAAACACACAAAAAAAACATACCGTCGAATTGAGGACCTCCTCCTTTTTTAAGTTGGTTAAAAAAAACCGACATGATTATAGTCTGATTTTTAATTCGAAGGAATTCTGACATTTCCGAAGTGTTGCCAATAATAAAGCGGTCCTACTAAAAACGGAATGCATAGCGAAATTAAAAAAAAAATCTTTCTTGTATTTAAGGTTTCAATTAGAAAAAACTTAAAAATTTACTGATAATTTTAAAATGGATTTTTTATTATTAATTAATTATTTTTCTTTCACTGGAATCCCTGACCACTAATCCATGGGTTACAAACCTTTTTTTAGGAAAATCTTTTTGATTGAAAAATCTTCGCTTCTTGTAACTACAGATTTGGCGGTATGGGCCTGGATTCCGTAGCCTGTTCTTCGGGACAATTAATAATTATAATCATTATAATGTGTCATTATCATGCATGTTATTCGGCTTCTAATGTGTTCGTTGCGATTTATTGTTGAGTTTTTATTTGCTGTTACGTTTTGTTTGTTGTTTACATTGTCATATTGTTTACTTGATCTTATTCTCTTTCATATTTTATGTTATTTTATCCGAAAAATTCTAGTCATTTAAACAACTTAGAAAAAGGACAAGACAGAAAAGGTTTATGATATCTGAAGTGTCAAAAAATTACCGCTGTCAGAATTCCTTTGAATTAAAAATCAGACTTTAGAAGGTTATTATGTTTTTAGAGGAATAGTTAAATATTTCCCTTAAAAAAATGTTGTTTTCATGCATTGCTCTCACTGTCATAACCACAATACCAGCGGGTTGTGCTGGATGCCAGAGGATAATAATAAAAAAAATGCTTGGCTTTCATTCACATTTAAGTATACAAATAATTGCTATCTGCTTGATAAATGCGAATCTGCATCCTATACCCACATTGAGTATAAATATCGTATTCACAAAAATCATACTTGCGTTAAGACGAATTTTTCAGTCAAATAAAGGCGTGTTGTATTGTCAAAGTTGAAGAGACTGTGATTCTGATTAGGGTGCTGTTTGTGGGGTTTTGTCATAATTTAGTTTGCAGTGAAGTTTCATAAAAATATTACATTATTTTTGTTTGGCTTTGTTTTGGTTTGGTTAGGTGATTTTCATAGTATTATGTGAAGTAAACTATCATACATAGATAAAGAAGTACCTACACTGATACAATAATCTTTTGGCGCTCGAATGACGTTGACAGGTTGGTAAATATTTTTACAATTGTTTTGTAAAATGTCACTTGATATGTATTAAAAAACAACATGGCAGCTTTAGTTCCAAATTTGGCCACGCGTCAAAATAACCGTATAGCGCGATACCTATTTTAATTTTCTGCTGAATGATCTTTGAGTCCAAAATTTTTAATAACATAAAGATTGGAAGTTTGTCGTATTAACAGCACTGTTTGCAGTTGGTAAAGTAGTAATTATCTAAAAATACTAGGTTTAAAAACAAACAGTGGATGGACTTCCTAGTCAATAACATAAGCAATTGTACAGACGCCAGCACATCAAGCTACTCGAAACTGTCAAATTTTCCCAATCAACTTTGAACCTTATGTTGTAGCAATAAAGTTGAAAAGAGCAATGCCCACGTCCCATACATTTAAAAACCTGACAGTGAAAGTTTATGTATAGTTATAGGGTATAGTGGAAAGACTACTTGTATGTTTAGAAAATAATGTCTTGTAGTCATTTTTACGATGTAACGCTACGCTACGAAGACCAAAAAATATTAATGTTAGGTACTTTTATTAGGTTAGCATTTGCCGTTAGCAAAGAAATACCTTAATGCGTTAGAGCTAATAATTAACGCTCGAAGTTTAGTCTAAAATAGGAATACTTACCTAGCTATGGTCTCAAACGTCTTTTTACTTCGTGAATTCCTAGAAACCAACGCACGTCAACCCTTATTCCGTTTTCTTGTACAGGGTGTTTGGGTATTGGATAGCTTTATGAAAGGGGTCGCAGGATATTCCTTTGATTTTTATACATGGGTTTGGCCAATTCGATCATGATTTTTCATCTAAATTCTAATTTAAGGAACAACTTTCGCTCTGTGCGATGTACATGTCCCCAATTGATTCCGGTTTATACTCCATACCTGAAATGTATCACATAACAGAGCAGGCATAGCATATCTGTCATTATTCCTATTTTCTATGCAGACAAAATAAACCTCTTTCTTTTTAACGTTAGCCATTAACTTTGCGTTCGTGCATAGCTCAAGACAGGAAAAGTCTAGTCATCGAGCATTAGACGTCTTTGAATAGCGGTAAGATTTTATAGGCAGCCAGTAACAGTAATATTATACAGAGTTTATAACTATTACTGCGAGAGAGACGTTTATGTACGGCGAGTTAACGGCTACAATAATTTATATTAGGAACGCACTCTACTGTACCCACCCTCCTCTGGTACGCTCATTAGTGCTTATTTTTAGAACTTTAAAGACAACCGTCGGTTTTATTTGGATAGATAATACCCCGTATTTTGTTTCAACTATGTATTTAATTTTTTCTTGATCCGACCAAAAACTGGAGCTCTGGAACTTTTCAATGGATTAAAGCCAATCCCCTGCGATTGCTGTATCCTCCAGTGCCATCTTCATCTTCGATAATAATATTCCACCTCCAAGCCGAAAATCAAATTTTTCTAAGCATTCTTTTCAAAATCCAATTGATTATACTAACGCGATAATTAATAACAATGTATCAAGTTCAACGTGTAATTAAAAATATGATTAAAAAGTAAAATGGCGTAGTATAGTAGTATCGTATTGAGTGAATTTGATCACGAGACGAGAATCCCATCTTGGAATAAAATGCGTAAATATAAATACAAGTCGGTGAGGTTGTAACCTTGACCATTGAACTCTTAGAGAAGCTTTATTTGTATTTCCAACTTTTCTCAGAATTTTGCAGTTTCTTGTCGCAGGTAACTGTAGTAGATTTTCCTAGAATAGAGTTGTCGTTCCGTAGTATTTTGTGAGGTTTATATCCACCCCTTGCGTAATACTGAATAGGGGGCTTGTACAAAATATAAAGAAAAGAAAAAAGTTCTTAATTAGTGTAAGAAAAGTTTTTTTCCTTCGGAAAGCTTTTTGGTGTTTTTCCTTATTTACAAGTTCTTGCTCCACCAAAAAGTTTGTTATACTCCGTATAACTGGTTTTGTAGGTATTGGTAATAAATAACTGTAATATGTGTCGGAATTTGTGCAGCTGGGTTACGGACTTCCGACTTTATTTTTTTTTATTCATCATAATTCAATAGTGTTATTTTATTTTTGAGATATTGAAAGATGGTACACACGGCTACACATCAAGCTATACATTTCCCGTTTTAGCTGACCTCGCATTGTATAGGTTTTTCGTACAATCAGAAGTCAGCTTATACTAGTTACTTATAGCTTGATGTGTAGCCGTGCGTAAAATGTGCGTGTTTCAAAAAAGTTTGCTTTTGTGGTGGCTTATGAATCTAACTAAAAAGATAATTTATTCAAAGGAGTATCGATTTTTTTTTCGAAGAAACAACCGACTTCAATAAAACACTACAAAGTGAAAAGAACTTTAATTTCGGAAGTCGGTGTCGTTGGTGTCGCATTTTCGTTTTTGACACCGACTTCAAAAATTAGGTAGTTATTTTTCATTTTGTAGTGTTTTTTTTAAGTCGGTTGTTTTTTTTGGAGAAAAAAATTATTACTCACTTTTTAGTTGAACCTACCACACAAATTCAATTAACACTACTTGCTACGTAAATATCAGTTAAAACATCATCAATATAATCATAACACATAATTAATCAAGGAAAAGAATTGCCGGAGATGCAGTACATTTATGCATATAACTTCGTACATAAGAATAATTACCTAATGCATTATATACTAAAACCTTCCTGAAAGTATGTAGATCATTTTACTGAAAGAAACATCAAAATCGGTTAATTAGTTTTTGAGAAAATCGCGGACATATATACATACATACATAGATACGGGTCGAATACAGAACCTTGAATCTGAAGTCGGTTAATAAGAGGTCACACTATGTGGAAATGATTACCAGACAACTACGCTTGACAAGCGCATTACCTACTGATATAACAGCGCAAGAGTGTCTATCATAATACTATACCTATCACTAGTGGTCCGTCCCGGCTTCGCACGGGAGGAAAAAAAAAATAGACTGTAATAATCAGTGATAATGTAGCATTCAAAAGGTGAAAGAATTTTTAAAATCAAGGCAGTACTTTTTGAGCCAATTTGTTACAAACATACATACAAACCTTTCCTCTTTATAATATTAGTATAGATTACTAGCTGACCCCGCAAACGTCGGTTTGCAAAAAAAAAAAAAAAGCGGTATGAAAAATAGATGTTGGCCGATTCTCAGACCTACCCGATATGCACACAAAATTTCATACAAATCGGTCCAGCCGTTTCGGAGGAGTTTAACCACAAACACCGCGACACGAGAATTTTATATATTAGATTATGATCCTCTGGCGACTTCTTATTTTTCGGGATCGTATTCTACTGAACACTCAATAATACAATATTATGCATAAGCTCAAAAGTGTCTAGTACTGTAGACTCTTTCGAGCGAATGGGTAATATTGTAACTTACCTACCTATCTTAAAGCCCTGATTTTCCGACGTTTTAACCAGTATACGTAATGTGAAAACCCCAGACATTGATAAACGTTTTTCTGGAACTATGGTTTTCACGTTTACTCACGATATCAATTATTCTATTATTACTATTGGAATATAGAATCATTTATGTGTACCATTTACGTTATCACTTTTTTCATACGTATTATAATACATACTTATTAATGATTTAAATTAACGCTATGCGTCACACATACCACGACATTAATTGATGACCTAATACATATTTTTATGTGGCCATCATACGGTCATTAACTATTAATGTTGAATAATTTAATATTAAAATTTCCTAGTATTCTCTTCCTCTAACTACAGGGTAAGCTAATCAAGGCAAATCCGTGGTTATTTCATAATTGGCCTGTATGGCGGTTTCCCGACTTACGTAATAGATGGCGCTATCTTTTAATTCCTTGCAGTACAAATAGTTTAATAATATTATACTTAACACTATTAAACAGCATGAAAATAGTATAGATCTAAAATTTAGAACTGGCCTAAATCGTGTCACGATTTTCACGAGGGTTTGAGAAAGATTGACTTAATATTGACTTTCAAAATCAAGTTCGAAATAGGAGGAAAACCAGTTTTTAATATTCATTGCATTATTTTATTAGTGATAGTCTTTTGGGTTATACCTATTATTATGTAGTGTCGTATTATTAATAAACTCATATAATAGCATTTTTGTAGAAGCAATGTCTTAACTAGAGCGTGTAGAAAGAAATACTCAGCCAGTAGTTTATAACTTTATATTCAGGAAGACAGGCAGTCGAAAATATGCTGCTATATTTTTTAATCAGGTTTAATAACATAAACATCTTTAAAAAAATAATAATTGATTCCTCATTAGGCGATAGAAAATTCTGTCAGCTGCTGACATTATAAGGGCGTAACTTAAGCATAGAAAGAGCAGATGGGCAAGTCCAAGACGGTATTAAAATACTTTGATATGTCAAATAAATTCTGTAACCCTGATCCGTGAACCGAACAATAAGGGGTGGAACCGGTATCGCGTGACATTGATTTTTAATAAGTCTATGTAAATCGTCAATTAAAAGTACTATGTAGTTGCTTCTTTCGTTTCCTATTAGCGTACGTACTCATATTATATCATTTGCGTTAATTTCAAAACGGCACGTTTTGCTCACTATTGTTTTATGATTTACACAATATTGTTGCCGTGTGATTATTATTTTTTGTGTCAACTTTATATCTAACAATTTTTTGTTATACTTACATTATTATTATGCAAAGTGGGAATATTATAAGTACGTTTTTTTAATGTTATTTTTTAGTATTCAATTCAATCAGCATCATTCTCTTGCACTTATCCCAATTTATTTGTGGTTGGCGCAAGTTGTCTCTTTCTTCCATACTTCTTTCTCTATTAGTCGTCATTTCGGTAGTCACCCCCTTTCTGGCCATATCATCTTTCACAGTTTTTTTAGTATTTAACATGTTATTATTGCTATAAACTTTAACAACAATTTCTCAGTATGGATAGAATTTTAATATTGCTCAATCCCTTTTACAGCAATGTCAGCGTATCAAAAGTTCTACGCCCTGGAGCCCGATAATTGGAAGGACCCACTGTTCCTTTATGGACTGGGGCTCTGCTATTATCACTATAACGCTTTTGAGTGGTAAGTGTATCAACTGAACATTTATTAAAAATAACAAATTAAGGTTTTGGAGGGAGAACCCTTGTTCAACAGTCAATTTTATACTTAAACGAAAGTGTTTTGGAGAACAAGAGTTTAATTATTTCGGTTATTGTTGCAGAATTTTGTTTTTAGATTATTTTTAAGTAAACTTTCCTTCATTTAAATATGATATGTTGTATTCAATTGTAAGGACTGATAACTATTCAATCAACTCAAAATAGGGAACGCGTGGTCGGTGATTATGGCAACTACAATCAATTGCTATCAATATACACATCTAAAACTAGGCTTCACCATTTTTTTAATTCTCATTTAATAAATGGCGAAGAGTACGTTACTTATAGCAGTTATAGGTTTGCTCTATGAACATTACAAAAGTGCGAGCTGCGCTGCTTTCTAAAGACGCTACAATGCTTTCAGTACCATGTTTTATTTTCGCTGATTATACAAACTATACATTATATTCCAATTTATAAATAAACTTTACCAAATGTACGTCAATGAAACGAATTCCCGTATAGACAAGAACAAAAAAAATTGTTATGTAAATAGGAATGTTAACGAGCTTAGCGTGTTTCGTTGCATCACATACCGTACCGGGACTGTCGTCGCGCGTCGCTCTTCGGGAATATCTAACTTCGATAAAAATTCGGTCGGAGCAAAAGCACTGCAAGGTCTGCAAGCTGGCTGTAGGTAGCCCGTCATGTCGGCATCGTGAGTCGTGATTCACCGGACGTAGGACGAGCTCGCAAGGAGGCGCGGTGCGCGGGGAGCCGCGTTAGGGCCAGCGCGGGGGGCGCGGCGCTACGTGCGCGAGGGGCGCAGGGCGCGGCGGCGTGGCGGCGCGCGGTGCGGGACGGTGCACGCTGCAGCGCGAGGTCGTCGTTCGCTCGCTCGCGGCGTTTGTGCCAGTCGGGAGCGGGATGCGGTGACGTAAACTGCATCGGCGCGGGCCGCGAAACCGTAGTGTAGGACGGGACGAATCGTGTTCGTATGTACCGTGTGCGTGCTGAACCACCCTGTGTGAACGTGTGCTTGTGCTGTTTTCGCTGACGACGTCTCCGCTCTTCACTACGTGAGCCGCTGCGGCCGCACCGAACAGAAACGGATCCGAAGATCCCCAAAATGGTGAGTGCGGTCGAAGCTCCCAGCTCGCGGTTTGTTTACGTCGGCCCTCGTGCCGACTCTCTCTCTCTACCTGCCGCCCGTATCCCTGTGTCGCGTTCGCACGCGACTCTTTCTATTGTGTTTTGTTTCCGAAATGCAGACACCAACGTCGACGGCTCCGGACCAGGTCCCGTCGAGAGGTCGCGTTTTTGTTCGTTTGAATTGTTTTTGCATGTTTTTTTGTAATGTTTTCACAGGTAACTGTTTGGTGCAACTATCCTCATTCATCTGGAGACTCTTAGCGCAATATGACCTGGAACAAGAAGTGTAAATGAAATGACGGGGGTGGTCAGTGCGTGCATTTGCTTAGGCTAGTAAATAATGAGTGAGCCGCCGCGCCGCATAAAATGTAGGTCGGTGGAGTGTGGCCGCAACAGTGCCGCACGCGATGCCTCGCATCACCTCACCCTACACCAAGCCATTGCTAACCCATTGTATACATTGCCAAGAGCTCATCAATCACTTGCCATTGCGTACATGATATCTACTCTCAATTTTGTTTAAATAACTAAGAATACTATATTCATGAAATCATGACAGGCCGCCAGGCTTTGTTTTAATACAAAACGATTAGGATGGTCCATTTAATCAAAATTCACATTGATGACACAAATGATTAAGTATGGCCTGCTTGCTGGATTACCTTCACGTCACTATTGGACATACGTATTCGTCTGATGAGTAAGCCTCCATTGCCGTGTTATACAATTAAAATGATTTGTAGAGGGAAATCTGTGAGTCATGTTTACTGACTAGAATCCGTTGTCCGATAGCTATATCAGGCAGAATTCGCGCACTTTTGTCTTGCGTCATTGGTCATTGGACCGGTAGTGGCGACACTACTCGGATACTTAATGAGGCAACCCAAGACACGGTGCCTGAAGTACTTCCATACATAGGAAAAACCACTCCACACTGGGTTGTTCCGCTTGAGGAACTTAATCATTTTAACTTCCTGGTAAATATTCCTTAAATATACTTACCTACCTAAAAATCCAAAATAACCAACTCAAAATATTTTTTTGAAACTGAACTAGCTTAGCATATATTAAAGGGATAGACTTCCGCTATTGGTTTTTAATAAGCCTAAAACATTCGACATCCATATCATAATATTATATTAACGTCAGGATGACGCAAAAAATACGTTCATATCTTTGATATCTAGTTACTATGTTTTTATCTCATTCGTAAGCGGTATCGTAATAGTTATCACGAATCATATTGGCTATCAGTCGCGGACCGGTCCGCGCATTATCTACGCAACGCAGCTAACCGCTTCCAGTAACGGTATTCCACTCTCTGGAGTCCTCCAGCGACTAGACTTGCTAGGCCCGTTTCGGAAACTTGTTCATCGATATGCTCGCCTAGTCTTTTTTTGTAGATCCCCGGAAGTGAGTTTGCTGATTAAACAAGTCGAAGCTTCTTTAATTTGAAGACACATTGAATAAGTTGATTGAGAGAACACAACTTAAAGTTTTTCGTATGTTTAAGATTACTTTTGGGTACATCAGTTTTAGCCTAGCTGTAGTGTAGAACTGGCTTATTCTGCATGAAATGCCTGTCCGAGAAAAGATTTTGCACAGATGGTTTTGTGTCGAATCTATCACTCTACGTGGTAGCAGTTTTGCACACTTAAGTCTCTATGTAAGTAGAATTGACGAAGCCAAAGTTGTAGCAGATTTTGCACAAACCAACGCATTTTCTCGTCGAAGCCTAAGTTTGTATAGATTTGTTAACTTAAAGAACAGTGTTAAAAGGAGCAAGTAAATTGAGAGGGGCAATGTTGTAGAGTAATATTATAAACGGCCAAAGTAATCGACAAATAAAATTACAATTCTCAGACCATGAGTTCATATCATAATAAAATTAAGTCTGTTTTTGTTTTTCCGAGGGCGCATTGTCATTCATTTATTCTTATGGATATTTTAAAATGCTCCAGTAATGGACGCGTGGCCGAGTTTATACCTATCCAACAATCTAAAGACACATAATGTATAATAAGCTACCTAGCTTATTACGGATGTAAGTTGAAAATCTACTTATAAATTTCAAGAACCTTCTTGAAATTTATAAGTCGATTGGCAACTTACATGCATCCCTGCTGCATTGTTAAATAATTCATTACATTATGTCATGTAACGAATGTTCAGCTGCTAGGTAATGTCAGGCCTGTAGCTAGGTAATGTCAGGTCGTTTAGTATCGATTGTGATGCAGTAATGAATGCTATGTAATTGTTAGAGCAGCTTGCGGTGGCGCGTGCCGGCCAGGTGCCTGCCGGCTGCTACCACACCTGTCACGACATCAGCTGCTCCTTGAACTAGTTATTATATTGTTTAGCTACTCACGGCTATGTGTATCCGTCTTTATACAAAAAGAAGTTTTGAGTTCCTTTTTTCATTACAAATCGTCACGTAATGGATTACAGCGTATACGTGCTGAAAGTTCCCAAGAGTTCGATGAGATATTTTTGCAGATAAAACTGCTTGGTCCGTACAATGTAGGATTAAAAATGCAACGTTTTATCATTGCGCTGAATTACCAACATCAAAGTTACTTGGTGTTCTGATATTATTGTTAGATTTTACTACGTATTTTCTAGTAAACAAACAGATTGCGTAGAAAGCGATAAATTTTCTCGACATGTTTGCCTGCTCGCTACTTTGCACAGTAATTGCATTCGGTAGTTAATTTCACCATAACCGGCAAACTTCCCCGGTAGTTCGGACCGTATCCTGTCCCTGAGAGGATATCACGTAAAATGTTGGCGTCTACATACTTAGAAACAGAGATAGGTAAACAGCCAGCACATGTAACTATGTAGATAGTTTTAGCGAAGAGGAAGTCTTATTAGGGCCAGTTGTACACAGCCGTTGGCAGGCGCGCTCAGCATGTATGTACCGTTTGAATGCATGATGAATTTGCTGTCTTCCAATCATTTACGTTACCGGTGAAATCGTAATTTTACGTTCACGTTTAAAACAGCTTGATACTATCGTATATTCGTCCCTCAAAGTCGATTTGGTAAAATTAATGTATTGGTATACATAAAACATAATAACAGGTGACCTGATGGTTCCTCAAATTCGACATTTTTACATGACTCTTTCGGATACTATTAGATTCAATTCAATAAAAATATTATTTGTTACTCAGAGACTGTTAAATTATTGCGACAAAAAATACATTTAAAAACCTCGTGAAAATTATTACGTCAAAACGACTATGTTATTATTCGTGCATAATATAATGTGGGAGTCAGCGTGGTTTGTTGAATGCCGCCTAGCAACATCATAGAGCGGACAAACCGGAATTTGACAGCGTTTCTCATGCTAGCTAGTGGTATTATGTGAAGTTACTGCCAAAGAATATAGCGGTAAATGCATATAGTTTTATCTATGTAAATTGGCTCGCAACAGGACTAACAAGTATTAAGTGCGCAGTACAGAACGCGGTCTCCGACCCTAGGCTACGAGTGCATTTAAGCTGTTTTAGAGATGTGCGGGCGGGGCGCAGGCTCCTCGCCCTTCGTCCCGCACCGCGCGTCACGTACGCACGGGCCCTACACGCACAGGGAGGACGGTACAACTTGCGAGGGGCCGCGCGCGCACCGACAACGACAAGCCGACTATCGAGTTGCCGAAAACCGTATGCATTATTAGCTCTCCCCCTTCACCCATCCTTATCCGGGCCCTACCGTCCGGCCACCCGGCCCGATTTAGGAACGCTCCTCGACGCCCTGCCCTCTCATACCCCTAACCTCTGTGGCGGGAACGACTTTTCGATTTAAGTAACACCGCGATACGCCCTTTCCCCCCCTGACGTAACGATTGAATCTATATTTTTTTTTGTAATCTAGGTCACGGCTCAGAGTTAAGAGCAGGGTGAATGTAGTGATGTCGGCGCGCGGTCGTCGACACTAACGGATCGCTATTTATACCTGGTGCGTAGTGCACCGGAACTCGCTTGCTGCACTCGCTGCATCCGCGCCACCCGCCTCCGTCCTGTCAATGACCCCGTCTCCACGAACATTCGGTTTCTAAATCACAGTGGCCCAACTAAGCATTCATAGTCTTACATTTAACAGTCGAAGCAAGCTCGTTTATCATGTCAGCTAGATGTCCAAACGTTCATAATTCTCTTTCAATAGTCGTAGGACCCGTAGGGCGAGCGTTGCGAAAGGCTCTATAGCAAGCGGGTGCCCTTCGGCTTTGTCTGAGTTACGTAAGTAGACCCACCCACATCTGTAGGGCAACCACCCACGCTGGGCATGAACTGTGTCAAGCACCCTGTCCTAGTTTCTACGTTCACAATTTTTTTCTGTTTACGCTTGCAAAAAGTAAACACCCACCCCTGCTTTGTTGAAAATTATTTTTTGCCCAGGTTTAGTGCCCCTAAGACTGACCGTGTTTTGTATTTACAACTTCTATTTGTACAAAATTACATTATTGTGCATTCATTCATAAATATTCTGATAATCTCATTCATTTTGCGAATTTTCGAAACGCCAGATTCGCAACTTATAACATTATTAATTTACAACAAAATCTAATTAACCCGTTGGCAGTGAGCAACGATTTGTGTGGAAATTACTTTATTAATTAATTACCAGAATAAAGTTTAGCTACATGTTGATTCGTAGAAAATCCAAACTCTAAACCTCTATTATATTAATTTTAGGATTATGGTGATAATCCTAAAATTAATATAATCGTCGGGTCGGAAAAAATAAATAAAATACAACTCTGTTACTGTTTTTGCTGTGGAGTCGAGCGTCGTTGCTAGGTCCGTGTAAATTCGCGATCTCTGCGAGCGATGTCCGCGATGGAATTTCCGCGAAAAAAGCCATACGTCACATCACAGCACGTCATGGCAGCGGGCGGGCCGCGTAACGTCACGCCAAGCAAGGCCGCGGTTGAGTAAGCACCACTGTAAGCTTTTTGTTTACCACTACTGACTAATATGGTCGTGTGATGTAATACGACATATAAATGCCTATTGCATTCCTTTCAAGAAAATCACTGCTCTATTTTTTAACCGTCTTCAAAAAAGGAGGTTCTTAATTCGGGTGTTTATATATATATTTTTTATTACTCGTATGTTTTTATTGCTACTTGTTTAAACCTGATTTCACTGAAGATTTCTCACGCCGGTTAAATATTTTAACTTTTAACGAGATTTAATCAGATACTATTCCAACAACGTATTCAGTACCTACGTCCTGCTCTCAAAATTCCTGGTAATTTAAAATATTACGCCTTTTCCGTGTAATTTGGATGGATGGTTGTCACTAAGTATGTCGAACACGTATAAAGTAAATGATGATTCGCGTGAACTTACGTGCGTTACGTAAATTACTTGCGTACCTGACACTTGGCATATTGTGCACAGATAACAACTGTGAATTGGGTTTAATAACAACCTCATCACGACTTGTACTAGTGTTTTGTTAGTTCATAAATTCGGCACTCTTTGAATTCAGGTAAACATTTTATTGTTAATACTGACCCTAAAGCATACACGTGATTTTGTTGATACTGACCTACAAGTAAATAATTAATTAAACAGTGGTTTATTACGTTTCAAAATGTGATTACCGCTCTCATTTTATCCGTGTGTACTTATTGTACAGCTTCATTCACGGCATTGCTACAAGACAAAATAATTCGAATTATTTTGATAGTAAAAATCTTAAAATGTTGAATCAACTTGACAATACAACAACAACTTTCTAAACTAGCATAACGTATCCCATTGCTGCTCAAAAATGTTTCTTCTTGCACCTGTGTGCATTCTGTACATCGCATCGCTGATATTTTTGGTCAATTTCTATGCAATTTTGATCGGCAGTACTTTCCTTCCTTCATGATTTTGACCAGGCCGTTGGAATTTCACAAGGAAATTAATACAGCTACTAGTAAAGTTATAGCTTTAACAACAAACAGCCTGGAAGACTAAACGTCTGCGTTGTAGGCCCCAGGCAAGTAATTGACTTTTCTGTGGTCTACATACATACGTAGGTATATTACCTGTATGTCTTGTGGAAATAGCATGTTACGCTCACACGCATACGAGCACGCATAATTATCGAGCAGCGGAGCTATTCTCACGGATGTCGATCTGTACTTACAATTTAGCCGTCACTTTGTACGCACAATGAGCATTAGAATTAGAAAGCGACCGGTGACCGCAAAAAGGTAGCATTCGAAAGGGCTTGGAGCTTGCAAGATTGTGTTACGTCACTATTGAACTATCACCAATGTTCCCCCTGCGCTTCAAAGCCACGCTAGTGACGCTAGGGAGGGCTTGCTCGTCGTGCGTGTCGCACCGAATCTACCATGCACGTATGTGCTACTGCCCTCGCTTTTGTCCTAACAACATTCTATGACGTCGACGAAGGCTTAAAAATTTTGTTCTCAAAGGGTTCAACCCTTCTAAACTGTAATGTTAGAGATGGGGCACATTTTTAATTCTGCTGCATATAAATAAGTATTTTACTTGTTGGAACACTTGTGAGCTGTGTGTGAATCGTATGGGGTAGTTATCAAGGGCACTCCGCCGATTGTAATGTAATAATAGTGCAGAATGGTCTGTTCTTTTTATGCTAGGGGGAAGCTCGCTTTGCATATTTGTGAGTGCGCATCAGATTTGAGTTTTAAAATATTATAATTTTAGTTCGGTTTTTGCACGTTATTATGGAAACAACACACAGAATTTTAATACGCGTGTTTAATTATTGATTGGTTCGATAATTTATTTATTTATTTAATACTTCAAGCACATAAATGTACAGAGGCGGACTCAATGCCATATGCATTTTCTACCAGTCAACTTTTGGGTGATGCAGAGAAAAACAGTAGTAGGTGCAATCATGAAAGTTGAAGGAATAAGTAAATATACGGTTTAAGGGGTTACAGGCGGGATAATCTACGGGTTAAGTAGAAACAGCTGACGCTATATTATATTCTGTGATACAACATGTGCAAAGAAAACAAAGTTGACGACTCGAGAAGAACCTGTTCAATAATGAAGTCGCATAATTTTGCTGGGCCACGAAGATCTGATTTTATGGACGTGCTGAATATCAAGTATTCAACTCATGCGTGTGTGAGTAAGTCGCGATGTGCAGCTGTGACCGGCTCACTTCCGCGTCCATGTGTCTTTGTATCTGTTTACACGTGTCATTTAATTTTAAAATAATATATACTTTAATGCATAATTGTATCGTGAATAATCGTGGTGTAAATCTACTATCGTTGCAACACTATCCGTAACCAGTCGAGGCCTCTGTCGCATTTACAATGTGCCTGTTAGTTATAATTAGTGGCTAAAACGGTACTCGTACAAGTATAATGGAGAATTTTATTATTGTGTAGCTGTAGGTAGTTGTTGGAGATAGATTGAAGCGGGTAATTTAAATAATAATATTATAATTCCTAACATCGTAATGAACTTTATTCGTACCGCACGAGTCTTGCGACGTGTTTACGTACTTATAATACTTATGGGTATTCAAAGAGTGTGCTCATAAGAATATAAATTGCGAACATAATGCAATAATACTTTAACGCCGCCAACTTAGGTCTCAGGTACCGTAAGCGTAGCCTCTATCTGCCGTATTGTAAACTACCTTGTACAGTACGTTATAGAATAACAGGCTTATCTGTACTTTATTTCTTTAGTACGTTAGGTTTAGCATTGAAACCGATAATACGGCTTTTAATATCACAGTTGTTATCGAGAACTAACCTTATTTCGTCATCCGGTATTTGAACGTGTAGTTTCTATTTGAAGTCCTACCAATCTGGTACACAATAGTTTCATATGGGGTCGGAATTCTCGGTGGCACGACTTGCTTGATACACTTTCAAACTAATTTCGCTGAATAGAATTTTCTCGCCAGTAAATACAGACGACCCACATTTTCATTTGGCCTCAGAATAAAATAGAATTGGATATGAATTGCTCCAACTTTATGAGCACTCAATTTCAATTCTGTATACTGAATTGCGCCGTTACTGAAAATAGCCGGCACATAACTGAAATATCGCGTTCATGAGATCATTTTGTGAGTAGGTAACCTACTGAATGTGTATAAGTGGTATCGAATGGGACGAAAGTGGGTCAACTAGCATGACGTTGGCGATAAACGAGCCCTCGTTCATTATCATTTATATGCATAGCGGCACGTACGTTTCCCAAACTAGCTAAACTTGTGCCCTAACCGACAGGAACCTTGATATCGCAACACTACTGCTGCACGGCAAGCGCCATCATGTCGCCAGATCCCTTTCGAAAGTTTAAACCGCAGAATAGTACTTCCACTGATTCACTAAGTAGTGTTAACATAATCCAGCTTATTGTAGCATTTACGAGTATAACATCGAGTGTTGCCCGTCAGCTTAAGCTACATGCAATCAAAATACCATTGTGTTTGCGAACTCTATAGAACGGAGGTAATCCTCCAATCAGCGGGGAGTAGCTTGATTATTGTTGCTATGTATACTTCATCAGGTGGCATCTGCTATGAAGAATGTAATAAAATGATGCATGATTGTGTTCATAATACATACTACGTTCCGTTGCCATAGGACCTTCACTATAACTATCTAGTTATATAGTGCATACAATTGCAGTTTGTGTTGCATTCTGTTGCCGTGGAACCAAGGCCGTGATGCAATTAGTACAATCAGGTGAATTGTGTGTTCATGTTGAATGCATCACATGATTACATCACTTGGTCACGGGACCTATTAAAACTATTCAATTTTGACACGATCGATTTGTTTTCCTTCAAATTTGTTTTCCTTTTTATTGCTTTGCTATCTGTTGTTTTCAAATAGCATTTCGTCTCCGATCCAAGTTAAACAGTACCTACCTGTGTACTCGATTCAAATGTCTGATTAATTTCGTAATCAGGAATTTCATATCCATTTGACAAAGACACAAACTAACTTCTCTGATTGGTGTCCTGCCCAACTTCGTTTTGTCTTAGTCATTTTAATTACGTAATTGATAATTTCCGTTTGTAATCAGGATCGCACAAGTGTATGACTTTGACCTTATTTCTCAGAACCACGTGTGCCCTATTCAATCTTGAGCATCCCTCGTTAAATAGGTTTGTTATTGTGCGTAAGTTCCCCGAGGTCGCTGTTCCGTGGGAAAGTATTGTGAGTTCATTATGTGCAGCCGGATCACGTGTCGCGACCGCGACGCACCTAGCGACTGCTTACTTCTGTTATGTAAAGTGAGTGCTATGACGACCGACGAATGAACTCTATAAATAGCGGTCGATCCGTCCTTGAGCCGCCGCGACTGTGCAGAACTAGGTCAAGCCGAGCTGCCTCATGCCAGTGTTCTCTCCCCGCGCCCACCAGCACACCCGCCTGAGCATTGCTCGCTGTTCACCGCGTCGAGTGCGTCGCCAAACACCTCGAATACCGAACACATTCCACGCTTCCTGGTTATTTCTTTTAGTTTTACTATTGTGCAGGAATAACTATGGATGTCATCGGTCGAAACTAATCGCAGCTTATTCTAGCGTTTGGTTTTTGTATAAAAGTTACTTTATTTTATGGTGGCTCTAAAATCTTAACATTGAACGTAACAACTCAGCAGATGTTTGTTCATTCGATAAATTAAAAATTTCATTTGAATAGGCGCAAGAATTTCGTTTGTATAAGTAGGGTTCTTTACAATCCCCTTACCTGAGTGAACTGATAATGGCCAAGGTTGAACCCGGGCAGGTAGCGAACCGGATTATAATCGATCCAGTCGTTTACTCGGGATATTTATTTTTCCATACCATCATGTGGCTCATGTATTGTAAAAATGTAAACAGATGTACAGATGAGAAATCTGCAGGAAAGCTATAAAAAGCGTGAAGTTATTTGAATAGTCATGGTTTTTTATTCAATTATTGAATAGCGAATAATTGTACATTCAAACATGAACATCTGTTACTACCTATAATAAAGCTACATTAATGGTACCTATATTACAATATGTGGGTATGTAACTTGCTATGTTCGTAGATATCAGCACATTGACTTTTCGTACGAACGCTAAAATATATTTGATCAATATTGTTATCATGACAGTCGTATACATGTCATATTATTATCGTAGCGCGTGGGTGGGTGTGAAGTAGTGAACCATAAACCTAGTCGGCGATATCGCACAAAGACAAATGTGTTATCTATGTATAGGGGCACATTGGGCACTCGCTGCCCTGTTATACAATGCCTTATCTTTCTACAGGGACGATAAATACTACCTCGACACGCTATGCATAGTGAAATTGTAGAGTTAACGTAAATTTACATTGTTGAAATGTTAATGTAGTACATAATTAACATTTTTCATCATATCCGTCAACAAAACTTATCCAATGAAGGTCACAGTAGTATGATGTAATTGATAATTTAAAAATTACGTAGGAAGAAGTCTGAAAATACGCAATTAAGAGAACCTCATTCAAGTTTTGCCATGAAACTTGTTTGAAACAAATCCATTCTTATTTCTTCATCCCAACTTGCCTTGTGTTCAGTCTTCAGTGAAGGTGTGAATTTTGAGCATCGCGTGACGACCGGCAATAGCTCATTCCGAGGAACAATAAATGTGAATAAGAAAGAAGCTGTATGTGAAATATAATATTATTATGTATGTCGAGCATCGCTGGCGGCGACACGCCCGGTGAAAGCTCTCTATGGCCCGCTACTCTGACGGATACGTGTGTGTGCGTATAATCGTCATTTAATTTTAGTCGTGGGCTTCGGGGTGGACTCGGCTCCGCACCTGTCTCACTCCTTTGTTTCGGCTCCCAAATGTCAGCGGAGGTCATCTAAATACAGGCGTTATAGGCATCGGATTCGGACGACGATCGCTGTCTAGACGTTGTGTTGCATCGTCCGATCGATTGCACGACCGAGCCTCAGACGGTCATCGACCCCGCGGGCGCATCGGTGACGTTACGCTCCGGTGATGCGCTCCTCAATAACCTACGGATATTATGGTTCAATTCCGTGTTTTATATCTTATGCACGGTGATGTCTTCATCGCATTCTTCATCTTGTATTCTACAAAACGAATTACACGCTCGTTTTTACGTTCTCATTCAATTTGTAAGTAGGTACCTACCTAGTTTAGGTAGGTATATTTCTGTCCCATATTCATTGAATCCGAAATGCGTGATATTAACAAAAAAAAGCATACGCTTTGAATGTGTACGGATAGATTTTAAGAAAAAAGAAGGATACTGCAGCGGCATTGTCGTTTCATCCGTTCGTTTCAAAAGTTTTCAAAAGGTCTTTTGAAGATTTATTTCACAAAAAATGAAATTTAAAGTCCGCATTACGTTTTTGCTCTTTGTTTTCTCTCTCTATTCTCTTGTTTGGCATCTGTGTAGGTACCTACGCAGAGTTGTTATGATAACTGTACTCATTCTTTATACTATTATTTACAATCCGTCTGACCTTGTATGCCAGTCAAGTTCAGGCTGTAACTTTGACATTGTTTTCTTCGTTTGGCAGAAAACAAAGTCCTTTGTAAAGCTTTTCAAATGTAAACTATTCAGTTTATTGCTTGCAATCTTTTGTTTACCAATTGACTTGACAGGACTCTGCGTAACAATAGTCCGCACTTCGCAATAAAACTCTTGTTCCCCTTCATAATATTGGTGGGAAGGTTTAGGTAAACGTTTTGTATGGCAGGGCGACAAAGGCGTTGCAAATGGCTCTGTACGTGTCGCCGGGGTTCACTCGCGCGGCGGACGCGCACCTGCGCCTGGCGCTGATGTTCAAGGCGCGGCGGCACTGGTCCGTCGCCGCCGTGCACTTCCGCCGCGCGCGCCTCGCTCCGCACCAGGACGCTACCTTCACGCGCCTTGAGCTCAGCTTTCACGCCGCACATCTACTCGAAGCCAGGGGACTGAGGAAATCCGCCAGAGACGCCTACGAAAGATTACTAAAGGAACCTAAGCTGTCCTCAACATTGAAAGCAGACGTCTGCAGACAATTAGGTGAGTTAGGAGTTGAGAGACTGATATAGCTTTGTTGCGTTTTGGATAAAATACTCAAAATATTACCTGACGGATCATTGAAAATGTATGATGGTGTGTAGGATGGCTGTATCACCGCTGCGTGTCACTGGGCGAGCCGGCGGCGCGCGCGCGTGCTGCCATCTGGTGCCTGCAGCGCGCGGTGGCTGCGGAGCCGGAGTCAGGTGCAGGACTGTATCTGCTCGGACGGTGCTTCGCGGCGCAAGGGAAAGTGCACGATGCCTTTATTGCGTATAGAAACTCCGTGGAAAAGTCCGAAGGAAATGCCGACACTTGGTGCTCTATAGGGTGAGAAAGAAGATAATTATTAGTTAAATTGCTTTATTATTGTTATTTAAAAATAATTCTGCTTTACATTTATAATCATTATACTTTTTGCAGTGTATTATATCAGCAACAAAACCAACCGATGGATGCGTTACAAGCGTACATATGTGCAGTACAACTAGACAAGGGTCATTCCGCGGCGTGGACCAACCTCGGTAGTTTGTATGAAAGTTGTCAGATGCCCAGAGACGCGTTCGCATGTTACACGAACGGAGGGGCAGCTGCGACCGCGTCACACTCTGCGTTGAGACAGAGGCTCGCCTTCCTGAGAGCACATCTGGCACATGCGCCTATGCCTTCTGTTACCGGAAAGTAAGTGGCTGGCTTGTTATTTTATTTGCTTAAATAAATATTTGCTAAATCTATTATTTTTATTTTAGTTACCACTTTAAAATATCGATATTTAGCCAGTAAAAATTAATTTCGTAAATTTTCCGTAGACGTCGTCAGCTCCCATCGATCGAAGAAGCCTGGAACCTGCCCATATCTGCGGAGATGTCGTCGCGAGCTCCCAAGTCCGCGCCGCCGCCGTACCCGGGCAAGCGGCCGGAAGAGCCCCCACAACTCACACAACATCAGCTACAGACTCTCCAGTACCTACAGAAGAACTCCAACAATCTGTCGCCACAGCAACAAGTACTAACCTCATGTTCTTCAATTAAAATTTAAGCTGATTCCCGAACACGTTGAGACGACTGAGCAACAAATCCTGCTGATAAGACGAGATAACCTGTCTCAACTTCCACGCTTTACTGATCCTTTTGTAGTGTGCCTTAAAATTGTAATGACCACCAAAAGAAATCGGTCTCTTAGATTAAGTTTAGTATGCTTCCGTGAGTTGTCTAATAGCTTTAGTTAATATTATATCGTACTACGAAATTGTAGTAACGATCGTAATATTCTTTTTCAGGCTTTGATGCAACAACTACTGACGCAGTATCGACAAGCGCAGGCGGCGCGAGCGCGTACGGTTTGTACTAACTTTAATTTCCCTTGTTTGTACTGACGCGGGCGGCAGGATTTAGAATTATCGGTAGGGTTCCTAAAAGTTTAGTTCGTGGTTATAATTTTATGTTTGTATTACAGGTGACGAAAAGCGAAGGTAACGCCACCGTCGGCGACAACGCTGAGTCGCTCGCCGAAGATCTGTTGAAGAGGTTCGCAGATACGCAGCCAGAAGTTAAGAAGGAGCCCGTTAGCAGTATGTTTTTTTTTGTCCTATATGACTTAACTAAGTGATTATTTTATACTAGTTTACTGGATATCTTCTCAAACAGAGAAGGTGCGAGTAAAATCACCATACTTTCTCACTGTTTGTTGATGATTTCCTCAAAAAAATATTCTAGGTTTCTTCGCGATGTTTTTCAGTGAGCTATAACATTGCTTTGTATTAGGTATCTCTTTTTCGTTTTCTTACATGCAAGGGAGTAAGTTAGCGTCTTCGAACATTTTTTTCATCTCAAAATTGTGCCAGTAGAAGAGTAAATTGGATAAAGCTTAGGAGTTCTAAGCGTTTTGTCCAATTTACCCTTCTAGTGTAACAAGAAAAACAGTTTGCCTACATTTATAAACAGTTTAGCAAAAAGTAACCAAGGAACGCCCTAGGACATAAATTCCACCGAAAATTCTTTTGTATCTCGGCCGGGAGTATGTTTTAACTCTTAGCTCTTGTTCGTTTTTGTAATCCCTATCTTGGATTTTGAATTCGACGTCATTTTGTTGGAATTAATCCAGTGCAAATCGTGTAGTAGAATTTTACTTGACTCCTAAAAACTCAGATAAAACTAATAATACAAAACATATCTCCTATGAACTTAGTAAAGTATTCGCTAAATAAATACCAGTATGTGGCAGCTTTAAGGCAACCTGCTTCATTTTTGGGACGAGTCCTACCTGCTGCCTGATCTGTGCAAAAAACGTTCGTTCGGATCCGCGCATTTATCAAGGTCACATTTTCGCCTAAGCTCTCTGTTAAAGCTGCTATTATACCATATCTTTAAGCCATTAAAGCCAGAATATGAGAATAATGCGGTGGCTAAACGCTCAGGGGACAAAGCCGTGCAAAAGCTCGCGATTCACAAAAGCTTCAGGTCGTCTTACGAATGATTGAGCGCCTTTGTTCTCCTTCAAAACATCTGCTTTATAAAAGGGAATGCAATATAGTTTTTAGAAAATAAATTAGTTCGTATAATACAGTAGAATGGATTTTAATGATGAATGAGGATAAATAAACGAAATCTCATTCTGTCTACAAAATGGATTTTGACGAGATCTTAGAAAAGACACGTTTAAAATAAAAACGTTGTTTTTAGGTTTATCTCAGATTTCTCGTAAACATAACATTAGAAACACATATATTCATAAATCATTAATTATTTAGAGCAGTTCAAATATCCGTGTATGTAATATAAACTCGTTATATGTAAGTAAGGCTTTTTTCTGATAATATATTTTTCAATTTCGAGTAAAACATCACTGTCAATGTCAAAATCTTCGAGAGATTGTTTCTGTGGATTTATTTTCCTTGAAATTATTCTTGAAAAATATTTAAAGCAAGAAATATGAAGAATAAGAAGAAAAGACAGTGTAAAAGCCTTTATTGGTTCAAGTATTGACCAATGCAATAATTTTCCGGCGTACCTATTCGTTATTTTATTGGGAGGATTACGAACCCGATTTAGGATTACAGTTCAAAAACGTTATGGTCAAAAAAATATTTCTTTGTATACGAAATCACTTGCCAGATATTCCAACAATGTACCTGAGTTGACCATTTTATTACAACTCTAATCGCTCACCTGCATACAACATAATCTGAATTACGATTTCTGCGTTATGTGACCCAGCCTGCATTAAAATAGCGTATGCGGTAGCGTATGCGAATGGTGTTTTGATGTTTTTGTTCATAGATTTCATGCAGCAATATTTTTATAAATCGAGACGTGTATCCAATGTTTTATTTGGTTTTCAGTGGATACCACTAGTAATGCAGCCAGTAGTAGCGAGACCGTGCTGGGCGGGCGACAGCCTGTCGTGAAGCTGGAGCCACTCAAGACGGACCCGCTCAAGCCTGTCACGTACAACATCGGCATGAGCTCCAAACAGATTATGGATGCTTGCAAGTAAGTCTTCGGGTCTTTACTCTGAATAGGCTTCAATGTCGCGAGTCACTAACGCAATGTTTGACACTTCAGGGACAACGCGGGGCCGCCTACAGCGTGGTCGGTGCTGGGCGACGGCTGCGGCCCGCCCGAGCCGCCCACCGTGCCGCCGCCGCGCCTGTCGCCCGAGCAGCTGGCGCCGCCCGCGCCCTTCGTGTACGTGGAGTCCAAGCGCGACGCCTTCTCGCCGCAGCTGCAGGACTTCTGCCTCAAGCACCCCATCGCCGTGGTGCGCGGCCTCACCGCCGCGCTCAAGCTCGACCTCGGCCTGTTCTCCACCAAGACGCTGGTGGAGGCGTGGCCCGACCACGCCGTCGAGGTGCGCACGCAGCTCATGCAGTCTGCCGACGAGAACTGGGACCCCACGGGCAGGCGCCGCGTGTGGGCCTGCGCCTCGCACCGCTCGCACACCACCGTGCGCAAGTACGCGCAGTACCAGGCCGGCTCCTTCCAGGAGTCACTGCGCGAGGAGCGCGAGCGGGGCGGCGCCAGCGCCGCGGCCGGCGGCGGCCTGTCGGACTCGGACGGCCGCGAGTCCGGCTCGGGACCCGTCAAGCGCCGCCGCGCCGCGCGCATGCTGCGCTTCGGAACCAACGTCGATCTATCTGACGAGCGGAAGTGGCGTCCTCAGCTCACGGAATTACAAAAGCTGCCGGCTTTCGCACGCGTTGCCTCCGCCGCCAATATGCTATCTCACGTAGGTCACGTAATCCTGGGCATGAACACGGTCCAGCTGTACATGAAAGTGCCCGGTAGCCGTACGCCCGGCCACCAAGAGAACAACAACTTCTGTTCAATCAATATTAACATCGGACCCGGTGACTGCGAGTGGTTCGGCGTGCCCGATGCGTACTGGGGTGGCGTACGTGATCTGTGCGAGAGACACGGACTGTCGTACTTGCACGGCTCGTGGTGGCCGGACCCGGAGGAGCTGCGCCAGCACGGCGTGCCGGTGTACCGCTTCACGCAGCGGCCCGGCGACCTCGTGTGGGTGAACGCGGGCTGCGTGCACTGGGTGCAGGCCACCGGCTGGTGCAACAACATCGCGTGGAACGTGGGCCCGCTGACCGCGCGCCAGTACTCGCTGGCACTGGACCGCTACGAGTGGAACAAGGTGCAGAACTTCAAGTCGATCGTGCCCATGGTGCACCTGACGTGGAACCTGGCGCGCAACATCCGCGTGTCGGACCCGCGCCTGCACCGCGCCATGCGCACGTGCCTCATGCAGACTATGCGCGCGGCGGGCGGCACGCTGAGCGTGGTGCGCGCCCGCGGCGTGCCCGTGCGCTTCCACGGGCGCGCGCGCGGCGAGGCGTCGCACTACTGCGGCGCGTGCGAGCGCGAGGTGTGGCACGCGCTGCTGGTGCGCGAGCACGAGAAGCGCCACGTAGTGCACTGCCTGGCGTGCGCGCGCCGTGCTTCGCCTACACTGGCCGGCTTCCTGTGCCTGGAGGAGCACCACATGGACGAGCTGGCGCAGGTGTACGACGCCTTCACCCTGCACCGGCCCGCGCCCCCCGCGCCCTCGGCCCTCCCCGCGCACGCGCCCTCGCTCGTGCCCATCCCGGACTGAGAACGCGGGGCGCGGCTAGGCGGTTAGTTTCGTTTGCAGTCGGCCCGCCACGCTCGGCTGTCTCGTCATCGGCACATCGTTCACTTTCCGAGCTACGTCGCGGGTGACCTGAGTGACGACGGCGTATCTGTATTTATTGTGTGTGAGAGTGTATGATAATTATAGTTTATGACGAGGTAGTTTTTATATATCGAGGTTTAGTTTCCGTGCGAATGGAGATCGTGTATGCGAGGGTTCGAGTCGAATGTGCACTCGATCGGCTCTTCACAGTTTAGACCCAGTATTAGATGCTAGCTAATTCCGACGATTAAATAGGTAATTATTGACGACGGTGTCATTGTTGACCAAGTAAAATTGTAACAGATGCACGTGATCTATTTTTATTAAGATGCGCCTGTGTTTAAAATTGTTATATGATGATGACTTGATGAAATATTTTTGGTGATAAACGTAATTTTGTAATACGGAAACTTATACAGTTTACACGCTCCTCGATCACTTTTGTAATTGTGCGAGATATTTGATATAAAAAGTCAATTGTCAGCGACGATTAGCCGTTGTTCTAGCTTGTACGTATACTGTAAACGTTGGCGCGGGCGGCCTCGGCGCGTAGAATGAAGCGTAGACGAGTAGCTAGGAATGTTCGCAGGATAGGAGGCCGGCCCGCTGAGCTCTCAAGTGCTCTCGTGTTCACCATCATATAAATGTGTTATTTTTGTATAGAGGCGTATTTATTTATTTTTATCGTACTGTGACCTTAGTTTGATTTTTAGACAGTCTTAGCAAATAGTAGTATTAAGTATAATGCACGTAAAGGAGACCCTACGTTTTAGTAGGGTCTGGAGAATAGTGCTGCGATGTCCCAAAGAATGTTATAATGTACTCGGGTAGGCAATAGAAATTGATGATCAATAATATCGACATTTCTTTAATATTTCTGACACATTTGGGATCTGAAGTTTTAAATTAATTTTATTTTAGCAAGTTGACTTATTATTATTTTATGAAATTGGACTGTATTTAAATTAAATATAATTAACATGTTGTTTCTTGGATTGATGTAAATTAGGATGGATTAGGCAAGTAAGCTCGGGTTGGCAGTACGCAGGACAACTCGCCTCTGACACTTGTCTGTTTGTTGTTTCTCTTGGAGTTTTATTCATGTGTTTGTAACATTTCAACGTTAAATATTAATTTTTAAGTGTCATAGGCGAGTATAGGTGTTGAGGATATGGAAGTGTTCGTCGGATTAAGTATAGTGATGCCGATATATTTATAAGTACCTAATAATAACATCACTGCCATGTATGACCTTACTGTTTATACTGTAAATTACATTTTTAATAAAGAAATTTAAGTACGATATTTTGTTGTTTTGGAATTCCATCACATAACTATAGGCAGACTCTTTGGTGACACTACTCCCTAAACTATTCCCGTTAGACGAAGTATAATACATTATTACTACCACTGTAATCTAGAGATCATAGGGAACAAATCAACATGCGTTCCGTTAATATACGCCACAATATTTGGTGGGCCTAATCCCCGAAGAGAAAACATACTCTCTCCTTTTGGTAGTAAAATTCGAATTATTTCCTTGAGAAACCTGTAAACTCATTTTTGACAAAGCATTACCTTGTGCGGTCAGGTGCGCGTCATTCCTTTTTACCCACTGCCCCTTTCACCCTCGCGACCCATGGACTGCCACCAATGAAAAAATCGACCTATAGTCACCTGTGCTACTTATCCATACAAATATAAATGCGAAAGTAACTGTCTGTCCGATACGTTTTCACGTCTAAACCATTGAACCGATTGTTATGAAATTAGACGGAAACGTAGCCTGGGACCTGTAGAAAGACAGGCTACTTTTCGTTCTGGATATTATTATTTCCTTTATTTCATTATTAATTTCCCATGAATTAAATTTTCAAATATTTGGATATAAAAAATATCAAAACATTTAAAAATATAAAAAATAGTAGCTCACCGGTATCGAGACCAGGGTCCAAACTACCGGTGGTCAGGGCTCCAGAGAGAAACCTAACGAAGCGGGCCGTGTCCAGAAGTACCGCTTTCTGAATCAAGCCCTTGATCCAGCTGCCCAACGAGAGCCTCCCTAGGTGGTCGAGGCTCTTGGATCCATTGGCTGTCACGACTATCGGCACAATGATCGCTGAGTCCACATCCCACATGTCGCCAACGCCGCTAGCCAAGTCAAGATACTTGTTTATCTTTCTCGGCTTTCACGAGGTTCTCATCATGCGGGACGGTTTCAACAATCATTGCGCATTTAGCTGGATTTTGGCTAATTGAAAATGGGTTCATAAAGGAAAAAATATTTTTCGATCTGGGCCACTTTCTGGCCTGGAGTTCAGTAGACTATTGGCTGCCAGAGTATCATATAGAACAGAATTCAGAAGTTACTTGTTCGTTTAGATTGGCCATGAGTGAGGGTGTTCTAGATAAGAAATATTTCCCCAGCAAGAGTTACCTTTAATTAGTTAAATATATCTTATGAAACTAATTTTTGTTTTAGTAGATAAATAGCGATGGATTTTCCAAAATAGTTTATTTAAATCACATAATACATTATTTTAAATACATCACTTTTAATAATAATGATAGTTCAATAACATTATTTGCATAAACTATATTTCATGATGATGTATAACATTATATGTCAATGGAATATTGCATTATGAATACATTTAATTCTAATCAGTGATATACAAGCAGATAATTTAGATTAGTGCTGGAAAATCCTAATGTGTTCCTCGTCGTTTCAACAGTCATGGTGCTACTATACCAGCATGATCTACGACGTAGATTCTACGTTGTTCATTATCTAATAAAATCGTTCCGCGTCGGTTGATAAATTACTTTTCTAGTTAGTCCATCTAAAAATCAGTCCAGCGTAGAGATGGTCAACTCGGTAGTCGTCGTGAGGTCGAACCTCATTTGAGTTGATGTGCTCCGCTTTTTTAGTCAAGTTCGTCGATTAGTGAATTGTCTGATCAACGTGAGATGCAGATCGTGAAGGTGTAATAACACCCCTTTTCCCCCATATTGGGGTACCAACAACTTATTTTTTTTTTGTGCCATTTCGTGTCACTACAAATAAGCTCTCACTACTGAGAGGAATATTTTAAAGCATCAAACATTTATCACTTAACTCAGTAAAAGATTCGAGTCTAACATAACAGTCTTAAAGTAGTCTACGAGTCACAGATGATGTGTGTGTGATGTTGTATGTACAGTTTCAATTTTATAAAATTACACGACTACGTTAAAATTATTTAAGTAAGCCATCATAGCACCTATCTGTTATTACTTTATTGTAAACGTATAATAAAACATTAAACTATAACGCAGAGAGCTCTATGTATTTTTGTGCGATGTTTGAATGCATGCTCTGGCATTAAATGTATATGAAATTTTAGCAAAATACATTTAAATATAAAAATAAGACTCCTGTGTCACGACTACAGTTTGGCATGGTCAATTGCACAGCAACATTATTCTTGTGATTAATAAAATATTAACTAATCTCATGCTTAAACTCACTAAACAAGACAGGGGCCTTCACTCCTAAATAAAAATTTGGTGAAGACTAGTACTATATATAATTTTTATAAAATAAAATAAGTTTATTGGAAAAAAAATCACAATTTTTGCAATAGCATTCCAACCAAAACATGACTTTGGTACTTAATTACAATTATTCTATCACTTTTATTGCGGATATATGAATACAAAATGGAATCTTTATAAATGCGTACACTCACTGGGTACGGCCGGAAGACCTTATACTATGTTACCGTAAGGCCAAGTTACCGGGGTTCGGCGAATTAGTAATGGACAAAATTAAATATATTCGATATTTTACAAATAGAATAATTATATAATTTTCGACAACAAGATATAAAATCAGCTGAAACCCAGTAAGTGTGGCCCAAAGGTGACCATGTCAGTAGAAGACGATGTTGTCCCTGCGGGACTATACGGAAGCGACGTTTCAATTCATGTGTTATTCATTCCTACAGATCTTATTGTAATGCAATGGCAATGTTGCATTACCAGTCGTAAATAAAAGCTTGGAGTATTGTATGTGCTGTGTAGTCGTGCGTGATGCTCCTCATGACGCACCGTCACGCAGCACAGGTTTGCGCAGGAGTAGCGCAGAGTCAGCCGATACGATTGGCAGCTCATTGCTGCAGTGGTACTTTATGAGATGCGGCACGCTTTCAAACACCCGGTCCTTAGTTCGCACCTAGCGAGAATTAAACATTATTTTACTGTGTCATAGGAAAATCACCACTTTGTATTTGGGAAGACGTATTCTAGATATAACATTTCGGTTGCTGCAAAAGCTCACCGGTTTCGCAACGAGATATAAGATTTCAAGTTTGTAAATCACCAACCCGCTCTAGGCCCGCGTGGTAGATTACGACGCACTCTCTCTCATCAAGAGGAGGCCTGTGACCCAGCAGTGGGAACATTATAGGCTGATTATGCTGCGTTTGTAAATCAGTTGTATTACTACTATCGGGGGTTTTATAAAAAGTTACAAGCGTAACAAACACGCAGGCAGCAGAGACCGTGAACACCCGACAGTGGTCACCGTGACCTATAGAAATCTGCAATAACAGAGGTGCGTGGCTATTCTATGGCCCACCTACTTGCACAACAAAAGACTAAATAGCGTTAAACGAATTTAAAACATCGTTCTGTTTCTGTCAACTGTTTGAAGCTGGCAGATACGGAATTATGTTTTAAACCTACACCCTAATTGCGCAACAAACTTTCAATCACAATTTGAACCTTCATATGTTCGAAAAATTTGTCTGCTCAACAGCAAACGCGATTAATGTTGTTGATTTGTCAAAATTTGATTAGTGTGTTACGCAATTACCCCGCTGTTTAGCGCTAAATGTATGAATAGATCAGTAGTGTTTGTCTCACGTAGCCTATAAGACTAGCACACATAGGTACCTGCTCTTTAAACTAGAAAACAGCAAATCTGCTTGGCGGTCAAGAGGTGTGGTAGTATTGTTACTACCCACAACGGGTTCCTTCGAAAATAGCACTACTAATACTACTGTAGAAAAAAAACAACTCCCGTTCAGTGATAGAAAATGTAGGAAGATATAAAAGTATCATACCACTCCATTAGGGTCGACGAGTAGCAGATGCTTATGGCTTCCTTTCCTGGCTCCCGTCAGTACGAACTGGCCTGGACACGCCGCTGACTCGCGCACCAGAAACTCTCCGTCTTCCACTACCAACTGTAACAACAAATAAAGCCCACAAAATAAATTCTGAACAATATTTATCGCTGTAAAAATGCTGTCACGCTAAAAAAGATGGCTGAGAAAGTTATAAGGCGGACACACACGACAGGCGTGTTCGGGTCAGCATGATTCGGTACAGCCGGGCGGCAAAATGGAATATAATAAATCAAATATTCGAATATATTATTTAGATATTTGTTCGGGAAAAAGCGCTCGGTGGAGCGAAGATTTCGGCAGGGTTGCTGGTATTTTTATCTAACGAAGCGATGCGCCCTTTACTTGTGGTAACTCAGTGTACATACACGCTGTGAATGTTTTTATCGTGGAAAATAGCTTGTTATAGGAGAGGCCTCTATGTCCAACATCGGCCTGCTGTAGCCTATTTGATGATGATGAAATTATGATAGTTCGTCATATTTCCATCTTTATGGTATTAATATGAGAAGTTAGACAACATAACACAACATCAAACCTTTATACCCCGAAAGGTTGATATCACAGATATCGATACACCTAGATAACGCAAGAGCAACAACTTCGCGTGCCCAGCTTACGTACAAAAATCGTAAGCCGGCACTTTTGCGCTCAGTCCTGAGTACTGCTGGATGGGTGAGCGTGAGCGCTGGCACGAGGCTCGGGGCAGACGGGTGCCGCACGCGGCAAAACTTTGAATCGATCTTATTTTCCCATCACTAAAGTGCTTGTGACGTCATAGTAGGTAGTCAAAAAAATGGCACGCTTGGTTATCATACAGATCGTGATACTGCGTTATCTAGGTCTATCTATATCTGTGGTTGGTATTGTATAGGTCACCCACATTTCGCCAGTTATGTTCACGTCCTATGTAATAGGGGGCGAGCTAAATGTCAGCAAAAACTCAAGACAACTTAAACGATATTTATCAGCAAAACATTACCTTCTCAGCAGTAATCCTAGAGATAGGTCCATGGAACCAGGGCTCGCGCGCCAGTAATGCGGCCTGTGCTTGTGCCGACAGCGGTTCGGCAGGTATGTCGCCCGGCGATGACGCTGAGGCAGATGATGATGACGCAGCCGACGATGACGTCATCGGCGCCGCGGTGAATGGTTCTGTAATGAGAAACGTATTGGTGAAATCATACGGTACTGTTAGAAAGTACCATGAAAGCTATGACTTGTGGCGTCCGGCGGGCGACGCAATAAAACAATACTTTCTGTTATTTTAAATAAGGCTGCAATTGCATTGCAAATAAATTCACTCAATACATTTTATTTATCATCTTCGCGGCCACTAAACGGTCTATAGCCGCCATAGCAATAAATTTAATATTCTAGTGTTATGTGAGCTGTCTTCTATCTGTCTCATTGTGTATCCGGCTAATCTATATCTATACATAATATAAATTAAAGTCACTTTTCGAGTCTGTCTGTGTGACTACGTAGTTCTTCTAAACTACACAACAGATTTTGACGCGGTTTTCACCATCATTTAGAGTATTTGTTTCGAATCGAAAGATACATTCATATTTAAATTACATTATAATAAAAAAATCACGATGTGTCAAGTCGTAAATACCGTGCGAAGCAGACGGCTCGCTAGTAGTTACATATTCTGTAAAAGACTCACGCATGTCAAAGATATCAGTATGATGGTTGGGCAGCAGCGCGGTGGGTGGAGTGCGCGGCGGTGGCGTCTGGTTCACATAGTGTCGCACGCTTTCCTCGCATCTAGAATTACAGAATACATACACTAATTAATTCCATTATGATTCCTGTCAGAAAAAGGGATAGTGCTATCGGCCATGTATTGCTTCGTCTCTCTTTCGCACTAGATTCATAATGGCATTCAAACATCGACATAATACGGCCCCTGGTAGATTGGTTAAGGATTAGTGGTATTATTAGGATATTTTGGACTGTCCCGTTGGTCTCGTGGTCGCAAGCGCGACTGCTGAGCGTGGGGTCAGGAATTCGATTCCCGGGTCGGGCAAAGTGTTATTGAGTTTTTCCATTAGGAATTTCTTAGTAACAGCCCGGAGTTTGGAAGTTGGCGGTGTGATACCCCCGTGCCTCGGAAAGCACGTTAAGCCGTTGGTCCTGCGCCTGATCTCTCTCCGGTCGTGTCGGATTGCCGTCCCATCGGAGTATGAGAGAGAGGGAAGAGTAGTGCACCTGTGTCTGCGCGCACACTTATGCTCTATAATATCTCCTGCGTACCTGGTTAATATCCGTTGAGATTGGCCACCGTGACCGAAATCGGTTGGGGAGGCTATTATTTTTTGGGATGTTTTATATTATACCTCCACCAACCCTTCTTTCTGTGCGGTGGATTATAGTTAAGGTCTATTTCGTCTTACAAAGAGGATGAGCCCCGGCAGTGGGGATAGCATAGGCTGATCACGGTATAAGGATACAGTCCTTCGTTAAACATATAATTTGGGTAAATTAATTTCAATAAAGTATATTAAGAAAGAGAAGAAGAATAAGACACATCGACGAATACATCGGGATAAGCGCAGGAGAATGATGGATGATATTCTGTTAATTATTAAAAAAATTAAAATCATCGTCATTGGCCCCGATTCTGTTGTTCACAAACTAAACTAAATTTAAGTTTAGTGCATCTTTTTCTTTCTATTTCATTACGAAAAGGACAGAAGATAAAATACTAGTTTAGTCCTGTCAAATCAGATAATCCATAGACAAGTTAGACGAGATTAAAAAATTGGCTACTAAAAATACGTTAATTTACGTCAGGCGCTGACTAATTTGACAGGACTAAACTAATATTTATCTTCTGTCCTTTTCATAATGAAATAGAAAGAAAAAGATGCACTGAACTTAAAAATTTAGTTTGTGAACAACAGAATCGGGGCCATTGGTACTATCACGTGACCAAGTAAAACAATAACCACATGACACTTAAGATAACTTTACAAGGTGATAAGTCATCGATCACCTTGATGTTTTTACGCACAGATTAGCGAGAAAGTACATGCATACTATACTATTGTTAGTTTATCGGAACTTTCGGCGAGATCGGTGACTCGTTTCCTTATTGATAGTAGATGTACGTGGGGCGATAACCTTCGTCCGATTCCGATATGGCGTTACCAGGTAAACAATACTGACTCACACACAATGTATGCGTTTCCAAGAAAGTGAATCAATATTTATTTAATTAGATTGGATTTTTTTTATTTCCAGATAAAAAGTTTAAGTGATTCATCTTCTTAAAAAGTGCAAAATATTTAGGTCTACATCCTATTTTTATCGACTGTCTATAACTAAGGTCATATTAAACTAGATTGCTCGCAGTTAAACTGGTTGAATATCCGTCCAATTTGCAGACGGATATTCATCAATTTGTCTATCCGGCCCTCGATTATCTACGCCAGGGTTCGATTCTTTCTGTACTGAACAATGAAGGCTCAGCAAAATATAGAAACTTCTCTAATTCGCATCTGGCCAAAATCACTGCTATCATAGTCATAAAAACGTCCATAAAGTTAAGTATTGTTTTACTAGTCGGAAGATAGTAAGATCGTTCACTAAGAATTAGTAATGAGTTAAATAGCATGAGTTTTAAGAGATCTATAACAAGCAGTTAACTGTTACGAGCTGACGATGCTGTCGAAGATATTGCAAAGAATACTCACGAAGATATAGAAGCGAGGTTGGCGAGTGAAGCCAGCGGCGGCGGCGGTGGGTGTCTGTATGAAGGGATAGTATCCGGCGGCGTCTTGTCCGGCATGTCGTTGTAGTACTCGCGATCGTCCGGCGGGATACTGCTGGCTGTGTTACACAGCGATCGTGCTCCTCCGTTAAGATTTAACCTGGAATTTAAAAATTTTGGCGGCGCGTTGGTACAGTAGTCGCAAAGGCAACTGCTATTCAGGGTTTTTTTTTGTGGATGGGAAATCATCAAATGACCCCTCCCGCTCAGGGTGGAGCAGAAGGGAGTGTCAGACTATTACTGACTAAATCCCACCCGTGTTCCTTCCTTAGCCCCGTTATGTTCCGGGGCAGCGGTAACCCTTTCGGACAATCCCGCTGTCCAGTATTCAGTATGTCCAGTATTCAGGGTCTAAGGTTCAATCAGGAAAAGTGTTATTGGGTTTTCCCACAAGGAAATTCTCTGTAGCAGCCTCGACTCTGGATTTGGGGACACAGATAATTATAAAGGGTATATATACCCCATGGATAATTATACCCTTTATGTCTACGTATGTGGGGGGACTATACACCTCTGCTACTACCAAGTCTGTAATCATTCAAATAATCCATGAATTTTGTTGTTGTTAAATATCTATTACTGCAGAGTTACAATGTGTAACATTAAATGCGAAAAATGTTTTATTATTGAGGTAATGCTTGATTGTATTACAAGAGAGTTACTTATTTTGAGAAAAGAAAGAGAAAATACTATGAATGGAAACAAAAATAGGTGAATAAGTGCACTTTATACAGGTATTTAGGTCAGCAGGGAAAAATTACTTTTTCCTGTTATTAATACTATTGTATTGTTGTATGACATATTGTGGTTTTGTTTTATAACTGTACCCATAAGAGTGAGTGATTTAATGATTCACAAATATGAGGATAACTTACTCTTAATCCAATATTTTTTTCATGTGTTTGTCATTAGGTTATACTGTTAACACCATACAGAAACGTGGTTTGGACAAACATCTAAAATAATAGGGAAAGTCCAATACTTACGATGAGGGTTTCGTCAAAAATTCTTTAAAACGGAGTTCGAAAGCTTGTCCTATAGTTGCTATAACGTCTTGAGCTAGTCTGCCACCACATTCTAGTACATAACATGCTCTCCATTCGGCTGGAGGCACAGACTTTGCTACATAGGCTACAAAGTCTAAGGAGTCCGTATCTCCTCCGGATGCAAAAGAGACTCGTGGCATGTCATGGCGGGCTATTGTCTCCCCGCCTTCGAGAGCTGCTAAGATTATTGCTTTAGATGAGATTGTTAGGGCTACATTGGCTCCGGAGTGTGCCATCCTTGGCCGAGCAGCGAGGGCTCGGACTGCAGCCTGGCAAACTCGACGCTTCTTGTCAGCTGATCTTAAGCCAGCTGCTGCACATACTCTGGCGATGCATTCTCTGTAATAACAGTAAAAGTGTTCTTAGGATTTCTGTCTGTTATCAGGTTGACTTTAGCAGACTGCTCCCTTTAATACTAACTTGTACTGTACTGACAAAGTTACTGATATATTATGTGTCATTCTTAATGATCCATGTAAAGTTAGGTGAGATTTTAACATACAGATTATATATCCCAAAGTAGAATGAAATATAGAGGCTCATATCATTTAATTTAGGGCTGATTTTTCCAATGCCAGATAATTTTATCAGACAAATAATTTTGAATTTTTGACAGTTCTTCCATACAATAAATTTCAGACGTCCATTTTATTCCACGAATAAAAATTATCTGTTGATTGAAAAATCAGCCCTTAATGTATAATGTACCAAACCAAAATCAAGAAAAAATGGTTATTCACAAAAATATATGTCTTCTTGCACCTTAAATATGAGTATCAGTAGAGCTGAAACTTACTTTGCTACTTGAGATCTTGTTTCAAAGTCGAGCTTCTTCATAGATGTTAAAACCTCCATACAGCCAATATACTGAAAAACAAACATAATTCATACAATTTTGAACAATGGTCATAGTTTTCTAATTTACTTAATTGATGGATGCACTACTTTGGGACCAATAATACCTCCATATTATACTTTTGAATGTAATAAATGATTTTTACTTTTACTAACATGTTTAAAAATAGTAACAATCTGTATTCCCCAAAGGGGTATGAACAGGATGCCCACTACATTCCTGTTTTATAAGGTCAAAGTCTAATCATTATTGCCATTAAAAGGCACTTTTATACATGAAAATTTACAAGGAAGTAGAATTGATTCTAGTAAATGGCAGTGGATGGTGGTGGTGGTGTGGTTGTGGTAGTAATATGTTTGCCCTTTTTGTTTTATGTGGTGTACCATAGTGTTAAATAAATAAATTTAGTAAATATAGGTGAAGACCAGCCACAAAGGTCCCATGCAATAGAGGGCTCAATTCCAGATTAAATGGCATCCAACCTGAGGAGTACATTCAGCAGTGGTGCTTCTGACAAAAATACAAATGAGGAAGCCTTGGGACAGTGATTAAAATATGTTAAAGAAAGAGATAACATAAACGATTTTATTCCTGCAAGTAGGTTTGTACAAACACATTTTTACATGTCATTCGTATTTTAAAAACAAGATGAGGTCAGCGATTCCTATGTAACTACTCTGAGAAGAAAGGCCAAAACAGTTTAAGAGGTCAGTCTCTTCTAAGTCCAAACATAAACTTGGTTGTATCATGCGAAGACTATGTAGATTGGTGTCTGAAATGGTATTTTGAGGAAAGAAACACAGATTGAGTGTACCTGTCCAGTTAGTGCACAAATTTGTCAGCATCTTGTTACATAATTGCCTAAACAGTATTACAGTAGTGACAAACAGTAGTGTACCAACATGTTAATACTGATTGTGACAGTTTTCATAACTTTAATACATTATATACTGAAACAAAGTTATATTTGTGTGATAAGCCATGCTCTATGTTTGGAATTTTTTCTTAATATTCTCGACATCTTAGATTCAAACATAAGTACAGCATGATGTTAAATTGAAAACTATAAATCTATTTTATTTGCATGAGCGTGATCCATGTAAGCTGTTTAGGACTAACTTACTGCATTAATTTGAATGTATTACTTAGAATTCCTGTCATAGATTCCTTGCACATTTATACTTATAAACAGACACCATTCTTTTTTTAATGCCTATAATGTGCCTGTAGCAGATGCTTACCCTGACCGCGTACGTGATCCCATCGCTGGCGAGGACCGAGTCGGGGTGCAGCCAGCCCCTCGCCGGCTTCGCGACGAAAGTGCTGTCCGTCATCTCACACGCGACAGTAACGCACCACGACGTTAGATTCAATGTTATTCTTCACACTTCACCTACTTTCAGCTATTTAAAAGGCGCTTTCATTATGATTCAGCTGATTAAATCACCAGTGTCCGATGTAAGTCACCAGTTAGCTCAAAAGTTTTGTCGTTCAACTCACGATGTGATTTCTTTAATAGTCAGAGTAATTAATTGATCGATTGTTATTGCTTTGAGTAATTAAGTAAGAGCGTGGGAACACAGTTCGATAATAAATTAGAAAAACATTACGTTTTATCACCAAGCAAAGTTACAACTTTTTTGACATAAGAACTGAATGAAGAATGAAACAGATGAGAGATTTCGTAGAGATGGCGATTGGCGAATGAATGAACGGAAAGAATATTGAATGAGCTGAATATCGGTATAGCATAGATTATATAATTTATTTTTTTAATGAGGCTTAGTTTCGATTAGACTCCAAATCTAAACGCAAAGTCACGCTCATTTATATTCAAAATACCGAAATTATCTAAGCATAACTAGCTTCGGGGTTATAAGTTTGTTTACTAATCTGATAAATCTTTATTTATCTTTACATCGTATTACAGGCAGGTATTGGTTAATGGAATGCACAGTATTAAATACGACGAAATAACGACAGAGCTCCTTAAAGCGGGCGGGGCTCCAGTTCTGAGAGAGCTTTCGAGTCTCATAACTCCGTCATCCAAGAGGGTACAAAGCCCGAGGCGTGGAGCATAGGGTACGTTGGTTCTGTTCTTCAAAACAGGTGACTATTCCACAATAAGTATATTGTACTCGAGGGTCGTTACGAACCGTCTCGCCAGGAGACTGGACGAGTTCCGGCCGCCAGAACAAGCTGGTTTTCAAAAAAGCTTCAGCACCGTATCTAGACCACATAAATACTGTTCGGAAAATTGTACAGAAGACCAAGGATACAATCAATCGCTGTGTTTGTGGACTACGAGAAAGCCTTCGACTCCATCGAAATAGGGGCAGTTCTGGCCTCTCTGCAATGATGTCGATTCGACTGGCGCTACATCATAGTTTTTGGGATGCATGAAGAAGCATCCTCGTGTAGCGCAGTTTGTTCCGCCAGTTATTCAACTTAACCGAGCGCTCGGCGCATCCTGGACACTTACACCCAACACCTTATTTGACTAGCCAATTCTTCCCTTGCGGTGACGGCTAACGCCCACCTGGTTTGCGATCACCCTCTCACCGGAGTCCGGCGTCAAGCAGCCTGCTGTGTTTCGTCGATGCGTGGGAATTCCAGTGCCTTAGGCATCTTCTGGGCACGCTCGTTCCGTCATAGACCTCATTCATCGCTTTCCATTAGGCGTGATCGAGGTCAAGAGCGGGCCCCTTCAGCAATAAAATAAAAACAAGAAGTGTTGAAGTGTTTGTATGACGCTGCCGCGATGACTATTCAGATCAAGGATCAGAAAACCAGCCCCATACAATTTCTCAGGGGGATAAGACGGGGGATGTAATATCCCCTAAATTGTTCACCAATGTGTTGGAGGACGTCTTCAAGACGAGGGACTGGACTGGGACAGGGTATCAACGTGAACAGCGAGTACACCTCACATCGTCGATTTGCCGATGACATCGCCATTACGGCAGAGACGCTGGAACAGCTAGACCACATTCTGCACAGCCTAAATGGAGCCTCTTGGCGGGTTGGCCTCGGCATGAATTTGAACAAGACGAAAGTCATGTACAAATCGCACGTCTTGCCGAGTCCAATCCACATCGAAGGGTCGCTTCTTGAAGTTGTGAAGGATAATGTCTAGCTAGGGCAATCCAGCTCGGTAGACACAAGTTTGAGGAAGAAGCCGACAGAAGAATTCAGTTGGACAGCATTTGGAAAACTCCTTCAAATCTTCTCGTCGCCTATCCCGCAGTGATTGAAGACTAAGGTCTTCAACCACTGCGTTCTGCCCACAGAACAGATAAAAGAGGTCCTGCCCGTCATGATATATGGTGGCGAAAAGTGGATACTGACGGTCGGACTGATCCACAAATTCAAGGTCGCTCAGCTTAGCAAGCTACGCTCGGAGTCTCTTTGAAGGATAAATCAGGAATGAAATTATCCAGAAAAGAGCCGACATAGCTTGCAGGGTAAGCAAACTGAATTGACAGTGGGCTGGCCATGTTTGTCAAAAGACCGCTGGCCGGTGGAGCAGACGAGTCCTGGAGTGGACACCGCGTATCAATAAGCGTAATGTGGGACGCCCCCCAGCTAAATGGACGGACGACATAAAGAAGGTGGCTGGGACAGACTGGATGCGGAAGGCGGCGGACATGGTGGTGTGGCGCAGCCTGGGAGAGGCCAATGGCCAGCAGTGGACTGCAATAGGCTGAGTTATTATTATTATTATTTATTTATTGAAACCACAATTATAACATCTTTACAGTTGATTGATTTAAATAAGTATTTTTGCCAAAAGGCTTTGGAGATCCTTGGCATACCTACTGTCGCGCCATTTTGATTTTTTCAAACACGCATGTAGACTATATAAATCGATAGCTGACATTATTGCTAACAGAAAACATATTGGGACTAAATCCTGTAAAGCGTCAATTGCCAACCACTACCAACAATTAACCAACCATCAACTTTGAACGGTTGTATCGGAAATGTGACGCTTTACGGCGTTTGGTCCCGTTATGTTTATTGTAGGTAACATGCGGGGTCGCCATTTTGAAAAAACCAAATAGTGCGACAGTAGGTATGCCCGGCTCCTTAAAAAATCTTCAATCCTCTTTGAAGTTTCTAAATAATAGCAATGTGATTTTTCTTACAAACTATACCATTTTTCACCTCAAGAGTGATTGATTTCTGGAAAATTGATCGGTACGATTCCTTTATTTGACCCTCAGATTTTTTATTCAATTTTCAAGTTGATCGAAGCAAGCAGTGAAATCCTCCCCTAAAAATTTTATTACCATTTTTCACCTAAGCAAGGGTCGATTTTCTAGAAATACAAAAACACGTAAATGCTATTTATTTGTCAAGATAATTTCAAAGTTTAAGTAAGGTTCTTCTATACAAACTATAACACCCTTAAACTGTATGGGGGCTAGTTTAAAATGAACTCATAATGTCAACCCTTATTATTTAATTAAATAAATAACCGTAATCCAAGTTACACGTTTATAAACCCAAGGAATAAGATTTACCATACAAGCGAAATCTACCCTTTTCACCCCGTAGATATAGATTTTCCAAAAATCCATTTTAAGTGGATGCTTACGTCACAAAAGGTACCTACTGACCATATTTCGAATTTCGACCTTCAGTGGTTTGGGCTGGACGATATTGTGTCAGGCCTGCCGTATATAGATATTTTTTTCAGTAGCTTCTTGTTGATGATATCCGATTGTTTGAATAAGAAATAATACATTTATGTAGTAAAAAAACTCTATTTTTTTTTTAAACTAAAATTCTGGCATAGATCTTTTTTAACTGTTCATAATATCAATCGTGACTTTGACGGTGCAGTCTATCCGAATGAAGCTAAGCAAATGGGCTTTATTATTTAAAAACATTAGTTATTAGGTACTTACTACCTAAGCCTACTCGTATAATAGAATTATCTTGCATTAGCAGGTAGGTACCTAATACTCAATTAGGTATATTCAGTTTTCCTTAGCTACGTCTTAGAATCTACTCTGGCCTATGCTACGATCTCGACCAGGATTTTGTTTTATTTTGTGTCGAAAACAGGAAAGGGATAACATTATCAATCATTCAACTCAGTCCATTGCTTTCTCGCTTTTCCTGAGTTGCGGTTCGGTCCTTCCTTTTCTTTATCCTTTTGAATCCACTTGGGGAACATACTTTTAATATTTTGTAAGTAATGGTGTAAGATGCTTTTTAGTTTCCTATGGGTAGGTAGGTATGATTAATTCAGTCCCCACTGCAGTAGGTAGGTACCTAACCTACCTACCTACTGACTACCTATTGCGGTTCATGAGATACAGTCCGCTGACAGACATACGGACGAATGGACAGCGGAGGCTTAGTAATAGGGTTCCGTTGGCACACTTTAGGTACGGAACCTAAACTAACCGGACTACATGATCCGTTGAGATGAGTCTTAAGGGTGAATCGGAATTTATGGTGATTATAATTTTTTTTTTATAAGTAGGTATCTTAATTATTGACATATGTATAATTATTTAATAGTGATATCGTTACATTTTAAACGTGTAACGAATTTTAAATATGAATGTGATGTTTTCTTATTATTATTTTATTTATCATCACTATAATATTTTCTACACAATGAAATAAATGACTTATGACCTATCTAAGTGTAGGATCAGTTTTCTAACTAAATAATCTTCTACTTGCACAACGAGCCGCTAGTACCCTAGGGCAGTGGCTATAATAAAAATACATAAAAGCATCACGCCTGTATTACCCGAAGGGTTAGACAGAGGTGTACCTAGAGTACACCCAAATTTCGCCAATAATATTTAAGAGGAAATGCGGGTGGTCTTTTCTCCGTAGAAACGCTCTCGCCTGTTTTCTTTCTGGTTAATGACCATAAAGCAATGATTTTTTTACAGAATAAGAAATATTAACTACTTTGTAGGTATGTCCCTGTTTTCCCTTTTGATGATACATTATTTTTAGAACTCTCAAAAATGCCGATTTACACCGCTGTCAACAGAGGCCTAGTGTACAAATTTGACAACTATCAATGAAGAGAGAAAAACATAGGAACACAGTATATATCCTTCTTTATTGAGTTTATGAAATACTAGCTGCGCCCCGCGGTTTCACCTGCGTAAGTTTCGATCCCGTGGGAATATCGGGATAAAAAGTATCCTATGTGTTATTCTGATGTATAAACTATATTACTGTAAAGTTTCATCCAAAATACTAGCAGCGCCCCGCGGTTTCACCCGCATAAGTGTCGATCCCGTGGGAATATCGGGATAAAAAGTATCCTATGTGTTATTCTGATGTATGAGATATTACTGTAAAGTCTCATCAAAATCCGTTCAGTAGTTTTTGCGTGAAAGAGTAACAAACATCCATCCATCCATCCTCACAAACTCTCGCATTTATAATATTAGTAGGATTAGTAGGATAGGATAGTAGGATTAGTAGGATTTTCTAAATTGATCCAATATTGGAGGAGGAAATAGGCGGGAGCCAAATCTCGAATGATGACTTTTTTTAGGCTTTTTCAAAAGTCTCTCCGATCACATTTCCTCTTAAGTCCCATATCATAGGCCACCTATTGTCATCAACCGGGCATAAATGCAGAGACCGAGCTGCTACTGAGAAATTCCTAACGAAAAAACTCAATAACACTTTGCCCGACCCGGGAATCGAACCAGGGAACCCACGCTCAGCAGTACTGCTAGTCCACTAGACCAACGAGGCAGTCATACGAGGCCTTAATATATCAAGCCAATATTATAGTAAAAAAATCTACTAAAACTTTTGCAATGTCTAAAAATGTTATAAGTAGATACCTAAACAGCTCAACCGCAACTTTCAGAATTCTAACTATGCTCCATATGAAAGCATATCAAAGCAAGCACCCTGTTTCCGGCAGTTACTTATTCGCAACAGACATTCCTGTAATATACCAACCTACCTACTTTTATACATAGATAGTACATAGGCGTATGGCGGCTACCCGTCGTCTGTTTACACTATATACGTGTGGGGAGTAAATAAATCTACAACTCTCAAGGAGGAAGCTCTTCTTTCAGCTCGTGACCTGTCTAGGGTGTGCGTGCACGAAATTAATACGCCTACTCTACCCTGGAGAATGTACACTTTTTTTATCTGACAGGATATTGGTGCCGATTCCCTAGTTCTCAAACTAAACTAAATTTAAGTTCAGTGCATCTTTCTCTTTCTATTTCATTAAGAAAAGGACAGAAGACAAATTTTAGTTTAGTCCTGTCAAATTAATCAGCGCCTAACGTAAATTGATGTAATTTTAAGTAGGCAAGTTTTTAATTACGTCTAAACTTTTATGGAGTAGTATCAGGCGCTGATTAATTTGACAGGACTAAACTAATATTTATCTTCTGTTCTTTTCGTAATGAAATAGAAAGAAAAAGATGCACTGAACTTAAATATAGTTTAGTTTGTGAGCAAGGGAATCAGCACTATTGTCTCACAGCTGGGCAAAAGTCTGCCCTATTTTTTTTTTTTTTTTGGGTCCATAATTGATTCGATGTTCTGACATACAACTGTTATAAGTGCACATTATGGAATGCAATAAAGTATTGAGTATTTTTCTATTGTTATTTGTGCATTGCTTTCTCCGACCAATTTACACTACTTACTTTAAAAAAAAAAACAGCCTATATCGTTCACACTGCTGGGACACAGGGCTCCATTATCTGTAAGAGGGAATGAATTTTTGATCCTAGGACATGCCGGTTTCTTGACGATGTTTTCCTTCACCGTCTTTGAGAGCAATGGTGATGAAATAAATTACACAAAGTAAAGCGCCTGACTGGGTTCGAACCTACGACCTACAACTCGTAAGTCGAGGCCGTTACCACTGGGTCACCACTGCACTTACTTATTTATATATTAGCACTTCTTTCCACCTGAATTTTAAACCAAACTTTTCAGTACTCACTCCAAAGTCCCCGGGCCGAGCAATTTATGACTTAAACTAAGTAAAAAAAAGGTCAGCGGGAATCTGTTGTTTTAATATCGTTACATGAATAACAAAGTTATGTCGTTTAGGAGTTTTGTCGTCCCGATGGGCGGTGGGTAAATGTTTATTTTTATTGTTCAAATCTACCCCCGGACATTAACTTAATAGCCGCCACGAGAATTTGAGCTACGGCTTGCCCTGCCGTTACTTACACCGAAATATACGTGCGATTTGAATTGTACCCGTAAGCTCCTTCTGAACTAAAACAGTAAATAATAAATTAAATAGCCAGCAACACTACGAAAACCTACTTTATTAAAGGATTTAGTCACACATTTATCATCAGAATATTAACAGCTAACTTAATGGATTTACAGTTTACATCAACCCCTGAATTAGAAAAGCTCTACGAACGGTGCAAACGCGCCCTTCGTAGCAGCGGCGTAGCGGGTGTCGTAGGCCGAACGCCGCGCGTGCGTACGTCAGTCGGCGAGCGCCGCGCGTAGCCGCTCCACGCTCGGCATGCGCTCCCGTGCTGTCCGCGGACCCCTTATAACATATACACACCACCGCGCGCCCCTGTAAGTACATTTTCTCAATATAACTAGCAAGTAGGAACTATATTTTCATGTTTGAAGAACTTTTTCATTCAAAAACTGTCACGCGGAAATGGTGATTTCCGCACGTGGATCCATATTTAGCCGGCAGTGCCTTCCCGACGCACAGTAACAAATGAGTGGTACGTTCGATAGCCCACTGCCCCTGTGAGAGGCTTCCAAGTGAACCCTTCCTTCAAGGGTTGTTCTGTATTCTGATTAAAACGTTTTGTTTTGAATGTAGATCAAGATTCAACTGTCACGTTTTGTTGAGCATTTGGGGTTAGTTTATGAATAATTTATTGTGTTTGTAGTTGTGTGGATTCGCACGTGGATTATGGTAATTTTCAGGTAGGTAAATAGACCGGAAATGTGAATAAGTTTTTCTTTTGGGGAGACAACACCTTTTTTACTTGAGTTCTGCTTATGTGTTAACAACATTATCAAACTAGATACCTACTTAGGAGGAAATCTATGTAAAATGATATTACATTTAAACATGATAGCTTAGCCTCGCACTAAACCGCTTGGTAAAGCGACAGAGTTCATAAAATTCTCCTTTATCAGCACACCATGTACAAAAAAAGCATGATTGTAATAAGGAAGTGCATACATGCGAGAGGTGTAGCAGACTGCTCATTTAAAACGAGCTGGCTCGTCGTCGGATTCGACAAACAATTGCCGCTCGTCTGGCGCGCCCGGCAGCCGGCTCAAGCCTTTCAGTCTTTTTAGTTTGTCTACAATTCCGTGAGGCCTCGCCGAGACAGCTTGAAAGCGGCCCGCAATTAGCCCGAGTCTGGCAAGCTATTGCTTCGTTTTATATCTACGGATTCGTTTTAGAGACGACAGAAGTAATCTGCATGGTTGGACGACTCTACGTTGTCTTCTTCGTTTTTGTATTCATTCGTGTTGAAAATGTATAAAATCACTGTGAATTTCAATTACATCTCGACAGTTCACTACAATAAATTTTTCTGTCAAAGATTCAAAGTTATGAACTTCCACATTCGAAATCAAGACCAAATACATGTACAAACGGGCATCAACCTTCATAGAACAACCATTACATCACGAAAACTTAAATTAATTTCAAATATTTTGTTAATTACAAATGCCTGCAGCACAATTTCCGTGCTCATCGTGAACAATAGCGATGTAAATACACATGCCGAACACACTTAGTTGTTTTATATATAAATGAAAAGACAAGATGATCTGTGTTTTGCGCCTGCGTTCATAATTACAAGATTGATGCTGAGATTAACGCAATTACAGAGCTGAAGGGGAACAGAGATTTTCATCTCGAACAAAAAGTGAATAATTTGTTAGAGAAAATTTCATACAAGAAAATTAGGTTAGTAAAATACTATGATAACTCTGAGATTGTAGGAGGCGTCAATTAATCTGACGTAGACGGCCGTCGATATTGACGCTGCCTGAAGACTAGAGATGTACCCACCTATAAGGCTTTAATATAATCACACTGATATTGTCTTAGGACGTGGGTAGTGGGTAGCGATCCCAGTTCCCTATATATATAATAACTATTGGGCTTCAACAATGCCGTGGAGATATCATCATTTATGAGTCGGATTCAAGCGATAGCATGAAAATGTCATTAATATTGAGGGAACGATAATGCAGCTATATCTAATTTGGCACAAGCTCATAGAGACTAGAGTGAATCTATTCATTATTAAAATCCATAATCTCCCGCATAGGTGCCTACCCGTATTGTATTTTATACATATATTTGGGAACTAAAACATACATCAAGAAATGTCTTCTCAAATCATATAAGAAAAGTTAGAGGTATATCTAATTGGATGTCATGTCGAATGATTGGGACTCGATATTTTCTCGATACGTCAGAATTTCACGCCTCGAGAAACTGCGACGATTTTCGGATATTGGAAATTTCCCCGTTTTCATCGCAGTCTCATCTTGATATCAACTGTAGGATAGTTTTAGTTTTTAACCGACTCCAAAAAAGGAGCAGGTTCTGAATTCGGTTGAATATATTTTATATTTAAACAAGAATTTTATATATTAGATTATATTTATGTTTGTTACCTCTGAATTCCATTATTTATAAGCCGATTTACAAAATAATTTTTGATTTGAAAGGATTTAGGTAAGTACTATCAGATTGGTCCAAATTCAAATTTCATCAAAATCGGTTTAGAAGTTTGGCTTTTAAACCAAAAATTACTGGTAAAAATTCAAGTACCTACTTAAACGAAATTGCGTCGTTTGCTTTCCTATGACTTTTCAGTGGTGGTTGCTTTCCTATGACTTTTCATGGGATGCATTGTGGCTAAGTATAAATGCCGTATCTTTACATAACTAAAGGACTTCAAAAGAAGGAGGTTCTCAATTCTTATGCCTTAGGGGTGGTCCCATATAAATTTTATTAACTTTGTTCGGGTAGTTTTTGAGTTAGCTTCAGTTTGAGTTACTTAATACGTATTTTTGTCACTTAAGTAGTTTAGGTATATTGATGATGTTATAATAACTTCCTCTCATTGATATTTACATAGCAAGTAGTGTTAAAATACGAATTGTGTGGGGTAAGTACCTATAACTTAAAAGTGAAAAATGATAGTCGGTGGGTGGCAAAAAACGAAAATGCGAACCCAACGACACCGACTTCCGAAATTGACGTTATTTTTACTTTGTAGTGTCTTTTTTGGAAGACGGTTGTTTTTTTTTGTTTGTAAAAAGTTTTTGATCAAAACAGTTAAACCGGAATTTCGGAACATAGCTACTGAGTCATATATTAATATGCACATAATAATAAATTACAAAGCCTATAATTTTATTATGGTCGCAGCCAACTGCAGGTTTAATTAGCCGTTTAGTTAACCGCCTAGCCCTTAACTAAACGACGGCCGTTCAACTAACAACCTGAATGATATCCAATTATAGTTTAGTTTGGAACTGTAACCAATCACGGGCGAGCCAAAATGGTCGCAGTAACTAGGCCAGGGAACATCGACCAAATGGGTTTGGTTAGGTTAGAACTGTGATCAACCGCGTGCGAGCCGAGAGAGCGAAGCGAGGCGAGCACTGCTTCCAAGGCCAGGCGGTTAATTAAACTGATAATTTAACCAGTTGGCTGCGACATATACGTATATTCTAAAACCAGAATACAGATAAACGTACAAACACAAAAAAAAAATTAATCACTTCAGCACAATTTTAATCGCATGTTTTAGTAACATTTTTAAATGAAGGAGTCACAAGAATAGCTTGGATCTGCTATTGTTGCGATCCTCCCCTGCATTATCAGGGACGCCCTGAATAAATGAATATTTGATTTGCTAATTAAGCTACGTCAGAGGCAGGCGGTAGTGCACCTTTATTTCTGTAACGTGAGTAAAAAGATAGGAAAGGCTTTGTTATCTAATTTGATGAAATGATTTGAATAGAGTCGAGTTGCATTCCATTAAAAACTCCTTTGTGCTGTGATATTCAGAGTCAGATAAAGCCGCGAAGTAGCTAAATAAACTTGTTAAAATATATTTTGGTCAATTATTTAAACTTAACAAAGACAGATTGATGTTTTAATTATCTTTAGGTAGGTGCTTCTAATTGTGTTGAGTCGCGTCTTGATATCGGGGATTCAAGTTTCAAGTTCTCTCAAGATCTTGGGCTGTTGATGTTCCCTTTTGAATAAATAATCTGTACAAAACTTTTGCAAAATGAAAATTAAGTCTTCATAAACAATTCAATTTCGGCGACGCTGCCTAGTTTTTAATACGGACCCACTGTTTCAGGGTTTAAACAAAGCTTAACTAAAGCTTCAGGAGAAACAAACCACAATTTTCCATTTTAGAATAAGTACCCGACGTCAAATCTGCAGGCCAAATATTTGAACAGACAGCTTATTTTCGCCCGCAAATATTGATACTACGTTACCTAATTCCCCCCCTTCTTAGTCGTCGTCATACATTTTACTCATATTTCAGTTCCATTACGATTGTATTTCGGGACAATAGACGTCGAACCTTGTTCAATTTCCAATAACTATGGGTAACCTTAATGTAACGTACATTCATTCAACGTTGCCTTCGACATTGACGGTATTCCAATTTAGTTTTGGTCGGATGTATTGTTCGCTTGCAATTCGTTTGTATAGCAATAATGGTGGATGTATTATTTGAGATTCTATCAAAAGAGTAAAGTATCATGACGTCATTTCGGTGATGGGATGGCTATCGAGTGGAAATTTGTTTTTATTAATTCTCGAAATAGGTAATATTAAGAATAATTAGGTCCTGTTACTGAAATGGAAAACTTTTGGGAGTTTTTTACGTCTTTGTCCTGTGCCAGAAAATATACTCGTAGATTTTCTATATTATGTTATTTTTCCGGACACAATAGGACCATACGAAAACTTATTCGAATCTATTCAGCAAGATCAGTAATTCAGTAGGTACCTATCAAAAAGAGTTTGACTATAAAAACCTCAATAAGATAACAAAAAGGACAGTTCAGGACTTACAGCTGGACGAAAACTGAAAGGTTTTCCTTTTGGGTACTATATTTACATGTATACGGTGACAGTTTTATCGATAAGGTGATTCCCTTCCCCGCCGACTTCACATTTGTTTAAGTTGTTTCGATAGAAAAAGGGATCTGCGGCGAGCTGCAAAGTTGGATACTTTGTCCCGAAGCCACAATTTATTAGTTTGCTTCGATTCATTACTCAGCTTGAGCCCGGGTTCGTAAAACATCTTATTGGAAGATTGTGCAAGTTTATTGTCCCTTTTATTGGATGCTATAGCTACAAGTGTAGCTACTCACAAATGTAAAATTTTTACAGTCATGTTTTATGTGTGTGATTAAGAAAGAATGAAAGCAAATATGTTTCGTTAGACACAATATAAATACACAAAAACACTTAATTTATTAAAGACTTTGTTTAGTTTGTTCAGGCTGTCCTATACATGGTGTAACATACTTAACGCAAGACCTCATACACCCCAATTAAAGTAATGACCTAAACTTATTTTTTTTAAAAGCTTGCTATTTTTTTTAAGAAAATCGTGGTGACACTAGCATTACTTTAGGCATTTAAAATTTAGTCTTATTGCCTTAAAATAAGGTTAAATTTTATTTGGCTCAATCGGCGGTTAGTATGAAAAAATACATAATTTTTGAAAAAAATACCTATATTAAAAGTTACTGAAATCGATTCAATAGTCAATTATAAACAAACTACTTTCAGGACTTGCGTTTATTCTGTTAAACCTTGTATATTCAGTTGCATTACTTTGTAAGTAGGTAACTCCAATAATGTAAAATCAATGCTGAATCCTGCCCCAAATTTTGCGGTAATTTGTTTTTGATAAGGAATAGATTTTGAATCAATATGAATCTCACGTACAGCATCAATCTAACATCTACACAAATCAACTATTAATCGTGAACCGTGTATCGTTAAGAGGTCCAATCAATATTTCATCAGCGGTGAGCGATCGAGCGTATAGTTCCAAGTGCGGACGGATAGTTAAATAAACTTTCAAACTGCGGTCGCTACGTAATGGATTGCTAATATTAGCTAAATCTCGTAAGTTTACACCCCTCGCTGAACTGGATAAGTCGGTTCCATCCGTCTTTTATCCGGCGATTCGTTTCCCACAGCCCTGGGAGGGTGGCAGCCGTGGCACGGCGTCGAAACGTTAGTTAAGTACTAGTAGTATGTATACGGGTATCACATAGTGAGTAATAGGATTTTGAATGAAGGATATTGATGATTGATTGCGATCGAAGTAGATTGCGTTGGAGGGTCAGTCATTTTTAGTTGGATTTTGCTGGCGTAGGCTTAATAGTTTGCCGCATGGAAGAGAAATTGGATGGATTGCGAACAAGGCATAATCGTGTGCATATAGTCTGTAGCGATTGTTTCAGAGTTTTCAAATTCAGTTTTAATACCATTTACTAATATCATTTTGTCTGTCTATTGTATTTATCTACTTTGCTTATCGGAAATCTCTACTCCAGTTGATTAAACATATCGTGACTATAGATAATGGAATAAAACCTTAGTTTTTATAAGATGTGCCATTGATGGAAATGAAGAGGGTGCTGACTGCGCCCTTTTTTACGAGCTTCGCTACTGTCGCCAGACTTTCTTGAAATACGACACGGCGAGGGCTCGCAATCCCACCAGACACAGTGTTGCGGTTCCCCGTTAACGGTCTTTTCTTCCCAATGAAATGACGACACGATAAAACATTTTTTGTCACTACTTTTGTTCACTTCAAAGTGTGAGTTTTGATGACAAGAGAATGTAGAGCAGGCGCTGTTGGGGTAACAATTGTCTCGCCCGTCGACGAGCGTTTGATGTATTTCCCTAAAACTTTTATTCAAGTGTCGCGAACGTAAATGTTGTTCTAGTGTATCGAGGCGTGAACGACGCTTACAATGTTTACGTCACGGTGAGCTTTCCTTTCAGCAAAATTATATTTGATTTTCCCTTTAATCTTTAGTTATGGAATTCGAAGACAACAATGTCTTCGTGTTTTGGAAATATTGATATTGGTTGGAGCTGTATCGTAAGAAATAATGTATTTGCGTTGTAAATTGTGAGCGTGTAAGAAGTAGATTGACATAGTCTTTGTTACAGGTGCCGTCGTCGGCATGCTGGGCGCGCGGCTCAAGTCATGGATGGAGGCGCAGCTGGGGCGGGCCAAGAAGCGTAAGCAGAAGCAGTCACGGCAGGCAACGGCGACGCCGACTACGGGGCCTCTGCCGCCGCCCCACCTATCCTCACCTGAAAGCGCATACAGTACGGGGTACTCCACGGATGGTACCTCGCCAGGGACCGCCCCCGCCCCGCTCGCCGCTCCGCTCGTGGCCCCCCCGCCGCCGCCCGCGCCTCCGACCACACATCTCTACCATGAACCAGCCAAGGTATGTTTACGTTTCGCTATAAAGTACTTTCTGATAGCGGCCCAAAGCTGCGCATATCCCTAAGCTGAAATGAGAGTTTGAACAGTATGGTAAACAGTGTGGGAGGTACCCGTGTGTAATCTGCGTTACGACTGAGGACCTTTTGAAAATGGATTAGTGGTAGTAGCAAGTAAACTTTGTGTAAAATTGATGTAGTTTACTTACTAGATATGTAAGGAATTATCCCACTGCTGGGCAAAGGCCTCCCCCCAGGACTTCCAGCTCTTTCGATCCAGGGCTAAAGTGGTCATTTGTTTTGTCCTATAAAATTTCATTATTCTATGTCAGCGGGAAGTACCCTATACATTTTGATTCCCTTGCTCTCAAGGGAATCAAAATGTCGGAAATACATTTTTTGCGGCATAAATGGCTTTATATTTTTTTTACGTTAACGTAGAAGTTTGATTTTTTTTCATAGCTTCAAGGGACCGTAAACTTGAGTGTATGGTTTTAATTTCAAATGGATACCTCCACGCGTTCGCGAGATAAAGGGTCTCGACAGACAGACGGACGGACGGACAACAAAGTGATCCTATAAGGGTTCCGTTTTTCTTTTTCAGGTACGGAACCCTAAAAATTGCTACATCAGCCCACCACCCTGTAGAAATTAATTTAATTAGGTAATGTTTTTAGTTACTCGATCGATTCAGCTCGTAAGTATTAGGGTAGATAGTAAGGGGCACTCGTAAAAGTAGTCAAAGTCATGCAGTGCAGAAGCACACATTGGATGGATACGGAAAAAAGTCTTGGAAATGGGATATTCCACTGGGTAATAAAATCTACCTGATTTGATTTATTAAGGTTTATTGGATCAACTGTTTTCACGTGACCAGTCAAAATAACCTAGAGGCAATACAAACAGAACCGAATATCCTCAAAATAAAAGGCAAACGTTAGGTATATATATATTAGGTATATATATATATATATAAATGTTAGGAGGAATAGGTAAAGGCAATACTTAGTTAGGTAAGCTGAACACAAATATGTTTTTTTACTGAAATTGTAGTAGGTACCTAGGTAAGAAGTACCTACCTAAGTATCTATTATAGAAAATATCTAATTTGATTTTATAGTACTTATATATAAATAAATAAGAAATAATTATTCTACCCTAAAAGATTACAATTCCGAACTTACACCACAATCCGACGTGATCACTGAACTCACTGATCAGATAAAACAAATGAATGACACGTTTAATAATTTATTCACGCACAGTTTTCAATTTTGCCACACAGTTAATCCATTTTCACCTTTCTGACACAAAGCCAATTGCCGTCATTATGAACCCATACACATATGTACTGAATAATGTAGGTACAGTGACCCAAGTGCTTATAATTATGCGCTCCCGGCTTTATTAACTAAGTAGACCGTGCTAATTGAAGGGTGGACCTCCAGGGCTATTTAAAGTCGGTTTGCCTGCCATCATTTTCAATTAGGTATAGCGTTACTTGGTTGCGTAGGTACGCACTTTTAAATGTCATATGTTTGCTTAGATAGGCACGTTAAGCCCTAGGTATACCTACATAATATTTCGTATTTAAAATAAACATTCTGTACGTAAGTACCTAGGTGTTTACTGGAGTTTCTCTCCGCAAAAAAAACGTGTTTGAATAAATGGTGTTCAGTTTTCAGAAATTAAGTAATTTAATATTAAACTAATCGTTTAGATAACGTACATAATACAATAGCGAATAAAAATAATGATTTATCTTTAGAAGATATCAATACTTTTTATAATAAAATGAACTTTAATTAACAAACAACACGTAAATTCCTAAAACGTAATTTTACCATAATAAAGAAAGTAAATCGAAACAAATGAACGTAAAAACTTTTCAGTAAGAAAACATTGAATTCTATCGCGAACTTCCAAATTCGTAACTAGATGGCGTTGGCGTCGAATTGAATCGCGCTATCGTTTGCTTACAGCTGTTTGGGTAGGCTCAGCGGTCGCGCTGTGCTACACAACTTTCCTTGTCTCGGGGAGCATAGTGCGCAGTGATCGTAAAGTGAGAGCACTTATGCTGACACCCACAAGTTTATCTTGTATACCCGCGCCCGGCTGCCGTAAGGGAGTCCGAGCGCAATTTTTGAAAAGCCCTCTTACTTACAGAGGGTTTAGAAATTCGAATGAAATTCAATAACTAAGGAAGTCTAAAACATGAAAGATTATTTGGATTTTTTTTTGCTTTAAATTGCTCTTGTAATGTAATCTTCTTGCTGGAAGAGGTATCTGTTTCGCTACGTCAGAATTTTATTAAAACTAATAAAACTTCTTACCTAATGTTACTTCTAACCTAATGTTAGAAAACCTGATCTCTACACTTCATTATCTTCAATTAAACAATTCTCTCTCTAATTTTAGCGTCGTTCCTCCAACGTGGTGGTCCGCCGCTGCATTCCTGAACCAACCCCTATTGCCGTGGTGGTATGCGCGACACCATCTCCTCGACCTCGGTGCCGTATCAGGACCAACCCGTGGATGGGCGCGACCTCGCCCAACCGAAGGAGGCCTTCGAACATAGTGCACCAGCACTCGCTGCAGTGCCCACCGACGCAGCCGCAGCTGCATCACGCTCCGTACTCACTTGATTCTCATGTCAAGTATGGGTCCAGGTGAGGTGTCTTCACTCAATATTGTGATATGTGTCTCTTCAGATACAGGTCACCCTATATTAAGAGGCAGGGCTCACCCAATTCATGTACGGACCTTGTGGTTACAGCATAATTATGTAGTAAGTGCCTGTCTTTACTCATAAGCCATCCTGTTGTAATCCATCTTTTACCTAATTTTAATCATAACAACTACATAATTATGTATTCTCGTCTGTAACTCATTTGAAATAAATAAATTTATTATTATTACTTATATATTATTTCAGCTAACAATATGATTCGGGAAGCCTTCGTTGGAAAGCCCGACCGCTCCGCTAACTTAGGGTACCTACGCACTATGCGGTTTGCCGGAACGCAATCAAAAATATGTACGAGAAAGTAGTTTTTATCCGTACTGTGATGTCGGACGGTCCGTGCAGTTCTTCAGCCGTACGATTGACCGAATTCCGGCTAACCGCATTTAGTCCGTAGGTACCCTTACTCGCAGTAGTTGCAAAACTTTCAGAACGTTCAAATGTTTATTTATTCATTGAAAATAATATATGCTTAGAAGCGCAGAGGGGAAGAACCAATAACAATCGGAGAAATAAAAAAAAAAATGTTCGGTAACATACGCAAAATGTTATAAGATTCGACCTAAAATCAAATCACCTCTATTTATCTCTATTTAATTTAATAGCATTATGAATTTTTACAACGTCACATAAAATCACGCCTGTAATCTTCGAAGGATTAGTATACATATTATAGTAAACCCACATTTCGCCAGTGATTTGAAATTTACTATGTTATTTCCATAGTACAGTCAGTCATAGCAATTACTAACCCACCTTTGCATAAATGGCTGAGATTTTTTAAAATACGAATCGATGGAATTTTAATTTGAATTCTATAGATTCGTATTTAAAAAAATCTTTGCAAAGTTGGGTCAGCTAATTGCTATAACTGACTGTACATGTCAAGTTGACAATACGGTATATCAGGTAGAATTTATTATGATAAGTAGCACTGAGCAGAACCGACTTAAAGTAGGTTAGTGGGACTCCTCAACGAAGTTAGATGATAATTTAATTACATCGCTGCATATCTTGTATATTTGGATTTATAATAGCAAAGGTGCCATAGCCAATACCAGTGCCTGTTTATGAGGTCGTAATATCAAGTTCAAGCGTTCACTATAAAAGTTTGTGGTTTGTATACGCTGACCTATGCCCTGGAGCAAAAAACATGGAATAACGTATGCTTTTCATTTGGCTTTAGAAATGCAACGTGGGAAGGTTCTAAGTACTTTACATACTTGGTTGATATCCAGATGAGTCGTACTCAGACAAAGTGTGGAACTCTCTGCGCCGATCTGTGTTCCCTCCCACATTTAACCCGTCTGCCTTCAAATCAAGAGTGAACAGGTATCTTCTGGGCACGCTCGTTCCATCATAGACCTCATCCATCGCTTTCCATCAGGCGTGAACGGTTTCAAGAGCGGGCCCATATAGAAATAACAAAAAAAACTTAGAAAAGTGTTTCAACTAGGTTTTCACCAGTGTTACGAGCTTTCAAGAATATAACCTGACATACATTTTGAATTATAAATCAAATCAATAATATGATAAATAATAACAATATAATAAACGAATTAAGGCCTATCAGTCAAAACCAACCATTTCGGACTCACCTTCTTTGCAGCAGTCAGCAGCTTTTATCCAAAACTCATTTCGTCCCAGGCTTTTGCGTCCAGTTGTAAAAATATTTATAAGACCTCAAAATTATTACAATGCCTTTCAAAATTCCAGATCACCGCACCTCTCTCCACATTTATCGCCGGAGCCTCACAGATCGCCTTACTACCGTGGAGGAGCGTCCAGCGACGAAGAATGCCGAGGAATGCGAACGAGAGGGCGGGAGACGGCCATATTGTCCGATGCTGACTTCGATTCAGACGGTGATACGGGACTGGATGGAGGAGATGAAGATGATGACGAGACTGCATCGCCAGGGAGGAGGAGGGCTAGGAGAAGGAGGCCGCCACGACGACCACCGCGATCTGCAGGTGAGATTACTACACGCTTGTACAACGTACCGTCCTAACATGTTAGGCAGTCAGCAAGAATAGCGGTGCTTTGTTGTTCGACTGTCCAAAAGAGTCAGCACAATGAATATTGTTGACCGTTTTCAATGAACCCAAAGGTAAAGTAGGCTGGACTTCATGTGATTCTGTTGTGTCGTATGGAATTGTAGTAAAAAATTAAGAAGTAAAATTATAGGGCTCTGCAGTCTGCATATATATAAATGTAAATGTAAGTACTTATACGACTGAAAAAAGGATGCGTTATATTCGTACAACATGTTTTGTTCTAAATTGGACTTTTACCATCCTTTTATAACGTGTTTTTATGCAAATAAAAATAATCTTATTATCAATAGTTTAATAGAGGATTCAAATAAGAGATTCCATTTCTGACATTCTGCAAACGAAAACCTATATGGTTTGCATTATTAGTTTTATTTGCAGGAGCGACTCCACCACGGATGCGCCGACGCAACCACGCGCCATCAGCTCCTCCGGTCCGCGAGAGGGATCCTCTACTGGAGGCTGACAGGGAAGCCGAGAGGAAGTACAGGGAGCTCATCAGAGAGGCGGAGAAGTTGCTCGTCACCGTGTCACGAGCACCGCTTGAACCGCCACACAATCCTAGAGTTCGGGAGCTCAGGGCAACTGAGGTAAGACAGGACACTTTTTGTGACTCATAAATTATATATTCTTTCTCTTATTTATGGTAACTTTGAAAACTAGATCCTAGGGGTATGATAACGTTACCTAAATTCTATTTACTCATAAAAAGACGTCGAAGAAGTGAAAATTATAGTGTTTTAGAGCATTGTTCTACTAGATGAACTCCTAATTTAAATACAGTCTTGTCTTTCTGGACTATCTTTTCTCTGCATGATGACCCGCACATTAACTTTTTTTTTTTTTCGTTTATCACCGTAACCCTGGTATTAAAACAGCCCAAAACCTTGTGTTGTCAGGTGGAAGCCCCCCGTAGAAGTCCGGAGCGCACTCATATCACGAACTTCATGCGCGCGAACTCCCCCGAGCCCGTGCGGCGCCTGTCCCCGGTGGCGCGGCGCTCTCCGCTGGCCGCTCCGCCCCCGCCCCCCGTGGCAAGGCGCCTCACCCCTCCTTCGCCCACTGATAGACCCCACTCCGAGCCCCCCAAGAGGAAGGCTTATGCTCGGGATGAGGTTAGTTTTTCTTGCATGTATGGACTTGGATGATCTCTATTTTCTCTCTCTATTAGAGCACAAGGTATGTTGCTTGACTTTCAATCTTGTAAGTATTTTGAACTAGCTACGCCCCGCGGTTTCACCCGCATAAGTGTCGATCCCGTGGGAATATTGGGATAACAGTATCCTATGTGTTAATCTTGGTTATAAACTATCTGTATGCCAAATTTCATCCAAATCCGTTCAGCCGTTTGAGCGTAAAGAAGTAACAAACATATGAGTCATCTAGTTTCAAATTCCGCTAAAACGCTTTTATATCAAAGCCATGGAAAAAATTAAAATTGCCTAATAAAGTACAGTTGTTCCTGTTTCTAGCTTTTTTTTTTCATTTTTGCAAAATTTTATTGAATCATTTCAGCGGGATTTGCAACTAGACGACTCATATAAACACAAACACACACACTCACAAACTTTCGCTTTTTTAATATTAGTGTGATGTTTTTATAACTTTTCCTTACTTTCACCACGTTATTTATCTAGCACCAGATTATAATAGAAAGATAACTACTGCAGATAATTTAGGATTCAGATATATAAGCAACCTGTATCCTACTCTAAACTAAGAGTGTTGACAAATTGAAATCTGACACTGAGAAGTGGCAAGCTTTACCTACAGTCAAAAACTTCATGGTGACTAGAATACCGATATAAGTGGCCAGCAGTAGTAGATGGTGACGAGACACGCAGAAATTGAGTTATGTAACGAATTTCAAAAATAAATACCTATGTCAAACCATGATCTTAAATGTTACTAACGTTATTTCTATTACCAGGTCCTGCAGACCTTGGAAGGTCTCCGCAAGAGTCTGCAGCAGCAATCAGCTCTGCTAGCGGTGCAGCGGACGCGCCTGGATTCCCTATAGCCGCCAAACTGTCCCCTTCCCGTCCCGCACTCCTAGGTATTAGACCTCTTTAGATATCAAGTAGCCAATGCCGGTTCACGCAACACGATGCCAACACTTTTTTGAAAGGATTTTAATAGGTAGATTATTAGTGGTTGAAGCACTGCTCTCGTTGATTTCTTACTTCTATAAAAGGTAAGGTAAGACAATAATAGGAATGTAGAGTACAAGGATACTGCTTTCTTCTAATCTCTTTATGGGATAAAAGTTCTGGACGGTGGACAGTCTCTGGGTTTTCCAAATGCCTTGGCGGTTGGTGGACTGATCCAATGGCCCCGATTCTGTTGTTCACAAACTAAACTAAATTTAAGTTCAGTGCATCTTTTTCTTTCTATTTCATTATGAAAAGGACAGAAGATAAATATTAGAGTTTAGTCCTGTCAAATTAGTCAGGACCTGACCTAAATTGACGTATTTTTAGTAGCCATTTTTTCAATCTCGTCTAACTTGTCTATGGATTATCTATCTAATGAAATAGAAAGAAAAAGATGCACTGAACTTAAATTTAGTTTAGTTTGTGAACAACAGAATCGGGCCAATGTTTAGAACTTTTATTTATCCATTCTACCCTGACCAATGATTATTCGTTAACCCTTCCCAATTTTAATCGGAAATCGAGAGCGGAGTGATACACACTAGTATAGTGTAGTAAATTGTATTATCTGTTGTTTGTTGACAGTTTTTTAAAATGCTTGTTGATACGTAATGCTTATTTAATTTTTGTTTAGTGAAATTCTGCCAAAACTGTCAAAGCAGATCAATATCATCGTCGTTCGTTTTTTGCAGCTTATTAAGTAGGCAGATTAGTTTTTATTGTTTGTTTACATTTGTCAATTATTTCGTAATTTACGGGTTTAGTCTACATGATAGGGTCGATGACAATAAAGATCTATCATTTTTGGAGGATTCGGGAGGATTCGGTAACACTGAAACGAAAATGGATGGAATTAATACGACATTAATCATTGCCAATTTATTCGATTACCATAATATTTTATGCAGACATAATTGAAGAACGCTAGCCGAATTTTGTGATGAGCTCTTTACTTGTGCATGACATATATTTTATAATGCACATTTAGAGAAGATGAAAGAAGCCGTTTTATACTCATGGTATAGCCTCGAGTTCAACCTTTCTGCTATATTTTGCTGTTTTTAGTCAATGTGTACTGGCGTTATTAGTTGTTAAGAGCGTGAACGGCACGTAATTGTTCCAAATACTCCTTTTCTCTAGTCCCTCCATAAGTTCTAGTCAGTTAGCCTGTCACGTAGTTAGTGTAGCGTTGTTATCTCCGTGTAGGCGAGGCCACTTACATTATCTTCCATAATACTTGTAGTGTCATTTTATTAGTAGTAATTAGATTAGATGGTAATTGACATCGGCTTGTAGCTCTACTGAATCTCTGAACAATTGGAAAATGTGTGAACCGGAAAAACGACACCATGGTTCATGCGGCGATGTATCAAGCTATACTTTCCAAATTTCCAGTTATAGCTGACCTCGCATTTTATAATCTTTTTGTATTCGAGACTCGTACTCGTTTCGTACAATGAGAAGTCAGCTTATACAGGAAATGTATAGCTTGTGGTCGCCGTGCGTACCTAGTCTTTTCGGAAAAATATCTCATCATCGCCCCGAAAGTAGATTTTGTAAGTTTTGTAGTGAATTTCATAATAGGGGTGGATGTTTTGCGAATGTTCATAAGAATAAGCAATATTAACAATACCTAATAATATTATGAATTAGTGCCATATCTCTCATTAGTGCTACAACGATGGTCGCACATACAGGTTAGATGTGGTAGTGACGGAAAGTAGAAAATAAACGGAGTGCCGAACTATTCTCACGTTATTTTGTAAGCATGGGAACATCACCAGACAAAACACAGTCGATGTTTTGTCTCAAAACTTAGTCCTATTTTAGTTAGCGCTGATTCTGATTTTAGCAGAATTTTATTGGATGTGTTATGGACTGTACGTTAGCTTAGCACTCCATTTATTATCTACTCTGTGGGTAGCGTACGTATCGAGTAGCGCCGTAGTTTAGGCTAGAGCGGTCTCACTAGGGTAAGGGCGACCAGTGGCCACGGCGTACTAAGACTGCGTTATTATATCTTATAATTATTAACTTATACAATGTTTACTCGTTATACTGTGTTCGTTCGGTGGCTGGTTGAGATCTCCACTTGTTCAAGTCGTCGTTTTCGACGATAGCAAACCCTCTGGACGTTTGTTTACTCCGCGGTATCAAGGCATGTGCTTTAAGATTTACGTGAGATACACCTGGTACTATAGGAAAGGTACCTACAGACGAAATGCCAGTCTGCTTGCAGGAAAGTACCTACACAGAGTACATTACATTACCTGGTTGAGTAGGTAGGTACTTTAAGTCTGAGTTACCAAAAGCTATTTCTATTATTTGAACTAAATATAAGCGGTTGAATAAGCCATAGTGTTAAGATTTTTTTTATACCTCAGTAATGTGTTTGTCTGATGTAATGTCTTCCATTTACGAGTTTACTAATTAGTTTACATTTTGGTTAGCTGATACCTAGAATATTAAAATATGATTTGCTCATTTTTACGTGCAGATTTGTCAGTTTGTATCTGGAATTCCAATGTGACTCATAAAAAAATCAAGAGAGAAGGATAATAAACTTACTTAAAAGACTTAGGAAAATTATACCATTGATACCTAGTTACCTAAACGTGTTACCTGTAGGCCAATTTTGCTAATTTAAAACGTTAAAAATCTAGTTGCAGTCTCATCTCGGCGACAAACAAATGTCAAAAACTTGTCAAAATGTAGAGAAATTTGAAGTATTTTTGACAGATTGAGACTGAGATCAGACTGTGAACGTTCTTAAAAATTACGAGAATTGTCCCTCTGATTTAGAAAATGCATATGTTTTTGTTTCGCCTGCATTTGGAAGAAAAACTTTTTTATACTCGTTTGTTTTAAGTAATAGTAAAAAATACCATGAGATTGCCTTGAATTAAAAAAAAATACTTCACTCATGTTAATAAGTCTGAGCCAGCTACTAAACGAGAAGGAAGTCTATATGGGCTTCCATATTTTTGTTAGCGCAATTTTGGGGGGATCGGCTATACGTGCGAACATCCCCCCAGCTAAATGTAAATATTTATCCACTTTACTTGTTCATTGTAAGTATAAATAAGATTTATACGTTTAGTTGAATTTTCATTAAAATATTATTCCAAGAATGTGGTTTCATTTTGCCGTTTTATCCATGTGCATGTTTCTATTAAATAGCTACAATAAAAAAGTGAATCAGTATTCTCTTGTTGACTTTACTATTGATAGTTCAGCAAAGTCAACAAGGAGAATATTACTGTCAACCCTATTGGAAGTACAAGCATAATGTTACTACTGTTACTTCATGTAATAATAGATGGCGCTGTCTTCAAAGCTACCATAGTGTTATTCCAAGAAGCTTGTAGATACAAATGGAGGCAACACTCTAAGTCCCGTATTACAGAACGTCACTCAGTACTCAAGCATTACTTAAAACTAGTTTCAACCAATCAAATGGCTTGAATCTAGTTTTAAGTAATGCTTGAGTATTGAGTGACGTTCTGTAATACGGGCCTAAGTCCCGTATTACAGAACGTCACTCAAAACTCAAGCGTTACTTAAAACTAGTTTCAACCAATCAAATGGCTTGAATCTAGTTTTAAGTAATGCTTGAGTATTGAGTGACGTTCTGTAATACGGGCCTAAATACCTAAGTGAAACCAACTGTGGGCTGACGCTCTCTTTCTAAATACGCACTTAAAAACGAGACAGTGATATATGCTTTCTTTGTCTTATGTTTGTATTCAGAAAGAGAGCGACAGCCCACAGCCGGTTTCACTTAGGTGTTCAGAGTGTGGCCTCCACTTTTATCTTTAAACTTCTTGTGTTATTCTTACACGTTGCGATAGATGGCGGTAGTTGTTTGTAACACGAGCTAAGTCGATGAAGGTTGCTAATGAAAATGATGCAATTTTCTAAATAAAACACTGATCGTTGTTGAGGCAATAATAAATAACCTGCAATTAGCGTTAGAAGTGTTATTGATTGCATAAACAGACACAAATTTTGTTCGTAAGTTTATTCGGTAAATAAGGTCGTTGAACTGAAAATAATATTGATTATTGAATTATGACATAATACTTTTACGATAACACTTTACCTACAAGGAAAACTTAAAAAAAAAATATTATTATTACAACATTTATAAATGTTCCTCAGCCCAAACACATTTTATTTCCACTTTTTTTTTCTATCTTTTTATTACTCAAGTGCATTAGTAATAGTATTTACCAAATTAAAAACTATCTGATAAGTGATAAATGAACATCTGATTGTTGCAAAAAGGATGTTTGGAGATGCTGGGATTTGAACCCAGGACTTTCAGCATGCGAAGCAGACACTCTACCACTGAGTTACATCCCCGACGGGTAACGAAGCTGAAATTCCTATTATGTCGTCTGAGACTGAGAGGAAACCTCTCAGTCTCAGACGACATCTCAACTTTAGTATGTCCTAATTAAATTAAAGTTACGCCATGTGGTACAAATTGTGGACCGGATATTCGACAAATTGGGAAATATTATCGAAGGCATAAAAATGTTAACTATATAACACACACACGGACTCAGTGAGTGAGCATTCTGTTACTTTTAATGTCTTTGTATTCCAAAGAACAGTCAGATATCAAATCTACAGATTTTACTTAAGCATGTGTAGATACATCATCTATTTTATCGTCCTTCCCTCATCCCGGCTTAAATCGGTTCGGCAAAACATGTAATGCATCGTCCTTATTAAATTAAATTAAATTCATTTTATTTCGGAAAAGTCCATCATGCATGTTAAATTAAAAATATTAGAGACATTACATTAAGAATTAATTAAAATATTACAATTAAATAAACATTACACTAAAAAAGTCATCAATAAAACATTAAATTACAATTTTACAATAAAAAAGATTAAACCACTAAATGTCTCATCTCATCTCAGTCTAAATTTAGGATTGGATCCGGAGTGCTCAACGTGCAGCCCAGGGCCGTAGCTAGGGGGGGGGGGGGGGGGCATTGTGGGGCAATGCCTTACCTTTAAACACTAATGCATGACGGAAAAAAAATTACTAGCTTAAAGTGACATCTAAAAGATTCCAAATTAACCACGGCATTTTACAATCATAAATTCATAATATATTAATTCTTTATTCTGCTCATAGATGGCATTTGAAATATGTGTGCGAGATTTGTTCGTATTGCAGTCTATGGAACGAGGAACCCCATAGCCTTTAAAGTCCGAGGAAGGTCGATTTTTTTTTTTGCGAATTTTATGTTGGTCCCATATTAAAAGTAGTTAATATTGATGGATAGAACACCCCACCCCCAATATTTTGTCGCATGTTTTCAAAGTCAGCCTATATAACACCCCCAACAATTAAGTATTAACTGACATATAAGTCAAGGAAGCCACTAATCGAATGACCAGAGTCCAGAATAGATCAAGTACCTAATATTTTTACTTCCGCCCTACCTGTAACACTAACAACAGTTGCCCTACCTGATGCAGCCTGGTCCAGTACCGCATTATCACCGTGATAACATAGGTGAAGTGAGCGTGAAGTGAACTATCAATGGAGGCAATCCCTAACATCAGGTGGAATGACAGCTGACTTCACCTTAGTTTTCACGGTGAGATTTTTACAGAATAGCACTGCTGGTCCAGATCCATTCTCCACGCAAACAGCTGAAGGTAGTTGGAACTACCTCGTATGCGGCGCATCAGGACACAACTCTCTTGCGAATAATCGCCGCAATTCCATCTATATTTGTGTCCGCAAACATACCCGATGCGCTACAGTAGCGAGGCAGCTTCATTAGCGCCCTGAACGCATTATTGTAGAGAACACGCAGGGTGTCGTGCGATTTTTTCGTATGTTTGACCCATAGGCTGCACGTGTAAAACGATTGGCAAAATACCCTAAACAGCGTAGCGTAGCGTTTTACTTTGATTTTCAACGTTCGGCTCGGCGTCGAGAGTTGAAAATCCAACAGGGCAATATGGTTAGGCATTACATTTACGCCTAAGAACACATTATTATCATTTATTTAGATAAAAGGGGCATTATACTATTTGCATAGATCCCAGAGCTTGAAAAGACAATCATATATCTTCAGACATACATTTTTGACAAATGTATTGCGGTATGCGATATACAGGGTTGTTTGAAAAACACCAGCAACCTCTTAAGAGGTCATTGTACTCATCATTATGAACAACTTTTACTATGGGACCAAACCTGAAATCACGAAAAAAAAATCAGCTGTTCCCTACATTTTGACGAGATGGACAGCTGATTTTTTTTTCGCTATTTCAGGTTTGGTCCCATAGACCGATAGTCGCCAATCAAGTTGTCATCAAGCAAATGAGAGTTATATAGCGTAGTGTGCGAAGGGGCCAGAGCTGCGTAAGTTAGCAGGTTATTGGTCCATCGCCCTGGTTTACATACTGACCTATATACCTATACATTTGTATCTAGAAGAGGGGGAATGTCCGAGCAAGCATTGGTAAAGTAATCTCTTGAATTAAGTATTCAAAATACTTCTCTCAAGTTTTTGTAATTTAGATACATTAATCTTACCCTATTAGATCTTGTACATTATTTTAATTAAGACTGTGCCGACCCTACAGTGGCGCCCTCATCGTTTGTTTGGTTATTTCATACAATTTAGAATGAAAATGCAGAAAACAAGCACGTTAAGTTGTGCTTCACAAGATTATACGTTAATATTATTAGAAGCGGTAGTTTTATATTGTTTAGTTTTATCATAATCCTTAAAACGGAATATAGTGGCCACTTTTATCCGTTCTAAGGATTATAATGAAACTAAACAATATAAAACTACCGCTTCTAATAATATTAACGTATAATCTTGTGAAGCACAACTTAACGTGCTTGTTTTCTGCATTTTCATTCTAAATTGTATGAAATAACCAAACAAACGATGAGGGCGCCACTGTAGGGTCGGCACAGTCTTAACTAATACAATGGTTTGTGTTTTATTGACATTTTAGTTATTTTAATATATGTATTTAGCAATCAAAAACAGATAAATTATTTCCAGATAGCGTGTGAGAACAGGTGATATTTACTTATTAGTATGTAGAATTATGGAGCCTTCACGTTGCCACGCAAAATTTATAATTTACTGTAATGACAGCTCAGCTATTATGGCTACGTATGTTGGTTTATACCCCAAGGTTTATATACCTACTTAAAAAAACTTGGTCGCCTTTGTTCTAAACCAAATAATGTATGTACAAAGTAACACCTATTTTAACAGGGTTACGTAGATACTGTGATTTAGTTCGATTGCACATTTTCCCAAAACCCCACATTGTTCGTTGCCCCACTTATGCTGCTTACCATCTTTCCAACTACCACTAAGTAAATGAACACTTTCACAAGTAAACATGAGGATTTCATAAATTCTTCACTGTAATTGATATACCCTCGACATACAGCGTAATCTGTGCTAAAGCTGACTCGGCGCTCGGTTACAAGTTCACAACCTCGACACTCAATAATCCGTCAATCTCCTGAAGAAGTTAATACTGATTTAAACAATTACACACAATGCCTTACGGGTGAAAATACCATATATAGCTATGACATAAATAACGAATAATATGTTAATTTGCAAGGAAGTGCGGAAATAATTATAGTTCCAGCTGTTCCGGTTTATAGGTATGCCAGAAAGGCAAGACAAGGTAGGCATCTAGACCGCCTACGCCTAGTCCTTAACTATGGCGTTAAAGTTCATTGCACAGTTAAGTGTTATTTTATGTTCATCGTTTTATTATGCCACGGAGTTTTTCTTTTAACAAGGCAAGTATTATATCTTACAGAGGAGATTAAGATGGTAATTGTTAATGAACTGACTGGTCAGTTAAAGGGACAGACGGGCAGTTTTAATATGTATGAGGATTCAGATACGGGTACATGAATCCCGAAGCTGTGGTAGGGCCTCACCTCACGTGCAAAATTAACTAAATATTCTAGTCTAGGCATAGGTACTTTTAAGAAGAGGAATTTCGAAGCAACATACCTCTACCTACTTAAAAGCAACGCGTCTATATTCAATTCAATATTTTTTTATCGTCACTTATTTTCCTGCTAATATTTTAAAGCGTTTTCACTATACCACTCGCTGAATGGAGAAGGTCGTGAGGTACTAGACATGTAAATGCCTAGTAACCGTAATAAGGGAACATGCATATCTTACTGGTGTTCTGTGCCACAGATTGCCCAATACAATTCTGGTTATAATTAAATTAAACTCTTCAACATAAAATAGAACCAAATGCTTGCGAAATATCTAACAATGTGTCTCCTACATTCAAATCACTTCATTTTTATAGAGACCAGGAAACGGCCGGTCATGTCATTAAAATATAACCGAGTCTAGCTATTCAAAGGTAATTCTAACCTCCTTCGACCCGTCTTTGTTGTGTATGTAAAATATGTAAAATCAGTTGTTTTGAAACTAATCTACCTTTTGGACTTCGTTCGTAAGTAAATCACTTCATACTTGTATGTCTACTTACGTAGGTAGTACGTACCTACTCATGTGCTAAGCCAAATATTAGCTTATGTAAACACTTAGGTATGAATTAACTTAGTTGAGTATTTTTTAAATGACGTTGTGCTGGCGCTGGTTAATAAGCAAAAGGAGCGAATACTTGGGACCGAAGACTTCAGATAAATTCTTTCTAATAATTTTTAAATATTCAGAAACACTCAGTGTTCAGTAAAATCAGTGATTGTCTCATGTGCTCCAGTGAAAAACGCTTCCTTCATAAAAATTGTGGTCATTTTAGATAATAAATATCTATAGCGCTCTGGTTTATTAACTATTCTGTGGTTCTTATTATGAGTATGACGTAGAGTTTTATGATTGTTTGCTATTCCATATGTACTGTTTCTCATGTATTTGTTGGTGGCGTAGGTGGATGTGCAAACTGTGACTTGTAAGTATTGTAAGCTATCAAAAAAGAAGATTGGAAGAAAATACCTATAGAAACCTTATTTAATATCAATGATGCCCAAAATACAATTTCGTTTCTCGTTTACGCCAAACTGAGCAGATTTTTAAGTATGCGATGCCACTTGTTTAAATTTCAGTTACGATTAGAGCATTATAATCGTAACTGAAATTGAAACAAGTGGCATCGCATTAGCCACAAAGAAGTAACATAATCCTATACCTATAGTAACACAATACCTCTAATAAACCTATTATAACTATAAAATAGGTGGCAAGAAAATTAATGTAGGCGAGAAACAACTTGCAATCGTGTTTGTAGGATTGTAGGGTAATTGAGACCGGTGTGAATGTACTCGCAGTAGGTACTTGACGGGTTTCTATTCTTTATGGTACACACGACGACATAACGAGCTATACATTCCAGTTTTTGCTGACCTCGCATTGTTTAGGCTTTTCGTAAGATGCAAGGTCAGCTTATACTGGACATGTATGGCTTGATATGTCGAGGTGCGTACACTTGGAAAGATTACAGCTGTTGTATAACACTAAACTCATTTTTTTAATCAATCATTAATGTTTTATAACTTTCGGTTTTATTTTATGCCTAAGGGCTGATTTTACCACAGTCATATCCGTGGAGTAAAATTGACATCTGTCAGATAATAATAGCCTCCCCGACCGATTTCCGTCACGGTGGTCAATCTCAACGGAGATTAGCCGGGTACGCAGGAGGTATAGTGCACAAGTGTGCGCGCAGACACAGGTGCACTCCCTCTTCCCTCACTCTCATAGTTTGATGGGACGGCAATCCGACACGACCGGAGAGAGATCAGGCGCAGAACCAACGGCTTATCGTGCTTTCCGAGGCAGTGTGGTATCACACCACCAACTTCCAAACTCCGGGCTGTTACTAAGAAATTCCTAGTGGAAAAACTCAATAACACTTTGCCCGACCCGTGAATCGAACCCAGGACCTCACTCTCAGCAGTCGCGCTTGTAACCTCGAGACCAAGGGGTAGTTACAGTTAGTTAGTTATCTGACAGTACTAGTATGGTAAAACTGTCAAAAATTCAAAATTCTCAGTATAAGACTTATTCTATGTATAAAAGTTTGGTAGGATGCGTCCTTAGAAGTGCATCGTTTAGTCGCTAGCGAGTAAACTACAGGCTTAAAATTTAAAATACAACATTTGTTTTTGGTTTTTTTACCCAAAACAGCTACAACCTCTTTATACAACACAAATACACTTCATCTCCATACATAATACAGTTTTTATTGGTAGAGTCTGAATTCCCAGTTAAGAACAGGGCCAGTCTCGTCACCTATGTTGGCAAATTAGAGTAACCTGCCTGTCTCATCATCATTATTTCAGCCGAAAGACGTCCACTGTGGGATTTAGGCCTCCGCGCTGCCACTTCGACCGGTTCTGTGCTTCATACATTCAGCGGATTCCTGCGGCCTTCACCGTCATCGGTTCACCTTTTGGGAGGCCGAAAGGTTCTGGAGTGGCGACTGCGTACCGGAAGACGTAGCGTTGGAAGGCCTTCTACAACGGTGGACCGGTGACTCTGGTGAAGACCGCAGGAATCCGCTGGATACGAGGAGCACAGAACCGGTCGAAGTGGCGGTGGTTAGCGGAGGCCTACCTCGGGGTTAGAAACTTTCCTTAGAGAATGGTAAGAGACCATTCATATAAGGAAGTTTTAATGTACTATCAAATGAATGACACTATGTACATGTAATTCATATGTAAATACGCTCTAATGGAATAAGCTGATGGAAAACCCTGGTCAGCATAACAAATTATCGCTCAATTTTGACTACTTATTGCGATAAACACGTCATCGCTGATGAAAACTTTCCGTGAATGAAATCAATGCGTGGTTCATAGTACATACGAGCAAAAAATCGATCAAACAAATATTTTGTTAGAGCTCATTAACACCGAAGTAACAAATCCTAGTACAGAATTATACTGGTGCACAATAAAGTTTTTGTGATCGTAGTCGGGTGCCTACGTATAAAAAACATGACGAGGTGAAGGACAAGAAAAGTTTGGCTCTGATTTTCGGGAGATAATAATTATAACGATGTCAAATTCTGCCCACCCACGCTTAAACTAAGGATGATTTCCACCAAATGGCTCGCATCGCATCGGATCGGAAAGGACACGAACGGATGCGGCGTCAGCCGATCGCGTCCGGCAGCATGTCGACGCATACGATTGGCTCCTTCGCTTGCGAACTAAGTACCTATCCATTCCGCCCGGTGGGTTCCTGCATTGTCGAGGCGGGAGGGCTTAGTAGCCGTGGCTTGGTCACCCACGGTGAAGCGAAGAGGAACCCGAGGAGGGGCCGCTCGTTAGGGCTTTTGCCTGTAAGCCGCGGCCTTGACGGGGTCGCCACCGTCTGATGGCGGACGCGGTGGGGCCGCAGGGGAGGAGGAGTGTTATATTACGTTGGCCACCCTCCCTATCCTCTGCGGCCGAAAATTGGCAGGCGGCGGGGCCAACGACCTGACCCGCCGCAAGGGGACCAAGGGTGCCCAGACACGGGGTCGTCTGGCGCTCATGTGCAGGTGTGGTCCCTGAGGTGGCCACGGCGTGCTATGTGTTCTGGTGCGCCGCTGATGGGGAGTACTCCCCAGAGGAGGGTCCGGTGACGGACAGCCGCGGTGGGTTCACGGATGAGTGCTAACGCGTGCCCGTGTTCCCGCCCTAAGCGGCGGAGGAGGACACCGTGGAGTTTTAGTGGGTTAGAGTCCCATATAACTGCACTATCTCCTCGTGGCGGTGCAGTATGCATGAGCATTTCACCACGTTACAAAAAAAAAAATAACCTATCCTTTTCTGCGCCTAGTCAAATAGTTTCATTCCTACCGTGTTGAATGACTGGTCTAATTTTTGAAAATGGTTGAAGTTCACGAAGTATTGTCTGCTATTGCATTATAAGAAGAAGAAAATAACCGTAAAACACAGAAGACATTCGATCGGATAGGACGACAGGCAAATGGAGCCGATCGCGCGTCGCAGCATGCTTTCGGCTACGATCTCGTGTCGCGGAAGACGCCCGCGGTCAATCTGCTGTGCGCGGCTTGGTAATATAGACTATAAATACTGTATACACGATTTAATATCGCTTGAAGATCATAAAATCCGTTCCAATCCGATGCGATGCGAGCCGTTTGGTGGAAATCATCCTTAAGATGCATCATCGGAAAAATGTAATATACCTAAACTAAGATTTTTATATGCTAGACTAAAATGACAGTCCCCACCAACCCTTTTTGTCAACATTACTACCATTGATCGATCGCAACTGTCGTTTTGGTCTAGCAAAGTAAAAATCAGAGTTTACTCATTTATTTATTTGTTTTACTTATTGCTACTTGAAAATTAGAGGTCATCCTAATTACTTAGTTAATAGCCCCGATTCTGTTGTTCACAAACTAAACTAAATTTAAGTTCAGTGCATCTTTTTCTTTTTATGTCATTATGAAAAGGACAGAAGATAAATATTAGTTTAGTCCTGTCAAATTAGTCAGCGCCTGACGTAAGTTGACGTATTTTTAGTAGCCAATTTTTTAACCCCGTCTAAACTTGTCTATGGATAATCTAATTTGACAGGACTAAACACACAGGATTTATCTTCTGTCCTTTTCATAATGAAATAGAAAGAAAAAGATGCACTGAACTTAAATTTAATTTAGTTTGTGAACAACAGAATCGGGGCCATTGTTTTGAGTTTTTAGTTTATATCTTCTATTTTCGAGCCGTGTAACTATGGATGCACCTCTATGTATGACTGCTGAGAGAACATCCGGTACTCACGTGATCGCTGCAAAATCTGTGAAGATTTTGTCATCTTTATTATCGGATGGATTATTTCATTCACGTTTTTTGACATGCTTAAAATGTATGTTAGGGAATTTCAGGCGAATAGGTACCTAAGTATTGTCATTATGCATATTATTTGATTATTTAATTTCTATTTGAATTATACAATACATAATTGATTGGACGCTTTAAATTTCACTAAATATTCAATAGTAAGTATTATATTATAATTCTTATAACTTACGTTTTTTTTTTCAAATAAATTGACAAGCCTTATCGTTATTTATCAAGTCAATCTATAGAAATAAAAATTTAAATACACACATCAAAAGTGTCTAGGGATCAACATATATTTTTGCAATAACTTTTCTCCTGATTGATATTAATTAAAATTTTCTTTAAGGATTCATCAAATAAAGTGTTTTCGTTTGTCACAGTAACGATAAACCAAGTCACCTTTGCATTAATAAAGAAATTTGCCATTTTCCTAATAAAGGGATTTTTGACATTTGAACCACTAACACAAAAGTTCGAAAAAAAGACTAAAATAACAGTTTTCTCTAAAATTTTATTGGGTAACTTAAACAATTAATAATCCGTGTTTCTACCGCGAACACTAACAACACAAGAACATCGGTTTGGCATACTCAAAATGAGTTCATCCAAATCACGCTGTGGAATGGCCGCCCATGTTCGTTGCAACAACAAAAAAAGGTCTTCTTGCGACTGGATACCCTCCATATTCGGCAGAGCTCTTCTCTGTAGCATATCCCATGCATGCTCAATCGGGTTCAAGTCTGGCGACTGAGCAGGCCAGGGCAGGACATTGATGTTAGCTGCGGCGAGAGTCTGTCTTACAACTCTTGCGGTGTGCGGTCGTGCATTATCATGCATTAACTGAAATAAGGGACCGATTTGCACTTGTAGAGGAACGATGACGTCTGATACAATCGTCTCAGCATAAATTTGAGCGTTGGCGTTGAGGTTGCCTCTGATCCAAATCAACTCAGTTCTTCCGCCGATCCAAATACCCGCCCATACCATGATGGTTCCACCACTATAAGGATGGACTTCCTGGCAGGATTTTAATCGCTGTTGGCGTCCAGGGGTTCTCCAGTGTCGTATACGTCTTGTATCCGGTCTCATACCAAAACGAGACTCATCAGAAAAGCACACGAAACGCCATTGTTCTTCTGCCCAATTTCTGTGTTCAAGAGCCCATTGATATCGAATCCTACGATTGTGCATTGCTATAGGTGGTACCCGTAGCGGTCTTCGGGAATGAAGGTTCACTTCATGCAAGCGGTTTCTGACTGTTTGGTCGCTAATTAAGTTCCCTGAAGAGTGATGAAGCCTCACGGCTAACATCATGGCGGTTATTGTTGGAGCTCTTCGAGTTAAGATTTGAATGTATCGGTCTTGTCTCCGTGTGGTGCAGCGATACCGTCCTCCATGGCGCTCAGCCACGGTACCAGTGCTTCGGTAACGTGTCCAAAGTCGACTGATAACACTCTGACTTGTATTCAGAGCTAAAGCCACAGTACGTTGCCGGGAACCAGCTTCTATCATTCCCACGGCTCTGAGCATTTCTTCCCTGCTTAAATGACGTCGCTGCTCCATAATAACGTTGGTTTTAATCAGTAGTAGGGAAACAGTAGCACTAATAATGTCTTCAATGCGTTGTATGTTTTTATAGGGAAAATATTGACAGCTGATTTTCATCTTTTACTCGAATTTGATTCACAGTTCCTGATTCAAATTATGAAATGCACCAAAAAGGATCCATATAAATTTATAAAATCATAAATTTATTACAAAGCCACATCTCAATCTCAAGAAATCCGCATAAAAATGCTTGATCCCTAGACACTTTTGATGTGTGTATCTGTTTGTAATGTCAAAATAACAGATTTAAACGGTACTTTTTTTTTTATGGATGGGAAATCATCGAATGACCCCTCCCGCTCTGGGTGGAGCAGAAGGGAGTGTCAGACTCTTACTGACTAAAACCCACCCGTGTTCCTTCCTTAGCCCTTTGTGTTCCGGGGTAGCGGTAACCCTTTCGGACAATCCCGGGGCTTAAACATAAAAAATGTGTTTACCTAATTTTTGTCTGTCTGTCTGTTTGATCCAGCTGATCTCCGAAACGGCTAGACTGATTTTGATGGGGCTTTCACCGGCAGATAGTTGATATTATAATGAGTAAAAATAACTTAGGCTACTTTTATTTTAGAAAAACAATTAGGGTTCCGTGCAAAAAATTACAACCCATGAAATCCGATTTGATTTTCGACATGCACATGAACAAAGTTACGGGCAAATTAATCGTTCAAAAAAAAAATTGTATTGGAGTCAGTCCGAGAATGTTAAAATTCAGCAAGTTCAAAGCCACAGTTGACTGTAAATTAAGTGGCGCGGGCGACGTTCATTGCATGCACAATAGTATTTTGTAACAGGAAAGAACCGTGATGTAACATCACGCGACATCGTACGACTGGCCAGTCACGACGAAAACACAAATAAATGAAACAGAAGACTCACTACCAGGTATAAATAAATCAGGAGACCCAAATAAATTGTTGGAACAAGATTAGGATTGGGTCCCGGGACGTCTCGTGTCTCGAAGTCTCAGGACTTTTTGTAAATTTAGTTGTCTAGGGTTGTGGAAGTCAGATAGGCAGTCGCTCCATGTAAAATACTATTCAGCTGCATCCGGTTAGACTGGAAGCCGACCCCAACATAGTTGGGAAAAGGCTAGGCGGATGATGAGTTGTCTAGGGTTGTGCTGGTTCCGAGACTTTCGGGTCGAGACTCGAGACACTGGCCACTGCCGCTTACAGTCTTAAAGATACGAATTTTATTCTGAAAAATCTCGAAGGCCCGGGACGTCTTGGGACTTTGATTCGTGTCTCGTGATTTTGAGACTATCGACACTTCCCAAATCCTAAACAAAATACTTTTCAATAGCTAGTCAGAAAAAAAAAATTGTATTGTCAATTTAAATCGAAATAGCTATTTATGCTTACATCATCATCGGTATCAGAATATGGCCACCCTGCTGGCCCTCTCCGTGAAGTTATTGAAAGATATTTAATATGATTTACCAAAGGCGAAACACTGCACAAGAATATGTTCCCATGATTGTTTCCCACTGAACTTTGAAGAGGAAGCAGTCTGTTCCAATAGCGAAGGGTGAATTTATGACAGAGGTAAGCCGGAGCAAAAAAATAGTCAATAAAACGTTTCATTATATTTCAATGATGAATTGAGTATAGAGTGGTTGCGTTCTGAATTTTCGAAGGGAAGCCGGCGGAAATCGAGTTGTATGGTACCTTCGCCACTGCTCGACAGTCTCAAAGTCACGGGACGCGAGAAAACCCGCGAAGTCAAAGTCCCAGGACGTCCCGTCTTTTCTGTATTGATCATGATCAATATTTAGCATTCCCATTGAGAACCATGGAGCCAGCAGAGTAATTGCGTAACAAACTATCAGTAGCAATGGGTTTCATTTTGACAGTTCAGCAACATTCATTGCGTTATTTACGTTTTTAAGCAAACACATTTTTCGAATATAAGGAGCAATGGATTAGCAATATGCTTAAAAATGATTCAAATTGAGAGTAATAGTGTGTTACGCAATTAGGGTGCTAGTGGTATCGACCCCGAGTTACGAGTTGTAGGTCGTGAGTTTAAACACAGACAGGCGTTTGTGTATTTAATTTCATCACTACTCTCAATACGATGAAGCAAAACATCGTGAGGAAATCGACATGTCCTAGAACCAAAAAATATCGAAGGCATGTGATATCAACCAAGCCGCACTGGGCCCGCGTGGTGGATTAGGGCCCACTCCCTATCACAGAGAGGAGGCCTGAGTCCCAGCAGTGGGAACATTTTAAGCTAATTATGCTATTACTAGCACTTCGCCCGCGACTTCGTCTGCGTGTATTCGTGCCAAACTTCAAGTTTATTAACTCAAGCAATAAGATTTTTCATACAAACAAAATTCCTTCTTTTCACCCCCTTAAAGGTCAAATTGCCAAAAACCCCTTCTTAGTGCTTCCATACATAATAAAAGGAAGCCGTACGCAAAATTTCATGTTCCTAGTCCTTGCAGTTTCGGCTGTGCGTTGATATGTCAGTCAGTCAGTTATTCAGTCAGTCAGTTTCTCCTTTTATATATATAGAAGATAGAAGATGACCGATGCGTATCAAAAATGTTTCGTAGTTGATCTTCGGTAGTTTTTTTGTTCAGTGAGGTCTATATTATCCGAGTCTGAGCTGACCGGAGGCGTTCCAGTCACATGGTGTGTGAGAATCTTTATTGGATCTAATCTGCAACAGCAATGCACTTAGTTCTAGTGTCGTCTATATTTTTACCGACTTCAAAAAAAAGGAAGTTATCAATTCGACACGTATGTATGTAATATTATTGGAACTGCAATATTTTCACATATGATATCTATTAGGTCTTCCAAACAAATATACAAAATTTTAGAGATCTGTGTATGTTTGTCCACGCATTTCTCCGCAACTATTAATTGGATTGTGACCATTCTTTTTTATTGGCTTACGTTTACTTCAACTTAGGGAACAGTGCAAGTTTCATCAAAATCGGCTCAGCAGTTTTCAAGATATGGACTAGTAAGTGTGACGGCCTGGCTTATTGATATGTGCTACTGGTGGTGGTGTCAAAGAGAAAACATCTCAAAACCTTGGTCAAATTCTTGTGCAATATTTATAAAAAAAAAAATATTTATTACAAACATATATTCCAGTTTTTACTTAAAACTAAAAATTAAGAAATAAAAAAAAATGATTCGACTTCAAAAACAAATTAACTCAAAATTATGAAATAACTTTAATTTCGGAAGTCGGTGGCAAAAAACTAAAACTAAATAATATATACAGAATTACAGATTCCAAGACACCGACTTCCGAAATTAAAGTTAAGTATTTAATAATTTTCAGTTAATTTCTTTTTGAAGTCGATTTTTTTTAATACTTTTTTTAGATACTTCGCATCATCTGCCTAGCCTTTTCCTAACTTTGTAGTGTTGGCTTCCAGTCTAACCAGATGCAGCTGAATACCAGTATTTTACATGGAGCGACAGCCTATCTGACCTCCACAACCCAGTTACTGGGTAACACAATATCCCTTGGTAAGACTGGTTGCCAGAATCTCGAGCTTCTGACGACACGTAGCGACTTTATTTTTAAACACTCTTAGTAAGAAAAACAGGGACCGAAAACCTGTATAAATTACGGTACCGGTATCTAAGAATTTCGGTTACCTCTACGATTAAGGTAACCGCTATCTGGGTAACCCCAATAAGAAAAAATATGTTACCTTTATTTAGGTTACCGTTTTAATACCGGTTACCTAAAAATGACCTTGACTACGAGAAAGAAACAGAATATCGCAATGCCGACAATTTGTTGGCGTTAGAAAATACATTACTAGGGAGATCGTCGTGCGTGCTGTACCTGTACTGTTTATATTTATTTAGTTCGCCTTTTTGAGGAGTATTTGATTTAAAGTAAAAAAAGAAAATGAACAAAGGTAATTAAGATAATATTACATTGTAAATTGGTAAAATACCATTTGTTTATCTTTTTTTCTCATCATTATAGATGGGCAATCCACCGTGTTTAAACCAAGGTAAACACCCAGAAAATTGGGTGCTTAGGTACTTGATTTGACGAAATTGCATTAGTGATGTTAAAAAATATATGTTATTTTGATTCATCTTACATCATTTTAGACAATATTAGTGGAATCAGGGAGGGTAAAATTAATTGGTATGAGATAAAAACGAAGTTTGAAAAATCACATTTTCTATTATTGAATAGCTTGTGTGGTCACAAGTCTGCAAAGGGATTACTTAGCATTGAAGACTCGAGCATTAGCGTGTTAGTTGTCATTTTCTTCATTTGTAAGTTGATTTAATTGATACCCCTTCATCATAATCATCATCATTTCAGCCGAAAGACGTCCACTGCTGGACATAGGCCTTCCTCAAGCACCTCCACTTCGACTGGTTCTGTGCTTCTCGCATTCAACGTGTTCCTGCGGCCTTCACAAAGTCGCCAGTCTACCTTGTGGGAGGCCTTCCAACGCTACTTCTTCCGGTACGCGGTCGCCACTCCCGAACCTTTAGGCCCCATCGGCCATCTGTTCTGCGAGCGATTTGTCCTGCCCACTGCCACTTAAGTTTGACAATTCTTCGGGCTATGTCGGTTACTTTGGTGCTCCTGCGGATCTCTTCATTTCTAATTAGATCACGCAGGGAAACTCCAAGCATAGCCCTCTCCATTTCCTTTTGGGTGACATTTAGCCTTTTACGTTTCCGTGTCATAGGCCATTACTGGCAAGTTGCCAGTGGCAACACGCACTGGTCAAAGACTTTCGTCTTGAGACACAGCCGTATGTGGGACGAGAAGATATTGCGTAGCTTCCCGAACGCTGCCCAGCCGAGTCGGATTCGACGATTGACCTCTTTTTCGAAGTCCTAGGTAAACATATTCGTTCACGATTTCGAGTGTAGCGTCTCCGATCTTCATGAGAGTGGGCGTTACATGGGCATTTGACATGACCTTCGTTTTGTCCATGTTCATTTTAAAACCCACTCTTTCAGAGGCTCTACTGAGGTCATCGATCATTGTACTGAGGTCCTCCATAGATAGTCTCAGCCATGACTACGATATGGTCGGCAAACCGAAGGTGAGTTAATTACTCGCCATTGATGTTAATGCCAGCCCCTTTCTAGTCCAGAACCTTGAAGGCATCCTCCAGTACAGCGCTGAACAGTTTCGGAGAGATAACAACTCCCTGTCTCTCTAAGAAGGATAGATTTCGAGGTCTGGTCCTGGAGTCGGACTGACATAGTGGCATTTTCGTACAGACACTTCAGCACCTCGATGTACTGATAGTCGATCTGGGTCCGTTGAAGAGACTGCAGTACAGCCCATGTCACAGATTACTGAATAGTTACTACGTAACAGATACTTCACTCAGTAGAAAATTTCCAATACCTATTACGATAATTGCCTACTCCCTCGCGTCAACAACCACTGTATGCTAAAATGCGCCTAAATGCTCAAGCGTACAGCAGTGATTGCTTCGCACCGCGCGATTCCACAGTAATCGCAGGGCTGCCTCTTCGATAAAATTAAATTAACATAACTTTTTATCTATGTTATTGAGAACTGTGAAATGGAAAAATGTTAAGTGTTTATCCCTTCTTTTGCTTGATTTACACCCATCTACAGCACATAAGGTACCACACGGCATCGTAATACGCGTACGAACGAACAGCACTATTAAAATTGAACGGCGTGCGCGCGCTTCGCTTGCGAAAACCGCACTGAATTTGATCCGCCGGCGGACCGAGACCGCTCGGCTGGGCGGTAGGCACTTATAGCGCGCAAGTACATGGATTGACGGAGGCCTGCCCATGTCTCGATCGAATCAAAGGCTGTCTCGTAGTCCACAAACGCTAAGCAGAGAAGCAGGTTATACTCTTCGGTCTTCCGTATAACCAGTCGTTGCGTATGTATGTGGTCTACGGTGCTAAACATTTTACGGAATCCGGCTTATTCGGGACGCTGGAAGTCGTGAAACCTGCGCGCGAGACGGTTCGTGATGACCCTTGAAAACAGCTTGTAGATATGGCTCGGAAGTAAGATGGGCCTATAATTCTTAAGAAGGGCATTGTCGTCTTTCTTAAAGAAAAGTATCACCACCTCTGTTCCATGCCAGTGGTGTTTCACCCTCGAGTATGACTGAACCACGCAGCTTCTGAAGGGCCTTAAGCACGGGTTTCCCGACGGCCTTTAGGAGTTCGGCCGTAATTCCATTATCACTCGGCGACTTGTTATTTTTGAGCTGCTTCAGAGCCATCCTAATCTCATACAGGCTGACGTCCGGGATGTCTTCGGTATAGTGTTGGGTAAGTCTAGCTCTCGAGTCGTTTGCCAGATTCGTAACGGGGTTACTTGTTGACGTGTATAACTGTCCTTAGAACCTTTCGATTTCTCTTTAACAGCTGAGGTTTGGCAGATACGATCCTACCATTATCGGTATTCAGTTTCGTAAGCTGACTCTGCCCTATAGTCAGATGTCTAGCAAAGACCTTGGAGCCTTTATTCTGCTCTATCGCGTCCTTAATAAGGTTTGTATTAAAGCGGCGAAGGTCGCTTTTCAAGGACTTAGAGATCCATCTATTGAGCTGCTGGTACAGACGCCAGCACATCAAGCTACCCGAAACTGTCAAATTTTTGCAATCAACCTTGAACCTTATACTATAACGATAAAGTTGAAAATCTATTAAAGAAATTTGACAGATTGTAGCAGCTTGACGTGCTGGTGCTGGCGTCTGTACTTGAGCGTATCATCTGAAGACTGTAGAATCATCTCGCGCCTCTCCTTCATGAGCTGTAAAGTAGGATCAGAGAGCCTCTTTTTTGTATTCGTACGACGGGTCTTGAAGATCTTAGACCCGACCGTGTGGACAGTTTCTACGAACCCATCGTTATACTTGTCCACAAAGCTCCCTAGGCACTCGAAAAGATTCTGAAGTTCAAGCTGAAAGTTCTCGGTGTTTTAGACTTGGATCGGTGCTGAGCGGAGTGTAGACTTTATCAGTCGAGATCTTTCCAGCTTGATGTGCCTCTTACCATGCGGTGATCACGTCCGGTTTTCACCGCGTTGGTCACAGAGACATCATTGAATACTTGCTTCTTCGTCGAAATAATGACGTCAATCTCATTTTTAGTTGCATCATCCAGGCTCTGCCAGGTCCACTTTCTGTGCTCACGTTTTCTGAAGAAGGAATTCGTCATAAAGAGACCTTCCTTTTCCATAAAACTGGCCAGGAGATGGCCCCGGGGGTTCCGGCGTCCAACTCCAAATTGCCCCACTCGGAGCTCATCATCGTTTCGTTTGCACAGTTTCGCGTAAAAGTCCCCCATGAGAACGGTGAAGTGAGTTTTAGAGCCATGCATGGCTCTATAAATATCCTCATACATGGTCTCCAGCTCATCGTCGGGGCGTGAACTAGGCACGCCACCCTGGTCGACACACTGTCGATCTTCACCACGTTGCTCAGTAGGGACTTATGGACGATAAGCCCGACACCACCTTGGGACTGCTGGTCGCACTCCCGGAAATAGAGCAAGTTTCCAAATTTGAAGATTATCGAGTCCTCCCCCTCTCTTCGGACTTCAGATAACCCCACTATACTCCATCGTAACCTGCTCAATTCTTTCTCGAATTCGGTGATCACCTCGTTGGCGTCGGTCCGGAGTGTACGCGTGTTGTATGTTGCCAGGTCCAGTTTTCGGTGATTGTGGTAGCCAAATCTCTTCCGGGGGTTCTTAGCACCCTTTCCCTTACCGTGGCCTTGGCCGCTACCGTAGCCAAGGGTAGGCGGCCCGCTGGGTACTAGGGGCCAAGTGTTTTTGTGCTTCTCATTCTCGGGAGGGTTTTCCATAATCGCCATGGTTGGCAGGCGGGTTGGTGATCGCAGTATGGTGGTAAAATGTCTAGAGAACGCTGCTGCCCTTTCTCCGGTACCTACGTCCCTTAGTCGTCTTTTACGACACCCACAGGAAGTAGGGTGTTGCTATTCTTTAAGTCCGGCACCACGCACCACACAATACTGATACCCCTTAGCTTCCTGTAAATACTTTAAGATTTGTTCATAACATTTGGTGCGCACATGGCTTAATATACTTACTTAAGTTCCTTCGCTACAAATTTTCCGAATAGCTTATTTCTTTTGTCTTCTCCCTCTCCATAAAAAGCACATTTTGAACAATTCTTCTTAACTGCAATATCTTTTCTTTCCTTCTTTTTATACCCGTGGGGACAGAAAGGCTTGACTTTAGTATAGTGCCGCAGAAGTTGCGGGCTAAAAAGGGTCAAAGCTGGTAGGGCTTGAGTCCCCGATTATAACGCTACCACTCTTATTACAAGGTAATTCATATTTTTCGAGAAATTAATAAAAATTGTTTCTAACCTCATTCAGATAAAAAGGGAAAACGAAACGTTATTATGGGCGATTGACAACCAAATCTGTACAGTTTGTCCAGTATATTGTCTGAACGTAAAAAAAAACTACGCCACTTGCGTCATGTCACTATATGTCCCAAGACCGAATCGGGGCACCCCGACTCCACGTAGTCTTTTAGCTGTTACCCCTAGAGTGTTTATAAAAAACCGGAGGCGCGGAGGGAGAGCAGCTCACCTACGCAGCTTCGGCTTGCTGGTCGCCTCCGGCGACCAGCCTCAGCCGCTACGGCTTGCACGGGTGCCTATGCTTTGTTACGTAAGGGCGAAGGGGCTGCACTTCCCGCAGCGCCGGAGACGTTGCAGAAACAACTTTGTTTTGTGTGAACAAGTGTTTTGAGGTTAAGTTACAATAATCAATTTTTCTTAAAAATGGTGCTTTACCTTTTCATGGGAATGGTACCAGGGGAAAGGGGGCAACGCCCCACTTCCCCCCTCCTACTCCCTAACCCCTTCTCGTGCCCTTTTAAGCAATTTTTGAGTGTTGAGGGTAGGTTACAAAAGATCGTTTTTCTCGGAAACGGTGAGTTACCTTTTCATGGGAGTGGTGCCAGGTGGGAGGGGTCAACCCCCCCTCCCTCCCCCTCAAGTACCAACTTCCCCCTCCTGCGGCACTATTCTAAAGTTATACCGACAGAAATAATAGATGGGGAACTTGGTCTGGGTAGCTTTCTTGGTGACGGTAAATCATCTGAACATTGTGTCTCACTACTATCTAAATTTTTTTTCTACCGGCTCCGAGAGCAAAGTCTGTTCTTTTTCTCTCCTACGATTACTTAATAAAAAAATTATTAGATGGGCTATAATACCTATCTACGTAATATTTATTTATTTATTATTATTGTTTTACCATTTATGTAAGCACACCATATATACAGACAAAAAAAACACACACAGAAAAATAGTTACAAAGGTGACGCTTATTTCATAAGAAATCTCTTCCAGCGAACTTGCGATAGGACAATAAATAGAAAGATGTAGACAGCGTGTGAAAGAGTAAAGGAGACAAAAAAATTGGTTGTCTGTAAAGTCGGTTTAAGGACGATAGTTTTACGTGATAACGTCATCGTCTCAAAGAAACATTGATGAATAAATGTGTCACAAGCCAACGCTAGGGCCGATCGTGCCTCTCTATCGCTTGTTCCGCGCTCTCGCTTGCACGATCAGGCTCAGGCGGAACGTGACACTTTTTCGTGCGTGCAGCCGGTGTTCATCAATTTATAAGACGTTATCACGTCAAAAAAATTCATAAAATCGTAAACAATCCACTTAATAAAAATAAATAAATCTTATGAGAATATACTTACATTCAAATAAACATACATACTTACTTCTAAAATAAATATCACGAGAATGTTAATATGTAATTATATCGTAATCAAAATAATAAATACATACACAACTATGATGAAGTGGAAAGATACGAGTTCTTTTACTCTTTTTTTAAAATCTGCAATCTATAGGTACCTACTCATCATAGAAATCAACTCGGTAGTTTTGACACATACACAGGCGATGCGCGCCCTTTAACTAATGTCGGCGGCACGTGTAAGATAGAGGTAATTTTTATTTCGGTAACCGGTATGAATACCGGTTGTATTCAATAGTTAAGAATTAAGGTAACCACCTGTAAAATACCGGTAAATCAATAAAGGTTGTAACCGAAAAATACCGGTATTGATCGTACCGGTTTCGGTCCCTGAAGAAAAAAATACTTCCTGTCTTCGTAGAAGTAGGGACTGAGGAAGGATGGGCAGAAAATCATCAACTACCATTAACACATGCAACTTTTGCATATCCATTGTAGTGTGGCAGTCGTACTTCTGATTCCATATTGAAAAATCTAATAAAATGATCACGTTGATCTCTAGAACGAATTTATATTCTACTAGAGGTCCGTCCCGGCTTCGCACGGGTGGACATTTATTTTTTAAATATTTTATTTTTTTATTGCAATTAAAAAAGCCTATATTAATCAGTATAATGTACAAACATACTTACATACAAATCTTTCCTCTTTATAATATTAAAGTATAAGTATAGATAGTATAGATGTAATATCATTAAAGCTCTGACTCCTAACAAAATATGAAAAACAGTAGGTATAAAATTGCAGTGTCTTAATTTATCGACCTGAAAAACCAAAGAAATGAATTGGAAATAAAATAAAGTAGAAGTTACATGAAACGACTAAGGGGGCATATGCAAGGGCGCATTTGCATGTGCAGAATGCAAGAAACATAAGAAAAAATTGAATTACGCTAGCTATCCTGGCGCATATATAACCCTGTTAATTTAGTAGATATTTCATGAAATAGTCATTCAGTAGGGTTATATGAACTTGAGGGTTGTATGATGATATAAATGATAATAATTCTTTAAATATATACTTGTAAAAGTCGCAAATCCTATTTTGTTCAACATACAACCTGACAATGACCTGTAAATGACAAAAAATGTAAGAATATTTGAATTTAGCGAGCTGCAAATTGATAAAATTAATCAACAGGCTTCTGTGAAAGGAAAGACTGCGCAAAGAAAATCTTTTCATTCAGAAAGCATGAATGAAACGCATAATGTTTTATAAATAGTCAAGGATGTAATACTTAGTTAATTATATTCCTATATGATTGGTCAGTACTCAGGCACCTGGTAATTAAGAATGACTATTGAATCACCTCACCTCATTATTTGTGTTGCAACAGATTCTATGGTTATTATAATGATATCAGGGTCATCGGGCCATTGAGTATTTACTACGTTTCAAGTCTGTAGTCTTTTTTGTTTCCGCCTTAACGGGGGAAGGAAAATTTATAATACCTATTTTTTTGCTTTTCCTATAATTTTTTTGTCATTTGCTATACATTCCTACTTCTTTATTACCGTTGAATCGGGTATGCGGGACGTAACGAGCTCCATTTTTCTAGATGATTCTTAATTTTTGCTAGAGGATACAATGGAAACTGGACAACCATTGCGCGTTGATTTGTTTTCTAATTTTAAACTTATCGTCTTCATGTTGCCTGAAAATACTCGTGCCACGTTCGTGCTTCCTCCAATTTTCCAATCTAGCGCTCATCGCATGATCGCAACCAAGCGATATGATACGATACGACCGGATCGAAAGTTCTGGAGGCCTTTCAATTCGACCAACGTTGGCCTAACAGAAACTAGGCCATGAAACGAGCGTGGCATTGTGCTCGTGAGAAGTGGAGATTACTGGCGCTGCTAATAGGGATGTGGATGCTCCTTTTGTGTGCATCGTATGATGCGGGCGACGGTTTGCGCGGTCGCCCGGCGCGGCGTGAGATTCTCGACAGTCAATAATGAATTGAATTACGAACGTTCTCGAATGACACTACAGTTTTCTGAAGTGGTGGGCGGAGATTCAATTAGATAGCTCGGAGTTTCGGATATCCGATATATTATTGCTAGGCAGATTGATTGAGTGCTGATATTTATAGATGTGTCGACCCTGCACCAAAAATCAACCCAACCCTTGGGCCCTTGGGCCCAACCCAACCCTTGGGCCTTTATGACTTTTACACGGTCTATTTATCGATTCTTAAACCAGATGGCGCCGACATTTCCTAGCTGACTGATCCCTGAGAAGAATGCCGAAAATCTTAGATCATGATCTCTTTTAAAGTCCCAACATGTTCAAGATGACGCTTACCTTGATCTGCGTTTCAGGAAAGCTATATCCCGGGGCAGCTGGATTGTCCGAAAGGGTTACCGCTGCCCCGGAACACAAAGGGCTAAGGAAGGAACACGGGTGGGTTTTAGTCAGTAAGAGTCTGACAGTCCCTTCTGCTCCACCCAGAGCGGGAGGGGTCATTCGATGATTTCCCATCCAGAAAAAAAAAAAAAAAACCCTTGGGCCCTTGGGTCTTCAGCCCAAGTTTTATCTTTATCATTACCTATCGGGTATTCGGGTTAGACTTCTTTTTAGCGTAGTTAGTTACTGCCAAACCTGTAACAGGAAACTTTTGATTGCTCTCGCATGAGCATTTATAGTTCCACAAAAACCAGGCTCCACAGGATCACCCATTCAAAATTCATAACTTCCGCGATCTTTGTAGTGCCATTAAGTAAGGAGCCCCTCATTAAAACAAGTATTATTATGAAATAAGTAGTAATTATACTGCCTAATTAATGACTTCAACGTTATCTACGATGTGAATGACAGGTATTTATTAAAATTACTCGTTGACATGCCATTATTCTCACAAAAACATTAAATAAATAGGTATCTATTAATCGTTTCATTGGCATTCACGGCGATGATCATTTCTAGAAATGGAAAGGCATATGTGTTTTGTTAAAGGTAAACAAAACTGTTACCTATCTTATCTGTATGGATTTTAAATGTTTTATTTATTATATGTTTACTTAATTGTCTTCTTCTTTCGGATAAAGTAGATATCGAACCGCAACATCAAAATGAATGTTGTCATTTATCAAACAAACTTCTATTGGGCATAGATTTTTGGTGTGGGTGTAACCTTTCGTGGTCCACGTGGAAGGCCTTGAATAGTCTCTGGACACAATTGGGAAGATGTGACTCCAACCTGGTAAAGTGAGGCTTTCATGACGGAATGGCAGTTGTGGATCTGGAGCTATGTCGCAAACTATGCTCCACCTCCTATCCTGCCCTCTGAGTCCCAAAAGATGCAGTCAAAGTTACCTCTGCACTGCTACTGACGACGCCGTGGAAACGGCAAAGTTTTGGGTCAACAAGATCTGAAATACAGTCTTGCCAGCGACACGAAGAAGAAGATTTTTGGTCAATATTTAATATTGTAATTGTACAGAAAAAAAACTTACCATCGCTGGTAGAACCTGGATGAGGCTAGCACAGGGGCGTGGGGAATACCCCCCACACATCACGACCCGAGGTGGCGATTTTTGTTTGATAAATAAAACTGTAGTTCTAAGATGATAAACGTGTTATTGTAGATATACTGTAAGTACAATGTTTGACTCACAGTTTGACAGGATGACACCAAGTATAATGTGAGAAATATTTAAATGATTGTTATGCTAATATCATGTCTAGATCATCGTGTCGAATAAGTTCGACCTAGGTATGTCACCGTATGATTGTGAACACCGATAGTTTACAATTTATCTCGCGACATTAAAATGTCTTAAAAAGCTAAAGGTTTTAACTCTATCTTCTACTTACATTAAAATAGCCATAAGTATTGTCAAGAAAAACTCTCACTTCTTCTCTACAGTAGCCGAAAACAATACGTTTGCAGAAAGGGACCGCACCAAGTTAAAAAACCAATTTTGTAATAGCACTCTCCACTACAGACTACTTTCATTTTAATGGCCCTTATGTCCATTAAAATATATAACCATATTCCAAAAGCGACAAGAGAGCTACCATTTAATTTTTACAAAAAAAAAAAAAAACTAAGAAATTGGCTTCTCCAAAATAATTTTTACACTTTAAATGAATCTTTTCATTATAAGGTTAAGTAAATAATATTTTTTTATAATAAGATAGATTTATTTAGTTGTATGTACATAGTAGTGAAAAATTTTATTCTTTTTGAGTGAAATAAATTATCTTACACCGTAAACCGTAACAAAACCAATTAATTACCTACAATAGCAATTGTCGCGTGTCGGGTCACAAGTTCGAACGACCAATGTCACCGAGTTAAGGATCGTTTATTTACAAACAATCCTCGGTACAAGTCCTGCATTGTGTCGGTGTCTATATGGAGGGGCGCGACCTCAACGCGCGCGCATCCGACGTTGCGCCACCGACCACAGCGGCCCTCGGGCGCACACAGCTTTTGAGTTGTGGGTACGAGCGATGCTATGTGGTCAGGGTTTTAATTTGCTTGAATGTGTTTTTGTAGATGTAAATGAGTGATTAATGAATCCAGCTTGTTGCACAGGCGGTTTTCTAGCGGACTAGATTAACCACGGATGCCTTCTAAGTTTGAAATCAGTAGGTTAAGACAGAATAGTTATATGCGGAAAGTAGGTAACAGTTCCGCTCATCTATTCTGTAAAAAATATCACCGTGAAAACTGAGGTGAATTGAGCTTGAAGTGAGCTATCATTCCAACTGGATTGTCATTATTGACAGCTCACTTCATCTAAGTTTTCACGGTGAGATTTTTACAGAAAACATGAGCAGGGACTGGTCATATACTCGTATCGCGCGAGTAGGTAGGTACTCTTCTGGATGCAACATTGAACCGATAAATTAAAAGAGGTCCTTGAAAATCTGTACACCTTTTTTGCTCTTAAAGAAAAGGCACATAATCGTCTGGACGTTTTTGGATCAGGAGGACACTCTTTGGCCTCGACCAACTTTGACAAAAAAGAGCAATCTCCGGAGCCTCGGTTGACGTATCAAATTGATTTGGCGGTCAAGGTCAAGCTCAATTAATTCATTTAACATATTTTTGTTTTTTATTGTGAATCACATGTTGCACTTCGGTTCAAATAAACGGTTTATTCCCAGTCGTCCCCACCCCGTCGTCCCCACTGGGCACGAGTGGGAAAAATAGTTTCGTTCCTCCCCAGTGATGACGATTGGAACTTTTTATTTCCCACTCGTTCCGCTATAGACCGACAGTCAAAATACAATAATGGGGATTTAAAGAAGAGATTTCACACGGATTGTTAAAATGTGCCCAGTGGGGACGATGGGGTGGGGACGACCGGGAATAAACCAAATAAACATATCTACATAATAATATGTATCCCACAAAAACATTTCATGTTAAATGTTGCCAAGACGAGACCATGTAGCTCGCACTGTCAAAAAGTAATCAGATCTCATGTAGAGCCAAGCTTCTAACTCTTCACGCCCTAACTCTACAAGGCCTAACTTCGCAAACTACACCTTAGTCAAAATATATGGCTTGGCCTTTTCGTTACTACAAGAACCATTGTATAACAGTATGAGAGTTTTTCACCTTACGCTCATGTGAATGTAGCGAAATGGCCAAGCCATATATTTTGACTAAGGTGTAGTTTTTTAAACCTCTATGTTTTTAAACCTGTATTTCAGGCCATCTCTCTATTAAAGTACTTATTAAATGGGACATAGTATCATGATAAAACAATCGTAAAACAGAGCTCAAAAACATATTTTTCGTCCCATAACTCTCAAAAATGAGAGCGTAAACTATCATATTTTTTGTGTGATGATAAAGGGAATTCAATAAAATAAAGAAATACCTAAAAATTATTCCACTGAGCCGTGCATTTACTTTTAAATTTAATGAAAACTGCAAAATTACTCATATTTTGGTGGCCATTCGATTCAAGCAACATAAAAACGCATCACTGTAATGAACCTTATTTGTCGCCACGATGCGCTATTGTCAATTACTTAGCTTCTTACCGCGCCTTAAAACCACAAATCACATTAAATCCGGTCATTATGGATTCGGTGCCAAATGTTTGTCTGTCATTATGACCCACTGAAGGACTGCAAATCAATCAAAAGTCCCGTTACATTACCGGAAATCGATTTTTAAATTAGGCACAGGCAGTTATTTAAAATAAGTTAAAGTCATCACTCAGCCTTGTGATGGATATAATTGATTATGAATACCTACATATTAGCTAGCAGCATTTTTTTATTTTTTTTATTGTGAATGGGCCCGCTCTTGATCTCGATCACGCCTGATGGAAAGCGATGGATGAGGTCTATGATCGGTTCAGTTGAGTAACTGGCGGAACAAACTGCGCTACACGAGGAGGCTCCTTCAGGCATCATTTGAAAAAGAAAGACATGAGCATATTAATTATTGACGATCAATAGCGGTGTTATTGATGTGGTTTTCAGATGGTTACTTCCTCAGTCATTGTAGCTAATGAGTTAATGACGTGCGCGAATGTGTTAAGTAATGTTTCTTGCCCAGAAATTTCTGGGAAATTCGTCTCAATAGAAGAGTTTTTATTTGATTTAGCATGGTTCAAATAAGGTCATCGTTATAGTACAGAGGAAAATACTTTGTACACAAGGCTATACATCAAGCTTTAGCTGACCTCGCACTGTATAGGTTTTTCGTACAATCAGAAGTCAGCTTATACTGGTATAGCTTGTATACTGGTATAGCTTATACTGGTATAGCTGTATAGCTTGATGTGTAGCCGTGCGTACCAACAGGCACAGTATGACATGTACAGGCACGAGCTGATGTTAACTAAATGCTTGCATTATCGTAATTTCAGCCGAAAAACGTCCACTGCTGGACGAAGGCCTTTTCTCAAGCACAGACACTTCGACCGGTTCTGTGCTTCTCGCATCCAGCGGATTTCTGCAGCCTTCAACAGGTCATTGGTTCACCTTGTGGGAAGGTCTTCCAACGCTACGGAACGCGGACGCCGCTCAACTGAGCACATTACGCGCAGAACAGATGGCCGATGGGACCGAAAAGTAGAAATACCTTACACTTACACCAGCCCGTATTACCTACCTTATACTTACGCAAAATTCAAAAGCGTTTTTCTCCTAAAGTAATCAATATTTTATGGCGTTACGAACATAGTACTTCGAAAACATACTAATGAAATAGGTATTACTTATATCAAAGTAAAAAAAAAGTTTTCTCTTGAAATAACAATGCAATTGTTATTTTTCACGAGAAAACTTTTTTTACTATGTTCGTAACGCCATATCTATCAATACTTTAGTAGCAAATCGCTTTTGACTGTACTTTGGCTGTGATGGATTCTCTGTACATAATCGATATTAGCATAGATTAACTAAGATTTAGGCAGATGGAGTAAGGCAGAGACCGGGTGGCGTCCAAGGATGGGGAGACGAAGTGTCTGTCATCCGGCGGCGAAATAAGCGGACAAAATTGTTACCGTCACGGGTAGAACAGGCCTGTTTTACTATCACTCTTAATCAGAATGATTTTGAAGGATATTGCTTCATGTGTTCGAAAAATTTTGTCACCTCAACAACGTAAATAACGCAATGAATGTTGTTGAACTGTCAAAATGAAACCCATGGCTCCTGACAGTGTGTTACCCAATTACCCCGTTGGATGAGGATGGCATAGGAGCGTGGGGATTGGCACACGAACACATAGGTCTATCCTGAGTAGTGGATGAAGTCAAGCTGTCGACAACGATGATGAACTGAGACCTCTTGTCATTGTTTAATAATATTTTAACAAGATGTTATCAGTGTCTATTAATAAAATATTGTTGTGCTCGTTTAAAATTAATTTATAACAATCTACCTATATTTAGACTTCTTAAAACTGTTTTTTGTATCACTGGTAAAAACCGAGATGTCATTTTAGGTTCCGTCTGACGTCAAGCAACTTGCTTTACTGGACTGGTTTAAGAACGAAGTAGAATTAGGTATATCTATACTAATATTATATGTGTGTTTGTATGTAGGTGGTAATCTTCGGAACTACTGATCCATAAATTCTTTCACTAATCGAAAGCTACAGAATTGCCGAGTCATCTGCCTAGCCTTTTCTGAACTATGTTGGGGTCGGCTTCCAGTCTAACCGGATGATGCTGAATACCAATATTTTAGATGGAGCGACTGCCTATCTGACCTCCACAACCCAGTAGCTGGGTAATACGATACCCCTTGGTAAGAGTGGTTGTTAGACTTTCGGGCTTCTGACGATCCGTAACGACTGTCAACGATTCACGAATGACAGTCGGGACGTGCTTTCCGAGGTACGGAAGGGTCTTGGTATGTAAAGATGGTCACCCATCCACGGACCAACCGCAGCAAGCGTACCTGATTGATCGACCTGTGCGGTTATTACTTAGCCACAAGCCCCTCCTGCAAAACCTTTTGTCATTGTTTACTATTATTTTAACGAGATGTTATCAGTGCCTATTAATAAAATTGTGTTGTTGTGCTCGTTTAAAATTAATTCATAACAATCTATATTTAGACTTCTTAAAACTGTTTTTTATATCATGTGTGAAACCCGAGATTTAATTTTAGGGTCCGCCTGACGTCAAGCAACTTGCTTTACTGGACTGGTTTAAGAACGAAGTAGGTACTTATATCTACCTATACTGAATACACGGTGTCGTGAATGGACGTCAATGTTCCGCGACTTTTCATAATTTTTGAGTTATGATTTTTTTTCTAAATTTTTCAGAATTTTCGACCTGACTAATTAAAAAAAAAGTAGTACACTTTGTCGAGATTCATTATACCTATATATTTTGAAAGGACACTGATATACAGACGAGATATGAGGAATTTCAAATTTCTATAGAAAACTCGTCTTTAAATCAGTGTCCATTAAAAATATACTTATAAGTATTTGGGAACCTAGAAATTCTGTAATCCAATCGGAATAAATACACATGTTTGATTTACAAATTATTTTGGTGTTACGATTGAAGTATGAACTACGCATGCTCCACTTTACACTACACGACATTCAGGGACCCCCTTCTCTAAATCAGGATGATGAAAATAAGAGAAAGAGAAGAAGAGCCCTTATTAAAAAACACATCACCTAAATATCGAGCCATAAATATCGTGTAGTGTAATAGGGGTTTAAGTATGTGAAGATGGTCACCCATCCACGGACTAACTGCGGCAAGCGTAGCTTAACCTGATCGATCGACCCTTGCGGCTGTTATTACTGAGCCATAAGTCCCTCAAGTATTGCAGTGTCATATATTATGATATTTTAAATGTTAAAACTATAAAGTGAAAAATTACTTTAATTTCGGAAGTAGGTGTCGTTGGTTCCGTATTTTCGTTTTTTGACACCGACTTCCGAAATTAAAGTTATTTTTCACTTCCTAGTTTTTTTTGGAAGTCGGTTGTTTTTTTTTTTTAAATATTTTTTACTTTTTAGTTGTACTTACCCCACAAAAATTCATATACACCACTTGCTATGTAAATATCAGTGACAGGAAGCTATTAAAACATCATCAATATAAACTAAGTGGAAAAAAATTATATTATTGAACACATCTGCGTACCGGCTTAGAGGCTACAGGCGTGATGTTATGTTGTGTGATTGCGTAAACAATGCATACAATAAATGCGATAGCAGCAATCGCGGTTGATTTGCTGGCATTCATTGAAGAATTCCGTTGTCTGTCTCCGAAACTCATCATCAGATCTTTACAAAATTTAAATGGGACCATTTTGGAATACACATCTTTTGAACAAAAAATAATTTTGTAAATCTGTCGATATATGACGGAGTTATGCCCAAACATATATAAAAAAATAAACATCCCAATTGAGAACCTCCTCCTTTTCAGGAAGTCGGTTAAAAACAAGAAATTTCACATGGTCGAAGTCGCAAGCAGAAGCTAGATTAAAATAACGTCCAGTTCTATAGCCCGGAATACACATATGCAAGTAGCTTGCATGCCGTGTGCCTTATCAACAAAGGCATATGCCTATAACTTGCAAAAAGTATGCAAATAGCTTGCATGATGGTATTCACCAATCAAAAGTTGATAATTTATAATGCAAAGTTATAATGCATGCAAGCTACTTGCATATTCTTGTAACAGAATACATAATAGTATGCTCTTGTGCAAGTTGCAGGCATATGTATTCTGGGCTTAAAGGTAAAGTGAGCTGCGTGTATAAATAATATAAACTTGTTTGTTTTGTTTCATTTGTTTTTCAGCGACGTGGAGGGTCCAGCCTGGCACTGACTGGCAGTTAGCCGTGCTTTTATAAAAACCTTTTTTATTCCGTAAAACTTGTAATACTTCTTCATTTTAAATATATCGATTATTCTAAAAGGAAGCAATAAGAATAACGAAGTTTTATTGAATACTAGCTGACCCCGCAAACGTCGTTTTCAAAAAAAAAATAGATAGTAGCCGATTCTCAGACCTACACGAGAATTTTATATATTAGACTAGCTGACTCAGCAAATGTCATTTTGCAAAAAAAAAAATAGGGGTATGAAAAATAGATAGTAGCCGATTCTCAGACCTACCCGATATGCACACAAAATTTCATACAAATCGGTCCAGCCGTTTCGGAGGAGTATGGTAACTAACACTGTGACATGAGAATTTTATATATTAGATTAGAAGATTATAAATAGCATTAAGGATGTACCTAAGTTGATCAATAATTAGATAAGATAATATAATTTTATTCATAATCAGTCTATAAAGTTCCCAGTGCTCTTCTATCTATAAGTGGGAGTGGGCTATAATCCATCACGCGGGCCCAGTGCGTTTTGGTTGATATCAGATATCTTCGAGTCATTTGGTTCTAGAACATGCCGGTTTCCTCACGATGTTTTTCTTCACCGTTTTGAGAGCAGTGGTGATGAAATAATTTACACAAAGTAAAACCCAAAGCAGGTGGCTTTGGGTTCGAAGCTACGACCTACAACACTTAAGTCGCAGCCGTTACACTGGGCCACCACTGCTCAATATAATTTTAATTATTCTTTAAATTAATTGAAGAAATCGTTAAGAATATTCCGGATTTGCCACAATATTGACTATCAAACTACCAACTATCCGTTAGTCTCGAAACTAATTAAATAGTTCGAGTTAATAAATATTTCTCACGAATCACGTGTGTGGTTTCTGGCACTTAACAAATAGTACCTACCTGTGCCGTGTGTACCATATTAAATAATATACCATCTGCGTATAATTTCCTTGAACGCGTAATAATTAAAAAGACAACAAAGAATCCGCTTTGAAAGAGGTAGACAAACAATTTGCTTATGGTAATTTGGTGTAACAGTTGGCTTATTGTGAAAATATGATGTAATATTTATTTTGGCCGAGAGTGTAATAAATGAGTTCGCTTGTACTTAATTATGACATTTTTCATCACATAATATGTTTAATCTATATCTACCTATACATAATATAAATTAAAGACGATTTTCGTGTTTGTCTGTGTGACCACGCTGTTCTTCGAAACTCATCTGCCTAGCCTTTTTCCAATTATGTTGGGGTTGGCTTCCAGTCTAACTGGATGCAGCTGAATATCAGTGTTTCACATGGAGCGACTGCCTATCTGACCTCCAAAACCCAGTTAGTGGGTAATACGATACCCCTTGGTAAAATTGGTTGTCAGACTTTCGGGCTGCTGACTACCCGTAACGACTGTCAAAGATCCACGAATGACAGCCGGGACCAACGGCTTAACATGCTTTCCGAGGCACGGAGGCATCTCGGTATGTAAAGATGGTCACCCATCCACAGACCAACCGCGGCAAGCGTAGCTTAACCTGATCGATCGACCTGTACGGCTGTTATTATTTAGCCACGGCCCCCTCACATTGTTTTACCGAAACTACGCACCGGAATTTGATGGGGTTTTCATCATCATTTAGAGAATTCATTCTGGAAGGTTGTGTACGGTCACGATCAGTTGGAGCTAATTGTACCTATATCATATTAATATTAAACTTACATATAATTAAGACATTACATAACACAAGTAGCGAATGTTGGAGAAAAAACAGTCAGGCGTAGGAGTGAGCTGGTCATTGCACGAATGCACCCGGAGAGATGGGCAAAGATCGTCGCAAACTCGACGCCTGAGGAACATCACCGTCGCCAATCATGTTTGCGGGACCAACGTGGCCAGGGATCGCACAAAAAGGAAAGTTATGGAAGGTAAAAGGTCGGGCCTTTGCCTAGCGGCGGGACATAATATAGCCGAACTAAAATAATCATCATCTGCCTAGCCTTTTCCCAACCTCGTATGTTGCGGTTGGCTTCCAGTCTAACCGGATGCAAGGCGAACAAAAATAATATAATCATTATTTGTCCTTACAATTTTTTCTGTTTATGTGTATGTAGGTATCTATGTATTAGTAGTTATTCAATTTCGAGTTGTTTATGTATTTATAATCTATCTATAATATAAAATTCAAAGTCCTGATTGATTGATATATCAACGTACCTACAGCTTAAACGGCTAGTCCTAGAGACATGAACTTTGGAGGGAAAGGGTTTTTAGAAATTCCACCAAGGGTGAAATTTCACGCGCACGAAGTGTAATTCTACCTACCATGTTTTGTCTCTGCATCACCCTAAGTTTGATTGGTAGAAAATGGCCCTTTGTACCGTATTTTATTACTTCTGCATAAAGTTTTAATAAAATAAAATGAATAAATTTTAATTACACATTTCTTTAAAAGCGTCTAACGGGCCTCTGCGAGTTGACTTCGGCTCCTCGTACACCTTCCGAAGGTCCGGGACTCCGCAGTTACGAGATATGTTAACATGAAAAAAATAATGAAGAAATCTCGATGTTTTGTCAAATCGTGAACCCGTGAGAAGCAGGGGCGGATCGCCAGTTCTATCTATAAAATAATATAATGCGTATCATTTTACAGTGTCTACATTATATTCTTTGTGTGCTGCGTAGATACTATATAAAATTGTACTCTTTGTGAATATCAATGGGCATTAAGTAGCGACTCTGGCATTCATAAATATTGTTTGCTTAAATGGTTAAATACGCAGTGTGCAGAAATTCTTTAACAAACATTACGGAGATTCCTCAATTTGCATATATATATGGTTACTTTGAAGGTCGCTAAAATGCGACGCAAGGCTTTTTTATGGTATTTTATCCAGCATCTTGAATTATTGTTTTGAGACAAGTGACCCATACACGACATACCTTCCAGATGTGAAGATTTGGCACAGTTCACTAGCTAGAACTATGAAGATTCTCTAGATATTTAGAAATATGTAACAAATAATATAATTTAACAGACTTTGTAATTTTATTATAATTTATAGTGGACCTTCCTTAAAACTATTCCATCGGCTCAGAAGTATAGGTTTTAGAAGAAGGGTTTAAGAAGTATGCAACTTAGTACTTTACGACATATGAAGGCTAAAGATGACCAGTAGCAGACGAATGTACCACGAATGACCTTTAAAGTACAAATAAAGTCACAATCATAGAGGAAATACTTGAGAACTTGAGATGAACCTGCGCAGTTGTCATCGGAGGTCAAAAAATATTTGATTGTCGCAACCTCGGTTGTTGCGAAACCCACGAAGAGAGAAAGTACGAGCTGTATGGCAGGTAGGCACCTTTACTCAGTGATGTGTGGTGCGTGGCGTGCCGTTAGCGAACATCATTGGGTGCAGGCGGAAGTGTTGTGGCTAGATGACGTGCAACAGCTTTGAGGTACCTACTGTCAACAAAGGAGTTTGGTAACCTGCGCAGGACCGGTCGTTGTGGCAATCCTTGGAGGAGGCATTTACCTAGCGGTGAGCATTTTTAGACAGAAAAGATGATGGATGACGAAACAGCGCATGCAAGAAAACCTTGCGCGCAATATGCACGATGCGTATGTAGTTCTAACAGTTTATGGGATATCAATGACTGGACTAGCACATGCAGGACATGGCTTAAAAAGTGCACTTTTAAAGTGTAGTAAGCTGCTTGCATATACTCATCCGTTTCACTGACTGTACATTGTGCAGTGTGTGCGCCACATCTCGTTAAGCGACGATCTACTGGACACGACATAACATGTTACTTTTTGCCTTTGCATGCGACGCTATGAACCGCGAAGATGGGTACTGTTACAAGTTGGCATATTGTATCTATGTAGGACTCGATGTCGGCACGGCTTATGCAATTAAAAATTACGCTATCATCGTTCTTTCTTTAGTCATAAGGAATATTGAGAAAACATGCTACAAAGCGGGTGGGTACGCTCAAACTAGTATACGTGTAAAAGTGTTTCTAATATCCTATTTACAGAATAAATCATTTCATTTCATTTCTGGGCCGACAATGTTGCTCCAGTGAAGGTCGTGCGAATTCCCTGGAGGCGATGTGCTCATATTTGGGGAGGCCAATGTCTAGCATTAGTTTGATGATGTAATTGGTTAAGTACGTAGACTAGGATACTTTTTAGTACCTACGTGAGGTACATAACGTGGGCGTAGTTTTGGCACAATGCCACAAGGTGCACCCCGGTGCCTCATTACTTGCACAACTACTACACGCGCGGAGGTCTTGTTTATATTTTCACTTGTGCGATAATAGTAGGTATGTGGTAAGATAGGTGGCCTTGATAACCTGTTACCAAAACACACATCACATGGTGATAATAAATATTTATAAGTTCTTACATAATAGGTAAGGGAGGGTGTGGCTTTATAGCTACGACGCGGTTCGACATGTCTACGACAGAAGCTGCGCATGACATATTATAATCCTTAGATGGATGATTTGTCTCTAGACCCGAGGTGTCTCGACGATCTTCTGCATAGAGTCCGCCTTACAAAACAACTCCCTCGGACACATATTACAGCCTCTGGTTAATAAAATGCACAATCTTTAATAGAGGAAGGTGTGTAAAGGTTGGAGGGTTAGCTAACTATATAATAATAATTAGTTCAACTTTTTGCCGCGGGACTTCCTTCGTGAGACGGACTCTAGTTACAGAGACAGGCCAATCTGGTGGTTCGCTATTGAAAAGAAGACAATGCAATGTATTTAAAATTACCTTTGACTTTTTTGTTTGAACCCGGTGGCCTATGAACCTGTAGTTAAACACGTTGTCATCATTAAACATAATATGAATCACAAAAACTCAGTTGACCTAACGCATGAATCTCATTATCATATACTCGAGAATTCGAGATCATTTCGCAAGAGTTTCGCGTTCAAAGGTAATTTTGTCGATAATGCTTTGGACTTTGGTCGATCAAGGTAAGTTACCTGCCTATCGGACAAAAACAAACCAAAGTGGACTTTGAAAGCCAGTTGCTTAGAACTGTGTGAAGATTGTGAAATAGAATATTTGTATTGACTGATTTAGACTAATATTGAGGCGGAAATCTAACAGGTAGGTAGACTCAAATCAATAAGGAAATGTTTGTTTCTGGTAAGTTTGGAGGCATATTGATGTAATGTACAGACACCAGATATCAAGCTAATACAATCTGTCAAATTTTCTTTAATAGATTTTCAACTTTATAGCTAAAGCATTAGGTTCAAAGTTGATTGGAAAAATTTTACAGTTTCGAGTAGCTTGATGTGCTGGCGTCTGTACGTGGGTGCAGCGTTAATGTTGATTATTGTTAAGGAACTTAGTATTTTATGTTTTTTTCTAAGAGCTAAGTTTATGTTACGGGAAATGGCAATACAATATGCATATTGTTTAATTATGAACCCATCAGCTACGCGGAACAGAATGAAGAAGCACTGATGATTGCTACTGTCTGGTTCCCAGTTTACATGACTTCATATCTTCCGCTACCATTGGTTCTGTAAAATGCCACTAATAAGACTACTGCCCATCTTATTACACGTGTTCAATAATGAAATGTTACGGTCTAAAAATATAATGTTTGCAAATAGCAGGATAAATAACCACTAACTGATAAAATTTACCACTGATGCTTCTGACAATAAGCTGCAGTACTTTTGGACTATATCGACCAGGGTGAAGTTATATTGCTTTCAACAACCCTCGTAGTGTTCAACGAAAGGAAAAGAGACTATTGCAGTATTTAATATGTATATTAGAATGAAGAAATGTTGCAATTTCTACGGAAACTTATCTAATTGCTTTATCTAACTAGTTCGCGGAAGCGAAATAGGTAACAAATCACTGTAATGATAATAAGCACTGCCATTACTATGATTTAGATCAACTTTAAAATGTATATATACAAGATTTCCATGTTTAAGACTACGTACGGTTAGTAATGAAAGTCTGCGGAGACCGCGAATTGGCAAATGTAAGGTATGACACCCTCAAGCTAGGTGGAGCGACGATCTTCGCAGGGTGGCTGATAGCAGCCGGATGAGAGATGCTAAGAATCGAGCTGAATGCTGTGCAGTTGGAGAAGACTATGTCCAGCAGTGGACTGCTGTAAGCAGATGATGAATAACGATAGTTGCAGAAGAAAATCTTTTCAAAATACGTGAGCACTGATCAAACTTACTGATTTGATCTTACAATGCTATTTACTTTTGCTAATCACTTTTCGATTTTGTACCGACCAGGTACTAAGTACCTACTGTACTTTTTTCAGAAACTTAAATATTAGTCAGGCAGACCAAATATACGCACATGTCTGTCTACTTATCTGTACGAATAAAAAAGCTAGAATAATATATACTTAAAGATTTTGGTTGTTTGAACGCGCTGATTTCTAGAACTATCGGCACAGAACATATAATAGTACTTACCAGTCAGATTAAAAAAAATATTTTTGCATTTGATAGCTAAATTCTTGAGGAAGATTAGACTATTTAACATACGCTACGATACTTAGGAGCTGAGCAAAAAAAAAAATGTCAGAGAACGTTAAGTAAAAACGAAGAAATAGCGCGGGTGGACCATGGGAAGAGACACGCGTTCGGGGGTCGATATTTCATGCGGGACAAGTCGCGGGCAGAAGCTATAATCCTACCTTTTATATACAAATGATTTATGCGACTTATGTGAGACCATATACTTAATAGTACAGTGGGACTATACATTTTTATGTCATTAACTTCGCTATTATGTTGTTACATTGACATTATGTATTTACGCAGAAGAATCACATAATGCACATAACAATTATCTAACATCAATGTAAACAATTTAATAATATTATGTGGACGTCAACATGGGTTTATTGTAACCGTGACTCGTGTATCGAATAGCTATATAATAACATTAATTTAAACCTAACTACACACAGTCAAGTGATTTGTAATCTTTCATCAGATTTTTCAATTCAAAACCATATAACGCAAAATAAATAGAATACTAGGCCGGTCTTCGAAAATAAACTAATTATTTTAAGATTAATTACATATTATGATTTATACATACGACTAGTGGTAATATAAAGACAGACTGTAAACATCCAAATATTATACAAATAATAGAATTTAAATTACACATAATGAACATATAAAATCTATCTTATACTGCTTATACAATACAAAACAACAAAAATACAAAACACAACAACATTACACTTAAAGATATCGGCTGCTGCAGATGCAGAGAACCTCAAACTGCGAAAATATTCCAACCTTATTGAGAGTTATATCTTGGAACCGTTTGGGGTTGAAACACTAGGGCCTGGGGTCTGAGTGCCCACTTGGTTTTTCGAGATGTCGCCTAGTTGGTCGACTCTTCACGTGTCCAGAGGGCTGACCTATTTACGAGTATTGGCCAAAGAATCAGTATCGCCAAACAACGTGGTAATGCTGCCAGCCTTTTGGATACTTTTCCTGTTGACAGCGATGCGGATGAATTTTTTGATGCCCTATGATTATTTCCCCCTTTTCTTTTTTATATACATGTACATAGTCTGTTAGTTTATACTATGTAAATATATTATCTTGTTTGAAAATAAACATTACTTACTAATTAAGTAAAAAAAAATATACCTACATATAATCTATTAAAGAATATAAAATAAAAAGCACGATACATTTAGATATATGTCCGTCGCATCGAGACATTCCCGCAAAGGAGTCTGTCCACTGTTGTGACAATCTCTTATGTGGGTCTAGAAGGGCTACCACATTACTTGTTCAAGTGATCTTCACAAACTGCACTCATTCCTTTTATATGTGATGTCCTTGACTTTTACTAAAGCTATAAATTTATATATAAAAGTTGTACCAGTTAGTCCTTTTTTGCATCAGTCAACTTAGGTACATATGTGTGTGTACTTATGTGTCCTTTAAAGATTTAAATCTTTAAATGTGAACGACGTAACGCGCGAAAAAGTGTACGTACTGAGAAAAGTGATCTTACAGAAATCAATGGCGTGTCCATGCCAATCAAGTCAAGTCTCTGCGAGGCAGGGGCGGATCTACTTAAAGGCTTTTTGGGCTGCAGCCCAGGGCCCCGTGGCTATAGAGGACCCCCAACCTGAACTGAAAACAATAGACGATATTGTCAATAATAAGAATTATCTAGAATTAAAAAAAATCCGATCTTAGGGTTGATAAGATGATTATGGATTTAAATAATAGAAGCCAAGCCTATGAGACGTATAGCAAAATGTTTTAATTTTTAATGGATTTACAAGACAAAAATAAAGAACACATAGATCTGGAAAGTGTACGTAATATTATTGATTAATAACCAAATGACGTAGACGAACATTTAGTGAATTAGTGAAGATTTTAACATTCAGTTAAAATCTTACTGCAGTCTAAGACAGAGTCTTACACCTCTTGCAGTGAATTTTTTTACTAATTTATGAAAATAAACTTTTTGTTGTTTTCCCAAACTGCTGTACCATATTAAAGATTTTTTTAACGTTGCCGATCACTAGCTGTGAAGTGGAGCGCTCTTTCTCCAGGATGCCGTATTTAGAAAACAAATACAGGACAACAATGGCCCCGATTCTGTTGTTCACAAACTAAACTAAACAAATTTAAGTTCAGTGCATCTTTTTCATTCTATTTCACTAAGAAAAGGACAGAAGATAAATTAATATTTATCTTCTGATTATCTAATTTGACAGTACTAAACTAATGTTTAGTCCTGTCAAATTAGATAATCCATAGACAAGTTTAGACGTGATTAAAAAATTTGACAGGATTGAACTAATATTTATCTTCTGTCCTTTTTATAATGAATTATAAAGAAAAAGATGCACTTGAACTTAAATTTAGTTTAGTTTGTGAAGAACAGAATCGGGGCCTTGGTCCTTTTCATAATAATAATAATAATAATAATACTTTATTTCAGACCATGGTGTCCATTTTGTTAGTAACAATGTTCTTATAGACTAGTGTTAGTAAACTTAAACCTACCCACAGCAAAATATATGTATAAACAGAACAGAACAAAACCACAGTCACTACAGCGACATTCCATGAGAAATGGCGCAGCAATTATTGATATAACTGCAGTCCAGCCGACTAGCAATCATAAAATATAATGAAATAGAAAGAAAAAGATGCACTGAACTGAAATTTAATTTAGTTTGTAAACAACAGAATCGGGGCCAATGTCGAACTATCGACTAAATCATTTATCAGTTCTTTCCATAAATTGCGTTTTAACAAAGGACTTACAGTGCGATGACCAAATAAAAGAATTTGCAGCACAAAAATGCAGAAAAGTTACTTTATAATTTATATAACATAACCATTCTTAACTTGTCAATTTATTTTGCAATAAATAATGTTTTAATAAATAAATAAAATATTTTGTTGTCCTATTTTCTTCCTGTACTTAACATATATTATATATACCTACATCACCACAGAAAACAGTTTTTGACAAAATGGCAATTGGTTGAGTAATTAAGTAGGGCCCCTAAGCAGTATTAGCCCAGGGCCCCACAAATTCAAGATCCGCCCCTGCTGCGAGGTTATGTTTGTCTAAGGTGTCAAAACGAAACAGAAATGCGACCATCTTTTGACGCAGTAGGGTGCATCTTACGATTTAAATCTTTGGCTTTCGTTCAAGGTTTCCAATATTGTGTTGTCTTTATTTTGATATAGTCCACAGGATCGATACACTCTGTGAGATGTGTATTTATAGTTCCAAATATAAGCCGGGAAATGGCTCAAGTTATTCTGAAGGTTTCCAGAGCATTCAATTCAGTTATTGGACAAATAATTTGTTTTTAATTAAACAAGTACATAAATGACGAAGAAACTTATGTTTTTTTATTGACTATAGGTGCATATCTCTCCGTTTTTTTTTGTTCATTTATTTATATCGTTTGTGATTCGTTTCTTATTGTTTATGGTTTTACACACGTGTACTAATGCTATTACAGGATTCTTGATGATTTTCAATTGTGATAACATGTGGATTTTTGCGCGATGTCTAAAGAGTGAATCTCTAACTGATGTCGCTCCAGATGATTCTAAAAACTTCACGTCATGTGAGTCAAATATATTACCTGCATTGGATAATTTCAGAATAAAACGGGTATGAGCTATGGCTTACTTTGGAATCGAGTTTTTCTTGCGATAACACTACGTAGGTTCTTTAGAATGAAACTTGCACACCACAGACTACCTAAAATATTTGTCTCTCCTTCCCCTTTTTAATCCAACCAAAGGTTGTCTATAAAAGATCGCTCTCAGCGATAAGACTGCCCATTGTGTCACCATTTGTGAAATTTCTATATTTATGCCATGGTGTACATAATAAAGAGTATTCTATTCTATTCTTGCAAGGGCAGGATTCAGGTGATGACGAGGAAATCCTTAGTGTAACTAAATCTACTTACTAATTTATCAACAAAACAGTAATCCAGCAGAACGTTGAGTGAATATTTGAACACCGGTCAGTGTCACGAGCAGCCTGCGACTCGGCCCACAAGTAAAGTGAACATTTGCAGTCATGATGCTACTCGCAGTCTGTGATTATTTTCGTGGGTACCATACAAGGACAAACCATGTTATTATGTGTACCGTTAAGTGTAACTTGTTATACTTACGAGCATGTACCTGCTGTTTTTAGGGTTCCGTAACTAAAGGATGCCAATGGGACCTTATTATTAAGCCTCCATCCATACGTCCGTTAGTCTGTCTGTCAGCGGGCTGTATCTCATGATCCGTACTAGTTACAGTTGAAATTTTCAGTGCGGGTTTCTACTGCCGCTAAAACAAAAAATAATAAAATTAAAATAAAGTTACAATTTACAAAAATTAATGGGGTTTTTGTCGCTGTTTTATCCCTTGTGGTACGGAACTCTTCGTATGCGAGTTCGACCAGCACTTGGCCCATTTTTTATTTATTGTTTAATTGCCGAATTTGCCTCAATATCGCCTGATTTAAAGCGATGGATGAGGTCCACTAGGAGAAGATGCCTGTTCTTTTGGTTTGAAGGATGACTGGCTATATGTATGTGAAAGAAAACACAGACGCTGGCAGAGAGTTTCACACTTTGGCCGTGCCCATAATAAATGTGGAGGAGAAGCGCTGAGTAGGTACGATTGGCCCGGATATCAACCAAATGCGGATGGTACCCTGCAGTACGTCTGGTATTTCGGTAGGAAAAGGGAGCTGTAAGACCCTGGATCTGGTATAGCCTTCTTACTTTCTTCCCGATTGCGTTGATGATGTCAGAAACTTAGATATGGAAAGGGCTAAGTTTTCGGTGTTATCAAAGTTAGAATTAGAATCGGACCTTTCGATTTATCTGTGAGTTGTCAGTTCGCTGGTGCTGCGGACCAATCCACCTAAAATTAATGCTTATAAAGTCATAATAAATATAAGCTGTTCCTTACCTTATTGTTCAGTGAATTACAGTCACACGTCAGAGCAAACTGGACATTCCAATCCAAAGCGATGTTTTTTGCTATAAGTTAAAAATAAACTCGAAAGTTTTCCATTTGAAGCTCCATATTGACGTAGCTTTACTGTTATTACTTTTTGCCATATTCAGCTTACAAAAACAAGAAGATTCCAAAAACACGTCACTGTATGGAAAATCTACGCCGCAATTGAGGGCGCAGACCTCTGTTTGCTTTTTTTTGTGTTATTACGTCAATCAACAAGTTCTAAGCTCCTAATTTTTATTTGCGTCGCATCTTTTTTCTGACGTCAGCGTTTCTCGATTTTTCGCTAAATCACTCAGTAGGTACCTAACAACTATTTGATGTTATTATGCATCATAATAGGTTATGATGATTTAATGAAATCTTTATGATGCTTGAATTAATGTTTTACTAGAGGTAAAGTATTCAGGGCACATAAGATTAAGATTAAGGGTTAAGTTGGAGGGATGTTACAATTTTGACTTTGATAAAAAGATACCAAGGAAAAATCAGTGTAGGAATTACTTGAACTCGATTTTAAAGATGCGGGGTGGTCTTTTCTCCATAGAAACGCTCTCGCCTGTTTTCTTTGTGGTTAATGACTATAAACCAATGATTTTTTACAGAATAATAAATATTAACTACTTGTATGTCCCTATCCTTTTTGATGATACATTATTTTTATAAGCACTAGGACCCTCAAAAAATGCCGATTTAAACCGCTGTCAACAATGCCTAGTGTACAAATTAGACAACCATTAATGAAAAAAAAAAACATAGAGACACAGTATATATCCTTCTTATTCAGTTTATGAAATATCTATTAAATTGGTCCAGTATTGGAGGAAGAAATAGGGGAGAGCCAAACCTCGAATTGTGACTTTTTACTTAGGCTTTTTCAAAAGTCTCTCCGACTGCATTTCCTCTTAAGTGAAGTGATGGTATATCCGCAAGCCCAAGGGCAAAAACATAGGAACGGGGGGTAATTGCGTAACACACTATTAGCAGCAATGGGTTTCATTTTGACAGATCAACAACGTTCATTGCGTTTTTTACAATGTTGAGCAGACACATTTTTCCAACATATGAAGCAATGGATTAGCAATATGCTTCAAAATGATTCAAATTGAGATCTATAGTGTGTTTCGCAATTAGGGTGCAGGACTTAGGTATTTCCAGACGATAATGATGTTGACTGACAGGATGCAATTTATCGTCGAGTCTTCTTTGTTGAGGGCCCTGATATACTATTCATACTTTGTGACTCTTCATCCTTAACCCAATAGAGGCCTAAACTAATCATCTGCCTAGCCTTTTTCCAATATTGGGGTCGGCTTCAAGTCTAACCGGATGCAGCTGAATACCAGTATTTTACATGGAGCGACTGCCTATCTGACCTCCACAACCCAGTTACTGGGTAATACGATACCCCTTGGTAAGACTGGTTGTCAGATTTTCGGGCTTCTGCCGTGATAAATGAGAAAATGATACCTTGAGCCTTTACACCAAATTATGGGTTTAGCTCTCAAATAACCTAACATTAAGTTAGTCTTAGTTGACATCAATTAAGATAACCGGAACTTTAATCAAGTCCAGTCCAATTCAAAATGTTAATCGGCATTTAAGTGTTTGGGAAATCCATTATAGTGGATAGTAAAATAATTTAAGTGGCTTCGCTTTTATGCCAGTCATTTGGCCATTTTATGTATGCCCGCGGGCTCGCCCGTGTCGAGGTTGGAAATTATCCCAACGGAACATACCTACTACCGGTATAAATATCCAATGGTTTTTTTTGTGGATGGGAAATCATCAAATGACCCCTCCCGCTCAGGGTGGAGCAGGAGGGAGTGTCAGACTCTTACTGACTAAAACCCACCCGTATTCCTTCCTTAGCCCTTTATGTTGCGGGGCAGCGATAACCCTTTCGGACAATCCCGCTGCCCCGGCAGGCTACGGCCCTTGCGGGCCCCTTCCTTTTGATGCTGACATCTCTTTGAGGCGCGCGTGGAACACGTACGCCCCGTCCAGCACGGGCCTAGTCCTGATCGGACGGAGAGTTACCCATTACTCTCCACCCGCAGGCCTGCGCCTACGGTGGCCGGGAGTCGTCACGCGGCTCCCGACACCCGGAGCGTCTCCCGCGGCGGCTGGGACGTGAGGCTCTTTCCCATAAATATCCAATGGTGTAATTGAATTTAGGATGTAGATGGCAGATATGAAGCTGCAACACCAAACTGTATCCCCCGCTTTTGTTTTGTTTTTTTTTGACTTGCCTCCCAATATGGAAGCTATTTTAAAGACGTGTTCACGTCCAAAAAGATTTTATGTCCCAGGTCACGGTGTACCTGTGTGTCTAATTTCATCAAAATCTGTTCAGCTAGACAGATAGACAGGCAGACGGATGCACAGGCAGAGTTGCTTTCGCATTTATAATATTACTATGGATCATTATCATCAAGCATATTGATTGTCCAGTTTTTTTAGGGATTCTCAACATCACAAAAACTTAGAAAATGCAAAATTTTGAGATACAAGGTCACTAAAAACGTTTGTAGCACGTGTAGTGTTATTAAATCAATTCATTATCAGATTTTTTGTCAACAATGACACATAAAGTCATTTTAAAGTCACACTTAATGTTCTCAGTTTGGTTCCAAGCGGTGTGTGTCGTACTTTCCTGTCTTGCAATACGTTTTCACTTCCTTATTGGTTCCGACAAAATACAGTACTCTATGATACGTCATAAAGTATGCTAAATAGTATTGTTTATGTTTATGGATCAGGCGGCAGTTTAGCTGGATTAGGAAGAAATGTAACGCTATGTGAAGCGCGACGCAATGTGTGCAAAGGTATCATTTTCTTGCTCTTATTCCATGTTACTTGGGAGCGGTGCAACACCTTTTTTTCTTTCATTGTCACAATTCATCCATCTTTTCTTTGCCTTTCTCTTCCTCTTTATCCATCAACATTTATATTCATATTTTTAGTAAAATATGTTGCCTCCCTTCTCATCAAAGTGCTCGTGATGTTGAACCAATTGACGCTGCCGGATAAATAGTCAATGTGTCCAAAGCTTAATTTATTCGGTGCAATGTAATCGCCTGTGCTATGTTGTTGCAAAAACTAAAAGTTGCACCGTCTAAAGTTTAGAAACTTTTATTTTGCTTGCATCGTTAAAAGACTGTTTATTAGACTTTAAACAGTGTTTAAACGATGCAAATCATTTGTTGGTTCAATTTCATTTGTTGGCTTACTCCATATCTGAAATATTTAAATGGTTAATCATTTATTAGTATAGGTATATATACTTTATGTTTATTGTACACCAGAAAATACATAAGAAAAATACATTTATATCTCGCTTTTTGCGATCTAGGCCTAACCTACTTTGCCTTCGACTCGATAAAAGAGGACGAAGTGAATAGTTTACCGCTCCCTGCCCATGAATGAATAATTGCGGTATGCCACAATGCCCTCGATCGAACAACTTGTACTCTGTAGATGCAACCTAAAGGCGTCATACGGACCCCGTATTATATAGTGCAACGGTGACCGTTGCGTCGAATATCTTTCTGTCTCTTCTATGCGCCAGGCTCGAATTCCATTAGGAAGAATATTTGTTTAACACTCTATTTTTGTTTGCCTCCATGACTGCATGTTTTCGTCAGAATATGGGCTTAAGGATTTCTAATTATTTTACAGTTATACCTACGTCAGACAATAATTAATTAAAACCGGACTTTAAGGCAATAGTTGGCGCTTGTGGTTTCTTAATGATTTGTTGTTGTTTCAAAGTTAAAAATATTTTTTTGCGTAAATGAGACCATTAGTAGGTATTTGTTGGACTAAGCGAGTTGGACATTATAACAGCATTTGGGTTCACAATCGGTTGTTAATTTTTCCATTGACTTTATTAACTTAATGTACGAAGGTACCTACAAATTGTTTATGTAAATAGGTAATGTAGGCATTACTCCGGACGTCGTGCATGATTTTCTATATTTTTTTGTGGGATTCTATGAATAAAATAAAAATAATAATTGAAATGATTAAAATATACCTAACATTTTAACTAATTACGTCCATCGGTATTTAATCTTTATACGTTTATTTGCTGATATAAATGAAGGCCAGGCCAGGATAGACGAGGCCAGGCCAGACCAGGACCTAGGTTCTGTGTGACCTATGACTTATTCAAAACTATTCGTTTTTCGTAGTTTACTTCGAAAAAAATTTATCTTTGTAAACTACTGAACACAAGAAGAAGTCCTCAGTGATTGTCATAGAAACCACGGCTGTCATCAGCACGATTAATCAATTCATCATTAAACATAGATAGTAACTATTACACTATCAAAGTCGGTATTGATCAACGAACGATGGCTTGGTCAAGTCATGGAATGCGGATAAGATGCAATGGACTTTGGACTCGGAAAGTTAAATAGAAGATAAGCAGGTAAGGCGGTCACGGACATCCACTTTACGCGTATAAGTACTTATCTAGTTTCCTCCACTAGGATAATCTAGAATACTTATCTTAAGCATTGGGCCAGTAGAAAATAGACGCAGATAGATACAAGAACTATTTTAGTAACTTTTACTGAAGTTGTCCAAGGATTTTATTCCATAACTTTAATTCAGCAGATCAGAAATTTAAAAGTACGTATTTGAATGCAATATAAATGTTAATTAATTTATTATGCTTGATTGTGCTTTTAAATGAAGTTGTACAATGGGCAATTTTAATTTTCTTTTACACAAGGACATTCATTTGCAGTAGCGTCGTGTGGGACGCCCCCAGCTGGATGGACCGACGACCTTAAAAAAGTGCCTAGGACAGACTGGATGCGGAAAGCAGAGAACCGGGTGTTATGGCGTAGCCTGAAAGAGGCCTATGTCCAGCAGTGGACTGCAATAGGCTGATTTGATTTATTTATTTGGAGTGCAAATGTACATAGGTACCGAAAAAGTAGATTCCAACAATTATTAGCTAATTAGATTGCATCAAAACTGTTTCTGAAACGAATAGGAAGCATTTAGAGAACCTGCTAGAATTTACCGCTAATTACATTCCTAATTAGCGCCGAATTACTGATTGTTCGGTGTGTTTCAAGCGAAGTTACATCACAACCAAACAAGTTTTGTTGTGATTTGATCTTTACAAAGGCGTTTTAAATTCGACCTCAATAGAGTTCACTGAATTTAAGAAAGCTTCAAGTATGAAAGTTCGTAATAAGCTTTTTAAGTGCTTTTTGATGAATGACGTACACACTTAGTACTTTGACCGGGAGTGCAACTGCGTGAATTTATGATAATACCATACATACAACACCTCATTAAATTTGACCCTTATAGGAACAGTTTTTTTTTAAGAATATCTATGTCCTTTCTCAGGATTCAAGATATTTCTATACAAAATGTTATCAAATTCGGTTCAGTAGTTTCGACGTAGAGACATAACAAACAGATATAAACGCTTTTTCACTTATCATTTGTGTTTATGGCAATTATGAATTGTAATTTAATGGAATGGTAATTATTACTTAAATTACCTACTTATTACTTAGTCTAAAACTTTATATGATGCTGTACAGCATGTTTTTACTTACAATAAAATGTTGCCTAGATAGTGATTTTTATTGTTTGCCAGCCGGCCGATTCATACAATAACCCAATAGAAAAAAAGACGTTCAGTTTTTCCCGAATTTGAACATTTTCCGAGAAATATTTTTTATTTTCTTTTCATAAAAATCTAACTCAGACTATTACAAAAATTTAAAACAAAAAAATAGCCAAATCAGTCCAGCCGATCTCAAATGATGCGCTTACCACGTATTTATTTTTAATTTTTATATAGATTAACGAATGCTTCAATTTAATAAATTGAAATGCAAGTAGTGATTGTAACAGTCCTTGAAGTATTTTTTATTTTTACATGCATCAGGTTTATCACCAGCTACCTAATAATAATACCACACACACACCTACAGTACCTACTATAGGTGTGTGTGTGTGTGTGTGTGTTATTATTTTTCAATAAAATACTTAATAATTCACGTTCCCCGATTAATTGCAGAGACCGTCGACTTATGTGCGCGCGCAAAAAACCGTAGCATAACCAAGCATGTGCGGAGATTGGCGTCATTTGAATACCTGTTGGAGATGCATTTTTTTCCAGAGCTCTCCTTGTAGAACTGGATGCGTTTAAATACAAGGAAGTCACTAACCTCCTGCACACGAGAATAAGTTCAATATAAGGACGTGCTCACACTTGCAGACTCTACAGTGCGTAGCGGACGCACTCTTCCGCATTTTTATGTTGATTATTTACGTCTTATTTTAATAATCTTGATTCTATTTCTACATTTCAAAAATGAGTTGTAGTTTTTCTTTGTAGAAAGGTTACAATAAAAAATGTACTTTAAATATAGTATTTTTAAAGATATTTTAAACAATATCCTATTAACATTTAAATTAGTATAATAAATTAATTTTGCTTTGTTTCTGCGTTTAAGTCGCTATTTCAACTTTATTACATTAAAATTACAAGGTATTTCTATTTCTATTTATTACATTAAAATTATAAGTTTGGCGGATTGGGGTAGGTTGACCTGCTGGCGTCTGTACATAACAAGATAAAATGTATATTATTGTAAAAAGGCGGAGACCTGGTGTCCTGAAATACAGGCCTAGAGCTTAGTTTAGGCACCAGTCTCCCACAATATTAAAATGTTGTCTGACTCTGATACCATATAATATGTTTTTTGTAATATTGTGGTGAGAAAATAAAAATATTATTATTATTATTATTGATTTTGTGTCAATTAATCACGTCATAAAATAAAGTAATAAAATTACGATCTCAATAAATCGATGATAGTTGCAGTATCAGCCAGTGAAAACCTTAAAGGTATTGGAATGTAACTACATCTCAATTTTCCTCTATTATAGGTACTTACTACATCATCATTCAGATTGGAAGTACGTAACATAAATCCTCCTGACCGAATTTCTGCCACAGTCATGCCACAGTGATCAATCTCAACGTTGATTAGCCAAGTACGCAGAAGATAACAGTGCACAAGTGTCTAAAAGCAAGGTGCACTGTGTTCCTTTAGAGCGGTTCTGCACTACATCCGATCCGAATCCGAGAAATGCCGGTCCGATATGACCATAATACTATTTGTATGAAGGGTTTCGCACTAGATCCAAACTCTATCCGTCCGAATTTAGAAGTATCCCAATTCGGATTGAAGTCGGAAAAACGAGGCAGTTGAAAGTACGAACAATTCAACTTTGGCAACAAATAGTTGATACAAAATACAACCCTACGAGTGAAATTTTAACTCTTTGTTCGCTGTATTAGGACAGAAACAGAGCGTTGACAGTGACAGAATACCAAGTGTCTACCATCGCGTGCCACAGCCGACGACGACGGAAACGTCCGACTGTGTGACTCAGGCACTCAGCCCTAACAACGGTGTTAAGCCACAAGCTATGCACAGCAAATCCATTGTGAATATGCAATCATGGAAAGAATCGTGATCGTAAGCCGCTTTATAATACAGATAATTATAAAATTGTATGCAAATCAGAGTTTACGTGGACAGAACAGGTGGCATTCGTCATGCTTATGTCAATCACCTCATACTCGTATTATTCTTGAGAACGTTTAGCTGTATCTATAAAAAACTACCAACAATATGTGATTTGTGGTAGGATTATCCGCAAACTTGAGTCCGGCATAATAGAATAGATTTATTTTTCTTACCACAAATTAGTTATAGCTTAAAGTTATCTAGTCTAGAGATACAATTTTTTACTTAACTTCTGGAAGACTGGTGCATAAACTAAGTTTTTTTACAAAACCTGTAAGTCAGGTCACCAGGCCCCCTTAACAATTTATTTATTTCAAGTATTGTACTGAAGACGTTTGTTTGAAATCAACATTAGTATTCATTAATTCATCATTATGTCATATAATAAAAATTATTTAATTTTTAAAATAATATAACATCACTATTGCCTACTATTGATGAAATTCAGTGCAATTCATTGTATAGCTTATTTTTTTAACCTATAACGTTCCCACGGACATAGGCCTCGTCTCTGTCCACCACGCGGGCCCAGTGCGGGAGTCTTCGAGTTTTTGGTCATAAGGTACATGCCGGTTTTCTATTGATGGTTTCGTTCACCGTTGGTGGTGCTTGCCTGCTGCCCATGGGCTGGGGTTGGTTTGGGATCTAGAAATTATGTGGACTTCAATACTTACAATCCGCAAGAGTTAACTTGAGACTTCGCTCGGATGACGTATGCGCGCGGTACTGAGGCGTCGATGGCGAGAGTGGCAGCGCGGGGGTCGGGTGGGGCCGCTCAGGTCTCCAGTTAACTCTTGTGGGTAATGCTGTGGTACAGTCTTCTGAAGTACGTACATTTCCACGTCCGGTAGCTTTAACTAGAAGGCGCTTGTACCTACCTAAGTTTATTTTAATGGAAATTAGGTACAGCGTACTTTTCCTGCGTCATAAGTTATTCAAGCACTGAATTACCTCATTTGTTTGTTCATAGACCGGGAGTGTTTAGATTCAGTATTTTCAGTAGCTTATTGTACTTCTTAGAATTTATACAGTGTGATTTAAATGAGATCTTTTTGGAACGAAGTTCTTTTACGCGGCTGGCGGTAGGTAGGAATAAATTGGTAGAAATGGTCACGTACATAAAGATAAAGCGTCCATGCGACTCTCTCAGTTTTCATGGTTTTCGAGGGTGCTGACGCCAATAGTGAGGTCAAAATCAAAATTCAAGATGGCTGCGAAACTTTTGAAAATTTTCATCATGGTTTTTCCAGGGTGCTAAAGCCGATTGTGAGGTCAACATGAAAATCCAAGATAGCAACAATTTTATGAGATTTTCTAAAACTTCTACTACATGGCTCTGTAACACGTTTTAAATTTACACTTTCTCTCTCTATCCCTATTCCCCCTCTTTCTCTCTCTTTGTATATTTTATACGAGGAGTATCGTGTAAGGAATTTCATTCCTGACGGGGGTCCCCCGACCACGCAGGTTTTTTTTCTTGACACAAAGGTCAATGTTACGTTCAGCCAGTTATAGTAATTATCTATCAATTACAACATAATCTGTCTGACGTCAGCAGTCATTAGTGGATATTGAGTAAAGACGTAGGTAGTGTTATTATAAAAATTTTCGCGGAAAGCGATACGAAAACAGATTTTGTATTTTTCAAAGAGGCACCTACGTATAGCCTGATGCAAATTTTATGGCGGCTCAAAACACGGGGCAAGTAAGCTGCGCAGAATTAAATTCAAGTGACCGCGGGTGTGAGGGTCGGAGTACCAACTGCGCAGCGAGTAACCCACATCAGAACCGCCATAAAGTTTGTAGCTCACTTTAAAGGTAGTGTAGGTACTTACGTACTAAATATGAGCGCCACGCCGTAGAAAAAGACAATGCCAGATCCTGCCCCAGCAATTTTGTAATGAATATAGGACCTTATCATAATTAATTGTTTATCTTTAGGACCTGCGGATTACAAATCAATGTTAAATGGAGTTCAACCCCTGAAATTCCTATTTGCTTTTTCCGAAACAAACATTTCAGAAACCGCAAGCTCTACAGGCATTAGGAAAAATTTTTAGTTATCAGTAATACAAAAGCAATAAGATGCAGCATATTGCATGGATATAAATGAATAATTGTATTGAATGGGGCAAATTTCTATAAAGTTTCTGGCATTGTCTTTTATCTCCATGCCGCGCGCCGACGCGCCGCCGCCAAAAATGGCCATCGCGGAGCTCATAGCTAGCCTACGTTTAGTTAATTAAAATAACTAAATAGGTAGGTTCTACATGGCTGACTAAATGTAAGTGTACTATACATATACAGGATAAAATTTTAATCAAGTGCGCAAACTGTAGCCATGAATTCAGCATAATTATGATTTTGAACGCCCTTGCGTTGAAATTATTCGTCAGTTATTAAAAAAAAAATCGCTCTGCCATGCATTTTCACCGCGTAGGTATTTTTCTATAAAAGCAGATGATTTTTGACAATCGTATAGAAATTTCTACTTTACCCCGGTCTAGATTCATGTGCTGAATTCATGGTAACAGCTTGCGCACTGGTTAAAAATTTATCCTGTATAGGTATATGCCTCCGGTCCTCTGCCTTCCTCTTCCGAGATAATAAGCGTGATGTTATGTTTTTGTATTTAAGATATTATTTTGTTGGGAACAAAATATGCAGTTGCAATAGTGTTATACAAAACATTTAGATTTCGTTTCCTGTTTTACAACTATACTTTTTGATTCGGATACTATAATATTGTCCTAATTGGTAAAATATCTTAAATTGGGGATAGGGGAAACCAGTGTATGCTATAAAAGTGTCGCATATCCAATAAGAATGGCATCATCATGTGTCACTATGGCGTAAGATACTACCGTTGACTTCTTAAACATGTATCTAATAATATTAATAAGTTATTAATGCACGAGGGAAAATGAGAGAGAGGACCAAGAGAGACTTAAGGTTCCGGAGCACTTTCTTGATTTTACATATTCTTTAGTTACATAACACAGCTCTTGAATGACGTAGTTTACATCGTCCCTTATAGCATCAGCTATCAGCCAAAAAATAATAAATCAGTCCAGCCGGAACAAACAGACAGACAGACAAAATTTTTATAAATTGTTTTTTTTTTGTTCTAGATATCGGGTACACTTAAATTTTATTTAATTGTAGTACAGTCAGTTATAGCAATTAGCTGACCCGCCATAAATGGTTGAGATTTTTTAGAATACAAATCGATAGAATTTTATAATTGTTTAATATTTTATTAACTTCGCTCAAATAATAAAAATATAAAAAATTAGAGAGAATATAAAATTCTATCTATTGGTATTCTAAAAAACCTCAACTATTTATACAAAGGTGGGTTAGCTAATTGCTATAACTCACTGTACATATTTGTGTGTAGTAGGTAGGTATGTATTTGCATGTTTATAGCCACAGAAAGAACAATAGGAGTAGGTACGGAAACTTTTATCAGCGTGCACTTCCAGCCAGTCATAATTAATTATATAGATAAGCTAGAAAAAACTTCACTGAAAATGCAGTTATTGTGGCATAACAGTCTGTTTTTAACCCCCGATGCAAAAAGAGGGGTGTTATAAGTTTGACGTGTCTGTATGTCTGTCTGTGGCATCGTAGCTCCTAAACGGTTCATTACCGATTATGATGCGGTTTTTTTGTTTGAAATCTGATGTGATCGAGATGGTTCTTAGCTAAAATTTATGTTCAGGCGTTTCAAGGTCATCAGCTCTTTTTGTTAGCTGCGGTAGGGATCTTAGACGCATAATGGGTATTTACTTTACTTTCAAACATATCTGTGACCTAACATTTGAAACACCCATTCATACTGGTACCACTGAGCGAGTAGAATACGGAATGTCGACGCACAAAATATCGATAATTGCTAATACGATGCTACAAAATTGCGATGCACGTTACTGCGAAAGACCGTCTCTGCGAAGCCACTACATTTCGATGCACGTTACCGCGATAGATCTTCACTGCGATACTACGTGACTTCGATGCACGTTACCGCGATAGATCTTCACTGCGATACTACTTGAGTTCGATGCACGGTAAAGATAATTGTATTCTCATTCGCTCGCTCTTGTATCCTATGTCGACGGAGCCCCGCTTTGCGGCGCGCGGCGCTCCTATTTCTGTATAAAGGGTTTCAAGTAACCTAACAAAACCTAACCTCGGGGTGCCCTTCGCTCGCTCTAGCATCCTACGTCGCCTATTGCGTTCGTTGCGTTCGTGCTACGAAGCCAAGTAGTATCGCAGTGAGTCTTTCGCGGTAACGTGCATCGAAGTCAGTAATATCGCAGTGAAGATATATCGCGGTAACGTGCGTCGAAGTGTAGTGGCTTCGCAGAAACAGTCTTTCGCAGTAACGTGCTTCGCAATTTTGTAGCATCATATTAGCATTTATCGATATTTTGTGCGTCGAAATTCCGTATTCTACTGCCATTGAGCTACTCTGATAATGGAGCTCGAAGGTAGGAGACGAAATCCTGGATTGCCTATTAGTAAACCCTTCAAGTTTGGGTTCATTAGATTCGTTTTAACTAGTTCTGTTCATTTCTCCTGATGATGAGAACCTGATGCTGGAACTTGAAGGTGGCTGATGGAACCTGGAATGCTGAGTATGGGGCCCATAATTATATTGTCGGTTATGAAACACGTTATTGTAGCACAAAATTACAAAAAAAATCACACTTAACGTAGGTTTATAGAAAAAGTTGTTATAGATTAGGGACTAATCACACTTATTCAGCTCTGTTCAGCGTTTGTCCATAGAAAACAGCGATTTTGTACGAGATGCGTACGCGTCACAAAACAAAATCACACAAAATCACTTCATACAAAATCGTTGTTTTCTATGGACAAACGCTGAATAGAGCTGAATAAGTGTGATTAGTCCCTTAAGAGTAAGAGTAATATTGTATCAAAAAATGAATACTATATGTAATGTTATTATAGAGGTGTACTTAGTTTATTGATATTCTTTGAAATTAGTTAATTTGCAATTATAATATAAAATAAAACGCACCCGGTAACCTTGATAATCCGTCCCTAGACCGCATAAAATGAACCAGAATACAAATAAAAATAATATTGATAATGATAAAGTATGGATTATACTTCTTCACTTAGTTATCTTGAAATTGAAAGGCCGAGAGAAAAACAAAAATTACCATTTAGAGTTTTTTTTTTGTGTCGGGGGTTACTTAATTTTTTTTTGAAATATTATATGCATGCTAGAAAAACTGCACTGAAAATGCATTAGTAAGTATGGATAACACGAATAAGCTGACTCACACTATGGGAATTTTGTACGGCTCTGTTAATAAATAATTACTACTGACTCGAAGGAAACAGGAAAATCTAGATGCGCATAAATATCGGCAAATTATAATTACGTAATCGTAGGAATCGTTTCATTTTTCTTTGTGTGTTTTGTTTTCTTATAAGATTGTTATTGTGTAAGGCTTGTAGAAATAAGGTTGTAGAAATAAACAGCAATATCGTATCATAATCATCATCATCATCACTGGCAGTCTTGTTCCACTGCTGAGTATAGGCTTCCTCCCTTTTGTGCCATGCTTCCTTGGTCTGTGCAAGTCCCATCCAGCACCCTAATTGCGTAACACACGATCAATCACAATCTATTTCAGCTTGACAGTTCAGCAACATTCATTGCGTTATTAACGTTGTTGAGCAGAAATTTTCCGAACATATGCAGCAATGGATTAGCAATCTGTTTCAAAATGATTCAGATTATGATTAATCGTGCGTTACGCAATTAGGGTGCAGGTCTTCACTGCGATCTCCTTCCCCAGATATTAGATACTAGGTATTGTTTTTTTTTTTACGATGTTTCAAACTTTAGTGTAAATGCTACGGAAACCAAGCAAGTAAATGTAATACGTATTATTAAAATCAGTTTTTTTTTATAGGTTCATTTTAATTATTTATTTTGCGTCAGATTTAAAACATACAATGTAGCTTCTTCTAATGCAGTTAACCTAGTTCACAATTGAAAAAATACTTTAAAAATATCTAATAAATTACATTCTGCATTAAGTAACTAAAGTACTTACTATTCTCAAACCTGTGCAACATATACTAATATATATACTAAGTACCTAATTCTCTTTATATTTAAATTAAGAATATTTAATTAAAACAATTATGATTATTATTTTGCGTAGAATAGGCACTATAACTAAACATTTCAAACCGTCAGACACGCCTTCAAGACACAGACAAACAAGAATGCACGCAATCTTAACAACCTTAACTCGTTGAAACTATAACGTAAACCTTTATATAACCTAAACTAAAAACTCTTCGCAATAATTATTGTAAAATATGAGATAAAACGGCTAAAAGAGGTGTGCTGCTTAGTAAATGTGGCGCAGTACTAAAGTACGGATTCACATCGTGGTCGGTTCGACGATCGACGCGTGTATCCGAGGCCGCTTGCCCAACCGTCTCTATTGCTCAAGGCATCTGCACCGTGGGCAATTTTAATTATGTAATTGTTCCGTTCATAAAACGTAGTAAGTCACAAAAAATAAAGCTGAGAAACAAAAAGTGCTGACGGATTGTCGACACTAGCTGGACAGTGTTCGACTTGGAAAATGTTTTTTCCAAAATAGAGAAAAACTTAAAACGAGTATCGATAAAAAAAAAACGTTCAAATTCAAGTCGCAATATCATATCAGCGACAATACATGTCAAAATTGTAGGGAAATTAGACGTTTTGTGACAGATTGAGACTAACAGTAGAATGCGAACCTTAAAAATAGGGGAGTTGCCCCTCTTGACGGTCACAAACTGCAACAGACAGGTTTCCTTACGATATTTGCCTTTACTGAGTCAATGGTGTCTAACATTATATTGAGTACCTTCAGTGTATGGTAGATTTATTAATTAGACTTAGAAAAAAAAAATTGTTTTAGAAACAGATCACCGTTTGCGATACCTGCCTCTTCAGCCTATCGAGATTGAAGAGCAGTAATAATACTAGAATTAAACGAGGTGTCTAAAAGTATCTGTTGCCCAATGCATCCATCCATTCGTTTTAATTATTTCTCTTGGTTAATAAAATAATATAGTGCATTGCAGGTCATGGTAAAGACAAATGTCAAATTCAGCAACCCCTAGAATAGGATCTCTACGTTACGTTATAAATGGTAATGTATTTGTCGATAGCAATTCTAATGTGTCGAAATTCCCATCATTAGGTAAGTTCTAAATATCGAGCCCTAGGTATCCTGAACTCCTGCCCACCGGCATATTGTTAGCTAAATTTTTACGAAAATGCGATTTTTATCGTAACTGTTAATTTAAAAAAAAATGTTAGATTTAATATTCTTTAGGATTAAAATAGCAATTTCGTAAAAATGTTCCACAAGATAAGTAAATTAGGACTCAGAGCTCAACACGCTCAGCACCATGCTGTGTTCAACCCTCTCTGTAGGTACCTACTAAGTCCATAGCGTCTTGTTCAAGATCATAACGTGTAAAACACATGTAGTATGTACTGGTCACTCAATATATCCGCTTTTATGATGTATTTTACTGTCGCAGCACCATAAGTATCGTGACTTTCACTATCGTCAATTTTATTGAGGCATGGTTTCTATATGTGATTGACAACTATGGTATCTAACAGCGATGGGTCAATACGTGTTGGCTTTAGAAATCTTCCAAACGTGACATCAAAAGTTGTTAAGAAAATGATTATCATTGTGTTAGTAGAAAAATCTCAATTGTTTCGACCGACGCAAAAAACATTAATTACTTTGTACTCTTTTATGCATAAAGTCAAAGAACTTGACCGTATAGAGGTCACTGAATTAGAACGAAGTCCTTTTTAGTAACAATGCAAGGAATGAAACAATTGATGACATGACATTGACATTTCGATATAGACGTGACTGCCACTTTGTAGCCATTAGACCCGAACAATGTCCATTAGGATCCAATAACAATGTTGGGCATACTGAACGTTCTTTAACCTATTGACCACTTCGTTTTATATCGATTGCCGTGCCCCCAGCGCCCAGCTCATAAATCGACAAATATCTACGACGAATAGGGTCCTGCTATGAAATAAAAAACAAAATACGAACAGTCGTATAGATACGACTGAGGCGACACGGGCACGAAAACTTTTGTCGTATTCGATACGACAAATTTGAACTTAGATCCGGCGATGTAGGTGCTACATATGAAAGTTGATATAGCCAGAAAGGGAGTTAATACTGAGATGATGGCTGATATAGAGGTCAAAATAAACATAAACGCAGAAACTACAGAATGCCACCGAATACGATCCCTTCATAATCCTTTTCAGAGAGGTGTTAGGAAAATAAACTAGTGTATCTAATCCACAGGGTAGCAAGGATATGACGCGCAGCCTGTCTAGAATCATGTGCTGTATTCATAGTTAAAGTTTGCGCGTCGATGCTCCTGCTACCCTGTCCTCATAAGCTAAGATACAGGCAGGAGGACAACGATGATAGACTGATAACTTCGTCCATCTTAGACCACTGTGTATTCGAATTGTTTGTAGCATTTCTGGTAATAACATTATTTTTATTGCGCAAAGGTACGATAGCGCTTGCATTAGCATGACCTACTGACGACGCTTACGACGCATAATCAAATCTTCATGGCACTCGTGTGAATGTTCACGTCCAACCAGACGGGCGAACAGACGTTTGTTTATGTTTTTTTTTATCGTCCAACGTGTTTCAAAGTTCATTCGACTTATCGACCGGAATTATGTACAGGGAGGCGTGATCGGTGCGTGCAATGCCGTCTAATAAACGTAATAATAATAAAGAAGTAATCACAAGGACTGTGCAACCGGTTTTTGTGTTGTCTATGCGCATTACGTCGAGCTGATACTGAATTATAGTTTCATTTGTTTTAAGTGAAGTTTTAAGTATACACGTGTAAACAGGGTGATTTTTACACGTGTGTGGCCAAACTAATGTCTATGGTTCCCACTATTAGTTATCATGACAACACCGGTGATCGAGAGATGATGTCTATGGTACAGATGTTTATACGACCTGTCAGTAGGACATAGGTTTGAATCGGAGATAACCTATTAATTACTAAACCCTGTGCAGATAAATAACTAGTCATAAGTACGATTGTGTACCACTCATGTTCTCCCGCTGTCGTTTATACAGGGTGCAATTGAAGTCATGGGCATTATTTTAACCTAAGGCACTACTCATGATACTAATTGCATTAGGGCTACTATTACGCAAATCAAAAATATTATTAATGCAAGTATGGAAAACCTTAAAATGTAGTAAGTCATACAAAGTATCAAATACTTTGCGCTTCTCGATAGCAAATGCGTAGGTACACTACGCCGTAGGCGTCATTGGGCGTGAATTCTTTGACCCCGCCCGACTCACGTGACATTCGTAAGTTGCCAATGAATTGATTCATAATAAATTCCAACTTTCCCTTCGTACTTTGCCGGCTTAGGACGGTCAAAACTACGTCAACTAACATACATTAAAAAAAAAACATTTACGTACCTAGCTTGTGGGTTGTTTTGAAAAAACCTTATTTGTCGGTAAAGTGACAGAGGGTAAGCGGGTGCTCTTCCACGAGCTTGTGCATGTGCTGGCACGTGAAAAGACGAAAAATCCAACAGGTTCTGAGTGGTTCTGGTGGAATGAGACCCCGTGAATGAATAGGGTCGTTTGGGTCGCGGCGATGGAATATTTCACGAGTTCATACTAAATTTCTTGTGCGATCGTAAATTACAACCATTTGTGGGTATTGTTGGTTGGTGTACCTAGCCTGCACATTACGCGGTCGAGACATCGTGTACACAAACACACAATTACTACACTAACACTTAATACACTGCAATCCAAGCACCGTATGACGCGAGCGGCGAGTACGGCGATCACGGGATCAATAAATCAATTACGCGTCAATGCACCTGCGCAGTCGTTATGACACTGGTTCTGGGTTCGTGTTTCGGCGAGAAGCAGACCCCGCGCGGGGGTGATATTCGTATTTTTGCGAGTGAGGGAGCGGGACGGAGAGAGTTCAGGGAATCCCGCCGGACGGCATGTCGTTTAGCCCATTGTTATTATTACTTGTAAGGAAAAACCCGCGCGCGCGCAGGTGATGTTTGTTTACATTTCGCTTTGAGCTGTACTGCGCTTTAAGATTTTGATACTTCAACATTTATTGGCGTTAACGAAGTATTTTGTTTTAATAACTTAAGTGTTTATTTGCAATAATAAGCCTTGTGTAATTTGACTTACTACATTTTTAAGGTTTTCCTTACTTGCATTAATAATATTTTTGATTTGCGTATTAATAGCCCTAATGCAATCAGTATCGTGAGTAGTGCCTTAGGTTAAAATAATGCCCATGACTTCAATTGCACCCTGTATACTGTGTTTTGTGACAAATACACATCTATTACATACAACCGGATCGAGTTTCATTTAAGTAAACAAGGCGCCATAACGCGCCTAAACGTGTATAGTTAAATCTTTACTAATACAACCTTACTAATAAACTTTGTATAGCATCTGTATAGTTACACAACGCTTTGTCTTCTTCTTTGAAAGTCAAATTACTGACGACTGAAAGAGAGAAATCGGTGTGTAACTAACTATTCATCTGCTAGAATACGTTTATTATTAAGGGGGTTAGTTAATAACTTTGTGCTTATCTCTGAGTTAACCTGTCTTTTAATTATTTTTCTGTCAAGGAGTCGAGATCATAATTATCTACTATACGTAATTTGTTTTGTTTTATCTCAGTTATTTTATTAGCGTAACATTTTGAATAATAGTTATACATATAAAATTCTAAATTATATGTCTTAACTGCTCCGCACGGTTTTTAAGACTTGATAAAACGTCTAGATTTGTTATTTTTATTTCAATGTTTTATACACATAGACCTTCTAGAATAAATTCAAGAATGATGGCGAACCCCATCAAAATCAGTTAAGAAGTTTGGAAGAACAACGAGGCCACACAGACTGACACGAAAAACGGACTTTTCTTTTTTATATCAAAGTCAAAGCGTTTATTGCGAACTATATTGGTGTTATATCATGTTAGTACTTATGAGTTAGCAGCCTTTTCAGGCATTGCAATTTCATTCATCATAATTATCATGCATTAAACATTTTTATTAAGTACTAAATTTTTATTATAAATTCTATTGGGCAAATACAGTTATGTCAAAATATTAAAAGTTAATAATAATGCGTTTACAATGTCAATATTATTACAATATAATTGAGAAATTTAAGTCATGTCAAAAAATTTAACGTCAATAATAATGAATTTTATACACTTATTAAAATGTCAATAATATCACTTTAATTGCGAAATTAGAGATATGTCAAAAATTTTATGTCATTAATAATGGCGTTAATACTTTAAAATTATTATCTTAATAATACAAATTAATTAAAACAAAAAAAAAATATGCATCCTTGAAAAAATTATAGCACCGAACTTTTCTTCAAAAAATCTTTTACTGAATAAAAGCTTTCCTCTAACAACCAGGTATATAATATATGTAGATCTGTACCTGCATATTTAAAAATAAAGTCCGTTTTTAAAATACTGAAACCTCAAAGGGCATCGACATCTGTATGTCGATGACCTTTGAGGCTTAAGTATTTTTATTAATAAACCTTTTACTAGCTCTTGTTCTACAGCATCTATCAATGCAATGCACGATGACATTTGGGACATCAGCTTGACCATGTTGAGCAGTGGTTGGCCGTAACAGCCGCGACTTACGACTTGTAGGTCGTAGATTCTAACCTCACAGGCGCTTTACTTTATGTAAATGATTTCATCACCACTGCTCCCAAAGCGGTGAAGAACATCGAAAGGAAACCGGCATATCTTAGAACCAAAAATTCGAACCAACCCGCGCTGCATGGGCCCGCGTGGTGTGGGTTACGGGAACATTATAGGCTAATTAGGTTGTTTTGGCCATCATCAGCATCACCCTCCCACGTGCTCATATCGTAATACTTATAAAAGTAATCATCAAAATCATGATTGGTACACTTACTAGTACGCATAAACACGATCTGTAATGCTACACTGAGCTCGTCAACGCATTCACTTCCTATATTACATTTATTTATTACGGAAGCCAGTTGCATAATAGTACCAGTTATTTTTACGTTATCTATCTTTGTTTAAGTTTTTGTTGCAAAACTCAATGTTATTGTTGGTGACAATGTCGCCGCATAAAGATAAAACTGTGAATCATTGAAAACAGGTTAGGAATAAAAACAAGGAAAAATGGCTAACGAATAGTTAAAAGGTAGTAAAAAGAGGAACTAATGGTTAATTTACCTCTACAATATATGAATGGAGACAGACAAACCGTTAGTGCTTACGAATCTGTCATGAATAGACAGTTTCGACTGATCAGTAACATAATATGACGTCTGTAATTCCCGAAGGATTAGGCAGAGGTACAGCTATAGTGCATCCACATTTCACCAGTCATATTTTGGTCCCATATAGGGCGAACATAAATGACGAACGAAGAGCGACGATTCTCGCACGGTGGCTGGTAGCAGCTGGATGAGAGTTACCGAGAATCGAACTGAATGGCGTGCAATTGGAGAGCCCTATGTCCAGCAGGCAGCTATGTACTGTAGGCTGATGATGAATAAATGACGATAAATCATAGTACTAGCAAATTCTGTGTTACTAGCTAGATAATGTTGGAAAAGTATGTCCAAAAGAGGACACAGGTTTATTGAACGGGTTTGTTATAAACGGAAGACTCCTCCATGGATGGGCAGAGTAATGAACTTTGAAAATGCGTCGATGTATGCGGGCCCATGCATCGTATGCATTATCACGTTCTGTCTCTTGGTCGTCGAGCTGTGCGTCGGAGAGAAACGTTATCAATAATAATAATATTATCATTATCATCCATATCCTGTAGCAGTGTGTTGTCATGGACGATAATTTTTACAACTTCACCGATATCATCCGTCAATGTCAGTGCAATATAATAATTATTGATGATTGCATGGTTGGAAACATAATCCTTCATATCTATGTATTTCAATAAAGCTATAATATGCATACCTAGTGTTGTAAGTACGTTGTTAGCAACGTACTATAAAATATTTATAGAAAACAATATATTTTGCATGATTTCAAGGCTAATTCGAAATGATCTTAACGGCCTAAATATGCCAGAATTATAGTTCTATTTTGTAACTATTATGTGGTGTAGATATTCATTCAAGGTAGAACATTCTCTAGTGACTAGACTAGTATTGAAACCTACAAAAAAATTTAGGCTTAAAAATAAATTACGCATCCAAAAGCGTAACAACACGTATTTATAGCCACAGCTGTCAAACTTGTTTTTTTTTTAATTTAAATCTCTTTGGGGAAATCTATAAAAAAATGTTGTGGTATTAAATTATGCGCAAACCGCAAAACCTACCTCAAGAAGATTTTAATCAAAGTATCACAACAAGTTAAAACAGTGACTAACCATTCGTGATTTACAGGAGATTGATTATTATTCATTATCATTAGCTCTTACTCTAAGAAGCACTTCAACTCGTTTTGAAAGGAAGAATATTAAATCAATTCATGTTAGCCGAGGTACCTACGCACGGGCGAGTTTTTCTCGCGACGATTTTTTTTCACGCACTGGATTTTCAACGCACTTCTTACCGCCGAGAGTTGAAATTAAAACAGTATGTTTTTTTGACGTGCTGGGGTGCGCTTTATTAGATTCTCAAAGCTCGGTTCAACACCGAGTGTTGAAAATCCAGTGCGCGGTAAAATCCCGCCGCGATATTTTTACGAACGTGGGCTAATGAGCGCTCTTTCGCTCCACTGTGCATTGACATGATTTGCTGCAGCTAATACAATTGATTCGCGTAAGTGGGTGACACATTTGTCTGGATCCCCCTCGTGACTTTTTGACATTATGTAGGTTTCGGATACAGACAGATCAAGGTCATGAGGGAATTCTTTCCTTTGTCATGTAAAGCTGACGCTATTTTCATTAGGGCTAGAAGTTAATACTTTTCGGAAGTATGTAGTAAGCGAGTTGAAATATGTTGAACAGGAAACAATTTACAATGCTTATAAAATAATTATTAACGTAATAACTTCCTACAAAAAAGCGAAAGGAGAAATACTACAGATTACTGATGCAAAAAACACTTATAATCTAACTGCCATTGCAAGAATGTCGGAACATAACGCCACAGATAAAAAGTAAAAACAACGGTAATATTTGAATGAAACAAAATGGCTGCTTTGCAATGGTGCTAGTAGATTCATTACATAGCAAAAAAAAAAGACCGTTAAAGTTTGCGGGCGTTTTAACAATCGCGAATTGAATCGAGGTCGAATTTTTTGTTAGAACATCTGACGACATTAAAATGTAATGTAGATCATTATGTTATGATACGGTTTTGCGTGCTAACTGCATGATCCATGTATATCTCGTTTGATATATGCGCAGAGGAAGCTACCTACTGCGACATTATTTTTGTGATAAGTATATGTATTTATCTTGTTGTTTGGCATTTTAATATTAGGACCTTAGAATAGTCTTGCATAGTCTGAATTTAATTTTCAGTCTACCAATCATGTCGGTCAAAGAATCATGAAATTCATAAATTCTTAGGGTTCCAGCTACGGTTTCAAGAGCGGTAGCCGTCACATAACGCAGTGGCAGCTGTCATGAAGATGACGGCAGCGGCGTTTGACTTTACGGTGTCAAAAAACGCTCTCTAGAAAAACACACCAACTTACCTTCGTAACGTTTCAGTGACATCATTGGCCGATAAATTGCGGACGCTATGTGGCGGCTACCGCTCTTCTAGGAAACCGTAGCTTTAGTGGCTGTAATTCTAAGATGTATATATATAAAATGTTTATTTTTTCTACACAAGTTATGAATTTAATGCTAGACTTTGACAGTAGTGCACGAACAAGGAGCGTAATTTGTGAGAGACTGGAGCCTGCGATAGGTTCATATAAAAACCTGTATTACAGGTTAATTCTAAGATGTGGTGAAACCCCATTGACATCTACGGCAGAACAAGTTTAACGTCTACACAATACAGTTGACATCATCTAATAATAATCACAATTTACAAACTTAAAACTGCGCAGTAGCATCCAACTTCTTGACATTTCCAGGAATATCAATATCCTCCATAACACTTTTGTGTTATCGAATTTGCATATTGCAGTTATTGTCATTTAACTGGACTTGGGCCGTTGAAATCTAAAAATGGAACTTCCAAAAATAACTTGAAAATAAAGGAATGCTTTTGACGTCATACGGAGGGTCCGTATGACGTCAAAAGCATTCCTTTATTTTCAAGTTATTTTTGGAAGTTCGATTTGTTTTTTTTTTTAGCTAAAAGGTGTGTGACCAAAAACTTTCCGAGTGTTTTATTCAGAGCACAATACTGATACGAGTTATTTTTGGTCATCGATGTGAGAAAAGGTCCGTTTTGTTTTGTTTTGGTGGAAGGTGCAGGTAAGATAATTAAAGACATGGGTATCGGAGAAATGTTTATGATACTCATTAAAAATGCAGAGTAATATGTTCAGCATATTTCCCAGTCAGAATTCCAAAATACGACTGATCCATGCCTTAGTTTTTTAATATTTTTATTTGGCGCGGAAACGTGGTGCATTTAAAGCCGCGAAAGCAGTAAGATCGATCAAAATCAAAAGTTATTTATCCAAAATAGGCTGGGAATTGGCACTTTTCGAACGTCAAAATTGCAAAAGACAGTCCCCCAAAACGCCGGGCGCCCTTCATCACTTTTTAGTGCTTTCCTGCAGTGCTATTCTGTAAAAATCTCACGGTGATAACTTAGGTGAAGTGAGCGTGAAGTGAGCTGTCATTCCACCTGATGTTAGGGATCGCCCCTATTGATAGCTCACTTCACCTAAATTATCACGGTGAGATTTTTACAGAATCGATCGGCTGATGTTTACGGAATGTGGTATTTCGCCGCTACTTCATATATCATGGACCGCCCTTAGCTGAGAACGAATTAATCTAATAATCTATATTGGAGGAATTGAACATCACCAAGCGGCACCAAACGGTCAGCATTCTCCTGCACGCTCCTGTCATATTGCGCTCCCGGCATATTGTACAATATGCCAGGAGCATACCCTTAGCTTTTTCGAACATATTATTCGTTCACCTAAGCATGGTCTGGAAAGGCTTATGTTACTAGGCTGGGTAGAAGGAAAACGCGCCCAGGGCAGAGCACCGGCAAGATGGTCAGACGCGATCAACAAGGCTATTGGAGGCAGCACTTACCAAGTAGTCCACATTGCAGACGACCGCATAACATGGAGATGCGTCGTATATGATCGGGATCCTCACCATTGAGGGAACGACGAAAAAGTAGATCTTTCCCAGTACCTAATCATGAACAACGATCTTCGGTTCATCTACCAAACGAAGACCATGAATGCCTCACTAGGACTGATGGGAGGTCCATGGTTTAGCTTAGCAGCCAACGTTCAAGGTTGACCATGTTGGCTATGTATCGCTAAAAAAACAAATGACGATTGCGCACCGTGTCCTAACAACAGTATAATTTTAACATTTAGTTAAAAATATTGTTAATAATAGGAAGTTGTATAGAAGACGTAGTTTATAATGTTAATGGTGGGTAAATTTGTCATTTGAGGAATTGAGTACCTAGTGTATTGATGTAGCTCCAAGTTCTTTGTTGAACCTATATTAACACTGAAGCTGTTGAAGAGTGGCTGTAGGATCTACAACGGGTACCTACAAGGTGGACTCGTCTCGTGATCAGCTTTTCCTCCCTTCCTATAAAAGGATACTAGTTAAAACCAGGTGGATTATAATATGACTCCTCAGTGTTAACCGAAACACGCATGGCTTACGCTGAATGAAAACGTGAGTAAACATAGACTTGAATGGTTTGAAATCGCTAACACATAGTGAAATGAATAAGTGGGTAGGTCAACTATTTTTAACCGACTTAAAATAGGAGGTTCTGTATTCGTATGTACCCGTATGTATGTTTGTATATCCGCGATTTTCTCAAAAACTAATGAACCAATTTTGATAATTCTTTCATTAATGTGATTTAAATACTTTCAGGAAGGTTTTAGTATATAATACATTAGGTAATTATTCTTATGTACGAAGTTATATGTATAAATGTACTGCATATCCGGCATTTCTATGCGAATTTTGATGATTCTTCTAGTCGTCTTCAATTCTTCAATGCACTAGTGTTAATTGAATTTGTGTAGGATAAATCGATAATTATGAAATCAATGATAGACCATTCTGACACTATTATAATAGCAGACTTGAGGCCCTGGTCCTGGCCCTGGCCTTGAGAATGCTCTATCATTGATTTCATAATTGTTGATTTTGACAAGTTTGGTAATCTACTAACATAATGGCGTCATTATGACTTTCCAATGGTCAACCACTGACACTCCATTGAAAGAAATGACATAAAATGATAATCTCGTACATAATGACAAATCAATAAATGTAATGTTTATTGCTATTTACGAACTTCTTACTACTTCAGATTGCAAACACTAATACGTAATATGTAAAAATATATATTAAATGAAATTTAGCATGTTTAGTAGTAGTTTTTCTCAGACGATTGACCGACCAATGATCGACCATTATGAATTTAGCAGATTACGAACTTTTAGCAAAATGACAATGGGATCGTGTTGGAATGACGAATTTATAAGAATAGCAGACTTGGGCCCCTGAGGCCCTGTGCGGCTGTTATTATTTAGCCACAGCCCCCTATCTATTAAAAAAAAAAAATCTTTTTACAATTGCCGGAGATATCGCGTAACAAACATACAGAAAAAACATACAGTCGAATTGAGAACCTCCTCCTTTTTGAAGTTGGTTAAAAAGAAAAGACTACACTGACATTTGACATTAGTATGAGTAGGTATAGCCTACAATCCTGCATGGCAGCATTTCAGAGGGGCAATTCTCGTAATTTTATGAACGTTCACAGTCTGATCTCAGCCTCAATCTGTCAAAAATACCTACTTCAAACCCTACATTTTGACAAGTTTTTGACATTTGTTTGTCGCCGAGATGAGACTGCGACTGGATTTTGAACGTTTTAAATTACGAGAATTGGCCTACTGGTCTGCAGTTGCACTTACAATCTGAATCATTTTGAAGGATCTTGCTAATCCATTGCTTCATAATATGTTCGAAAAATTAATCTGCTCAACAACGTAAATAACGCAATGAATGTTGCTGGACTATCAAAATTAAAGTCATTGCTACTGTTTTGTTACGCAATTTGCCCACTGGGTTTTCGATCAAATGAGATTTGTTGACTGTAAACGCACCTACGCTACTGACAAATCAGGAGGAATCCAATTATTCTATAAAATCCAATAGAAGGTCCTTTGTATGGGAGAGTTGAAGGCTTTTTGCCATATTTTAACTAACTTCTGAAGGTTTTCCTTAATCTTGGCAAGGTTTTAAGACATTTTGTCAACAGATGCTTATTTGGTTATACAACTGATGTATCACTTTGGTTACCTGCAGATTGTAATTGACCACTCATCCTGACAAAAATGTTGATCTAAGAACGATATATACGAAGGTCACTTTTAGATATACATATACTTAGATGAACGTGTGACAAGGAAACGTTGAAAATTCATAACAACATTAACAGTCCAATATCCGAAACAGTTAAAATTTGAATAAACATAGCATAAAAGTCAGCAGAATAGCTTTAAAAATGTTTTATGAGCAATAAACATTTCAGTATCGATTTATCGAACTATATTAAAGATGTAATGTTATGTTTTACCTGCTGTTTGTTTTAGTGTTAGTTTAAGAGACTTGCCTGACATAACTGATAAACTGAATACGTAAAAGACTTTGCTACTAAACCCCTAAGAGTTTGCCGCATGATACCATAATAGCATATTTAGCCTATAATGTTCCCACTGCTGGGACACAAGCCTCCTCTGTGAAAGAAGAAGTGGCCCTATGAGGAGTGTTGATCGATGTCACATGTCTTCGAATTTATTGGATCTAGAATATGCCGATTTTCGCACGATGTTTTCCTTCACCGTTTTCAGAACAGTCATGGTGATGAAATTAAATACTAAAGTAAAGTGCTTGCCTGGGTTCGAATTTACGACCTACAACTCGTAAATCGGGGTTGATAACACTCGGCCACCACTGCTCTCCTGTTAACCTACTGCTCCTGATAACCTGATACCGCTGGTCTTTAATAAGAGCTTGAAAGTCAGCCACTATGTCATTTAGTAAATAAACTTATCCTTTATCTCTAATCCCATTAATCCCAAGGATCCAATCTATAAAATCTACAATGCAAATGTCCATTATCTTCTACAGCTTTATTGTCATTGATAACAGCACTAACTTTATACTTATTGTTTGATACTCATATATCGATTTTACTATCTGAATCGTGTCGAATGAGTCACAGAATATCACATGAATCAGTATCACTTTTAGGAGTTACTCCAATAAAAAGTATAACAGTTGTTTTGATCGCGATTTTATATTAACCTTGGGGTTTTATAAAGAACCTAAATTAAATGTTAATTATGTAATAATTTCATCATTAACAACATATACGACGTCATTGGAATCGTTTTGTTATGATTGGGATTTACCTCAGCAATTAATTTTGGTTTTTACTAACAGGCATTTTGTTTATCAACATAGAGAGTAAACAATGTGGTTATTAAAACAAAAATAACAAAATTCATTATTTAACAGCTTCATTATTTTAGAATTGCTTGGAGCAGACGAGTCCTTGAGTGGAGACCGCGTATCAGCAAGCGTAGTGTGGGACGCCCCCCAACTAGGTGGATGGACGACCTAAAGAAGGTGGCTGGGACAGACTGGATGCGGAAGGTGGAGGACATGGTGTTGTGGACTTGCCGACAGAATTTCGACAAACCGTAATACGACAAGATTTTATTTCGACAATAAGGAACTCCAACACGTCTTCATTTCGACAATACTTCGAACAGGTCGAAATACCTTAAGTCCGACACTACTGTACTCCGAAAAAGCGTTTCTTCGACTTGACTTAATTAGGAAACGATGCGACTTCGACGACATGTTTCATCGACAACAATGGTAGTCCGACACGACATGAGTCAATTTCGACGTACTCCGGAATGCTGTACTTCGACAATGGCCCCTATTCTGTTATTCACAAACTAAACTAAATTTAAGTTCAGTGCATCTTTTTCTTTCTATTTCATTACGAAAAGGACAGAAGATAAATATTAGTTTAGTTCTGTCAAATTAGATAATCCATAGACAAGTTTAGACCTGATTAAAAAATTCGCTACTAAAAATATGTCAATTTACGTCAGGCGCTGACTAATTTGACAGGACTCAACTAATATTTATCTTCTGTTATTTTCTTATGAAATAGAAAGAAAAAGATGCACTGAACTTAAATTTAGTTTAGTTTGTGAACAACAGAATCGGGGTCAATATCTTACTTCGACGTAATAAATCTTAGACACGATGCTACTTCGAAATTATTCTGCGACATTAGGGAACAACTAAACACTCTTTGACTTAACGATCAAAAATTGAACTCCTTTACAGCTAGAACAAAATGAAAATCAAAGGTCAATAACTCTCTATAGACAGCAATAAATCCATGTGAGATGTGACTAATGAAGCTTAAGTGTTCGTCGACACATTTGTTCTGTCGATATTGACTATGATGACGATCCGATCCACGTGATGGCCACGTGGAACTGTAATGCAGTGAGCATGATAGTTGTCACAGATAATGTGTAGGTAGGTACATATCGGAATTATCGGGGTTATCATACATCTTTGTTTTGATGGTGTAGTAATGATTAGGACTTCAGGAGGAATCATAGACAGTTGCCTAGCCTTTCCCCAACTACGTTGGGGTCGGGTTCCAGTCTTACCCGACGCAGCTGAATACCGTATTTTATATAGAGCGAGTGCCTCTTTCTACAACCCAGTTCAGTAACTGGTTTATTATACGATACCCCTTGACAAGACTGGTTGTCAGACTTTCAGGCTTCTGACTACTCGTAACGACTGTCAAAGATCTAAGAATAACAGCCGGGACTCTCGATATGTAATGAGTGGTCACCCATCCATGGGCCGACCTCGGCAACCTTTAATATCCATCCGTGTGGCTTGTAATTTAGTGTTAATGGTGTCGCCAACTATTGGTAGTCCCGTTGCCACTACCTATTACTGGCCCACAAGTGACTACCGCTTTGAGCATTTGGCCTCAGAAACACTGGCCATAGATGGTGCTCGAATGAGCGTGTGCCAGTGCCACAAGCAACTTGATGAAGCAGCATCTCGGCCACTGACTTCTGGGTCTGACGAGAATCCATCAGAAATCTTTCCTAAAGCTTGTAACAGCTAGCTGACGACACCAACTTTTATAGGTACGTGTATTTTTATCTTACTGGATGGTCTGATTCAATTAAAAATAGATTGTATTTGTCTACAGTCTCGTGTGTAATTTGCCAATGGCGACTTCGTATTACAGTGACAGGTCAAATTATCATCTTTTTTTATCGCTATTAAATATCATGCGGTAATCACACGATGCTGAATTTGTCTTGAGTTAAAAATTAGACCATCTTGCGTCATTTAACATATTATTTTCACCTTTGTCTATTTTTTTATTATTTTTTTCTTTAATTGGACGTGAAAACCACGTGAATAATATAATTTATTTGACCTGTTGACATAATTATAATGGAATAAAATTAATTAATCATGCACAGCTAATGAACGGAATGTTTAGTCGTAACTCGAGGATTTCATGCTTATCGTTAACCGTATCGATATTATTATTTTGCTCGAGCTCTAACAATAGAAAGTTGATTGCGCTTGCGCATTGTCAGATGAGAGTCGTTAATTTGATGTTTGATGATAAATAAATTATACTTAGGTATTTTGTTGACTGTGATGAGACAATTCATAGCTGCACGCCTAGGCAAACCCTATAATCTGACTTTAAGCCTGTCCACCACAGCCTGCACACACCAAGTCACGTGAGGTATTTAAAATATTGTCAATGCGATACACGGAAGCGATTCGCCATGGTCAGTGAAGCTATTGTATTTAATTGTAACAAAGATGGACGCTGACAAAACCACTTGACCGTGGCTCCGCGACTGATTCAGAAGCCCTAGCACGAACGCGCGATATGAACGTTAGGTTAAGTAGAACAATTTTTTAATTGAAAATACATCTAAGTATCCTATAGCATTTTGGTTTAAATTTTTGCGAGAATCGCAGTTAGTGTCGCCCTTAGATATGAACCACCGACATAGGTTGCAGAGTAAGCAAACTGAAGTGGCAGTGGGCTGGCCATGTTTGTCGAAGGACCGATAGCCGGAGAGACGAGTCCTGGATTGGAGACCGCGTTTACAGCTAGATGGACTGAAGGTGGCCGGGACTGACTGGATGCGGAAGGCGGAGGACAGGGTGTTGTGGCGCAGTCTGGGTGAGGCCTATGTCCAGCAGTGGACTTTGACAGGCTGAGTTGATTGATTGATTAATAGATATGAAATTAGTAAATATTATGTGCAAAACGAGATTTTTTTCAATTGAAGATATTTCGTGTCACGTTACGTCAGTTACGTTTACACCGTGCGCGTGCGTTCGTGCTCGCCCTACTGATAGCAAGTGCCAATAGGAAAATTAAATGTGATGTGTAGGCAATTTTTATGGCTATCTAGCTTCCTTTAATGGTGATAATGTAGATAGGTGTTCCGTGTTCCGGATTAGAAGTAAATTCTACGGGTATTTTTTTAATACATAAAATTAAATATCGTACTTTAGTTAAATAACAACTTATACCTAATGTAAAAAAATGAAAATGTTATACCAATCCTATATGATCGTAACTGAAACTATTTACAAACTAAAATACCCATAGTATTTTGGATTTTTTGTTCCTATTGTTTTACAATTTAGTGGGACGATGAAATGTGGCGTGATGCTATTGTTTCATGTACATACAGTCAGCAAAGGAGATACGTAGGTATACAGTGGCCCCGATTCTGTTGTTTACAAACTAAACTAAATTTAAGTTTAGTGCATCTTTTTCTTTTTATTTCATTATGAAAAGGACAGAAGATAAATATTAGTTTAGTCCTGTCAAATTAGTCAGCGCCTGACGTAAATTGACGTATTTTTAGTAGCCAATTTTTTAATCACGTCTAAACTTGTCTATGGATTATCTAATTTGATGGGACTATACTAATATTTATCTTCTGTCCTTTTCAAATTGTAATAGAAAGAAAAAGATGCACTGAACTTAAATTTAGTTTAGTTTGTGAACAACAGAATCGGGGCCATTGTCGTCGAATATAGTTTGTAGTTTACTAAGAAACCGATTGATGTTTTCGAATAAATTTTAATTTAATTAATAGAAAACAAACAGTTTATTTATAAAATTAAATTTCATTCAATGACATCAATCGGTTTCTTAGTAAACTTCAACTATGTTCGACGAACCTGCATACTTATCTCCTTTGCTGACTGTACCTAATAATTTGCGACGTTCTTTTAATGTAGGTAATTCATGCGGTAAGAATAATATCAACTGAGTAGGTACCTAACATTTTTTATACCTATAAGAAAAATGTACAATATTATAAGTGCAAATCAAGCATACAACATTCACACATTAAAATAAAAACATAAAAGAGAATGAAGGAAAGAGAAGAAAGAAAATAGAATAGAATATAAAATCAGACCGGAATAAATCAATGAAATAGTATCTACTTTAAATAATTATGCAAATAAAGTATTCAACATTAAGTAAGTACATATTTCTTTTCCTTTTTCATTTGAGTTACTTCCAGTTAATGTTCCTTGTTAATTACAATAACAAAAACACTTGTATTGCAAACCTTCAAGGCGTAAAACTCGTCTGAAAGTTCAAGTTTGGTGGCGCGTGCGCCGGTCGGTCAGCGATGCGTTACGCAATATGGAGCCCGCGTCCGTGCCCGTACCTAAGTAGGTACGTTAACAATCGAATTATTTTCAGCAACAGGAAAAGAAATCAATTGTAATTAGATGATGGACTCATTTTTATTATGATGCTTCTTTCTTTACAAAATCTGGGCCAGAAGGCCATTAGGCCAAATGGGCTTGATCACAAATTCTGTAATTAGTTTAGTTTAGAATAAACGCTCCCGCAGAAAGGCGCGACACGACGGTGCGACTCGATTCTGGTTGAACAATTTCCATGAAGTTTTCATAGATATTGTACAACTAGAGTTGCTTCACGCCTGTCTACAAGCGCCTTAAACTGTTCCTTATCCAATACTTTAACAGCTTTTTGTAGCGTGACTGTACAATGTTTATCAAAGTAGTTCCTAAACAGTTTTATGATATTCTACAGTTGTTTTATTTCGTTCAACTTAATTGGTAACGATGTCTATAAACAATCCGCTTTAATCGAAGTCGATAAAAGTTCCCAATAGAAATCTCTTGATCATTATTTTGAATAATTTTTCTTTTGTTAATTATTTTGTAATCAACAACGCTTGTTACCGCAAAATCGCAACTGATAACTTCGACTCAGGAATACCAAAACGAACGGGCTATTTTATACCCTTTCGCCGGCAAAATAAAGCCTGGAATAGCGTGAAGGTGGATATTTTATAGGGCCTGCTAAGTAAAAGCAAGAAATTCTTTCGAGATAACCGGTCGAACTGTAAGTAATGCCTTCAACAACGAAACACCGTTAACCAGCCTAATAAATATCCATGATGGATAATTATTTATCGGTGATATACATGTCGCTCGCCCCTATTGCATGGGACAAAAGATACCTAACTGGCGAAATGTCGATGTACTAAAAGTACATTTCTGCCTAGCCTCTAGGGGATTACACGCGTGATCATGCATAGATATCGATACTCGTCACATCTGCGAAGTTTCGCTAGCTAATTTAATTTGACCCTGTATCATGTAGCAATATCACGTTCCCATAAATGTAATCTATACATATAATAAATCTGTAGAGAGGTCAATTCTGTACATGAAATATATTTCCAAAATAACTATCAGCGGGTGATTAGTGATCGTTACTGACGCCAAAAATGCAATCAGTAAAATTTTTGTCTGTCTGTCTGTCTGTCTGTCTGTATGTTCGTTATAGAAACAAAAACCACTCGACGGATTTCAACGAAACTTGGTACAATTGTTCTTCATACTCCTGGGCAGGTTATAGTATACTTTTCATCACGCTACGATCAATAGGAGCAGAGCAGTGAAGGGAAATGTTGGGAAAACAGGATTTCTTTTTAGGTGAAGTAGTAATAGGTTAGTAGTAGTTAGTTAGTAGTAGGTAAGTTTTGATTAATTTCAAATATTAAGATATATTACGGTATTCAAATATTAAGGTATATTTTTTTAAATATTAAGTAGGTAAAAGCGTAGGTACTTTTATTAATTATAGTTATAGGTATTATTAATTATAGTAGTTATAGGTATTTAGTTTTAAGTGAAGTAGGTTTTATTATATATTATTTTATATATTAGACGTAGTTATATATTTTTAGTAATTCAAGCCCCAAGCGGACGCCGGCGTCCGCCCGCTATTGTCTTGAAAAACGCGTTGAATGAGAAATATGCGTTCTCAAGAATCGGCAGAAGAAAGAGCACATCGGTTAAACTCTATGAGAGTTAGTGCCTCAATTTCCGGAAGTCATTATTCCACGCGGACGAAGTCGCTGGCAAAAGCTAGTAATAATAATAAACCATTTATTTTCAGGTTACAAAGAGTTGACCCATAGATAATAATCTATGTATATATATAACCTATGATATTTAGACTTTAACCTAAGTATACATAATAATGACAATTGTGTTAGTAAGTAAACTTTAAATTGTGTTAATATCACTTGGTTGCGCTAAGTCTTCGTGCGCTCCGGTGGCACTTGTCCGCGAAAGCGGCGGAATACCACATCCTGTTGCCAAAAGCTTTCTTCCATCACCTGATGCAGGTAGCATGTTGGTATGCGCACCATAAACGCCTTAAAGTTGACGTTGCGATGCGACTCCAGCAGCTGCACTCTCTGCGCATACTTCAGCCTCTGGCGCACGTACTTCACGATGCCTTCCGCGTCAATGAAATATGAATGAAAATAGGTACGTTACGTTACACCTACCTATTATCACATCAGCGAGTACAATAGTAACAGATTTCCAATTAAAACTCAAATGAGATAACACAGACACACACTATCTCCCAGCTCAGTCGGAAGTTGTAATCGCAGCCAGTTTATTATTACATCACTACATATTGCATTATGTAATGGATAAAAAACAATGCGATAATTTCAGTTGTTGCGTGATCAAGGGCGAATGATTTTAGAATAGGTAACAGTGGCGAAGGGTGAATTTATGACAGAGGTAAGCCGGAGCCAAAAAAAAGTCAATAAAACGTTTCATTATATTTCAATGATGAATTGACTATAAAGTGTTCTGAATTTTCGAAGGGAAGCCGGTTGGAATTGAGTTGTATGGTACCTTCGCCACTGATAGGTAAGGCTGGTACGGTTTGCGACAAAAGCCGATAGGTAGTGCTCATACACACGAGCGACACACATCAACGACAGAGGCAACTGCAGCTGACTAAACGCGTCGACGGTTTGCACACTTCACGCCTTGGTTCCCCGACGAGATATGCAGAGGTGTAGGTACCTAATCATGGTAGTACACCAATGACTATACATACCTCTAATTCTCTTTGTGGTACACCAACTATTTCGCCGATTAACACTGCTACTTTTACACATTCATTACCTAAAATTGTCTAAATTATTCGGTAGGTACAGTCAACAAAGTAGATTAGTATGCAAGGTCGTCGAATATAGTTGAAGTCAAAGTCAAAGTCAAATCCGTTTATTTCAAATAGGCACTTAAAAGGCACTTTTGAACGTCAAAATTAAAAATTAAAAAATAGAATTGATTCTAGTCGCCCATTCCAAAATGTAGTTTTCGTGTGGAGAAGAATGGGCAAGAAACTCCACCGTTACTCTTTTAAAATGTTTTACAAGTTTTTGTATACATTCATTATATAATTATATGTGAAGACGATGCACCTAAAATAAAATTATATCTACGAAAAATGGTAAAAGAATTAAAAATACAACAGACTGGTAAATCAATTATGTGATAGATACATGGTGCTCACATATTTACAAAGATTGTAAAATTTTACTAGTATTTTAAAAAGTGTGTGAGTTACATTTGTCACAGAATGTAAAAAACAATGTATTTAAAAAAAAAAAAAATGTGTATGTATAAATTAAATTAGCAACCAGTTTGATGTTGTCTAGACTCTAGATTGTCCTATGGAGCAGGACCAGCATGTTTCCAAACATTGTTATCTTGGATATAATCCTCCAATTTGTAATATCCTTGTTTACAAAGTGTACTTTTAATATGAGTTTTAAATTTTCTTTCATTTAATTGTAAAATATCAAAAGGTATTTTGTTGTAGCATTTAAGTTTAGTAAGAAACCGATTGATGTTTTTAAATAAAATAAAATAAAATTAATAGAAAACAAACTGTTCATTTATAAAATTAAATTTCACATAGTTACATACTAGATTGCACTCGAATGTGTTCAGGGGCGTGGGTAAATAATTTAATTGACCTGCATTCTATAAGAAGGTTAAATGCTCCCGAAGACAGGCGCGACGCGACTCTTGTAGAACAATTTCCATTAAGTTTTCATAATTATAAATTGTTCGACTAGAGTTGCGTCGCGCTTTAATGCTAATCCATTGATTTATACGTTCGAAAGAATTGTCTGCTCAACGACGTGTATAACGCAATGAATGTTGTTGAACTGTCAAAATTAAAGTAATTTATACTGTTAGTGTGTTGCTTAATTACCCCGCTGTTCTGACTGTTAGTGTCCCATTCTATTCAACTGCTTATTAATAACCCAAGAAGTGTTTGCATTACAACTGAAATTCCTCAACTCAAAACTCTAATTCCACATCACATAATTACACAGCCCTTCTATGATATGACTAGCTTCCGCCCGCGTGAAATTTCTGGTTCCCCTGAGCCACCCCGTCGCATCGCATCGCCTGCCCGCGCTGTTACTTCGTTTTCACTTAGCGTTCTCTCTGACTTTTTCCTTTCTGGTCGGCTCAGGAGATAAGTATGCGGGGTCGTCGAATATACTTAGTTGAAGTTTACTAAGAAACCGCATGACGTTTTCGAATGGTATATGGATAATTTGATAAATTAATTGTTTGTTTTCTATTAATTAAATTAAATTTCATTCGAAAACTTCAATCGGTTTCTTACTAAACTTCAACTATATTCGACGACCCTGCATACTTATCTCCTTTGCTGACCGTACCTAGCGTAATCAATAAAGTCTTCCTAAAGAATTGGGTTATCAAATGCAAGCAGAAATGTTCAAATCCGACCGGTAGTTCCAGAAATTAGCGCGTTCAGCAAACAAACTCTTCAGCTTTATTATTAGTACTTACCTATAGATTCATTTTCACTCATTTTCACATAAATTCTCGGTCACCGGCGTCGGGCGCGGCGCCATTTTCAGCAGCCAATTCTAACAGTAGCCTGAATGATAAATTTGCCCCCGATTCCTCTTATTACGCATAATTCAACATACGTAAACATTTAAATACACGAACGTTTATCTCAGAACGTATGTCTATTATTTCTACACGCATTGTCCGACACGCTTCTCACAAATCATATGTGCAAATCGATTCAAATACCTTTGCAGTGATTAATTTCCTAAAGGCTCATAAATACGTGACACGTGTAGATGGCTAATCGTTTTATTACAAGATGGCGTAAGAGATAAAAATATACGTCATTTTACATTAAAAGCTGTAGGTAGAGTCGAACTGGTTACATTTGCACTACGAAAATCGCCCTTCGTGCGAGGACATAAAGGTATTGTCAATGTTAATTTGTTATCACTGATGTGCGGTTGACTGTACCTGTTTGAGTTCCTTTTCTTATCATTAAAACTTGATATAAAACGGAATTAGAATTACTATCCTTTTATCTTTTAAGGAAAAAACACAGAGCAATACCTTTTGTGACTCATTGAAAAAGTGTACGTTTATTGTTTAGATAACAGAGATTAATTAAGAATTGAATAGAGAAACTAACTCGCGCAAGTACTTATCATTTAAAGGGGGTTGCGCCGGGTAGCTCTCGAAATTCAAATTTACTTACGTTTTTTGCAATTTGCAGGTCAGTAGGTATCAGATTGTATGTTGGTTCAAAAAACCGGTCAAGTGCGAGTCGGACTCGCGCGCCCAGGGTTCCGTACAAATTTGTAAATATGTAACTAAAAATTGACGGTTTTTGGATTTTTTCCTTTACTTGTGCTACATGACATTGCTTCTTGCCAAATTTCATGATTCTATGTCCGGTAGGTTTTATTCCGGTACATAAACACCCCTATATAGAAGTTTGATTTTTTCACTGTTTCAAGGGATGGCAGCCCTGGGTATTTAATATTAATTTCAACTTGATAACTCCACGCGTTCCTGAGAAAAAGGGTCTTGACAGGCGGATAGACAGACGAACAACGAAGTGATCTTATAAGGGTTCCGTTTGTCCTTTTTAGGTACGGAACCTTAAAAACACGTAAGTCAACAATAAATAATCATTTATACCTATCTGAGGTGCGTTTTCTATGTGACTACTCTGAGACGAAACCGAAACAAACTCAGGGGTCACAGTCTCTTTTATTAAAGTCCTGCACCCTAAGAATTACTTAGGGTGCAGGACTTTAATAAAAGAGGCGTAACACACCACCAATCACAATCTGAATCAATTTGAAGGATATTATTAATCCATTGCTTCATAATATGTTCCAAAAACGTGTCTGCTCAACAACATAAATAGCGCAATGAATGTTGTTGAACTGTCAAAATGGTAGCCATTCCTACTGTTAGTGTGTTACGCAATTGCCCCGCAGACATAATCTTAGTCAGGTAAAACAAAACGTTTAAATGCATACCTACACTCTGTAGGTTACTCGTTTTTTGACAGATGCCTTAGAACGTAATTCCAGATTACGTAAAAGTTAACTTTAAAATGCGTTATAAAATAAATATTGTAGACTAGACTGATTAGACTGCCTTGTCCTATTTAATTATCTTATTTAAGTATGACTTTTTACAGACATAATACCGTACCCATACAAAAAAAAAATATGTATAAATCAGTTTAAACAAAAAGAAATATGCGTATTAAATTAGATTCTATCGTACTAAAGTAAAGATGGGATCGAATGTATTCGATTCAAATGAACACATCGAAAATAATCATTTTATATTATAGGTAAGTATGTAAAATACTGGTATTCAGCTGCATCCGGTTAGACTGGAACCAACATAGTTGGGAAAAGGTTAGGCAGATGAGGTAAGTCAGTATAGAAAAACCTTGCATCCACTTAAATATCAATAAAATATATAAATTATTTGCCATATGGATTTGCCACCATAAACAAGATGTTTTAATGTTTAATTTCGATTCTAAAGCTTTCATAAAAAGTTATGCATAAAAACATTGTGTTTTAATATGTAGTAGGTAAGCCACATATTTATGGGTATACACATTGAGCTATATAACTAGAGAAGCAAACCTCAATAAAATGTGTCTAAAAAGTGTAGCCACTTTATAAACGCGACGACGTAGCTTTGAAACCACTAAACATTTAAAAGTAAACATATGTCTGTCTCACTTACACACGTCATAAGAATAATACCGTCAAAGACCGCAATGTAAACATGCAATGACGGGATGGGGTTGCCTACCCATGCGAAATTTTACGCAACATTTTAAGCCATAAAAAGCGTTTTAGGTTAAGTTAAATTATTTTTTAAATATTTGAATTATGTATTTCTTATTGGAGTGTAATAGAAGTTTATAAATAATGAAAATAACTAAGACATTTTCTTTTTGAATATTTTTACTTTATTATTAATGAAATTTAATGATTTAGTAGGTAGCCAGTCAGTCTCTTTTCTCAGCAATCGGATTATTTCCACCCATTTTTCACGGCGTGCTGCATCTTTAGGCACCCTGCTACGTTGTTATTATTAAAAAATATTTAAAATCACTTATTCCATAAATTAAAAACTCTCACAAATGTGGGAAACTAAAACTAAGTTTTTAGTGGGAACACTGAACCTAATTTACAAAATTCTACATTTTATTGCGTTTTTACGTTGATATAAACACAGAGACAATTAATTTACGTGTGGAAAGTAATTCCGGTTAATTTATTATGTTTTTGTGATCTTGAATCACACTCTTTCGCGATATTTTTTGTCGCATGTCACTCGGTTGACTTCGGTTGGCGTCACAAAGAGCACTGAACTGACGTTAGCTACGCTGATGGCTGTGGCCATCAGCCTAGTGGCAACGCCTTGGTGCGGTAATTGCTAATCTAGTGTAACATATATATCAATAAACTACAAAACAATTGATACGGCAAAACCAGTGCATACTACTTATTTTTACGCTGATTTCCGCTGTAAAACCTGCAAAATCGAAAGTAAACAAAGCGGCTAATTTATATTGCTTTGTATTAAATCATAATAAATACAGACATACCTAGAAACCGCACCATTTTTTATTCGACAGCAAAAAATCGATAGTTGATTCCATATACAAATTAAAGTGTAAATTAAGTATCAAAATATGTGTTTTGGTATTGCTGCAATCACTAGTTCCAGAGTGGACAGAGTGTACAGACGCCAGCACATCAAGCTACTACAATCTGTCAAATTTCTTTAATAGATTTTCAACTTTATCGTTATTGTATAAGGTACAAAGTTGATTGGGAAAATCTGACAGTTTCGGGTAGCTTGATGTGCACTGTCTGTACATAATAGATTATTATCACGTTTTCATCAATGCGACTTGAAACACGATACCTACAATATAAATATTAATATTTTTTCGCGAATGTTGATAGTGGTAGGGAAAATTGTTCATAATGATTTATACAATATTCATAATAAGTAATCCTCGACTGATAGTATGAAGATAGCAACTGATACCGGGTTTTATCGTACGCTTACTCTCTAAAGTATTGGGGGGCACGCTAAGCTTTGGTTGTTTACTTACTGAACTAAGCGTGAGAGAGTTATAGGAAATTAAGTATATAGGTCGCTAAAGTAGGTAGGTAAGTAAGCATTTTGAGTATGTATCTACAAAGGACATCATCCATTCTGGGATATATTTTTTTGGCGGCCCTCTATTATAATTACATTCTTAAATTACACATGTAACTTATTATTTTTTACTAAAGCGTCAAAGTCGAAAACAATTTGTATTCGGAAATACATTATATAAAGATATATATGTACGTATATTTGGAGGCGGATTGAAAAATAAGTTCGTTGTCTAGCTTTGTTCTCAAATTTATTATAGCGTTGTCGCCATACAAATAAATGTTTCTACTACTGCGACCATTCAAATAAAATGTTATTCATTCCTGGCCGCCGACTGTTTATTTTTTATCCCAAGTCGCCGAACAAAATGGGTGATCTCCTTTATTTTCTCTGTTATCACGTCATTTTCTTATATTGGTAAAGAAAGGTATAGTATATTCAGCTGCATCCGGGTAGACTGAAAGCCGTCCTCAAAAATAGTTGGAAAAAAAGGCTAGGCAGATGATGAGTAGGTAGGAAGGTGGTATAGTCTTCTACACGCCGTGTGTGTTATGGGATTTCTCATCGGCAAAATGACGAACTTCCACACAAATCGTTTCCAATTTAACCCCTTTAGGGGAAGAATTGGGACAAGAAAAGAGAGGACTATGGCCAGCAGTGGGTGAAGTCCGGCTGGGGATGATCATAATGAGGGGAAGAATTTTCAAAAATCCTTCTTACTTTCGTTATACCTACCTGTACGAAACTTGCGCAAAATTTCATGCCAGTGGTTTAGGCTGTGCGTTGTCTGTCAGTGAGTCATTTTAAAATTTTTATTAAGGTGAATGCTTCAGGTTGCCCGCGTAATTCAAATAATCTTACGTTTTTTGCAATTTGCAAATAAATATTAGGTTGTATGTTGATCAAAATTTGATTCGCGGCCGTAACAAGTATGTGTTCACAGAATTATAATCATGAATACGGACTAATACTGACTTGCAAATTGCAAAAAACGTAAGAAAATTTGGTTTTAGCGGGCTACCTGGAGCATCCACCTTAAGTACAGACGCCAGCACATCAAGCTACTTACTACAATCTGTCAAATTATTAATAAATTTTGAACTTTATTGCTAAAGCCTAAGGGTTCAAAGTTGATTGGGAAAATTTGATAGTTTCGGTTAACTTGATGTGCTGGCGTCTGTAGGGACCTACATATTTAGAATGGATATTTCAAATGTTAAAAACTTTAGACACAATTTTTTTGTACAGCATGGTTTGCCAATCTGCTTATTCGTGCGCAGATTGTTAATTGTATAAATAATTAGAATTCATTATTTTTGTAGTTTTTATGTCCTACTTAATTTATCCCAAAATTTAAGCATGTGTACCCCATGCTTAAATTTACCTACTTATTCAGAATTTTAAATGAGTAATTAAAGTAATTGTTGCAAATATAACTTTGCGTCGGTACAAGCAATATATTTAGATCTGGTAGGTAGCTCATTATTTTTTTCCACGATTCTGTAAATGCTGCGAAATTAATTGTGTTTATGCTAGGAATGGATTTAGTTGATACATTGCCACCATTTCATTCGTTATAATGCTACTGTTGGAGATCGAACCCACAACCACTCGGTCGACAGATCCCAGTTCAGCCATTGAGCTTATGAAGTTTTTTTGATGAATCCATTTAGGTAATTCTTATTATTTTTGCATTATTGAATAAATGCAGTGAAATTCATTATGCTTATTTGAGAAATGGATTCAGTTGAATAGGAGAACCAGCACTCTTGATTTTATATTTCACTTCGTTCAATGGTTGGTGATAGAATCTACGACCTCCCCTCTCGCTGGACACCACCTTAGCCATTGGGCTTTCGTAGTTCTATGATGTGCCATTATTCCGGCACCAGCATTCTATCTATGGTAGTTCAGTACGTTCGTGGTGACATATAAGAAAGTTGAGTTAAAGTTTTATCACGCTAACTAGTCACATAATATATTTAGTAGAAAATTGATTAGCGTTCGACTTGTGTTTCCAAAAATACGGCCGCTAGCACAAGAGCTATTCACCAACTACGGATATCATTAATTAAATACTGGCAGGGCGACAATCACTTAGGTACCAGTGGCGAAGATACCATACAACTCGATTCCCGCCGGCTTTCCTTCGAAAATTCAGAACACAACCACTCTATAGTCAATTCATCATTGAAATATAATGAAACGGTTAATTTACATTTTTTTCTTGCTCCGGATTACCTCTGACATAAATTCACCCTTCGCCACTGTTAGGTACTCACATATAGGTAGATACGAGATAAACAGCAGTAAATAGTAATTAAAACGCAAAGGTATCATTAGTACACGGTTCCACGTGCAAATGTTAAGACCGTGAACTCTATGTACTACCAGACATTATGGCAAATGTGCTTATATACATCTTATTTAAAATTTAAATACTTGATCGCTTATGCATATATAGGCAAACATGGATGACTGTCTAATTGCACTTGCTGGTAATCATAAGGTTATGCATACTACTTAAGGTCATAGCACACATATCAACTCGGAAAGGGATCGTAACCGTATCAAGTCGAGCCATTCGGTATTCTTTGTATGAAACTGCCTACTGCAACGCACACTAATCGGAATCATAACGTAAAGCGGTGCTGTGCGTGGTCAACTTGCAGTACCGCGCCCACGGCTCGTCGTCCCCGCGCTTTCGTCACTTCGTCGACCCTCCTGCGGCCTGCCTGCAGCACCATCAACCACAGGTCGACGAGCCGTTAGCGCGGCGTCGCCGTAGCCGAGTCGACGTATCGGAGCTGCTGATCCGCTTTGGTTACGTGCTTAAGTTAGGTTGACGTCTGTTTGACGGCGAGGCGAAAAGCGATATGGTGACGATCCTTTTCCGAGTTGATAAGTATGCTATGACCTTTAGACAGGGTAGCAGGGGAAATGGACGCGCAACCGGTTATCATGGACTCAATACATGCAGTACCTACATGATTCTGAACCCCTTATCATTAAAAAAATAGCTTTTCTCTCCTATCTTTTGCTGTTCAGTAGATTTTGACCGCGCAGGTATTGCACTTTTCTATGAAAGGGCAAATGTTTTTTTTTTTTTGATAACCCTTGAAAAATTCGACGTGCGAGGTTCAGAATAATGTACTGAACCACTGAACCCATGGTAGTAGGTTACGCATCGATGTCCCTGGCAACCGGTACAAGCGATTACCTAAAGTGAATCAAAATCTCCAACTTTTAAAAGGCTATTCACTATTTTTTTTTATACATTTTTGACTTTTTCATCATTGTTATCGCCTGTGGTTATCGCTGCTAGAATGGCACTTTGTATAGACCCTCTGTGCGATCATGCCACCATTGGCACTGTCTTAGCTTATCACTCGAACAAAGTATGGCCAGTCACTACAACGTGCTACGTCTGTACATTCACAGTGGTCAGTCTAGGTATGTAAACACAATGCACCTTTAAACAACCTTTTAATTTAAATGTCAGCTACTCGCTCACAAATGCATTAATTTTATTGCAAATGCAAATCCTCTTGACAATAAACTAAGCGAATAATAGCATCATTATCAAACATGGTTACGACTATGGAGATTGTAAAACGATAATCCGTCAAAATAGAGTGCACTGGCATACATGTAACCAACTACTCGTACTAGGTACACTTATCGATTTGTCTGTCCTAGAGAGGAAACCCCCGAGGCGAACATGAAAGCGTAATGACCTTATGTTACCACGCAAAGTAAGCTTCAGCGCATTCCAGTTAAGGTGATTGCGCAGTGATTACCGCGAATTTCAAATTTTCTTACGTTTTTTGCAATTTTTAGGTCAGTGTCTGGTTGTATCTTGATCAAAATATGATTCGCGACTATAACAGGTACTTGTTCACAGAATTATAGTCATTAGAAACATTAATACATCTTCCTAAGTTAGATTTGTACCACAAGAAGAAATCTCCTAAGGATAATTGTTTAATTGTATGGTACAAATCTCACTTATAAAGATGTATGAATATTTTTAATGATTATAATTATGTAAATACGTACCTGTTACAGTCGAATTTTGATCAAGATACAACCTGACACAGACCTGCAAATTGCAAAAAACGTAAGAAAATTTGAATTTTGCGGTCTACCACTTCGCATCCACCTTAAGTAGTTACACATATAGTATAGTCCTCCAGACAGTACTTCGGCCATAGCGGCCTATCTTGACGGAGACTAACCTTAGGCGCGGGAGATATATTATGTGTGCGCAGTCACAGGTGCACTCTCTCTTCTCTCACTCTAATAGTCGATGGTACGGCACGCAATCCGACACGACCAGAGAGAGATCAATCGCAGAACCAATGTACTCAACGGGGCAATTGCGTAACACCTTATCAATCGGAATCGGTTTCATTTTGAGAGTTCAACAACATTCATTGTGTACAGGCAATGATGCTCGCTGTTGGGCGATGGATGGAAATAAATAATAAATGTGTTTCCCCAATAAAAAGAATATAATATAATTAGTTTAACATAAAAGAATTCGTAGAAAATAATAATGATGTGACATTCTTCTTGTCAAAAATATAAGTTAATGTGAAAAACTAAAGAGGGCGCGTAGGTATGTTGTGTGCGCGCCTCTTTTGCGCAGACTTCTAGAATCTTCTAGGCGTTGTCATACGTCGTGTGCATATGTGTGTATGCACTTACACACATTATGCGAGGCGTTAACAATTGCGTTATTTACGGGTTGAGCAGACAAATTTTTCGAACTTACAAAGCAATGGATTAGTAATTTGCTTCAAAATGATTCATATTCCGATTGATAGTGTGTTACGCAATAAGGGTGCTGGTCTACCTTCGCCATTTATAAATATTTATTGGATTTATTTTGCACTCTATCTGCCAAAATAGGGCAGTAGACATCTAGCAACCCACACTGGGCTCGCGTGGTGGATTACGGCCCACTCCCTCTCACCGAGAGGACGGCTGTGTTCCAGCAGTGAGGCGAAGTACTTTACCAAACGAATTACAGAAGAAGACCTACGATATTCTACTAAACACTTTTATCCACTGGCTGTAGTAGGTATGTCCGTATATCTCGATCTACAATATTATTACCTACTAGGCCAGCCTCTCTACGTAGACAGATATATCTTACTTACTTTCATTTGTTACTAACATCTAGCCTTCTGCCTTCACTTTCACGAAGTTGAAATAGGTTTCTTGTCATCATGTCTTAGCGAAACCTTTCCCCATAGAACTCTTATAAAATACAATTTCGCATTTTATTTCTAGCTAGACTAATAATTATTTAAAAGATGTTGTTATTTTATAGTATTGGCGTAAATTATAAACAGAAATATTTGAGTAGCTGTACTAAACTTACCTTTTTTTTTTTGTTTATCTTGCTAGTTGAAGAATTATTAGGTTTTTCCATTAGGAAGTTCTTAGTAACAGCCCGGAGTTTGGATATTGGCGGTGTGATACCCCCGTGCCTCGGAAAGAACGTTAAGCCGTTGGCCCTGCGCCTGATCTCTCTTCGGCCGTGTCGGATTGCCGTCCCATCGGACTATGTGAGGGAAGAGGGAGTGCACCTGTGTCTGCGCGCACAGTTGTGCACTATAATATCTCCCGCGCCGAAGACTAGTCTCCGTTGAGATTGACCGCCGCGCCGTGGCCGAAATACGGTCTGGAGGACTTTTGAATAATATTAATTGTCAGAGCAATTGAGAGATAAAAAGGACAAGCATACAAGACCTGCCGATATATTCTGTAAAGATCTCACCGTGATAACTTATTTCACATAAGTTAGCTCTCATTACGTCTGATGCTAGGTATTGACGTATAAGTCTTAAGTTTTCACGGACAGATTTTACAGAATATACGGACTGGAGTGGAGACTGCGCATCGGCCAGCGTAGCATGTGACGGCCCCAGCTAGATATACAAGGTGTAACATACGTACACATAATGCAAAACCTCATACACCCCAAATACAGTATTAAGTTTGCTTAACCAAAAAAAAAATTTTTAAAGCTTGCTATTTTATTATGAAAATCGTGTTTTTCCTAGCTTTACATATTGCATTTAAAATTGAGCCTTGTTTCGTTGAAATAAGATTGAATTTTCTTTGGCTCAATCGGCGGTCAGTATGGCGGTCAGTAATTTTTAATAAAATACCTATATTAAAAGTTACTGAAGTCGATTCAGTAGTCAGTTATGAACAAACTACTTTCAGGATTTGCGTTTATTCAGTTACACATTGTACAAGGTGGCTCGAATAGATTGGATACGGAAGGCGGATAACAGAGCATTGTGGAGTAGCTTGGGAAAGGCCTATGAACAGCTCTGGACTGCGGTAGACTGGGTTGATTGATTGAATTGAGAGATAAATAACGAATTAAGTACGGCTGATAATCATGGTCGAAAAGGTAAAGTATCCCCACGATTAGGTATAACAACATAGCTATATTTGAAAAAGCTCATGTTCTTGAGAACTAACACTAACAGCAAGAATACAGATTGAAATAAAGGCAAACAATGAATTTTTAGAACATAGCACGACATAGTTCTAAGGGTTCACGACCACACACGACCTCAGAGCTGACCGCAAGGATGTTGTCCTGATTCAGTCTATTGCAGGGCGTTTATAATAAATTGCCTGTCTGTAGGTACTTAGATAAGTAAGTATCTATTTTAGACCATAATTGGGTTTAAAGAATGGAAGGCTGAACTTAGATCGATGATGAGTAAATTGAGCACATGGTTATAGATGTTTTGAAGATACGACAGGGCAAAAATGCCTTACTTCGCATAGTATTGCTACTTTACTTAAGGCTGATTTTTCAATCATCTGATAACTTTATTCGAGGAATAATTTTGAAATTTTGACAGTTATTTCATACAAAAACTGTCAAACGTCAATTTTATTTCTAGAATAAAAGTTACCTTATCTATTAAAAAACCAGCCATTTAGACAAGTATTGTTTGTGAATACAGGTGTCAATGAATTTAAGATTTTTAATAAGTAGAAGATAAAAATAATAACAATAAATAACATAATATATATTTTTACGCAAAATACGCGCATTATCTTTAAACTTACATTAAATTTCTAATTCAAATAATTTGAGTAACAATCGGAATTAAATCAAATGAATCTAGTAATTCTATGTGTACCTACCTATTATGAAATAGTTTGTCATAGGTATTATTTCTATAAACTCAGCAGGTTCACATTTTGAGTAGGTATTTAGGTAGCTCTAACAACTTTTATTGTATGTAAATATTATTAAGTTGTTTAAGTTTTCCATATTTTAATATTTTTGTAATGTTTTCAATGCGTTTTGTTATTGTTATTTATTAGTCAGTTTATAGTTTTTGCTTTACTGCATATTTTAGCGTTAAATATTCTATTAAAATATATTTACGTGAACATACCTAAATCTTACTATAAAATAGGAATAGTTGTCTTTTTTATTGAAATAAAATACCTAAATAGGACAAGAATATTTTGCAACGAGGAATGCACAGATCTTTAGCTGATTGTAAAATATTGTTTGGTACTTATAGTAAATAATAATAATAGCCTCCCGATCGATTTCGGTCACGGTGGCTAATCTCAACCGAGATTAGCTAGGTTCGCAAGCGATAATATAGTGCTCAAGTGTCTCAACTTTACTCTCAAGGTCCGATAGGACGGTAGCCCGACACGACCGGGGAGATCAGGCGCAGGACCAACGGCTTTACGTGCTTCCCGAGGCACGGGGGTATTAAACCACCAACTTCCAAACCCCAGACTGTCCGGGAATGGAAAACTCAATAAGACCTTGTACAACCTGGGAAATCGAACCCAGGACCCCACACTCAGCAGTCGCGCTCGCAACCACGAGACCAACGGGTTAGTATAATAAATAATACATAACTGAAATCAATCAATCCATCTGCCTAGCCTATTCTAAAAATTCACTCACTGACACAGACAGACAACGCACGGCCTTTTTTTTTGCGGATGCGAAATCATCAAATGACCCCTCCCGCTCTGGGTGGAGCAGAAGGGAGTGTCAGACTCTTACTGACTAAAACCCACCCCACCCGTGTTCCTTCCTTAGCCCTTTGTGTTTCGGAAGCATGTTTGCACAAGAGTTTCATGTATATGTTTCCACAAGAGTTTGATATTTTATACGAAAGTAGCATTAAGGAAGGATTTTCGTAAATTCATTCCCTAATCGGGGTTAAATTGGGGACGACAGTTTGTATCGAAGTTCGTCATTTCGCCGATGGAAAATCACAGTCATCATCATCATCTGCCTAACATTTTTCTATGTTGGGGTTGTGTCTAACCAGATGCAGCTGAATACCAGTATTTTACATGGAGCGGCTGTCTATCTGATCTCCACAACCCAGTTACTGGGTAACACGATATCCCTTGGTAATACCTAGCTGAAAATAAACTCTACTTTTCTAATCATTGACATGTATGTTGCAAGCTATTCAATAAATCTGATATTATTAAAACTTCACAATACATCTAATGTGATGATAAAAATAAATATGTAATCTATATTGTAGACCACATGACCCATAGAAAAAAATCACTATTTAAAAATAATAAGTTAAACAATAAAATAGCATAATACACGTAGGTACTTACTTAAACTCTAGAGTGTTGCCTTTCTTCTTTTGCGCAATAAAATTCGTACTTACCTCGCAAAGTTCTGGCTTTCAAAAACTAAAAATAGACCGTCATCAGCATCGTTATCCCTTTAAATCCAAATGGAAACTCATCTGTTGCTGACATCCATTAATCACAAAGATAACATCTCGTTATATGAAACATATAATATAATATTATGATGGTATTCAGAGTGAATTGCCCTAAAATATTTTAGTAGCCATCTAAAAATAAACATTTCTATGTTTATTTTGTACACATTACCCGGAAATTCGTAGTATTTACGTTTCAACACTTTGGTGTATAAAAGCTCTTTGTATTTCGTTCGTAAACTATATTCGTCTTCGATGAGCAAAAATCGAAATTATATCCTTTGTCTAAACTCTGAATCGACGCATTCACAAGCTTTTCTTTTTTAATTCGTCTTCGATGAGCAAAAATATCCTTTGTCTGAAACTCTAAATCGACGTATTCACAAGCTTTTTTTTTTAATTCGTCTTCGATGAGAAAAAATCGCAATTATATCCTTTGTCTGAAACTCTGAATCAACGTATTCACAAGCTTTTCGTTGAGCTTTGATTTCGCAGAAATTGTCAGCTAGTCACGAATTATATAATAATATACGAGCCTGTTATTGTTCTACTGCAGGGCAAAGGCCTCTTCCTTCACAAAGAAGGCAGGTGCATTGATCACTACGACGCTTGCGATCGATGTGAATCGTCAAAAGAACTTGTGCTATCTACAAAAAGCAGCCAAGAGAAAGAATCTGAAGTGCCTAATGAATGTTACATCGTTTTCACGGAAAGTAGATCCCGAATTAGATATGGGTGTGTACCAGATAAATCACGCGTTATTTGGATTCTCCCGGCTCTAAAAATATCTACGTTTCTTTCTGAATAAGAAACGTTTATACCTAGTTGGCTATCGTAACAAGCAAATCTTTAGAATGATCTGTCGAATCGTAAATTTGCATAATAAACTGTAGATCAAAGAAAACTATCATTTAAGTAGGTATAGAAGTTTAGAGAGCTAATATTTACAGAATGTTGTTTTGTTCTGTCAAAGATTTACACGACTTCTTAACCGCCCAGCTTATCTTGATAGGTGGTGAAATGTGGAAACTTCATTGAAGCTATCGAATATGATGCCCTGTTAGAGTTGTCGTCACAAACAGCGCTGCCACTACAGGCCAGGATACACTGGACACTTGATACTGGTAGGAACGGCTTGCATGTCGTAAAAACGTGTGCGATGCACACTCGAGTCTTGGAAATTTTCCTCGCATCGTTCATTGTGGTTGCATCGTCCGGTGAGCTTTTGATCGCTCTTTATCTGACGAAGCGACGCGAAGCATTAAAATGACGTAGCCACCTGCAGCGGTAAGCATAGCTTTGTTATAAAGATCTAAGATTCTTATGAAATGGATTAGGTATTCTTTACTGTCCGTAGTAATTTGTATGTAATCTCATAACAATAACCCCTTATTAATAAAAGTTGTATAGCGTCTATATATAGTTACACATTACACAACTCTTTGTCTTCTTTCGAAAGTCAAATTACTAACGACTGAAAGAGACAAATCAGTGTGTAACTATTCATCTATACTAATATACTAAAACTAATAATATTATAAAGAGGAAAGATTTGTATGTATGTTTGTAACGAATTGGCTCAAAAAGTAATGGACCGATTTTAAAAATTCTTTCACCATTTGAATGCTACATTATCACTGATTAATATAGGTCTTTTAAATTGCAAGAAAAAAATAAAATGTTTAAAAAATAAATGTCCACCCGTGCGAAGCCGGGACGGGCCGCTATTATGATATAATACATTTATTATCTACTTAGTAAGGGGGTAAGTATATACTCGTACCTCTGTAGATCTCTAAGCTTTGGTTTCATAGGAAAGCGAATAAAAATCTGTAATTTTCACCAGTAGCTATTTGACATTATCTAAGGTGTCAAAAGCGCTCTGTATTTGAACAACCGTTCTTGTGTGACCGTTCACCGCTTTCTTTATAGGAGACCAAAGCTGAATTCGTCTCGAAGTTATTAATAGCGCGTCGCAAGAACATTTTGAAAGCTGGAAAGTATGTAATCACCGAAACAGACAAAATTTGCGCCAGTTTTCTTTATTCAGGCCCCTGTTTTTCAGGCATAGAGCCAGACAAACAGGATTTCGCAAATAGTTTTACCTAACCTATTTTGAGATATTTAGTGGTTTTGTATTGGAAAAACATTAACAACCTCTTAAGAGGTCATTGTACTCATCATTATAAACAACTTTTACTATGGGACCAAACCTGAAGTCGCAAAAAAAAAAATAAATTGTTCCCTACATTTATGTTCACATAACTCCTCAAAATGTAGGGAACAGCAGATTTTTTTTTTTTGCGACTTCAGGTTTGGTCCCATAGTAAAAGTTGTTCATAATGATGAGTACAATGACCTCTTAAGAGGTTGTTAGTGTTTTTCCAATAACCGTGTATATTTAGGTACCTACACGGTCTTTTCTTTGTCTGTCAAAGATTAAATTAATTGAGAAATGAGTTCAATATGCATAAATTTTCCTAATTGTGTGATTATTGTTTTCAATCATTACTATTATGTGTACGTTAACCTAGATTTATAATTGGAGGTGCTATAATGATTACTCTTTTAAACTACAGCCAAAGGTCACTTTATCATAGTCTAGTCTATTTAGTGATAACTTTCCATACTCATATCTTAATTGCTCCCGCGCCCTAATCTAATAAAATGGAATTTTTTATTGACATGTTTTTGACTAATTACACCAACAATCACGAGTACATGACATGGTTATGTCGAAGACACTTTAAAAATAATTACAAGCTTAGTAGTCATTGTTATTTATTTTAGTATTTAACACTAAGACACTGCATGATATTCTTTGTGCAGATCGCACTTTGTTTTTTTTTTGCGCATAATCATGCCTGAAAGCTTTTAAAATTCTTGCACTCACCTTCTAAGTTGGTGATAATTAAATGATTAAAGTTAAGTAAGACGCACTACTCATAAAAAATGTGTTAAATTAAATATCTAACTGAAACCTCTTATGGGGTTATTACTCACCATTATGAATAAGTTTTTCTACGGGAACAACAGCGAAATAGCGAAAAATAATTTATTGTTCCATACATTTACATAATCAGGCTTCCTCTAGGAATGGGCCCTAATCCACCACGCCGGCCCAGTGTGGGTCGGTAGTCTTCGATTTTTTCTCTCAATGTTTTCTTTCACCGTTTTGAGAGCAGTGGTGATGAAATGAATAACCCAATGTGATGGCCTCTCTAGGTTCGAACTCACGACCTATAACTCGTAAGTCGGCTGCTACCACTAGGCCACCCACTGCTCTCGTACATTTATGTTCGCATAACTCGAATAAATGTAGAGAACAGCAGATTTTTTCGTTATTTCAGGACTGTTCCCACTGAAGAACCTATTCATAATGATGAGCACAGAGTTCAGCTATTTCAGTTACTTCTTGTAGGTAACTCTTTGCTATCGAATTTGGTATAATTCACAGCTCATTGATCCATTATTGAACAAGAAGTCCATTACAGAAAGTTAACTAAAGTTACAATAAATCTAACGTCACATTACATCATAGCACCCACCTGGCACCAGGGGCCCAAGTCTGCTATTTTTATAAATTCGTCATTCCAACACGATTCCATTGTCATTTTGCTAAAAGTTCGTAATCTGCTAAATTCATAATGGTCGATCATTGGTCGGTCAATGGTCTGAGAAAAACAAAATTTCATGCTAGATTTCATTTAAGTAATATATATATTTACATATTACATATTAGTGTCTGCAATCTGAAGTAGTAAAAAACATAGTAACATGGTAGTAAATAGCAATAAACATTACATTTATTAATTTGTCATTATGCACGAGATTATCATTGTATGCCATTTCTTTCAATGGAGTGTCATTGGTGGTTGACCTTTGGAAAGTCATAATGACGCCATTATATTAGTAGATTACCAAACTTGTCAAAATCGACAATTATGAAATCAATGATAGAGCATTCTGACACTATTGTAATAGCAGACTTGAGGCCCTGGAACCAGTTAGACAGCCCGCGGTCATTAAATTTTATTTAAGTATACTTATGTTATTATGACACTATGGTCGTAGTTACCTACGACTTTTTATTGCACCGGAATTAACATTATTTGATTCTTACCTATCTAAAACCGTAAATTATTTTAGTAGCAGGCATTTAGTATTTCGATATCAAAAGGTCTTGTAGATATTGACAGCTATTAATGTATACAAGGTGTAACAGAATAAAGGCAAGTCCTGAAAGTAGTTTGTTCATAATTGACTACTTAGGTAATCGATTTCAGTAACTTTTAATATAAGTAGGTACTTAGGTATTTTTTTTCTTTATGCATTTTTTCATACTAACCGCCGATCAAGCCAAATAAAATTAAATTTTATCTCAAAGACTCAATTTTAAATGCATAAAGTACTTAATGCTAGTGTCAACACGATTTTCTTAATTCGTTAATAATTATGTTACACCTTGTATAGAGGCGGGTTAGTGTTGCCAAAGAATTTTGAACGCCATTTTTTCCTCCTAGCAATATTTGGATCCGTTTTGGAGGGTGGTTTTTTAATACCCATTTTGAATATCTACCTATCGTGACCTTGAGTAATCATTTAAACTGTAGTCACAGAACAGATATATAATTATAATTATAAGTACCTACATACCTAACAGAATGTAGAACTTATTTTTGAGAATGCTGGTTAACCTGTAAGTAATTGGCGACTATGTAAGTCCAAGGCTAATTGTTATCTCATCATCATCTGCCTAGCCTTTCCCCAACTATGTTGGGGTCGCCTTCCAGTCTAACCGGATGCAGCTGAATACCGGTATCTTACATGGAGCGACTGCCTATCTGCTTATCCGAATTGTTATCTATATTTTTGATATAATTTTTGTAGGCATATCTACATAAGCTGTTGGTAAACCTTTATTAATAAACAAATAATATACCCACTAGATCAAGCCCTAGATATTGCAAGATAGGTATAGAGATTTATTTATAAACGTTATTTAAAGTTAAGTAGGTAGGTAATGATTTTGACATTCATAACTTTAAGCAACGTATTTAAATAAAGGGGCAGATAGTCACTTGATAGGTTCTCAGGTGGGTATGTCCCTTCGCGTGCATTGGATAGATATGAAGGTAGGTACTGCACCTTCTACCCCATCCTGTTTAATTGATTGAAAATCGCAATAAGCGAAGTTGCTCTTGCGTTATCTGTGATGGCAATAGACTCGTCCCCTATCACATGGGACTTAAACATAACTGCCGAAATGTGGGGGTAGGTATCTACAGACGCCAGTCAGCACATCAAGCTACTCGAAACTTTAAAATTTTCCCAATCAATATTGAACCTTATACTTCAGAGATAAAGTTGAAATTCTATTAAAGAAACAGATTGATTGATTGATTTTTGATTGGAGATTGTAGTAGTTGGATGTGCTGGCGTATGTACTATAGGTAGGTACTCCTCTGCTTAAGCCTTCCGGGAATCTGAGCAGCTTAGCGCTATGATTCTTATGATATAATCGTGATGCTATGTTATGTTATGTCTTATTCTCGTTTTAAGGCCAGTGAGGCAGTGACCGTTTTTCTAATTATATGGTATCCATCTATGGACATGACATGTATCTACCGATAAAGTAGTTAGTAGTAGTAGTTTATCGTCCGATAAAGACCAAGAAATCAAGTTTACTCAGGATCAGGTTAACAACTTGAAGCGGTTATACCTAAGGTTTATAGCTCATAACCTAACTAGTTATATCATCTTGAAAACATTTACATCATGATTTTGCTCAATCATTTATGTTAAGTTTATCATTTATTGTACATACAATCTCCTCTGACTCGGAGGTCCACTAACTGACGCAAGAACATGTCTCTATTGAATGAGACAAAATATATTTATTGGCCCCGATTCTGTTGTTCACAAACAAAACTAAATCATCTTGCATCTTTTTCTTTCTATTTCATTAAGAAAAGGACAGAAGATAAATATTAGTTTAGTCCTGTCAAATTGTCAGCACCTGACGTAAATTGACGTATTTTTAGTAGCCAATTTTTTAATCACGTTTAAACTTGTCTATTACCTATCTAATTTTACAGGACTAAACTAATATTTATCTTCTGGCCTTTTCATAATGAAATATAAAGAAAAAGATGCACTGAACTTAAATTTAATTTAGTTTGTGAACAACAGAATCGGGGCCATTACCTACTTTTATTTTAAATTATGTGTTGCCTGCGAATTCGTCTGCGATCCAGGATGAAAAGTAGCATATGTACTTTTCCAGGTCATGGTATATGTTAGCGCGGGGAGCAATAAAAGAGTGAACTGTGTTTTAGGGGCAATGGTTTACTGCCGTTGTTAAGTACAGACACCAGCGCATCAAGCTACCCGAAACTGTCAAATATTCCCAATCAACTTTGAACCTTATCCTTTATCGATAAAGTTGAAAATCTATTAAAGAAATTTGACAGATTGTAGTAGCTTGATGTGCTGGCGTCTGTACAATATAAACTTCCGGACAAACAGATAAGTAAATAGTATCGTCCATCGCAGTAGAGTTCGTTGAAGCGAGTGGTCATCGGATCGGGCCGAGCCGTGTCACGGGTGTCACCGCCGCGCCGCGTCTCTACTCGCCGATGACACGCCGATCACGCTGCCTGCGCATGCAGACCGCGTGCAACGTGCTGTGTTGGGTTCTATTCCCAACAGTCAACCTATGTGCCAAATATCATCCAAATTCGTTCAGCCGTTTTAGTGTGAAAGCCTAACAAAAAACTTATAAACAGAAAAAATATCGTAATAATTTAAAAAATAACAAACCCTCCCTCTGTTTTGCAAAACTATCCTCTAGAATCTAGATTTTTCCACAGCACCCTAATTCACAACCATACGACAAGCTATCGTATCGAAAATGACTCATTTCAATAACCAGCAGTGCTATTCTGTAAAAATCTCACCGTGAAAACTTAAGTGAAGTGAGCTGTCACTCCAACTGATTTTAGGGATTCCCACTATTCACCTAAGTTCACCGCTCACTTCACCTAAGTTATCACAGTGAGTTTTTTACAGAATCGACCGGCTGATTTGCCTTGCCCCCGACAGCAAAGAGCTGTCGGGAGAATAGTGGTCGTCTATTTGATTTAAACTGACAAAATTTTCGGGTTTTGGACTTGTGAACAGCGTTTATATGACTCCTACGATAACATTGATTGATGTTCGATACGGTACGGAAGCGTATCGAGTAGTTGTGAATAGTTATGCTGATCTCTATTTGACATTTAACCCAATTGTGTACTAAGTACTTAATTAATTTACGCATGGTTGACGTTGGCGTTGTTTACTTTTCGTGAGATGAAAGTAATTAGGCAGATGATTTTTTTCTTCTTAAACCAATGAGGAAACTTGTTCTAAACAACAAAAACCTGAATTTAATTAACATAATCGTCAAAGAAAACGCGCAATAATAACAAATAAGTATGTAGGTACTTATGAATATTTATAAGCCCAGCTGCATGTTTATTTGGAGTTTTTATTTGATTATGGGATTTTTTTTTTGATTTTGTCGATGGGAAATCATCAAATGACCCCTCCCGCTCTGGGTGGTGCAGGAGGGAGTGTCAGACTCTTACTGACTAAAACCCACCCGTGTTCCTTCCTTAGCCCTTTATGTTCCGGGGTAGCGGTAACCCTTTCTTGCAATCCAATGAAGTTTGACAGCTTTTGTATGAAACAACTGTCAAAAATCAAAATTGTTCCTCGAATAAAATTATCTGGCGTTGGAAAAATCGCCCTTATTCTAATATTAGTAAATGGCCTTAAAATTTTAATAATGCGTAACATATGCTTGTCGAGACCGTTTCATGATTTAAGAATGGACTAAAGGTACTCGGTTTCCTAGAAGACCAGTGGCCGCCACACAGCGGCCGCAGTGACAGCTGTCGTAAAAATGATGGCAGCGGGGTTTGCCTTTACGGTGTCAAAAAACGCTCTCTAGGAAAACACACAAACTTTTTCATAAATAACTTTTCAGTGACGTCATTCGCCGGTAAATGTTTTTTTTTTAATGTTTTATCAAAAAACAGTTTACATGCATTTGTTGAATCTTTAAACATACCACATAAACCATCGCGGGTTTAACAGCGGTATGGCCAGACACGGCAACTCGGTGCCAAAATATAATTATTAATTAACGAACAATATGGTAGGTACTTAGATTTTTTTGTTTTCTAGATCGCACTGCAGTCTATAAAGTATCTTTTTAATACCTTTGAGCAGTTTTTCGCATTTATTACGTTACAGGTTTCCATAGGTAAATCATTCAAATATAAACAAAACAAACAAAAATAGCGGACGCTATGTAGCGGCTACCGCTCTTCTAGGAAACGTGCAATATAAACGCAATTAATCTGTGTCATCAATGACATTATTGTACGAATGACATCAGAAGTTTATCCTAAAATCTAGGTTACACAGTTAAGTTAAGATTTATTTTTGGAAAACAAATAATCGCGAGTGCTAGACCGAAATCCTAGGTGTTTGAGCTAGACTTAGGCAAATAATGCATTTTATGTCGATACCTAAGCAAATGTAGATTTACCTGCTTCGACTCCTTCTCGTTTTATACGGTACTGTTATTGCAGTAAGGAAGTTGATCAGCTGGTTACCCGAGATCTAGCTAAGTGCTCACACACGAGCGATACGTGTGGAAGACACTGCAACTGTCAACGCCCGTCGACGCCCGCCGTCGTCGCGTCAGCGGCTGTCGTCGATAACGTGTCGTTCGTGTATTTGAGTACCATGCTCAAATACACGATCGGCATGTTGTCGATGGCTGCCGCCGACACTTGTCGACGGCTGCAGTGGCCTATGTCGTCAAAGCGTGTCGCTCGTGTTTATGCACACTAAGCTGCATGTGGGTGGTCTCGCAGAAATGTGTAAGTATGAGTTGACTTTGGCCACAACTTTTGGCTTAGCGGCAAGTGGCGCGGCAGGCGGCGCAGTGTCTTAAAGGTCGGTTCACATCTGACGGAAAATGCGTCGAGCGTATCATCGATGGCGTCTATTCGCACTAACGCATCATCGGTTGAGTGTGAAAGGTTCAATGTTTTATAATATACCTACTTAATTGTCTGTTCTGGCATTACACAACCGATAATACGAGACGCATTTTCCGTCAGATGTGAACCGACCCTAACTGCTAGCGTCGACGCTGCGAGCGGTGCGTCGGCGTTGTGGCGTGGTTTATTTATTTATTTATTTTATTTTTTTTTATAAAAACGTTGCCGCACACTAGGAATTACTTCTGTATCGTGGGTGCGTTCATACATTTTTGTATATTTGATCGAAGGCTCGCCGTCCAGGGCACGCCACGATAGTGGTGATAAGACCCCTCTTTGAGGAGTGGCTAGAGAGGCGCCACGGCGCCCTCACCTACCGCCTGACGCAGGTCCTCACCGGACACCGGTGTTTCGGGAGGTTCCTGCACACCATCGGGCGGAAGGAAACGCCCGGGTGTCACCACTGCGAGGGTCGCCCGGAAGACACGGTGGAGCATACGGTGGCGGTATGCCCCAATTGGGCGGAGCACCGCCGTGTTCTCGCAGAGGCGATTGGCAGCGGCGGCGACCTCTCGCGCCCGGCCCTGGTTCAAGCCGTGGTCCGGGGCGAGAGGGAGTGGGAGGCAGTCACCTCCTTCTGCGAAGCAGTCATGCTAGCGAAGGAGGTGGCGGGACGGCTGAGGGAGAGAGCCTCACGTCCCAGCCGCCGCGGGAGACGCCGCGGGCGTCGGGAGCCGCGTGACGACTCCCGGCCACCGTAGGCGCGGGCCTGCGGGCGGAGAGTAATGGGTAAATCTCCGTCCGATCAGGACCAGGCCCTTGCCGGACGGCGCGTACGTGTTCCACGCGCGCCTCAAAGAGATGTCAGCATAAAGGAAGGGGCCCGTAAGGGCCGAAGCCTGCCGGGGCAGCGGGATTGTCCGAAAGGGTTACCGCTACCCCGGAACACAAAGGGCTAAGGAAGGAACAGTGGAACACGGCTGGGTTTTAGTCAGTAAGAGTCTGACACTCCCTTCTGCTCCACCCAGAGCGGGAGGGGTCATTTGATGATTTCCCATCCACAAAAAAAAAAAAAAAAAGGCTCGCCGCCCCGCGCTAAGCTGCCGCTGATAGCGGCACAGTCGTGGCCGGGCGGTTAGGGTTTTATTTAGATTTCTATGCATCTAAGTCTGTAGATGAGTTGTTTTGAACTTCGTGTAAGGAAATGTACCTACAAAGAGCAGAGAACATCAGGGTTTTTGTGGGAGGAACTTGGATATTCATATCTAATTGGCTGAACAATTTCTAAGGTGATTTGACATGATGAGGACAAAATAATCTATTCGCATTTTATGTAGAAATGACATCAGGACGATTTAAATACTTCTGTAAATCCTAATACGAAGTTTGAGATTTTTTATGTGAATTCCTAATTAGGTAGATTAGGTATTACGTACGGCGATATATCAAGCTATACATTTCCAGTTTACGCCGACATCTCATTGTACGAAAAGCCAGCTAAAACTGAAAATGTATAGCTTTAAGTGTCGTCGTGTGAGTGTAACAATTTTGAACAAGGAAATTGGTAATTAACACTATCTTTGAATCTGCAGATATTAGTTTGTCGATAACGTGCTTAATGAGCACTAAAAATACATAATGACACAATTTTTATCTATTTTTAGCGAAAACACGAAGATAATATCTTCTTAAAAATTATCACTAGCAAGATCTAATTAGAATTTCAGCATGAATTTACGTAGATAAGCACTAAACAGTAATTTATTGCAGTGTTTTAATGCACAATGCTTTAATTATGGTAAACAATTAAAGTACTCAATAATTTGTTATATACCTAAACATAAAGTAGTTAAGTATTTCACTTATTTATTTTGTTTTATTTTTAAAAACATTGTCTGTTGAGGTAAAATGCCTATACAAGGTCATCATCATCTGCCTAGCCTTTTCCCAACTATGTTGGGTTCGGCTTCCAGTCTAACCGGATGCAGCTGAATACCAGTATTTTACATGGAGCGACTGCCTACCTGACCTCCACAACCCGGTTACTGGGTAATACGATACCCCTTGGTAAGACTGATTGTCAGACTTTCGGGCTTCTGACGATCCGTAACTACTGTCAAAGAGCTACGCATGACAGCCGGGACCAACGGCTTAACGTGCTTTACGAGGCACGGAGGGGTCTTGGTATGTGAAGATGGTCACCCATCCACGGACCAACCGCGGCAAGCGTAGCTTAACCTGATCGATCGACCTGTGCGGCTGTTATTATTTAGCCACAAGCCCCTCCAATGGCTGCCAAGCTGAAATGGGATTGGGCGAGTCACGTCAGCCGCATACTCAGTGACCGCTGGCCTAGTGTCCACAAGGGGGTGCCTGAGGATGGACGGTAGCGCCGAGGCCGGCCCAGGAAGAGGTAAGTAGCGAGAAGACCAAGACGCGTACCGCAAGGGTTGGGTTGGGTTGGGTTGGGACTCGGGGGTTGCGGAAGGATCGTACGTTCCCGCGACCCCCGGCGTAGGTGTGAGATGAAACCCCGGGGTGGTTTTTCAGTAAGAGTTTGACAGACCCAGTCGCCCGCCCCAGGGCAGAGGACATCCATGATGATTTTCCACCCCGGAAACAAAAAAAAAAGGGGTTGGGTTGGGACCGAGGTGGCTCTAGGAAAGGATGCCTGGAATTATTTGGAGGAGGTCTTTTCTCAGCAGTGGGACTGTAGGCTAACTTAAAAAAAAAACCGGTCAACTGCGAGTCGGACTCTCGCGCCGAGGGCTCCATATAAATTTGTAAGTACCTATGTAAATAGTTTTATTTTTTTTCATTGTAATGTAACAACAATTTTATGGTTTTCGGATTTTTTCCTTTACTTTTGCTACATGACATTGCTTCTTCCCAAATTTTATGATTGGCAGTACCCTATAGGTTTTGATTTCGGAACATAAACGCCCGTAAATTTTGATTGCGTTGATTTAGAAATTTGATTTTTTCACAGTTTCAAGGGATTGCAGCCCTGAGTATTTGAAATTAAATTTCAACTTGATAACTCCACGCGTTCCTGAGAAAAAGAGTTTTAACTGACGGGCAGACAGACGGACAACGAAGTGATCTTATGAGGGTTCCGTTTTTCCTTTTGAGGTACGTTACGGAACCTTAAAAATGAACTAATCGACTTGAAAGACGAGAAGAACTTGAGTGGCTACAGGAGTAGGTAGAATAGGTAAGTACCTACTTTTTGCTTGGTTTTACACGGTCAAAAAACTGAATAACCGTCTCTTTAGCAATAAGATGTCATTCTATTTCCGTTTCAATAACCTAACAAGTAGGTAGTTCATGCTACTGCACCTGTTTTAAGTGTCTAGTGCTTGAAGATAATAATCTTGTATGATACTTAGCACTAGGAAAATAACCAAGTGGTAACATAACAAGTGCGGCAAGAACTCTAACTAAGCTGGTTTGCTAATAAAATTTAATTTATGATTATTCAGGCATGTGTTGTATCAAGATAAGAACGCTTTCATCTCTATTGAGTGCTGGAATTGCAACTACATTACCTATCTAGATAAAGTCAGGGAACATCGTAAATTGTTCGTATAGGTGTTCAAATCACAATTCTCATTCTTTGACAGTTAAATCATAGAGGTTTGAGGAACAGGGTGCAATGTTCACTCATCCTCCATAGAAAAGGGAAGATTATCTGACCAGCGGGGCAATTGCCAAAAAAATGAAACCGATTCAGATTGTTAATGTGTCACCACATTATCAATCTGAATCGGTTTCATTTTGACAGTTCAACAACATTCATTGCGTTATTTACGTGATGAGCAGACAAATTTTTCGAACTCATGAAGCAATGGATTAGCAATTTGCTTCCAAATGATTCAGATTCCGATTGATAGTATGTTACGCAATTAGGGTGTAGACCGGCGTTGCATCTGGTGGGCAACTGTCTGACGTTGCCTACCATACACAACACATTGTATCGGTATAGGTACTATGCTTGCGCGATGCAGGATTGTGCATGTCGTCAGTGTGATGCATAAGTTCGCATTTGGCGATGTCGATGCCCATTGCGAAATTGACCAAAAACGAGGAAAATAAACAAAAATCAGAGTTTCAAAATAAATTATTCATACAAAATGTCACCTACCAAAACCAACGTTGTTGAATAAACAGTACCTACTTGTATCCGGTGAAGTACCTCTTACAGCCACAAACTATAAATATGGAGCGGGTGTAAGGACCGAGGTAGGTAAGTGCATAAGTATGAAGCTACAAACATTGCAAAGTCGCTGACAGGCCGACGACCGACAGATATGAGGCTAGACTGTAGCTACGTAGATGCGGTACTCAAATACTTATGAAATTGTATTTTAATATGACATGAAGCTCATAAAAAATTTATGATTTCTCGTTTTTAGTCCCGTATGCAGTACAACGGTGCGGTGCGGTATGCTCTTAAAACGGTGAAGGAAAACATCGTGAGGAAACCCGCATGTCCTAGAATCAAAAATTCAAAGACTGTGGTAGTAAAATCCAATCTTTTTGCAGTCTCGTGAAAAATACACGGAAATAAAGTCACATAAATATCCGCCCAGCTCCATCCCATAGACCGTAATTACTATAACCAGCGTGAGACTAGACAGTCCCAGTACATTGCACTAGTTTATCGTCTTTAAAAGATCGCTTTTAGCGATAAGACCGTCCATTGTGTCACCCTTTGCAAAAGTTCTATATTTATGTCTGTAATTTATAATGGTGTACTTAATAAAGAGTATTCTATTCTATTCTATCGTGACAAAGGTTAGCGGGTTAACCTAACCGCTCAGAGCCGGCCGGTGCGTGTATGCGACTTGCGACCGGCCGCTGCGCACCGCGAGTTGCGCACCGCTTGTGACGACCACTGCGCATGTCAAGCCCGGCTGACCGCCGACTGACGTCGCTTAGCTCTCTAGAACAATCGCGAAGCCAAACGCCCTGACGTCAGTTTACGTCACAATGCCGACGGTGAAGCCGGCTATAGACATATAAGAAAAAATTACGTCTAATCTACATAATAAACATACTATACGTTTTTATAGCAGCGCCGGTGTCGCAAGTATCTGCTGGTTATTTGAGTATGACCAATCTGCAAACATTTTCCGAGTACCTACCATACAAATTAAGTGAATTTTCGAGTCAATAATCACCAAATACAAAATGCTTACGTAGAGGTACTTACTCTTAACTACGTGTATTTTTACCTGTTCTGTTAACCGTACCAATTTAATATCAGTTAATTATTTAACGATGAGATAAAGTGGGTAGGTGGCTGGTTTAATTTGATTTCGTTTCACCGAGAGTCCAAGACTTATTATTCCGAAACAAGGTTTCGTTCTACATCCAAGTTGGTTATAAATTGCGGCTACCTACTTGCAACTTTTTACTAATGGCTAAACGAGTTTAACCAGATCTTTCGAGCCCAAGGTAATGGCATGCACTGCGGATGGGATGGACGGAGAGACCGAAAACGAAAGATTTGATTGAATTTCTTTCTGCAAGAATCTTTCACTCTTAGTTATAAACTCGAACGTTTTGTTTCAATAACCTATGTTGCGTTGTACATTCCATCTTGAACCGGCTCGACAGTCGATGCAAGGAGTCGAGGACTCATATCGCATGCAACGCACACCGCTGCATTGCGTAAACCTCAGTCGACGAAGGCCGACATACGGAAACTTTGCAGGCCTGAATCGCAAATTGCTGTTAATTTTGTAGACTCGAGGACCCATTAGACTAGCCACAGATATAGATAGACCTAGATAACGCAAGTATCATGATCTGTATGAAAATCAAGCGTGCCATTTTTTTTTTACTACCTACTATGACGTCACTAGCGCTCTTTCTCACTCACGCTCACGTAGCCAACAAACAGTACACAAGGGGTCTACCACCACTCTTAAAGCAGTATTATTTTAATCTTACTTCAGTGTGGGAAAGAGATGGAGCTGCAAGTCCTGTATTGCTCCATCTCTTATACTGCTATAAGAGGTGTGGTAGGCCCCCAGGACTGAGCGCGAAAGTGGCGGTTTACGATTATTGAACGTAAGGGTCAGTTCACACCGAGACGCGAGGCGACGCGACGCTGCGCGCACACTTTAAAAGAGTGACTCAAAATATACTTTATTTTCTACACGAAAAGGTACACTTTGCATTGTGAGAGTTCAGAATACGTTGCGCCGTGCAGCGCTGCGCCTCGTGATGCCTCGCGGCGTAGAGCGTTGCATCGCGACGCAGCGATACTTCGCCGGTACGCGCGGCGTGCGAGAGCGGTGCGTTCGCGCTATGCCGCGCTGGCCTCTTCCAGTATCGTCGCGTCGCGTCGCGTCTCGGTGTGAACTGACCCTAAGTTGGTGCGATTTTTGGCACGCGAAGTAGTTGCTCTTGCGTTATCTAGGTGTATATATAACTGTAAGACTAGCTCATTATTCGTTCATTACAACACCGTACTTATTAGTAGCTTATTTCCTAACAATTTGACTGTGTTTATTACTATTTAGCATTGGTATGGTTACCCAAAGTTTTCCTCGTACTCTTGACATTGTAGCCCGTCAGTCGCCCACCTATTTCATAAACATACAGCAACAGAATAAAGAATAGTCGATTTCAACGAAACGTCCTTCTAACCCCTTCATACTGTATAGTTTTCCTTCCGTACAGGGTTCTTACTCTTGGCACTACCAGGTCGTCTTGATTACGGGTATTATATATAAGAGTCTTTTGTGTAAATGAAATATTTGTGTGTATGTTGGTCTTAAGGATCTTCCGGATAGTCATGCATGTATGGTATGTATACAATTGTTGTAGATTAAGTAGTTTTGTTTTTTTTGTAGAGTAATTCTGTATTCTGTTTGCTACACAAATAAGAAACTCACTAAATTATCTTACGTGGGTAAGAAAATAATTTGAACATTCAAACTACATAGATACTTTTGTTTTATGTTTCTGATTAATGATCGCGTCTGCCTAGATTAGACCCGCACCCTAATTGCGTAACACACTATTGATCACAATCTGAATCATTTTAAAGGATATTGCTAATCCATTGCTTCATATGTTGGCAAAATGTGTTTGCTCAAAAACGTAAATAACGCAATGAATGTTGTTGAACTGTCAAAATGAAACCCATTGTGTTACGCAATTACCCCGCCGGCCTAGTGCCTACTACGCATTCTGAAAACCAATGCACGCCACTGGCAGTAGGTAGCAGTTGAAATTGCGTATAATAATATCGACGCTTGAAAGGTAAAATTGACTAAACGACAGGTCGGAACTTCTCAGAAAAAAAAATCATATAAATTCTTGTAGGTAATCATCCTATGATCCTACAGGCATAATTCTTACTGTTTTGGAAATCTTATTTTAGCATCTGACTCAGACTTTATATGATTTTTTAAAATCAAAAGTTAAATTTTAAACTGTGTTCCTGTAAAGTTAGTCCCACCCATGTCGCTTAGTCAATTTTGCCTTTCAAGCGTCGATATGTAGAAGTTGTTATTTGATGATATCCATACCACACTTACATGTGGCAGGAACACGGGACGCGCAAACTCTAACGTCTGTAAGCATTGAGCTATATAACTAGAGAAGCAAACCTCAATAAAATGTGTCAAAAAAGTGTAGCCACTTTATAAACGCGACGACGTAGCTTTGAAACCACTAAACATTTAAAAGTAAACATATATCTGTCTCACTTACACACGTCGTAAGAATAATACCGTCGCTTAGATTAGACAAAGACCGCATTATATACATGCAATGACGGGATGGGGTTGCCTACCCATGCGAAATTTTACCCAACATTTTAAGCCATAAAAAGCGTTTTAGGTTAAGTTAAATTATTTTTTAAATATTTGAATTATGTATTTCTTATTGGATGTGTAATAGAAGTTTATAAATAATGAAAATAACTAAGACATTTTCTTTTTGAATATTTTTTCTTTATTATTAATGAAATTGAATGATTTAGTACTTAGTAGGTAGCCAGTAAGTCTCTTTTCTCAGCAATCGGATTATTTCCACCCATTTTTCACGGTGTGCTGCATCTTTAGGCACCCTGCTACGTTGTTATTATTAAAAAATATTTAAATTCACTTATTCCATAAATTAAAAACTAAAACTAAGTTTTTAGTTGTAACACTGAACCTAATTTACAAAATTCTACATTTTATTGCGTTTTTACGTTGATATAAACACAGAGACAATAATTAATTTACGTGTGGAAAGTAATTCCGGTTAATTTATTATGTTTTTGTGATCTTGAATCGCACTCTTTCGCGATATTTTTTGTCGCATGTCACTCGGACCTCGGTTGACTTCGGTTGGCGTCACACAGAGCACTGAACTGACGTTAGCTACGCTGATGGCTGTGGCCATCAGCCTAGTGGCAACGCCTTGGTGCGGTAATTGCTAATCTAGTGTAACATATACATCAATGTCTGTAAGTATGAATTATTCAACACATGATTCTAGACCCTTAAGAGTAAAAAATTTTCGTCAGTTTATCAAAAAAATAGAAAAAACAACTGTTTGTAGAAATAGTGCACCTACGCGGTCAATAGTTATTTGTGCAACAAGAGAGCAGTCGTTTTTTGCTGTGAGTGCTGATTTTGAATCCTGAGCAAGCGAAGGATTCAACCATTGAATCACGAGCGTAGCGAGTGTTTCTAAAGTTGAATCCTGAGTGTGGCGAGGGATTCAAAGGCACGAGATGCAAAAAACTTTGCTCTCGTGTAACACACATAACTTTTCACTTCAGCAGCGAGAACAATAGGGGATAAATTAAGGCGTGTTCGGAAATAGCACCCATGATATTTTATTATTCAAAATATATTACGTAACATTATTGAAACTAGAAATAAATATTTACAGGTTAAATATCACTTTTATTTGCAGTAAATACTTATTTTCGTTTAAATACAACAATAAATTAAAAATTCAATAAATTACATTAAAAGACATAATTAGCTTTTTGCAAAATTTCTTTAGTTCGTACGAAATTCCGAACGTGTTTGTCTTGGAGGTCGAATTCAAAATCGGAACTTCGAAATGGCTGTTCTTTGTCTCTCTTTCTTTCTAATGGCGGGAAAGAGATAGAGTGTGAATGTTTCGAATTGTATGATTAACCCAAGGCTGAATAAGATATTCGCGGCTTTCTGAAAAAAAAATTAAAAAGTTACTTGGTCTCACTCACTGATTTCAGGCAGCAAACTCTACATGTTTGAGCTACTGAAGTGAAAAATATATGTTGTATGGAACAGGTTTTTTTTTTATTAAGAAGTAACATATATTTACAGTTTGCACCACACATTTCAGCTATCGGTCAATACTAGTAATTAAACAAGCAAAAACAACCGATTTTTAATAAAAATTAAAAATTTTAAAATGTTGGACCATTTTAAAATTTTTATTTTGGCTGAGATGGGTATCCTCAGACGTTGGATAAACTATTTATCCTGATTTTTGTATTAAAAATTTATGAAATACAAACTACACGCAGAAGTCGCCGGCAATAGATAGTTATTACCCAGTAGGTACATATAAATATATTTAATGATAAATGTACTATGTAGTAGGTAAGTGTATGAACCGGCGCAAATCCAAGAAACGCTAGTTTGTTTACATTCTCTTTGCCCTGTTGACGTAATGTCAATACTGCAGAAGGAAGGCAGCCGAATGAAGTTTACATCAGCGAGTTTGCATCATTGCTGTGTCAACACGACGAGCCTCTTTAGTTTAGCTCAAGCCAAACAAAACACTGGGACTTTGACCTTTCTTTACAGTTCATAGATTTGTGGCAAGTTTTTAAATCGCTTTGTCATTTTTAATATCGTTTTGGTACTTTTTTTTATTTGAGCCTTGCATCATGATATTCTTCTCCTTCTTTTCCCTTACTTAAATTTTTACCTAATTGAACAAACTGATTGGAGAGTATGGAGAATTTTGATTCTTTCCCAGGAAATAATGATGATAATATGTTACCACCCCGTTTTTTATTCATATTGACCTTGCAAGCATCACACCGAATAGGCTCTCTACCTGAATTTTATGGGAACCCAAAACCACTTTAGAAATGAAAAATAGATAAGCCGTGTAAAGCAAAATGTTTCATTGTTCCAAAGAGATTTTATGTATATTTCTAAATGTCTGCTTGATACTTATGGTGTGTCATCCAGTCCTCATTGTATCTAGATGTGAACATGATATTGTATCCCAAATATTTTTGGCTTCGCTAATTTCTTTATCAGTCATTGAGTCACATATTCCAGGGTTTTCATTAAATGTTTGTGTTTAAAGACAAAGTTTAGTAGGTACTTAATCTATTTTCGACTTCTTAAATCATTTACAGTCATTTCCATTTTCTTTGTATTTACATTGGAACGTTTTTGTTCCAAATCCTCTGTCTTGTAATATTGTCAGTCAATTAGGTTGCTTCACCTTCATTATTGATGCGAAATTTGTTAAAAAACGAGCTAGCTATACGATTGAGCACGATACACAGACTTCTTATCAGTCGTTTTATCTGACAGAGATAACTGCCGTTGTTGAAACTTTTGTAACACTTTCTGTCGTGTATCGTTATAATATTCAGTACACGATTCTTGTTAATTCTCTACCCTATTCAGACTTGGGGTGGAAATTCTGTATTGATCGCTTTAGGAGGGTTCGCCCGCGTTTCATTTCTGAATTATCTTTTTTAGGTTTTATATATGGTTCGATGTCAGTTGTTAAAATTGGTTGTAAAAGCGGACGGATAGCATAATCTTTTACCAATTGAATGCTCCGAACAATTTGTAATATCCTGGCAGGAACCATTTAAAAGAAATCGAGGCATTTTTTTGCCGACTTCTAATTGGAACATATTTACGTGATGACCATATCAAATGGCCAACAAACGCAGACATGGATTCAAGGGTAGATCAATTCTAGAGGCTGTTACTATCCGTCGTTAAGTGTTAAAGGAGTTTCAGATTGCTATCGACAATAAAAATTGTGATGACTTTGTATCATCGTCTCTTTAGATTCATAGTTCTACATTAGAACGTTATAAATCTCTAACAGCTTAACAATCAAGGAATGTCGGTAGATTATGTCCTCATTCATGCATATTACGTAGTTATGTAGGTAGTTGTCGAGACAGAATGTGGGTTGATCCCACGGCTTCGCCTCGTTCCGTGCTAAGTCGAGACACTGCAGACGAATAGAGCCAACTCGAAATCGATTTCTAGCAGAGCAAGCCATTTTATTCCGTTCAAGGGCGCATTTGCCCTAAAAGTTATGCGATACTTTTGCACACGCCAACATTTACGAGCCAGCATTCCTGAATATTGTACCTAAGTCTGCACGATATTATGGATATTTTATGGTGAACCGAGGTTTTAAGAGTTGTTAAATTGTTATCGATAATGTCCAGGTTCAACATTATTAGAATGGAGATTATTGAAGTCAAATGAGCTCTCTCCACAGTGATGGCCTTTACAATAAGACTTTTCCTTTGATTATTTTAGTCTGGACAGTTAAAGACGACCTTGCACGACCTCCAGCACTTACTGTTGAAATAATTATAACCAGAATATGGCGACAACAAAATACTAATGGTACTTAACCAGTTTTAGCTTTAAGTTAAAAATATGAATTATTGGCCCCGGTTCTGTTGTTCACAAACTAAATTAAATTTAAGTTCAGTGCATCTTTTTCTTTCTATTTCATTATGAAAAGGACAGAAGATAAATATTAGTTTAGTCCTGTCAAATTAGATAATCCATAGACAAGTTTAGACGAGATTAAAAAATTGGCTACTAAAAATACGTCAATTTACGTCAGGCGTTGACTAATTTGACAGGACTAAACTAATACTTATCTTCTGTCCTTTTCTTAGTGAAATAGAAAGAAAAAGATGCACGCACTGAACTTAAATTTAATTTAGTTTGTGAACAACAGAATCGGCGCCAATATTTGTTTTCACACGCTATGCGGGTTGCAGACTAAGACCCGTATTAAGAACCTCACTCAAGAACTCAAGCATTACTTAAAATTACTTTAGAGCCATTTGATTGGTTAAAACTAGTCTTAGGTAATGCTTGATTCTTGAGTGAGGTTCTATACTAAGGGACTAAGAGGTAAGCTAAGTTAGTCTAGCTTAGCTCGCATAGTTGAGGTAATTTTTCTTACTTCTGTTCATAGTTTGCGGTCTGAACACATAAGATCTCACATGATAATTACCATCTTACAAGAAGATGAATAAGATAAACCAAATAAATAGAAAAAAACAGAAAAACTACAACAGCTATGCAAGCTAAGCTAGACTAACTTAGCTTAGCTCTTGGTCTGCAACCCGCAGTAGGTAGCTACGAAACCAATGAGAAATCTATTAATATTTTGTGTGCTTCTAATTTAACTAGCCGGATCGGTCTTTATGTGTGTGTGTGTGCGTGATTGTGTATATTGTTCATAATGTGAGGCAATTCAAAGGTTGCATGAAAAAGAAACTAAGAAATAATTAAAAATTTAATTTATTAAATAACCTTTAACTTACTGAGAATCCCTTACACGCCGAGCCCAATAACCTATATGTACAGTTCGGCCCGCTTACTCTATATGTACAGCACGTGCAGGACAGGCTTCAATCAATCACAGGAATATTATGTAGTATGTGCCCTAAACCGGTGCGCCGACTTCTTCTTGGTAAGATCTCGTGAGGTGCGCCGCGGCAGCCGTCAGCGAGCGGAGGGAGCGGCGCAGGCCGCGGAGATGCCGCCGACACGCGGCCGCTGCCCGCGCGGCTGACTCCCGCTCGTCCTCCCCCTCGATACCAGAGTCTCCCGCCGCACTCGACGCATCACTCTCCGTGTCACTGAGGTCCGACACCCGCCTGCCCCGCTCCACATGCTCCTCTGCGTCCCCACTCGACCAGAGCAGCTCAGTCTTCAAATCGTTCAGCATGGCGAACATGTTGAACGGGTCATCGTCACCCTCCTGTGGCAAGTTCATCAGCCGGCTGGGCACGAGCACCGTCTCGTCCATGACGTTCACCATTTTGACGAACTTCTCCATGTCATTCAGTATGCTTTGCTTTGAGAACTCAGTGTCATCGTGGCGAGCAATTTTGCGCAGGGTGTTCCTGTAACAATGGCAAAGATTACATAAGCAACATATTCATCATGACTACAAGCTATTTTAATTATGACAAGTATTGGAAAAGGTAAGAGAGGCCTTTGCCCTGCAGTTGGATAAAGTAATAGGCTGGTATTATTATTATTATTATTAGAAAAGGTAAGTATTTTCATGGCTCTTCTCACTGCTCCGTTGTGACAAACATAGTACCAACTTTACTCATAACTATCAATATGATTTAAATATATCATAAATTGAGTTGTAAAAACAGTGCCTAAAATAGGAACTATTTATGTAGCTGATAATGACCTTAGATTCTTGGATAATTTTATGGAGACCCCAATGAGATCATGACTGGTAGGTAGGTACCTACTATGATTATCCTACTCATGTCTATTTAAAATAACAACAAGAAAATAGTTTTTTTAAATTGCAGTTGCGGGTTAAACCAGAACCAGAAAATATGTTGAATTTTAAAATAATATCAGGAAGGGTGAATGATTTGAATTTGTTGCCTACCCACAATTAATTTTAATGTAAACGGTTTCATTGATAGTGTCCAAATGTTTGACAATGTTTTTCAAAGATTTGGAAACAATCAATTGAACAGTTTCCAAAATAATAAAAACCAACTTGCTGTTGCATCAATTTGGCTACTTCAGTTCAAATGAACCATTATAAAATGCTAGTCGGCGAAAGTAACAGACAACAATAAAAGTTATGAAGTGGAAGGAGGGAGAAGACATTCAACAGTCACAAGTATATAACAGCACTTCAGGAGAATCACCACATGGCTTCTTTCAATTAAGTACCTACTATGAATGGCACTGTAATATAAAAGTTATTAACAACTGTTTACATATTACATCACCAGCCACCATTAATCACATTTTATTAACATTCAGAAAACTGGTCACCCACAAACTGGTATTTAAGAGTTAAAGAATGTGTTTAATGGACCCAGTTTAGCATAATTGATAATTTTAAATAAATTTCATTCTGAATCCATTATGTGTATGTTGAAATTCCTTGTATAATAATTTGCCAGTATATAACAGGATACTGTTTAAATTTAAAAGAGGAACAACATGCTTATTAGTGCTGACAGGGTATTTCCAAAATGGAGGTTACTGTGTAATAATTATTCTGCCATGCTAGGGCTTTCAAATACTTAGTTTAAAGTTTATCTAAAAATAAAATGAGAATTAATCTGTAAATACAAGGCTAATAGAAGTATTCAAGACCATTTATTTTAAAACATAGATGTTAAAATCTATGCAAATCACAGCCAAGCTCAATGGCTTCCAGCTTTTGCCTTTTTTTATTGAAATCAAAGCAGTGTGACTTCTTGGTATTGGTAACATAAAAGGTAAATGCTGAACTGAGTTATGTCACCATGGTATGTATGAAGCTCAAGAATTTGGCATGACCTGAACCTTGAATACCAATGTGGTTACAAGTTCGATGCTAACGTATTCATCAGATGTACTCGACTACTTGTGACAGAGCCTATAAGGCAACAGATATCAAATGATAATTTCAATGAAGTCACTTCAATATTTTCTGAGTCACACTGCCTCGCACCGCGCACGCCCAGAACACAGGATAACCTCATCGATGAAACTATTAGCGTCCAAATGCTCCCGGAAATACCATACCACACATCACCACCGGTCACCCGCGCAGTGACGAATTCTGGAATTTGTTGAGAAATGACTCGTCAGCAATGTGAAAGGTGGCCAAGAGCGCAACCTTATCAAAAATCCTTTCCGTAGGTACGATGTTTTATGCTGCCACGAACCAATTTGAAACTTTAGCGTCATCCAAATTCCAGAATGCATCACGGACGCATAATAAGAAAGAGCACAGGGCCGCAAGGGGCATCATGCAGGATCCAAACCGTGCCCATGCATCGGTCGCGGTAAAATTGTAAATCGACACTATGCCGTACCTGCTATTCTCCAATTTGCTCGATATATCGGTGTTGAAAGACATTTTCTCGTGTTATTTAACAATATTTAAATATCACTGAACACACACGCCCCAATTTTTTGTGATGTCACTATAAAATTGACGTTTACGCGGCTTGCGAAACAACGCGAACTGAATTAAACGGACGGTCTCCAACAAGCACCCGCACGCTACGGAGAGGTTTGACGTTTTGCTAGAGGTGGGGAGCGCGCTCGTATTTATATGACACGATCATACGATGCGGGGAAGCGAACTTTGAATTTTATCAGTGTAGGTATTACAGAATAACTAACTAATGATAATATGAATTTAATCGATGTTTATAAACACTACTAATGAAATAAGTAGTTCTGTTGTTTTGGCACACAGTTGAGACCATGTTTCTCTCATGAAAACAGTATCTGCTTGAGTATATTCAGATCGGCCGGGCGCGTCCCACTGAAGTCACACCACATACAGAGCCGGTGATTGGTTGGTCTGAGCCCCAGTCTTTTTTTCATTGGTTTGATAGTTTGGTGCTTAGCGCGCGTATTTTAAAATTTGGCCCGAAAGATGCTCATTCATAAAATAATGCTTCTTCATTCTATAACGACTTAATGATTATTTTTCTTTCATACTTTCTGCTATTGGCTTTATTATTATTAAATCTCTAATAACTCTTGAAATGAAATGTGCCTTATTTATTTTAATTAGGTATTTTCAACAACATGGTTACAAACCACTGATTATACATGGGTACCTACTTTCTTTCAGTAAATAAGGTGAAAGGTCTGTAGAATATACTTTACTTATTGTATGCAAAGTGTTGAATTGATTGTCCTTATTTACGTACATAAAGGTATTTGAAATGTTGGAATGTTCATAATAAATAAGCGCCTATCTGCCTACCCATTGATTCCGCATTAGTTATGGTAGGCTAATGCAAAAATGAACCAGTGAGTTAGTTTGATAATAAACTGGGAGCAATAAATTTCTAAACTTTTTGACAGGTTTCGCATGCATAATTGTCAATAGTTTTTGTATATTTTGGTCATAAATACGACATCAAGGTTTGTCGTATCACATAAAACGTAAAATTCTAGTGATCATATTATTTTCTTAGTTATTAGTAGATGTCCCGCTGCCTCTTTTGTTTTGTGATCATTAATCAAAGAGCAAAAGTTTTTTTAGAGTTGCTGCGGGAATTGAACTCTCGTCCTAACTAAATATTAGACGTCAAACAGCCCCACTGCATCTATTTGTGTCGCACGAAAGATCTTGAAAGTGCATTGCAACTATAAGTAGGTAGGTAGCTATTAGGTGTTGCTGGCGCATATAATAAATACCTAGTAGATAAAGACATTATCGCTAGGCATCCAGCAATCTCTAAGACATAGGTTACTTTTATGACGAAATAAGCGCCAGATGGTTTCTATAGAAATTAGGGTTAAGAACTTCGTTTTTTGTTATTATTAGATGCGCAGCACTAGAGAGAAGCAATTTTTAAGCTTCCATTGCTAGATTCGTTTTTATACCATGGAATTAGTATGTACAACCTACTAAGTTCGGTCCTTGGGGGTCACGTAAGTATATGATTATTCTGTGCTATGCCAGTAAGAGCTGTCTATTCTATGAACGTCAAAGTTGTCCAGAATGTTGTGCCATTATGTACCTACACGCTCGATTATAATTAATTAATAATTGGCCAATCATGGACACGCGCCTCTAAAGTTCAATGGCTAGTTAAACCTGATGGTCACGTGATGTATAGGTTTTACAGGTGGCGTGTTGCATGATGCTGGCTGGGAGCCATGGGCATAATACTGAAGGCCTTTGTCGACTGGGTATTTTTTAAATTTTCCTTTCTTGTGGTCAGGAAAATCGTAGAGAATTTCTCAGTAAGGATGAGAGAGATTACGAAGATGAGACTTCCTGTTTTGTTAAACATGTGAGTAGGTGCAGATATATTATACAAAACAATTAGGTACCTACTTAAAACAAACTCTGGTAATTTATATAATAAAACAGTGCAAAATAAAATAGTCTTTAAAACTTTTAATTACACCTTGAAACGCCTAACTTATTATGAATTAGGTACCTACTTTTTTCCTGGTAGCTAGTAAAGTACGGTAAGGTAAGTATCCTATACCTGTGTACTATTTCTTATCTGACTGCGTAGAATTAATCGTCATTAGAACACTCATAGACTCGTCTACGTAGAGTACGTAGGACTTCTTTCTTTCCTTTATCTATGGTCGTTTACGAGAAATGGAATCATTTTGAAAATTGTAAAACGAATGTGCTTGGCTTAATGGCTTTCAAAGTTTTAACTTTTATCAACCGTTTTATGCCGAAGTCAATTAGTAGGGTCTTAAGAATTCCTGTATTACTTATTATTATTACGTTAGTACTATTAGTTATTCTGTGTAGGGCCTATACTACCTCAAATGGCAGCATGATCCTCCGTTAGATCGAAAATACTGCAGCTTTAATATTGAAATAAGGTAAAGTTGAGCATTAATTTTAGGTCTTATGTTTGACGAAAACACGACTCCATAAAATTACCTCCAAACCGAACAATAAACCGCTGGTATTAAAAAAATACTTACTTCAAATTGGATCATGAAACTTTGTATACTAACTGAACTAACTATAAAGCAAGTCTTATGTTTTTTTTAAATTTTTTTAATTACCATTATTTTCATCGTAAAAAGCCCGTAATACCTAAACTATTGGCGCTGCCTGCCGCCTAGCACCGCACTCTGTCTCGCTCTCACTCAGTCCGCGAGCAGTATCGTGCGAGCGAGATAAAGAGTGAATTTTAGCTGAGGCACAGATTACTGAATAGGCTGAGGTAGTAAAGACTCTAGTAAGCGCTGCTGCTGGGCATGAGGTGCTGGATTCGATTCCCAAGTTTAGCAAAGTGTTATTGAGTTTTTCCATCAGGTATCACCCAGAAGCAGCCGGAGCCTGGAGTTCGCGTCTGGTTAATGGCAACAATAAGCTCGCCCCTTTTTACATAGGAGTTAAACATAACTGGCTAAATGTGTTAGCATGTCATTATAGGTTCACCTCGGCCTAACCTTTCGGAGATTTGCAGGCGTGACGTTATGTTATATTAGTAGGTAAGTAGAACCAGCAGGCCCAATAAACAGTTTTAATTTCCTGTTAAAAATAACAGTCACGTCAAATCCACGCATGTTTCTGTGATTGGTCACTTGAAAACATTTGAACGTCGAACGATGCGTTATGGACATAATATAATTTTTGGCGTTCGTTGCCCAGATCAAGTTTATCAGAACCAGTGCTTCCAGATTCACTGTAATTACAGTAGATTTACTGTATTTTAGACTTGTTTTTCTATCAATATGTAAACAAAGTTTGTCTGTAATTTTACTGTACCTAATCGATTTTGAAATCTACTGTATTGTTTTTAGAAACTCCTGTATTTTTTAGCTCGCACCACTGTAATTTTACTTTTGGGATCTGGAAGCACTGAACAGAACTAAGTAAGTAGGTACCTATTGGTGGAAGAATGACTAATAACAAGTTTTTTTTTTTGCAGTGTTGTTGTCCAAAAACTGTTAAGATTTGTTTGCACTCAAATAACAAACCACATAATAGCCCGCGACTTCGTCCGCGTAAAATTTCTTGTACCTCCGGAATGGGCCGGTCGCATCGCATCGCCTGCCCGCGCTATTACTGTGTTCTTTCTGCTCCTTAGTGTCTTAGTAAGTAGTCTTTCTCAAAAATAGTCTATCAAATGCAAAAATAATTTTCAAATCTGACCGGTACCTCCCTACTTCCAGAGATTAGCGTCACAAAATATAGAGTCACAGAGTACTCTCTGTATTTTGTGTTCGTGCTCAAACAAAGAAACTCATCAGATGTTCATCAGCTTTATTTTACTAGTATTAGTGTATTCTTCTTTGTAAGTAATCAATCCGGATTGATATTTAATTACGGGGTCATTATCGCTTTATTGTTACAGACCCTAAAATATTCATGTGAATGCAAATCAATCACAAATAATTACAAAACCAAGCGAATAATAAGTTCCTAATGCTTTCTGTGTTAATTTTCCGACCTCCGTCACTTTCGAAAAGGAAGAAAACAAAAACATACTCCGTACGTCACATATCTAAGCCCACATATTTATTCGATTCCTAGTTTTAGAGTTAAAAGTTGCATCAGATAATGTTTTTATCGATGTAGCGGAATCGGCTGAACATAACAAAAGTGTCGAGATGCTAAAACGAGCGCTGTCCTCTTCAGCAATAAAGTCTGGATTGGTGTATCGCTAGACTGTTTCGCTAGCATCTGACGTCGTGAATCTATATTTATTATTTGCATCCATTACGCATCACGCGTGCGATATGTGGCGTTATGATGCTCATAAGAAAATGTGATCAATGATGAGTGTGACTAAAAACGGAGATACATCTGACGCATTTAAGCAGGCTTTCCTGATTTCAAACGCAATAGAACATGTTTTCCTCATTTCCGTTTAGGTACCTATTTGAACATTTCTGCGTATAGTGTAGTTCTACTGTGTGTCATCATCACCATCTGCCTAGCCTTTTCCCAACTATGTTGGGGTCGGCTGCCAGTCTAACCGGATGCAGCTGAATACAAGTGTTTTACATGGAGCGACTGCCTATCTGACCTCCACAACCCAGTTACTGGGTAATTCGATACCCCTTGGTAAGACTGGTTGTCAGACTTTCGGGCTTCTGACTACCCGTAACGACTGTCAAAGATCCACGAATGACAGCCGGGAGCGGGCGGGACCACGGGACCAACGGCTTAACGTGCTTTCCGAGGCACGGAAAGCCGACGGTGTAGTTCTACTGTGTGTGTGTCTGTGTATTACAATTTTCTAACCACATCAGGGACTCGTGCCATGATTACATATATTATTATTTTCTAAGGTTTTTTTTTTATTCAGACCATAGCGGTTATGTATGCGTCATGAAAAGTTTTTTGGCCGCAGCAGATACATTTCTTTTACAGTTTCCTTATTTCCTCATCGTTTCCCAGTTATTAACTTTATTAAATGAATTGATGAAACAACGAATCCCACACCATTATGTGCTAAGCGAATTCGCACAGATACATTTAATAAAATGCGCAAAAAAATATTTGTATCTATCAGGCTGGCTGTTGTCAAGTCAACATGTTGTTAATTCGTTGGGGGTCAGGTTGCGTAGGTTATCAGTGTAACATGTCACGCCAAGATCGCGTGGACGACACACCCACCGTGCGTTACGTAAGCATTATGAGATAAGTACTGTAAAACACGTTGCATGCACATGCTTAGAAATCGTACAGAGACTTAGCTTCGCCAATCTTGCTGTGATGCATATGGCACAGTTATTTATGCGTATTGATGGCGATTACATTCACTTACAACTCTTTCATACACGTGTCCGTTAGGCCAGGGACAAATCAAAAAAGTGCGCCTTTTTTCGCGTCGATAAGTGTAATCGCCTAAGGATCCTAAGATGACATGCATACGCTTATTCACATTTAAAATATGTAATTCAGGTAAAAATCTAAATAGTAAACTCGCCAGCTTCTTGGATAAGAACGGTCTGATATTAGAGAATCCTTAAGGTTTTCGTACAGGTCAACGGTGGATGCAGACTTATTTGATTTCGTGATTACTAAACGTTTTCCTTTACTGGCAAAACCCTTTGATACGGTGTCTAGGCGCATTCTATTTAAAAAGATAGAAGCGATTGGTGGGGCGAGGTTTAGCTCTTGGGTGATTTCTTTCTTATCTACCAGACCGCATAAAAGAGTCCACATGGGTGACAAGTACAACCGTAATGCCAGCTCTAACCACGGTGTACCTAAGGGCAGTGTGCTCGGGCCGACACATATTACAGAAAGTATAAGTCAAGCTTCTCTCTCTGTTGTATTATCTTCTCAGTGCTCTTGCGATAAGCCCATAATGATCATGTGATAGTTTCTATTTGCATAATTACACGGGTCAGTATATTTGATCTTCTTTAATGACTTGCATGGAAGAGATAATATAATTAGAGCCGGCAAAGCAATGCGTAACGATTAATATTATGATGCCAATTTAAAATACTTTCTAGTGTGTTATTGCTCCCGTGCATTGTTTGTAAATGTGTTGTGAGTATGTACGTGTAGTGTTTTGTTGTGCAGTGTCAGACAAAGACTTTATAACAAAGAATATCCACCTGTAGGTATATATAATTTTAGGCAAAAATGGGACGTTGCAGGTTATCTTCTGTTCGTCAGTCGAAATTAGCGTCAGTGGGTTGGTGACTTTAGCTCTCTAAGCGTATTTAACAGTATGCCGATAGAAGTCAGTTGCGTTTTGACTTAGGGCCAAGTCATCACAAAGATTAAAGAGTCTGTAGATTTTCATCATCATCATCACAAATCGTTTGCCATAGATCTGAAGTGCTATTCTGTAAAAATCTCACCGTGAAAACTAAGGTGAAGTGAGCTGTCATTCCCCCTGATGCTAGGGATTACCCCTAGTGATAGCTCACTTCACCTAAGTTATCACGGTGAGATTTTTACAGAATCGATCGGCTGTATCGATCATCATCGATACAGATCTGTGGCAAACGGATGGACAGCGGAACCTTACTAATAGAATAGTGTCCCGTTGGCACTCTTTGGGTACGGAACTAGTAGCGAAAGTTTTCGATAGGTATTGTTACTAGTTATCAACCGGGAATTCGGGACTTTACCAATACGAACGTTGTAAAAAATATCATTTAATTTACATTCATAATATATGAACTTTGTCAGTTTGTACCGTAGGAGTAAGAGCAAACTGCGAAAGTAAATTTTCCTCAATTTACTTTTACAATCGTAAAATACAAATAAAACGCTATTTAAACTAAACCACGTTTGACTGTTTTAGGAGTTAGTAGAGGTTGTTCTGAAAATAATATGCTGAATAAACTTATATAACTAATTACTACTATTATTAATAAATTATTAAGTACTTACTTTAATATTATTACTTTATTAATTACTTACTTCGTCATCTGCCTAGTCTTTTCCCAACTACTTATGACGGGGTCGGCTTCCAGTCTAATCGGAAGCAGCTGAATACCTGTATTTTACATGGAGCGACTGCGTATCTGACCTCCACAACCCTGTTACTGGGTAATACGATACCCCTTGGTAAGAGTGGTTGTCAGACTTTAGGACTTATGACTAGAAAGGTACCCGTAACGACTATCAAAGATCCACGAATGACAGCCGGAACCTACCGCGGAGGAATGTAAATATGGTCACCCATCCACAGACCAACCGCGGCAAGCGTAGCTTAAGCTGATCGATCGACCTGTGCGGCTGTTATTATTTAGCCACGGGCCCCTCATTCATTACTTATTTACTTCATTTTCGAAAAACTTATAATGTAGGTAGGGGTACCTAGGTAGGTAAGGACGTATTTTCGAATCTCAGGCCCTACTTATCTCGAGAAAATATTATCACAACGCGTTGTTTATCTCATCAATGTATAATTATATGCCATTTATCAATTTTATTGTTAGTTTGCATTTATCTATATTTTCCACGCAAACATTCCGCAAACTCAAATTGTTTATGGCGCCAACCGTTTTGCTAGATGAAGATCAAGTAGGTATTGTAGGTAACATAATATTTAAGCTAACAGACTTAAAATAATATTGATAATATGTGAACATGCTTAGAAAAAAATAAATAAAAGAATCATAGACATCAAGAAATTCGTCCGCATTAGGAGAAGTGCTCAAAAGGCTGGCAGCATCAATTGCCACGTTGTATGGCGATGCTGATTCTTTGACCAAAAAATAAGCTAGGCTTCTCGTCACGTGAAGTGTGAAAAACCAATAAACATCAAATAGCTCGGACATTATAACTCCCAATAAATCGGAATATTTTCGCCGATTGAGGTTTTCTGCACCTGCAGCAGCCGTCCCAGCACAGCCCGCCGTACTAGGAAGATAGAATGGCGCTAGGGTGTCGGCACAAATGTTACATCCCAGAGTCTGGAACCCAGACCAAGGCCTGCCTAACTTCCAGGGCATTATGGTCTTTTCCAATTGTCGCGTTCCAGGCCGTTGGGTTCTAAAACAGCTGGCACGGTGACAAGTAGGTAACTAATAAATCCATAGGTACTAATGTAATCTAATCTTCTTTTATATAAAATTCTCGTGTCACAGTGTTAGTTACCATTTTCCTCCGAAACGGCTTGACCGATTTTCATAAAATTTTACATGCATATTCAGTAGGTCTGAGAATCGGCTACTATCTATTTTTTTTGCAAAACGACGTTTGCGGGGTCAGCTAGTCTTCTAATATATAAAATTCTCGTTTCACAGTGTTAGTTACCATACTCCTCCGAAACGGCTGGACCGATTTGTATGAAATTTTGTGTGCATATCGGGTAGGTCTGAGAATCGGCTATTATCTATTTTTTTTTGTTTCAGAACGACGTTTACGGGGTCAGCTAGTAATATTATAAATGCGAAAGTGTATCTGTCTGTCTGTTACCGCTTCACGCTTAAACCGCTGAACCGATTTAGATGAAATTTGGTTTAAAGATATTTTGAGTCCCGGGAAAGGACATAGGATAGTTTTTATCCCAATATTCCCACGGGATCGACACTTATACGGGTGAAACCGCGGTGCGCTACTAATATCTGATATAATAATAAATATTATAAAGAGGAAAGATTTGTATGCTTAGTTTGTATGTATGTTTGTAACGAATTGGCTCAAAAAGTACTGCAGTGCTATTCTGTAAAAATCTCACGGTGATAACTTAGGTGAAGTGAGCTGTCATTCCACCTGATGTTAGGGATCTCTCCTATTGATAGCTCACTTCACGCTCACTTCACCTAAGTTATCACGGTGAGATTTTTACAGAATCGATCGGCTGGACCGATTTTAAAAATTCTTTGACCATTTGAATGCTACATTATCACTGATTAATATAGGTTTTTTTAATTGTAAGAAAAAAATAAAATGTTTAAAAAACAAATGTCCACCCGTACGAAGCCGGGACAGGCCGCTAGTATCTCATAAATCGAGAATCCTGTAACCATTTCAGTAGAGTGTATCTAATTTTACAACAACCAATGCTTATAAATATAATGAAAGACTTATAATTAAATAATTATTTTCTTATAATATATTTTTGCGTAGATACCTACGCAAAAATTGGATAAAATATACCGTTTTAGTAATAACAGTCAAACGATTTCTATACATTATAGTTGACTACGTATTGAATTCTTTGGACACGTGTACCATCTTACCATCGAGGAAACTTACATCTTCCCATTTTGAAAACAAAATCCCGCGTACACGATGACCTGTTAGCAAGTGTTAGGTAGGTACTAGGTACCTATAGCGGCCGAGCGTTGCAAGCAAGAATAGCCCTATTAGGTGTAAGATATAGGTAAGTTTCCTCGATGGTAGATCATGCAAGGGCAACAAGCGTACAAGGTCACGGTTAATTCCTTTTTGCCAAGAAAATGATTTGAATCGCTCTAAATATGTTTTGGTTTAAAATCGCACCACACTCCACTTAGGTATAGTTTAGAGTGATTAAGCATTTGTTTATCTTTTGTCCTCTTCTAATATCACTAAGCCTCCTGGCCTCACCTGACCGTAAAGTAGCACATCGAGTATAAAAATAGTTCGGATTTGACAAGTTGCGTCTTTGCTCTAGCAAAGACTTAGTTGACAAGTTACCTACAACTAAAAAGATAAAAATAAAACTGTTTTACAAAAAAAAAAAAAAAACAACAGACTGCCAAAAAAAAAAAACACTTCACAAAAAACATTTCACTTTGTGAAAAATAACTTTAATTTCGGAAGTCAGTGTTGTTGGTTCCGCATTTTCGTATTTCACACCGACATCCGAAATTAAAGTTATTTTTCACTTTGTAGTGTTTTTTTTGGAAGTCTGTTGTTTTTTTTTTTTTGTAAAACTGTTTTATTTTTACCTTTTTAGTTGTAGGTAACTACCCCAAACAAATTCATATAACACTACTTGCTATGTAAATATCAGTGACAGGAAGTTATTAAAACATCATCAATATAAACTATGATGAAAAAATTCTATTATTGAACACAAATCTGCGTACCCCTTTAGAGGGTACAGGCGTGGTGTTATGTTGTGTGACTGCGTAAACAATGCATACATAACGCATTATGATGTCAAATCAAATCAAGCAAATCAACCGCGTTTGCTGTTCTGCTATCGCAATAGCAGAGCAGCAAATGCGGTTGTTTTGCTGGCATTTATTACTTCCGATGTCTATCTCCGAATCTTATCATCAGAAATTTAAATGGGACCATTTCGGGATACACATCTTTCGAACAAAAAAAGAATTTTGCAAATCCGTCTATATATGACGGAGTTATGCCCGAAGATACATAAAAAAAAAAACAAACATAAACATCCGAATTGAGAACCTCCTTCTTTTTTAGAAGTCGGTTAAAACCACGCTTCCTGCTAAGAAATTGGCGCTGCTCTCAATGTCAAATTGTCACCACAAACGTTTGACCGTAATGATGTCTGTCGGGATTGGTAGCATTTATATTTAACTGGTTCTTGTGGTCAACTTAAAAAAAAAAACTACTTAGTTTCCTTCTATATCTAACCTTACGATAAGTAGCTGACACACCTTATATTACCGTAACCTTATCATCACGGTTGTTGAGCAGGTTATCACTATCAGCTATATTATTACTTCACAGGGGGATTGTATTCCAATAAAAATAATAATATATGTACTTATTCATTGGTTATCCGATAATATCGTTATCTGAGATGATGTCATTCTAGGACCTGGGTAGTTCATTTCTACACAAAGATAATTATCAGGTACCTAGTTTATTATAGACCTCCCGATAAGTTGCGCAGCATGCGTTTTGTGCAATCTATGGCGGAGGTTACACGTTCAGTTTGGCATCAGTTCAGTCTGTGACAATGATCACGTATAGACTGATGGCTGAATGATGGAATGACGGGCGGTTTAGACGGTAAGTCTAAATCGCCAGCCGGATCGTCAGTCTGAACGATCAGTCCAACCGAAAACATGTCGGGATACTCCATCGCGGTCTAAGCGGTGACTGACATCAGACTGATAGCTAATAAACACACGTTCAATCAGGCATCAGTCTGACCAGACTGACAAAAATTTAAATAACCATCATTCTGGACCATCATTCCATCAGTCTACGCGTACTCAATCAGTTTCCCGTCATTCTGACATCAATCACAGACTGAACTGATGCCAAACTGAACGTGTAACCTCCGCCTATATTTCTTTCTCTTACTTTGCTGTACCCGGCACACGATAATGATAATGGTGGTGGTTCGATTAGAGCGGCGCGCAATGATTGTTGACATAACCGTCCCGCCTGACGAGAACCTCGTGAAAACCGAGAAAGATGAACAAATCAAGTATCTTGACTTGGCTCGCGAGGTTGCCGACATGTGGGATGTGGACTCAGCGATCATTGTGCCGATAGTCGTGACAGCCAATGAGTTAATAGCTAAGAGCCTCGACCAACACCTGAGGAGGCTCAATGAGAGCCTCCTCAGGGCAACTGGATTAAGGGTTTGAGTCAGAAAGCGGTACTTCTGGACACAGCCCGCATTGTTAGCAGGTTCCTCTCTCTGGAGTCCTGACCGCTGATACTGGACGGGTAGCTTGAACTCTGTTCCCGATACCTGGGGGGCTACTATTTTTATATTCTAATATTAAAAAATCTAATATATAAAATTCTCGTGTCACAGTATTAGTTACCATACTCCTCCAAAACGGCTGGACCGATTTGTATGAAATTTTGTGTGTATATCGGGTAGGTCTGAGAATCGGCTACTATCTATTTTTTTTTTTTGCAAAACGACGTCTGCGGGGTCAACTAGTATAATCTATATATATTAAGGGCTGATTTTTCCAACGCCGGATTATAATTTTATAGGAGGAATAATTTTGAATTTTTGACAATTCTTCCATACAAACATTGTCAGACGTCAATTTTATTCTATGAATAAAAATTATCTGTTATTGAAAAATAAGGCCCTATGTTCTATGTTATGGGTTTGGTTTCCGCACTTAGTACTTCAATTGGACCATTGAAATAAAGGAAACATGATCTCCCAGTTTATATTTACCGTATATTTACGACGATGCCCTATTCTACAATACCTACCTCGTCATTCCTTTGCCCTTATCCCAATTTTTTTTGGTGTCGGCCCAACATAATTATATTTTTCTTCCATACTTCTCTATTAGTCGTCATCTCGGTAGTCATCCCCTTTCTAACCATATCACTATATCACATAGTCCATCCATCGTTTATTTGGTCTTGGGCTACTCTTATAGCATTCATCTCAAAACTTTCCTCACATTTACCTCATTTCTCTCTATCATCTCTCATATCTCATATCTCTCTATCCATGACAACGGATTTTCACAAAACTTTTTAGTTACCGGTGCCACTTTCAGATTTCCTCTTATATATTCATTTTTCATTCTATCCATTCGTGTAACACTTACACCACACATCCCTCTTAGCATTCTCATCTCAGCTGCAGTACCTACCTACCTATAATTATTCTTTTAATAAGATGATACTTAAATAGTTGTATCAATGTTGTGCATCATTAATCTGTCCCTTTGAATGCTTAAATCTTTAAAACTACGCAACGGATTTTGATGCGGTTTTTTTTTTATAGATAGAGTGATTGAAGAGCAAGGTTTATATGTAGTGTATTTAGTATCAGCATTGCACCCGTGCGAAGCCGGGGCGGGTCGCTAGTTATGGATATAATGAAAAAAATCACGAATGAAAAGAATAATTCACTGAATCTTCACGCAACATAAACATTGATAGAAGTAGGTATTACTTATGTAGGTATTTAATTACTTCAATAAATTGTAAAGATCGTCACGATTTGTGCAAATTAATGTCGATACAAGGTTGTTGAACTTGAATTTAATTAGTGTTACGTATTAGGTAATAACCGGCATCACTAGTCCAGCGCGCGGCACTTGTGGATAAAGAAGTTTTATTTACTCAAAAGAAATTTACAACAAATTTCATTTAATGAGAAATATTTTAACTATACATATAATAATGATGACATTCATGAGCAGAGCTAGTATGACACGCACAAATATTAACAGAATACAACAATAATTAACGTACATAACAAGACATTGAAGGTAGCAGCAAAAGATTCATACAAAAATTAAAATTTAGTGGGTAAAAAAAAATTATTAAAGATATAATAATAATATATAATAATAATAATATTTATTTCTCTCAAAAAGGTACAATTTGGTAAGTACATAGCACTTAAGTTACATCAGATTCAAACCTTTGTGAGAGCTGGAGTCTATACTGGGCTCGGGGACCTGTATGACAGAACTCCAGACAGATATAACCAGGGCCGGATTAAAATGTTGTCAATAATAAAAGATTTTAATTGAGTTTAAAATATTTGTAAACTTTTAGAGGCTTACCAGTCTTACCGCGTGGTATCGTGTTACCCAGTGGTTGTGAAGGACCCATAGGCAGTCGCTCATATAGAAACTGGAAGCCGACCTCAACATAGTTGGGAAAAGGCTAGGCGGATGATGATGAGGATGAATCAGTTTTTGAGTAGGTTAAGTATCTTTTTTTTTTGACCAGGTCGTTCTTTCTAGGTTTTTTTTTTTATTTATAGACAGTTTAATCAAAAATTGATTATGCCGCACTCATCGGTACAAACAATTAAGTATTGCTTATGATCTAAATCCTATTTTTGCTGACTTATAAGTATAAGAGTCTTGGATTCTTTGACAATGGGGACGCAAGAATGCTATTACACCTTCCAATATCCAGTTACTTGGTTAAAAATATAACTCTTTCGGCCCCGTTCCGGACTCACTCCATTAATATAATATGGTAAGTGTCTTCCACTATATTACACTCCAGACAATTTGGTGATGCAACTATAGACTTTAAATACTTGTAAAATCCTTTCCGATTCGATGCGATGCGAGCCTTTTGATGGAAATCATCCTTTACACTTGAAACGAACATAATATCTACTAAATTTAATAATAGTAGGTAGGTATGTAAGTAGTCGACATCGACAAGTTGATCGTGCGTCGTGTGGTGTACGATTCTGATTGATTCGCAGTGATACGGCTTCCTTAATAATGATAGCAGAGTGGACGGTCACCTATAGACACAGTATAGATTTGTTGAAGTACAAGCCATAACGAAGTGTTTTAAGCATCTGATAAACATACAATGGAATTCTGTTATATTAAAGGCAAGTTAAACTAAGTGAGTATTTGGTATTCAAATGTAATTTAAAAATCAAATTATTTATTTGCTTGAATACGGATACTTGATGTGTGTTGGCGATCGCCGCGCTCTCTTTGCAAAGTCACAGAATACGTAATAGTACTGCAAAAGTGACGTCACCAGAGCGCGGCATGGTGGCTCACGGCGGGCGTAGCGAGCGAGATGCGTGTGCTGCTGTATCCCGAATTCCCGAGCCGCCGGACGTAAACATCGATAAGATAGGGTCAAAATTCAGCATGGGAACATAAACAAGAGCAGAGTTGCGACCATTGTTATAAGATTTTATTGGCCACTTTTACAGACTTTTGTAAGACTAAGTATTCACGCAGTTCTTCCATCCATGCAGAGAATTCGTGAGTTTATAAATATAGGGGGTGTGTAGTATGAAACAGACCTACAGTCAGTGGCGTGCACAGAGATTTTAGACAGGGTATGCACAAAAAAAACTACCAGTTAGTTAGATTACTTTCTACAAGTTAATGTTTGTAAATCAAATCGACGCGCCTATCTGACTAAAAGTTCTTTTTCGATTGTAATCATAGATAAATCTGTAAGTCTGTTTTGGCTCTGTGTGTTTCGTAAATATGTATGAATTCAAGTACCTACTCTTTGATGAATTCTTTTTAGACTAGAAAAAACTTTTACAAAAAAAAAAAAAAACAACCGACTTCCAAAAAAACACTACAAAGTGAAAAATAACTTCAATTTCGGAAGTCGGTGTCGTTGGTTCCGCATTTTCTTTTAATTGACACCGACTTCCGAAATTAAAGTTATTTTTCACTTTGTAGTGTTTTTTTGAAAGTCAGTTGTTTTTTTTTTTTTTGGAAAAAAGTTTTTTATTTTTCACTTTCTAGGGGGCCAGTTTCTAACTTGTCTAAGTTACAATAACCTAATGTCAACTGCTCATCACCTTTTACAAAATATTGCTTTTCCCGATGCAGGGATGTTAATTGTTGAGGAGTTCTCCTTGTAAGAACCAGGAAAACTGGATTGAGAAGTCACCATCAGCTGCACTTCACGATACGCGTTGTGCTTAGCAACCACATTAAAGTACCTAATCGAATCGCAACCCGTGAAATATTTATTATTGAGTAGTTCCGATGGCCACCTGTGGTCTTCATCGTCAGTTTCATTTCACCGAATGCTGCTTTTTGAGAGCAAATGCACGAGTTACTATAAAAAATACCCGAATCGCTATAGGTGTGCCTACAAAATTTGAGGGTTTCCCTCGATTTCCATGGGATCCCCTCATCAGATTCCGATTTGGTGACAATGGGACCACCTCGAAAGCATACACATTCAATTAAAAAAATTATTTTGAAAATCGGTCCACAATTGGCGGAGTAATCGCGTAACAAACACACAAAAAAAACACCGTCGAATTGAGAACCTCCTCCTTTTTTGAAGTCGGTTAAAAATGATCGTTCGGTCGATGCGCTGAGTAGAATCGTAACTATTAATTTTCCTAATTTGTAAACAGAAAATATGGAAGTCTGATTTGAATATAAATTTTGAATGAGATCGAATATGTATAATTATCCATTTTTTACAATAAACTTACTAAATAATTACTTGACAGGCAATCACTTGCGCCAAGAAAAACAATAAATGGCGAAAAAACTTTGCAATTTTAGATACAAACTAATACAAACGAATGAATTACTCGGGTCATTTGGTCAATCCGACTAAAAAAAGTCGACCCTTTGCAAACAACAATTAGACGGTGCTTTTACGGGTTCTCAATTTGGCCGGCTTGCAATGTAAGCTATGCTTCTAAAACTCCAACACGCGCGCACATTTTCACGCACACACTCACACTTTTACTGTGTACTACACGAGATGCGTTCTATGAAGAATAAGCAAGGCGTAGTGTTGCTTTTGCTCACGGGAGCGCTGCCTGCGCGTTGAGCGGCGGCGGTTGGTCGCCGCTTCAACGAGTTAGTTCCAAAAAATGTAATAGATGGCGCGTTAGCTATATTACCATGATTTTTTAAAATTAGTTATTTAACATTTAGAGGGGCATGTATGTATGGGACTACAGGGTATGCAGAGCTTATTTGCATGTATGGAGTGCACGCCACTGCCTACAGTATCAAACGAACAACAAAAGTCAGTCCAAACCGATAGCCGAGTGTCAAAAGATATGGTCAATCACGCACAGGTCATGGAGCAACCAGTTAGCAGCTGTAAATTGACTAACCTTAACCGGTTAATTGCTATCTGTAAAAAACTAAAACCGGTATTGGCTAGTGCTTAAATTATCAATTATGTCATCTCTGAACAAATTTTTTAGTTCGCCGGTTAAAAGCGGTTTTTGCTGCATTTTTTTTTCCTCTCTTTGCTATGACGATATCATGATTTATTTTCGTTGGATCCCAGACTATGAGGTCACACTCGTTGCTCGTGACGCAAGTTCACTGATTTTAAAGTACCAGATGCTAATTATTGTGTAAATAATTAACCTTAGATAGTTTTATTGACTTTAGCTTTAAGGTGATAATAGCCTATTGAAAGATAGAATGATAATTTCTTAGGAATCGGGGAAATAATGAATAAGTATGACATCAATGACTTAGGGGCTTGTGGCTAAGTAATAACAGCCGAGCGAGTCGATAGTTCATGTTAAGCTACGCTTATCGCGGTTGGTCCGTGGATGGGTAACCATCTTTACATTTCCGAGGCACGCAGGGGTGCCTTGGAAAGCACGTTAAGCCATTGGTCCCCGCTGTCAATCGTCAATCTTTAGCAGTCGTTACGGGTCGTCAGAAGCCCGAAAGTTTGCCAAAGGGTATCGTATTACCAAGGGGGGTTAATAGCCAAATAGCCTATTGAAACAAAGAGTGATAATTTCATATGAGTCGGGGAAATAATGAGCAAGTGTGAAATCAAATACTAAAACCAGTTAGTACATACTTAAATCTAAGTTGTAATCTGTGGAAGATGTAGTTAAACCTATTATAGTATATTTGTTAAGTTTTACATATCTCGGGACCATGCGGTCCCGGTCTTTTGGAAGGCGTACGAGGGGCCGAAGCCAACTCGTAAGTTGTTAAGTTTAGGTACTGTTATTTCCATTAATTTTTAATATAATTAGCTACTGTTTGTTGCTCTCAAAACGGTGAAGGAAAACATCGTGAGGAAACCGATATGTCCTAGCCTAGAACCAAAAATTCGAAGACATGTGACACTTATCAACCCGCACTGGGTCCGCGTGGTGGATTATGGCCCATTCCCGCTCACCGAGAGGAGGCCTGTGTCACATCAGTGGGATCGTTAGAGGCTGATTTAAGTACTGTTTGTTTTGCGATATTAAATAAAATTAATAAAACGACTCCGGGACTTGGGATCCATTTTGAAAGGTTAAATTGGACCAAAAACTTTGGTTGCTAATTTAATTCATACATACACATTTTTTTTATTTTTATAAATACATTGTTTTTTTACATTCTGTGACAAATGTAACTCACACACTTTTTAAAATACTAGTAAAATTTTACAATGTTTGTAAATATGTGAGCACCATGAATCTATCACATAATTGATTTACCAGTCTGTTATGTTTTTAATTCTTTTTACCATTTGTGGTAGTCTAAATTTTATTTTAGGTGCATCGTCTTCACATATAATTATATAATGAATGTATACAAAAACTTGTAAAACATTTTAAAAGAGTAACGGTGGAGTTTCTTGCCCATTCTGCTCCACACGAAAACTAAATTTTAGAAGGGGCGACTAGAATCAGTTCTATTTTTTAATTTTAATTTTTGACGTTCAAAAGTGCCTTTTTAAGTACCTATTTGAAATAAATGATTTGACTTTGACTTTGACATCCACGATTGTCAACATGTTTACCTAGGTCATCTTATTCACATAAGATGCGCAGGCGATTTGCAGCAGGTCGGTAGGATATTCCCTTGAGTATTCATCTATGTTAAAGGCAATTTATTTTGCAATATTAATTTAAGTTTATGTAAGTAAACGGGGGCTTGTCATAGACAAGTGAGAAGGTCAATCTGCCTACGAGGTTAAGCGTCCGTTGCCACGGTCAGCTGTTGGATGGGTAACGTGAGTGCATCTTATTTCGATAAGTTATCTCAAATCTAAGTTCCAGAGCTGCAGAGTAAGTAAACGGTGACAAATTACATTTAATTATGAATTAATTTATCAATGGTAGTCATTCTCGAAGACACTTTTTTTCTTACCTACAGGTAGTTTTGTAGGCTTCCTAATAAATAAAAACATGCCTCGAAATTCTGCCCAAGAACTTACTTACTTATAATAACAAACTAAAAAGCAGTCCTTGAAAAGATTGTTGTAGGTACCTACTCGTACCTGAGTGATTTAAATTAATTAGCAAACGCTAATTTAACAATTAATTATTCGCATCACGACTTATGGCCGACATTCACTTCTTGTCTTAAGTAACTTACCTATGCACGTTAAACTCATATTACAATACATATTTACAAAAAAAAATGTTAAATTAACTAGAAACTTAATTATTAAAAAAAAAACAAACAAAATAAACAAATTTTTTGGCCCCCGCCTGCCATCTACCGGTTAATGTACATACTATTAAGTCAACAACGTTTCCAGTAGAACGTCGTTTTCTAAGGGTTCGTTCACCTATATGAGTTGCATTTCTAACCAGTTGTATCATCTAATTCATAGATGGCAGTAATTGTAGTTATTGCGTTTGCTAGGTTTGGTGATAGATGTCACTACAAGCCTCCTATTGCAATGTTCTGTTTTACGTGAAATATTTAACATGTGATAAAAAGTTTTTTTTTTTACATTCAGATGATGCAGTTTTGTGTGTGATATTATTATTTATCACAAAGTTTATATGCAAAACAGGCAAAAGAAATGCACCAACTGAAAAATAATAAAATTAAATACCTACTTACCAAAACATAACTCTTCCATTATTTCTAAGTACATTATAATTGTGTACCCATCAGACTAGAACCAGTAGAAGGTCGTAGAACAGCACTGCAGCTAGCATGTGCCTTTCACCTGGATTGAACCACCTTTGGATGATGCTGCTTTGCAAACTATGTACCATTCACTATCAATTCAGATTAATTTATGTATCATAATGGCGTACGTTACCCTTTAGGATGCCAAAAGGATGGGACAGTCACCAACAGACATTCATTAACACTGTCACTTTTACATTCGTAAATCATCAAAATACATAGGTACAAAAATGTCTAGGAAAAAATAAACAAACCAAAACCGTTAAATTTTACTTCTTTTTCGACTTTAATTAATATTGTGCTAATATTTAAACGGTAGTGCTAATCGACTTTTGTTGCTAACCATACCATCCTTTTGGTCTCCTCAAAGATATCTGACTGACCTGAATGTAGTAGCGGTTCATCATCATCATCTGCCTAGCCTTTCCCCAACTATGTAGGGGTTGGCTTCCAGTCTAACCGGATGCAGCTGAATACCAGTGTAAATGTAGTAGCGGTTATGAGCCCAAATTAATTGATGTGTAAACAATGAATTTTCAGTAAGTCCTACTAATCCTACTTCCTACTATATCCTACTAAAAAAAAAAAAAACTCTACTCTACTCTTTCACGCAAAAACTACTGAACGGATTTGGATGAAACTTTACAGCAATAAAGCTTATACAACAGAATAACACATAGGATACTTTTTATCCCGATATTCCCGCGGGATCGAAACTTACGCGGGTGAAACCGCGGGGCGCAGCTAGTAATATTATAAATGCGAAAGTTTGTGAGGATGGATGGATGTTTGTTACTCTTTCACGCAAAAACTACTGAACGGATTTGGATGAAATTTGACACACAGATACTTTATAACCAGGATTAACCATAGGATGCTTTTTATCCCGATATTTCCACGGGATCGAAACTTACGCGGGTGAAACCGCGGGGCGCAGCTAGTAATTAAATAAATATGGATTGCAAAGAAATCACCCTAAGTGGTATAAGCACCTCTGTCTACATTTTAGTTTTCTTCTTAGTCATAAGAAGTGTGTTCATTAATTTGCTATAAGGAAATAGAAATACCATAATTGGCTATAATAATTCCATGCATATATGTAGGCTTCGTAGGTAGTTCAACATTAATTATTCACTTAGCATAATCAGCCTTTAATGTTCCCACAGCTATGACACAGGCCTCCTCTCTATGAGAGGGAGTGGGCCGTAATACAGATGTCACATATCTTCGAATTTTTGACAATTCGAATTTTCGAATTTTCGAATTTTTTTTTTTTTGATCATGGCGGTTTCCTCACGATGTTTTCCTTCACCGTTTTAAGAGCAGCGGTGACTGGTGATGAAATAATTTACACAAAGTAAAGCGCTTCTGTCTCTTCAAACCTTACGACCTACAGCTCGTAAGTCGCAGCCACTATAAGCCATCACAGCTCCCATCTACTTAACTATAGATACTTTAATCTTAAATTAATTAATTAACTGACAGACAATGCACAAGCAAAGCCACACCACTGGATCTAGAAACATGAAATTTTGCACGAGATTGAGCACTCATAAAGATTTTTGAAAATTCATCTCCTTCCGGGTTAAAATGGGGGATGAAAGTTTTTAAGGAAGTTAGTCATTTTTGCGAATCGGAAATGCCATCATTCACATGCCTTGTATTAAAAATAAATAGGTAGTTTTTTTCATTTTATTTATTTACTAGGTTCTGCCCGCGAATTCGTCCTCGTGAAATTTCTTGTCTCCCGACCCAGTCACGCTATTACTTCGTTTTCGCTCAGCGTACTATCTGACTTTTTTGTTTTTTGCTGCGCTCCTGAGAGTCCTAGTGTTATGTTAAGTAGCCTAATAGCCTTTCTCAAGAATTAGGCTATCAAATGCAAACATATTTTTTCAAATCCGACCGGTAGTTTTAGAGATTAGCGCGTTAAAACAAACTCTTTAGCTTTATTATAAGTTTAAATAGATATAGTTATTATAAAAACAATACCTGTATATCTATCAATCGCCATAATATTAATGAATACGGTCGCTATGTAAATACGAATAACACTTGATATACAAATTCGTGGGCAAAGTTGACTGAGGTGAGTGTGGCCATCGAGAGCGCACTCCGCAGCTTGTGGTCGCTAATCAAATTAAGCTTGGGATACTATAGGCTTGATAGTGTGGAGGAGATGTTACTCGATACGGATAAAAGTTATGAAGTGCTCAATTATTATCTGCAGCTTACGGTAAATTACGAAAATTACTTACCTATACCTAAGTAAGTAATACCTGGTGCTTGTTGACAGGCTTGCACTGTCCTCCCCATACCCATTTACAGTGTAATTTGAAAACATTGTAAAAGCCAATTATTTTTAAAAGAGTAAACGTGGAGTTTTTTTCCGGCTCCTCTCCATAGGAAACGACCAATTGGAACCGTGCACCTTGCTTCTGACGTTTCGTAAGTGCCCATGTAGGTTTATTATTAAAGCGATAAAACAGGTATAATAAGCTTTGTGTCAATCGATGATTACGTATTGTAATACCGCATGGGGAGGAGCGGCTAAAACAGTTTTGCTATCACTGGAGAGCGCACCGAGCTGTATTGAAAGTATCCACATTTCGGCCTATCCTGTTCCCTACCCCACTTTTATATAAATCTTGCAATGTTCTCACAGTGTGGCAGTTATTTATTATAAATGATTTATTAAAACAGCACTCTAAATTGCCGTACAATAGAGTTGTCACCAGTAAAATACGAGAAGACATCTGCATGGATAATTATTCATTAAGGGATTCGTTTATATATAGATTTTTTATATTTTTAGGCCCATTTCTGTATAATAAAGTAAACGCAATTTTGTCTATGTCTGCATTAAAAACGGCACATTGCAAAAATGTTATTACAACTTGGTTAAAATTTGTCTTATGATGACACAGAAAAGTTACCTACTGGTTGTGTAAGTAAAATATTATTTTTAATTCAGTATATTGCCCTATAATTAGTCGGTTAAATTACTCACTATTTATGTATATCATCAATTTTAAGAATATTAATGTAATAAGCTAATTTGCACGTATGATACCCGAGATACAGGTTTATCCTAGTTCAGGTCAATTCCAATATTAATACCTACCACTTTAGTTTTAGACTTAATATTGTAAATATGCAGTATTTAATGAAACAAATAAAAATAGATAAATAAATAATTATGTGAAATAAAATATTGTGAATTTGAATTTAAATCAAAAGCCGTGTCCACATAAGCATATCCGAGGGATATGCAGGCGATTTCAGTGGTGCGGGATATGAACGAGTGTGCAAACAAAAGTGGACGCTCGCTTTGATTCCACGAGAGCTTGCCACACAAAAATTATTACGTGTTTTAGCTTAATTACTGTCTGCCATTAGCCCTTGTATATGGATATTTTTATGATATTATTTGGACGAGGAATCGGCTGTATTCACTTAGTAAGAGGAGATGATTAATCTCGTATATTAGGTCTATTTTTCGTATATAAGGAGGAGCCCGTGGCTAAATAAAAGCAGCCACACAGGTTGATCGGTCAGGTTAAGCTACGCTTGCCGCGGTTGTCTGTGTGTAACTATTCATCGGATATAATAGATACGTTTATTAGTAAGAGGGTATATGTTAAGGTGATGTTATGCATAAGAGAAATGTTTTAAAAGATACATAGGTGGTACAATAGGTCGTAAAGAAGCCATAGAAACGAACAATTAAACAATTTAAAATTACTTGACATAATAATAAATGCTGGCTCCTTATTTTTTCACATCCATAACGCTAATTACGAAGACGTAGTATTTACTGTCATTGAAGTCGATTAAAGGTTTTGTGCAAAATATCTCCAGCAATTTCAAAATTTTAATAATTACCTACCATACGTAACTACCGTACCGTAATACCGTACCACTTGCGTAAAAAAAAAAAAACACTTAGTAAATTATTTTTTTCATTACTGTGACTTCTTTTCTTCCTATAGAATGTTTCTCGTGTATGAATAAATAGACCACATCGTCATCTGCCTAGCCTTTTTCCAACTACGTTGGGGTCGGCTTCCAGTCTAACCGGCAGCTGAATACCAGTATTTTACATGGAACGACTGTCTATCTGACCTCCACAACCCAGTTACTGGGTAATACGATACCCCTGGTAAGACTGGTTGTCAGATTTTCGGGCTTCTAACTACCCGTAACGACTGTCAAAGATCCACGAATGACAACTGGGAACAACGGGTTAATGTGCTTTCCGAGTCACCTCGTACCGAGTCACGGAGGTGACTCGGTATGTAAAGATGGTCACCCATCCACGGACAAGCCGCGGCAAGTGTAGCTTTATCTGATCGATCGACTCGTGCGACTGCTATTACATAGCCACAAGCCCCTCAAAAGAGGGAAATCTATCCTTATGTATCCGATAAAATTAAAAATAAATGGTTCAGAAAACGTATTTGTGGATGCCAGTTTGTAGGGCCTCAAATAATGAAATCGAAGGATTTGCTTATTTGAATAATTAAACCCGAAATTCAAACAATAATCATTGGAAAAACCGAGATATAAAGTTGAAACCTTCTAAATGAATGCGTTACTAATCCCGTAATAATTACGTTAATTGCGTAACAGACTAACAGTAGCAATGGCTTTCATTTTGAAACAACATTCATAGCGTTATTTTTTACGTTGTTGAGCAGACAATTTTTTTCCATATGAGGCAATGGATTTGCAATATCCTTCAAAATCGAATAGATTGTGATTGAACGTGTGTTATCAAATACTTTTGAAACGAGAGTATCAGCATAGATTATTTGTTATAGTTGTGTTGTATTTCTTTTCTCTGCTCTGTTCAGAGCAGGGAATATATATTATTAAGTAGTTCACTAGTTTCAGGATCAGGTGAAGCTGTAGGTAAACTATGTACCTAGGTATTGTTCCACTAAGTCTGCACTAAGAACAGTAAAGGCTTTAGCTACGGAGTACTTTCCCGACTGAATTGCTTATTGTAAATTCACTCACTTTTTTTGAAATTTTCATCGTTTTTCCGGAGGGTTCCGTAAGTACCTCAAAGGGAAAAACGGAACCCTTTTATGATCAATTCACATCTGTCTGTCCGCCAGTCAAGACCCTTTTTTTCAGGAACGCGTGGTGTTCGTGCACCGCACTGACTGAGATGTCTTGGAGCGACACAAGCAAGCGAACCCGCACCGCGACCATTCATTCGTCCATACGTTCTTTTACATATTCATTCGTTCGTAATCATCTATCGGATCATTAGCTTGTGGAACCATCTATTGTAAAGAAAATTTTATAATATACGCATTTAAAAGTTGGAGTCAGATTTATTATTCATCGAACCCTGGGTCGAAACATGGTGACCACGACGTGATCAAGCCAAAATCAAGAAGATTCTACGCAGCTATCGGCATATTTCAAATTGCATCGTCATTACCGAAAGCGGACTTTGTACTCGACGCACACTGATTGGAAATACGTTGCCCAGCCGTTGAATTTCATCTTCAATTTGAACATCGTTGAAGAATCAAGTTTAAAAAGAGATTGGTTTCTATAATCTGAGGAGAAACCACTAGATAATCTCGATATTGTGGACAGTCCATTTAACAGTGCCAAGGAAATACGATTGGAGCTAAAACTCATCGCCAGGAGATCATTCCAGAGACAGCTTGTAGCCCAGCCGGTCAGCTATATTGTGAATTAGGAGCGCCGCAGCCAGGGAAGCCAGCCAGGGAAGTGATCCATCCTTTATTTCCTCTGTTATTTTCCTATATTTCCTGTCTTCTATTTGCTTGAAAATTGTGCTGATTTTCTTCATTATTCAACTTTTATACGAATGTCAAGCTAAATAGCTCATTTATCATTAAAATATTAGTACCTAAAACTATTTTTAAGCCGCCGTGCAGCTCATTGATTTCACAGCCACGTGCGCATGCTCAAATTGCCAGTTCAAAGCTTAATCGCACATATTTCTAAAGTTCTAAATCGTTATATTTCTTATAAGTAATTAATGCTTATAAAATTACGCATTCCAGTGCATTCTGTGAGTGAGTGAAGTGTGTCCTTGAGAAACGGACCAGCTGACGCTCGACGCCCATTGTTTTACTCGGCGCGTTATCTATCGCTAGCCGATCCATCAGCTGATTTGTCCCGTTACTTGTGATTGCAACTTGAATCATCGACGCATACGCTGGATTGCGATTAAGTATTATTAATTATTTAATTATCTTTGTGCGTTCGATTGTGTATTGCTGAATTTTAACTATGTCGCATACAAGTACGCGTGATACGCGTTCTAAATTACCTGTAGAAGGTGTTAAGGTTCAAGTTCCTACTGCTAGCTATTCAAAATGTGATCTAAAAGATTTGATTACAAAGCGTAGTTCAGTCAAAGGTCGCGTGACTAAGTTTAATAACTTTTTGAAAGAAATGACTTCAATAGAAAACCCTACTGATGCTGAAGTGCAAACTTTAGAAAATAGGTACGAAAGGTTTCGTGAATTGTTTATTTATTTCGAAGATCTGCAATCAGACATAGAATTATTAAACTCCTCTGAGCTAGAAAATGAACTTGACATTAGAGATGCCATAGAATGTGATTTTAGTTCGTTGATTGCAAAGGCTAAATTATTTATAGATGCTAATCTTCCGAAACCTAGTAGAAGTCCCGATTCTTCTCATTCTTCTAAATGCTGCAGTAAAAAACCTATGGGTTTCAAATTGCCTTTGATTCAAATAACTAAGTTTGATGGTAATTTCTTTAAATGGATGGAATTCCGTGATACATTTATTTCTTTAATTCACAGCAATAACACAATTGAACCTATACACAAGTTTCACTACTTGAACTCTTACCTTGAGGGAGAGGCTTCCAATGTAATCAGTAACTTGTCTGTTTGTTCTGCAAATTACGAAGATGCCTGGAATCTCCTCTGCGAGAGGTACAACAATGTTAAACAGTTGAAAAGGAATCATTTTAATTCATTCTGTAATTTTCCATCTACCTCTCGAGATTCTGCTAAGTCCCTGCGATCTCTGATAGACCATGTCTCTAAAGGCTTACGTGCTTTGAAGAGTCTGGGTGAGCCTACAGAGTGGTGGGACAGTCTAGTTGTCCATTTGGCCTCGGCCAAGCTTGATAGCAGCACTATGTTCAAGTGGGAGGAATATACAAACACTATAGAAAATTCTCCTACGTTACAGGAATTCTTTCAATTTCTCAAGAATCGAGCTAATATTTTAGAGGCTGTTCAAAGTAATAAATCTAATTTGAGGGGTGAAACAAATTCTTCTCCTTCTCATAAAGGTGCGAAGTCTCACACTAAGTCTTTTGCCATTTCAGCTGATGCTGATGCACCCTCTGACGCGTGCATCCTGTGCAAGGGTAGTCATCGTTTGTACGATTGTGCATCTTTTTTGGCCAAGTCACCAGCAGATCGAGCCTCGGAGGTGATGAGATTGAAGCTGTGCCTAAATTGCTTGCGTAAGGGACACTCATCACGCCAATGCAGGTTAGGTCCATGTTCTACTTGTAATAAAAGACACAACACCTTGTTGCATAGGGAACCGTCTCAGCCTGCAAGCACATCAAATGTTCACACGTCTGCATCCTCGACTGAATCTCCAGTCGAGCAAGTTGCACAAGTTGCTACTGATGACGTAGTTAGTATGTCAGTCAATGCCGACCATAGCGTGTTGCTATCAACAGCTCTGGTTGATGTTTTTAATCCAGTGACGAATCAATACACAACAATTCGAGCTCTGCTAGACAGCGGGAGTCAGTCTTCTTTAATCACTGATAGTTTGAGACATAAACTTCAGGTGACTCCTCAGCCAATCCAGGTCGATATTGTAGGAATAGGAAACATATCTAATTCTCAATCACTACAGAGATGTGTAGTGCAAATTAAATCAAAACACAATGATTTTAAAGTAAATGTGTCATGTTTGGTATTGCCTCAGTTAACAGGTAATTTACCTAAGAAAACATTTGATATTTCGCAAATCAACTTACCTCCTAATATTAAATTAGCCGATCCCACATTCAACCAATGTGCCAAGGTTGATATGTTGATAGGTGTCGATTTGTTTTGGTCGGTTATAGAGGGTGAACAAATATCTCTTGGTCCCAACCAACCTATCATGCGTAGGTCGAAGTTAGGTTGGATTTTGGCAGGCCCACTGTATGTTCGAGATATTAGTAAGTCGCGAAACAAATCTATTAATTGTAATCATGTTGCCTTTGATAGTACAGATAATTATGTGTCAAATGAATTATTCGACAAAAGATTAACTAAGTTCTGGGAGTTGGAACAAATTCCTCACTCAAACAGTTTTGAGACTGAGGAGGAGATAGCATGTGAGAATCATTTTGTTACCAATACCACCCGAAACAATGAAGGCAGGTTCATGGTCAAGTTGCCCCTTCATACGGAACCCAACTGTCTCGGTAATTCATTTATAATGGCTAAAAGGCAATTTATCGCGTTAGAAAAACGTTTTAATAAAAATCCGGAACTGAAGGATATGTATTCGAAATTTATTCAGGAATATTCTGACCTAGGGCATTTATCGGAATCTAGTGTTTTAATTCCACAACAGTCTTACTTTATTCCACATCACGCAGTGTTAAAACCGACTAGCGAGTCGACAAAGTTACGTGTGGTATTTAATGGTAGTGCACCCACAACGTCAGGATATTCTATTAATGATCTGCAGTTAACAGGTCCAAATATACAAGATTCATTGTTAAATATTTTGCTCAGATTTCGCCAACACGCCTACGTTTTATCAGGCGATATAGAAAAAATGTACAGGCAGGTACTAATTCACGAAGATCATCGTGATTTGCAAATAATTTTATGGCGTAATTGTAACACTGAGCCATTGAAATCACTCAGATTGAACACGGTTACGTATGGATACACTAGTTCAAGTTTTTTAAGTACTCGTTGCTTATGGCAATTAGGCGAGGAATGTAGTGACCCTGAAATAAGGGCCATAATACAAAATGATTTTCTTGTGGATGATTTATTGACAGGTTGCGATAGTGAAGCCGAATTGATTAAAATTAGGGACGCAATAGAAAATGCTTTGTCAGCTGGTTGTTTTGCATTACGTAAATATAGGTCGAATTCACGCTCCTTAATTTCAGATTCCCAAAATGTACAACGCAATCTGATAATCAGCTCATCATCACACACGTTAGGAGTGGGGTGGAACCCTAATGAGGATTACATTCATTTTCCCACAAATTATGAAAATAGAAGTGACACCCCCACTAAAAGATCCATATTATCTGATTCATGTAAAGTTTTCGATCCTCTCGGTCTATTAAGTTTGTTCACTATCAAACCTAAAATATTAATTCAACAGTTATGGGTACAAAAAATAAACTGGGATGAACCAGTGCCTAACGATATTCTTAAGTCATGGCAATCTTTCATAAATAATATGTCTAATATTTGCAATCTATTAATTCCCCGTCATGTGTTATGTAAAAATCCGGTTTTGATAGAAATGCATTGTTTTTGTGATGCTTCTACAACCGCCTATGCCGCATGTGTTTACTTGAGATCAACAAATAGTCTAGGTGACGTCACAGTGCGATTGTTGTGTGCTAAGGCTCGTGTTGCGTCGGTGAAGCCGACTACGGTGCCCCGGCTTGAGTTGTGTGCGTGCTTGCTGGGAGCTCAGCTCGCCGCGGCCGCATGTCGCGCACTGCGATGTGTTATCTCTCGAAAGATATTTTGGACTGACTCATCTATCGCGCTAGCATGGTTAGGGGCCAAGTACGATAAATTAAAAACCTTTGTTGCTAACAGAGTGTGCAGTATCTTAGAGCTTACCGAAGGCTCGGAATGGCGTCATGTGCCTACCACGCTCAACCCGGCAGACTTGGCATCAAGGGGAGTAGATGCAAATAAAACTAATAACTTAGGCTTATGGTGGAACGGTCCTTCGTATTTACTTATGTCGGATACGTTTTGGCCTGCAAATAATAAAATGATAAACAATATAAGTGACTTACCTGAGATAAAATCAAACGTATGTACAAATAATGATAATGAAACAAATAAATTAATTAACTTTGATAAATATTCTACGTTTTCTAGATTACAACGCTCTTTCGCTTATGTACTTCGATTCATACATAATTGCAAGCATTTTAATAATAAAATTACGGGTGTTTTACGGCCTGATGAACTTCAAGCTTCGTTAGAAGGGCTAGTGCGTCTTGTTCAAGAGGAACTTTATAGTTCAGAATTGAAAATGCTTCGTTCTCAAAAGACACTAAGTCCTAAAAATCCATTGTTAGCTTTAAGTCCTTTCTTAGATAGTAAAAATATTATGAGAGTTGGAGGCCGTCTAAAATATTCTTCTTACTCATTTGAGAAGCGTCATCCAATGTTGTTGCATGCTAAGCATAAACTTGTGAAATTATTGTTTCAGCATGAGCATTTACGTCTTTTCCATGCTGGTCCTCAGCTACTTCTTGCATCAATTCGTGAGTTCATCTGGCCCCTTGCTGGCAGAGACCTCGCGCGGACCACTGCGAGGCAGTGCATTGTTTGTAGGAAGGCTAGCGGGAAAACGTTAACTCCCATGATGGGTTCCTTACCTGAACAGCGCGTGAATCCCGACTTCCCATTTGCTAGCGTTGGTGTCGACTTCGCTGGCCCGTTTTTGATAACAGATAGTAAGGGGAGAGGATGCAAAATTACAAAATGTTATCTTTGCATTTTTGTCTGTCTACGACTTAAATGCTTACATCTCGAAGCTGTGAGTGAGCTCTCGAAAGATGCTTTTGTACTTTCGTTGCGACGTTTTATCGCTCGCAGAGGAAAACCTACAGAAATATTCTGCGATAATGGCCGCAATTTCGTTGCTGCGGACAAGGAACTTAAGGACTTGATCTCAACACATGCTGATGATATTGCAGGCTTTGCTTCGGGTGAGGGTATCAAGTTTAAATTTCAACCAGCGTATGCGCCCCATTTCGGAGGCCTATGGGAGGCTGGCGTGAAATCTGCCAAGTTTCACTTGAAAAGGGTTCTAGGTAATGCACATTTGACATTTGAAGAGTTAGCCACTTTGTTCAGCCAAATCGAAGCTATCCTCAACAGCCGCCCTCTATATCCCTTATCCTCCTGTCCTGATGATCCTAAGTCCTTATCTCCGGGTCACTTCCTGATCGGACGACCGCTAACTTCGTTGCCTTCCCCTAATCTGGAAAACTTAAATTTCAACAGATTGGACCGATTTCAGCGCCTGGAACAGCTTCGTCAAAGTTTTTGGAGACGCTGGCAGCTAGAGTATCTAGCTGAGCTGCAACAGAGGCAGAAGTGGAGAGTTCCCACTCGATCGCTACAAGCTGGCGATTTGGTATTGATGAAGGAAGAAAATGCTCCACCCATGTCTTGGAAACTAGGCCGTATTCAGTCTCTGTTCCCAGGAAAGGACGGAGTCGCTCGAGTTGCCGAAATCAAGACAACTTCCGGCATTTACCGAAGAGGTGTGAAGTACCTATGTCCCCTGCTGGATGCTACGGAGGATGCTTCATTGGAGTCAGGAGCTTCCAAGGCCCCGGAGGATGTTCGTGCACCGCACTGACTGAGATGTCTTGGAGCGACACAAGCAAGCGAACCCGCACCGCGACCATTCATTCGTCCATACGTTCTTTTACATATTCATTCGTTCGTAATCATCTATCGGATCATTAGCTTGTGGAACCATCTATTGTAAAGAAAATTTTATAATATACGCATTTAAAAGTTGGAGTCAGATTTATTATTCATCGAACCCTGGGTCGAAACACGTGGAGTTATCAAGTTGAAATTAATATCAAATACTCAAGGCTGCAATCCCTTGAAGCAGTAAAAAAAATCAAACTTCTAACTCAATGCAATTAAAAGATATGGGCGTTTATGTTCCGTATATGCCGCATATTTTGTCATTCGCAACCCATCAAAACCTATGGGGTATTTTCCGTTGACCTAGAATCGTAAAATTTGACTAGAAGCAATGTCATGTAGCACAAGTAAAGTCAAAAATCCGAAAATCGTAAATTTGTAGTAACATACCTACAAAGTACGGAACCCTCGATGCGCGAGTCCGACTCACACGCCCGTTTTTTTTATGTATTATGTAATTTTGTAGCGAAATAAAGAAAACACAGGAAATCTCTTTCCGCCACTAAACACGTTTAATTTCTTAAATTTGGCTGAATATCAAAAATAGTAAAACATATAGAAAATACAATAAAAACACTGGAAGAAACTTGCCACATAGTATTAATGGATCAATAGGAATTAAACAGAATAAGGTTTTTATCTACCAATTAGATAGTTTGCCAATTGTGGTGATTATGATAATATTATTCTCCTTTGCTTTACTGCTTTGCAGTTTGGTAAAAGTAATATATTTTGTAAGAACATCATTTCTGTGAATAAACACTTTTTCATTTTCATATTTTTTAAAAATAATTTATCGCTGTTATTGGTGGGCCCATTATGTATTACGGTCGGAAATATACAGATTAAAAAAATAAATGCAGAACATTACATACATTTTAATAAAACAGAGGCAGAAGTCCGACTTATAAAACTCTTAAATAAACCAGCCTATTAATTATAGATCGCAACACTTTATATCCATCGTTATCTTTAGAGAAAAGGGAATAATAATAGACTAAATTAATTATTCCGCCCACCACGGCTCGCAATATCGGAGCTCTAAAGACCGGCTCTAAATTTCCTAAACCCAGCTAAAATGAAATCGTCTACAAGAAAAAGGGGTTTGTTTTAATGCCCATCACAAAATAAATGCTGGGAGACAATAATGTGGGATTCGAAGCGAGATCTAAATTCCGAATAAAAATACACTCTCTCTCTGCGCTGTTGAGCGGGTTATAGTGTTGCGCTTCTGTGTATTGTGTTTTTTTATCGATATTTCTTTGTTGTAATGTGTTGTGTTCCTAACCGATTGGATGGAGAGAGAAAAAGTGGAAAAATACGGGGCAGACCTTTGCCCAGCCGTGTGACAGTATCGGTTAACAGAAAAAAAGGGTTATGGTTACAGTTGCGGGATAACTTGTTTATCCCCAGTTTCAGTACATTTCCGCCAATCACAATAGAAATCTACGTTCATCACACAATCGTCTTTTCCAATCCCACTCACCGCACAGACTTCATTCACTCTTCCTTCTTCGTTCCAGTCTATCCCTCTGTGAAATGCGCTCCCCGAGGAAATCAGGATGGCAATCAACCGATTATCCTTTATAGTTAAGGTTCACGAGCACTTTCGCAAGAAGCTGGCAGTATCATCACAACGCTAATATTTTCCCATTGTTTGTCTTATTTCTTTTTAGTATATTCATGTATATTTATTTGTGCTTATGTTGTGTAATTAGGTATATATAATTAGGCATATTTATAGTTTTAATATGTTTATGCGTATCTTTATATTTAAAATATTTATTCCTCAATTTTCATGATTGCACCAACTACTGTTTGTCTCTGGTAGAAAATGCCTACGGCATTACGTCCGTCTCTGTACATTTATGTGCTTGAAGTATTAAATAAATAAATAAACTTGTTTTTGTTCTTTTGGTTTCTCATATTCATTTTTTTTTTCAAAAGGATCAACAGCGGTTGTAGTAACTATGTCATAATCAGCCTATAATGTTCCCTCTGGTGGGGACACAGGCCTCCTCTCTATGAGAGGGAGTGGGCCATAATCCACCACGCGGGCCCAGTGCGGGTTGGTCGGTTGTCGGTTGGTATGTCGGTTTCCTCACGATGTTTTCATTCACCGTTTTGAGATCCGTGGTGATGAAATTAAACACACAAAGTAATGTACCTGCCTGGGATCGAACTAACGACTTAGGCCTCGTAAGTCGGGGCCGATATCACTGGGCCACCACAGCTCTCACTCTATGTAAGTTTATCCATCCACTTAAACATGCACCCATAGCCCTGTTGGTTTTTTAAAGATGCATAAAAAGGCCTCTTTAAATTTTACCTGATTGATTAGTAACTATATCTTTTTCTCATTAGGTGTTGTAACTGAAAGCATGCTAAACTTATGGACACGCTTTTCAAAAGCTACCCCATTTTTCATTTTAAGTGCTACATAGAGTAGCACAAACTCGAGGATCTTCTTCCCCAGATCACCAAAAAAACTTTGCCGTGTCTATTATAATCCCACGCAAGTTTTTAAAGGTCAACGGAAGCTAATAGTTTAAAAGCCTTTAAACACGTAAATAGAGTTTTAAGTTTTTTAAGGAAATTTCTCGCCAACTAGTCGGCACTTCAAGTGACCAGAGGGCTGGCTCATTCCTTGACCAAACATTCAGCATGCCGTTCAACATGGCAATGCTGCCAGTCATTTGGGCACGTTTCCGGATGACAGCGATGCGGACGAGTACTTCGACGCCTAAGTGACCAAAAAATAAAAGATTTATTTGTACTTTTAGTTAGTCATTTAATTTAGTACCTATTGTAAATAGTTGTTTTATGTCTTCTAATATATAAAATTTTTGCGTCACAGTGTTAGTTACCATACTCCTCCGAAATGGCTGGACCGATTTGTATGAAATTTTGTGTGCATGTCGGGTAGGTCTGAGAATCGGCTACTATTTATTTTTTATTCTGGCAAAACGACGTTTGCGGGGTCAGCTAGTTATATATAACTAAATCTTTACAAGATTAATAACCGTATCTTACGTATTTCAAAGTTCTCATTGAATTTTCACTTCATATTGTGAGCTGAAACTAATTTTTAAAAGGGTCCATAGTTGGCACTTTTATGGTAACCCTCCTACATATTGTGTTGAGGGCCCTCTATTGGTATTAGCCGTCTACATTTTAATAGATCAAGTCATCTCAGCCTAAAGTAGCTCACTGCTGAACGTACGCCTCTCCCATTCCGCGCCACAACACCGTGTCTTCCGCCTACCACATCCAGACTGTCCCAAGTGTCCCAGCCACCTTTTTTTTCTTTCTGATAGATATTCATAAGATAAATATCAAGTTTTCCCAGGCAAAAGGTCTCTATGTGGAAGCATTGCTTGACCTGTCCTTTTATTATCAAAAATATCGACAAGAAGTACAACTTGATGTCCCAGTCACATCACTAGAGTACTAAGTCCGCGGCCGCGAAAGAGTTGCGACCAGCATAAACGTTGAGGCCGGATGAACAAATAAATGAGCCACCCGATCGATACTACCCGCCATCGACGAAATAACTCGATTCCTTACAATAGCCACTTACTCCGGGCTATTATAATCGATGTCCTTTGTTTCAGTAAGATGTTTTGTCTTAAGTGATCTTGCGATTGTTAAGATTCTAATTTCATATTTGAGGTTTGTTGATCTAGTTTTGCTGGGAGGGGTGATTCGAACTCGTGTACCTAAATAACGATTAGGTACCTACATGACAAATTATTGCTGGCTGTGAATTTTCATAGCCTGATCCCCACATTTTTTTCATGAAAAACGTATATGCTCATAGCTGTTATGAACATGTACGTTTCTGCAATAGAGGGAAACTAGCTGACTTACTATTAAGTATGTAAGTAATGGGGTATTTATAATAGTGAAAGGTAAATAGTATAATCAGCCTATAATATTCCCACTGCTGGAAAATAGGCCTCCTCTCGATGAGAGGCAGTGGGCTATAATCCACCACGTGGGCCTAGTGCGGGTTTGTAAATGTCACATATCTCCGAATTTTTTGGTTCTAGAACATGGATCACGATGTTTATAAGGTAAATAGGCCCAAAAAAATTCTTATATAGCCATGATTCAGTACCTTAGTGATTTAATCAATCAGAAAATGATAAAGGTTTACATGATTCCTGTACTTCTGTGTCAATAACAATTACGTGCAGGCACGAGTCTATCTAAACACAACAACACAGACGCCACGTGCCGAGGCCGCTGGAGCGGAAAAAAACTCCGATCCACCGCCGAGTCCTCGAAACGTTGTTGACACAGCTAAGTAGCTCCCGACGCCTCGCTTCATTTGCATTTCTCTTAATCTCCGTTATGAATAAAGAAAAATTCTTGGCGACGTTTTTAAGCGTTTCCCGAGGCCTTAGCGGCGCCCGCCTAATGAAGAGGAGCGGTGGGATTAAGAACCGCCCGCGCCGCGCACTTTCGCGACATTACACTTTTAATTTGAACGAATCTTATTATTTTCTTTTGTTGATTTAAGCCCTCGACTCGGGAGACGGGTCGAGACGTGACCTGCAGTGGAAAAATGCGATTGCCATCTAAAGCCAACCGTTTAAATGAACGAGATTGGAGCTTAAAAAGTATAATGGACGAGGGGGTGGCGGGGGGTGCGGGCGGCGATCTCGGGGGCGCAAGATGGCCGATTTGCGATTGAGATGAGACGCCCCCCGCCTCCGCCCCGCGGAGATCAAGTAATATAATTAAGTCAGCCGTTACATAAGTATCAGTCTACTTATGCCTGATTTCTATAGAGTAATTTTGTTAATTTAATCGCATTATCTAGATATGTTGGAAGAAAAATATCTATATTTATCATAAGACCTGAAACATGAAAGACTGTTCAATACGAACATGAAAACAATTTAAATCTCGATACGCGATACGGCGCTACGAGCTCACTGAACACTCGTAGCGTCGTAGCACGTTGAGATGTTCGCATGAAAACGTTGCTCCGTGGAAAATACTATAAAATTTAAAGTCTTTGCATCTAGACGTGGCTTCATCCAACGTTTACGTATTCATAGTAACAGTCCAAGTCTTACACAGGCACCACTCTTCATCTAACAAGAGAAGCTTTACTCAATCATACGCTCCGACCTTAAAGTCCGTAACTTCAACTTTGCACGGTGAACTTTACACCTTAATGGATTGTAATTAGATCGGTTTTACTTTACAGGCTGAGTTTCAAGTTGTGATGTTCTGTAAGAAGTTGGCTAAAGGCTATACCGGTGGAGATCGCCGTCGCTTCAAATGACAAACCTGATCTGGTCACGTAATGAAAAATGACAAAACTGCACGCTGTCTCGCTTCGCTGGCTCGGATCTAGCGAATGGAAACGCTCTCAAGTGTAGGTATGTACCTAGTTACCTTTTTCTTGTTTCGATACTGTATGTAATACAATAGGAATGTGAAACCACTTTTCTGTGTTGGGAACTGAATATGTGGTTTTCCTTGGCTATCATACATATTATACCAAAAATGTGTGGAACTGCGATTTACAGATGTTTCGTAGTTCATATAGGGTTCAGGCACATACATTTTTGAAAGTGACGTATAACACGATTGAAACAATAATATACAGGGTGTCCCATAATTAATGGATAACCTCATAAGGGGTCATTGTACTTATCATTATGATCAACTATTACTATGGGACCAAACCTGAAATCGCGAAAAAAGAATCAACTGTTTCCTACATTTTGACGAGTTAAGCGAACATAAATGTAGGGAACAGCGGATTTTTTTTCGCCATTTCATGATTGGTCCCGTAGTAAAAATTGTTCATAATAATGAGTACAATGACCCCTTAAGAGGTTATGCATTAATTACGGGACACCATGTATAATATAGAGCGAGTAGAGAGACCCGTCTTATGATAAAAGTGCAAGTTCCATGACTCTAAAAAGTTTATTTACTCCTAAATAACAAACTTTCATCCTGAAAACTCCTAACACAGTTTCGGCCAAAATTGTGGCCACCTAAATCGAGACCACAGCTCATCCAAAAGAAGCACTATAAACGCCAATCGGCGAAGATAAAACAAAACGTAATAAAGCCTTTCCTTTGAACGGCTCTAGAATAAGGAAAAGTTGTAAAGTATCCGAGGGGGGCGACCGCAACCCCACCTGCGCCCAAAAAATATAAACGAGTCGAAGGGGCCTCTTCAGCCGCAAAATTTCAGCCATACTTGCAAACCTATAATCCTTCATAATCACCTTTACAAAGCAAAGATTAAAACCGATTCTCGCGCCCTCCGCCCATGCCACCCGCCACCGACGCTTTTATATGCGAGACAGCGAAAAGTAAGATTAAATCATTATTTTTCTTAAGCTCCTCTCGTTTTTTCTCCGCTCTAGTGGAAGTTTTTTGCTTGGACTTTTGATGCGGACGATCAAAGACTTGTGTTCAAATTTACATAACATTCTTAAATAAATTGTGGGCGGCTGGGGTGGCTCCATTGAACACGAATCGCCCGGTGTACTGTATAAACTTATTAATGCGAATTCCGGATTGATGCTTAATGTACTATTAATTTATTCCGCGGATTAGTCGAGTGCCATCGCATAATTTACGAACGAAGATGTTTGGTGTGCTTCAACTATGTAGATAGGTAGGTGTTTAAGTGTCAATCGTTAAATAGTATATTGTATCTGTGAAATTACAATTCTACGTTAAATTAGGTAACTTAACGTAAATAATAATCTGGCCTATCAAAGTCTACAGCTGGCCATAGATCTCTTCTTACTTCCCTTTCCCTATGCTCTTTTATGGTCCTCAGTTACAGGACGTAAGTCGCAAAATTTTTGCATCCGGTAAGTCGCTGAGACGATTGCGAAACTTTCTCCCAACTGCCACTAAAACTGCGCTTGCACAATCCCTTTTACTTCCTATCCTTGACTATGCAGATGTCAGTTATCCAGATCTTACTGAGGCACAACTAGATAAACTTGAGCGACTTCAAAACTATTGCATAAGATTTATATTTGGCTTGCGCAAATATGATCACATATCTGAATTTCGTACAAAGCTCAAGTGGCTTCCCATACGTCTTCGCCGGAATTCTCATATCTTGTTTCAGCTTTACAGTATTTTGTTTAATCCTAAAACCCCCTCTTATCTCAAAGAACGTTTTAAGTTCCTTCATGACACACATAATAGATATCTGAGGTCATCGGAAAACCTGAGACTAGAGATGCCGATGCATTCCACCAGTTTCTATGACAAATCTTTTACTGTTCAAGCAGTACGGTTATGGAATGACTTGCCCGTGTCGGTAAGGCGTGCACAATCTTTGTCCACTTTTAAAGAAATGATAAAAAAGCACTTTCTCTCTCCTTAGACATCAACATTATATTTTTCTTTGCTCCCGTTATGTTTATTATTATATATATGTATATCTATATATTTATTTAGACTAGTATAATATACCTATTTTATTTATGTATTTATTGTATTTTGTAAATGGTACACCACGGACTACCTACAGTATTTGTCTCTCCTCCCCCTATTTAATCCATCCAAAGGTTGTCTTTAAAAGATCGCTTTTAGCGATAAGACCGCCCATTGTGTCACCCTTTGCAAAAGTTCTATATTTATGTCTGTAATTTATAATGGTGTACATAATAAAGAGTATTCTATTCTATTCTATTCTATTCTATTTTAACCGACCTCAAAAAAGGAGGAGCTTCTCAATTCAGATGTTTATATATATATTTTTTATTAGCTGTTACTGTCCTGCTGCTGGAAAAAGTCCTCGCTGCTCTCTTGCTCTCTTGTCCAGAACTGCCAAGGACCAATCTTTATTACAGGAGTCCAGCTCATCCCGCCATCCATGTCCCTTAGCGGTCCCTAACGCCTCTTCATCTATGCTTCTATGCAAGTTTTTTTTTTCATTCGGTTGTTGTCCATGGAATTTCCGATTAATATCTAATTAAACCTGTAAATGTCTCTTGACTAAATAATTATGTTGCCAATTATTATTAATAAAGATGGTGACAATTCTTTACACATTTCTGTGCTTCGATCCTCGATATTCCATTTTGGTTATGTTATCCCGTGAATAGTCAGAAGCCAGATAAGATTGATAACCGCATTATTATAAGGATAGCAAAAATCAATCAAAGATAGAAAATTATCGTCATCAACATCACTTCAGCTAAAAGACGTCTACTTTTGGGCATCGGTCTCCCGTAAGCACCACCACTTCGACCGGTTCTGTGCTTTCCGCATCCAGCGGATACCTTTTTTTTTTTTGTGGATGGGAAATCATCAAATGACCCCTCCCGCTCTGGGTGGGGCAGAAGGGAGTGTCAGACTCTTACTGACTAAAACCCACCCGTGTTCTTTCCTTAGCCCTTTGTGTTCCGGGGTAGTGGTAACCCTTTCGGACATCCCGCTGCATCCAGCGGATACCTGCGGCGATGAAACGATAAAATCAGGCCAAGGAAAATCTTCGTACCGCTTCATAAACAATCGCTAAGTACGTTCCACCTGTGCTTAAGTACAACAAACATGGCGTATCCGCGCCTAACTTATCTTACTTAAGCCGAACTTGGTATTTAGTTAAACCTAAGCGTGTTTGTAACTTGTAGTTGTTTGTACATGTTGTTTAAGTGGCTGTTTGATTGTTTTAGGCGCAGGTAGCTGAGCCCGTATGAAATATGTGGCTACTTATAGTGTCGGTAAGCTAAGTTTACACGGTCGGCATTAGTTTTACAACTTAGACATGCTGTTACAACATACAATACGTTGTAAGTAGGTTTGACAAGTAGGTATGCTGGGAAATTATTGTTGGAAATGGGTGATTTTCAAAATTTTTGTAAAGTTACAAAAATGAAACAAAAATGAATATCGTTACAAAAGTGATCAATGTTACAAAAAAATAACAAAAAGGAAACATTAGGGCTATTTCACAACACTATTAAAACAGTGAAATTAGATCTTAATCATTTATTGATAACTTAAGCAGTCTTTTTTATTACAAAATCAGTCTCAGAATAAATTCTGCATTCCGTTTGGTCATTAAGTATTTATTAAAAAGTTTAGCCTACAGAAAACAAACCATTGGTGATGGAAGTTACGGTTAAAAATTGTTAATTACTTTTACAAATTCAAAAAATAATTCCATTTTGAAATCGGCTTTGCTTCATATTTGTTACATCCTTTTTGTTACGCAATAAAAATATGTAACAAATCGTTACGAAAATGAAAATCAACAGTTTGTTGAATAACGACCTTCAACATTTGAAGGTTGAAAATAATGTTGTTGGACTTGTCTATCACCATAATCAAATTGAATTAATATTATTCTTTGAATTTACGCAAAAATAGTAAGACAGAGACATATCGTTGTTTTTATAGCTGATCAACTACAATGAAAACTTTATTGTGGAAAAAACTCTACAACGCAAGAAACACACCTTTCACAACAATGACACCTGCAGACAAAATGGCGGAGTAATATTTTATTGTCATATAATTGGATGTCTTTGACAAGAATGTGTTTCCAATAAATAATCTCAAATATCTACTAATATTTGTGTTACAATAATGATCAACAAAATTGAATGAAATAGAAGACACATTTTGAAAGGCTTATATTATAATTATTACATAAATTTTTTATTACAATTTTGTATAATTTACATAATAATTACCCATCAAGATATTGCGCAAAGAGAATTTACAATAAAATGAGTAGTTTAATCTTTATGATGGTTTTTGTAACGCGCTCTCGCTTAGAGACACGAGGTAGATGTATGGAAATATTATCACACCAAGAGCATAAATGTCATATATTTCAGACGACTTATTTTTTTTTAAACTGAAATGTTGAAATCCTTCTCAATAAACTTTTATTCAATGATAATAACAATAATTTGATCGTTTAATATGTTATGCCTGGACAATATTCCGGGGGACGTTTTCACGTCCCACAATGTACATAAATTTTGAAAATCACCCAAATGTGTTGTGTAGCTGTGAAATTGGGATTTTTTTTTGGTTTTGATTTACTGCGACGAGTGATCGATGGGTGTAAGTACCTACATTCTTATTGGGATAAGGAAATAGTACATTACTGCAGCGGCCAGCAAAACAGGCACTGATGGATGAACGTGCAAATGTGGGCCGAGGCGAAGCCGAGGCACACATACATAAATAAATCAATGCCTGGTTGTGGCCAAGGCTTGTATAGTATTTTTCTCAAATAATGCGCAGAAACTACTTAAAACTAAGTAGTACTTAGGCAGAACTTTTTATTTGAAACTATAATTACTTTTCAAAATCAATGATGAACAGCGAACAACAATATTTTTTCTCAAACTTGCTTGGAAATTTGAGCATTATTTTGACAGCTTTCTTCGAGATAAAAAAAAACACAAATGAATACTTAAACGCGGAAAAACTTACGTATTTGTGCCTCGACTTTGTCTCGGTCGACATTTACACGTTCGTCCATCAATGCCTCTTTTGCTGGTCGCTGCAGTAATGCACTATTTCCCGCGTTTTATTTTTTGCTATTTTTTTTTTCTATAAACACTTTTACGTTCGAAATTTAAATAAAACCGGTATCCTTCCGGTTTCGGTATCCTTGGTTGCCATGTTTCGGAGTAAAAAAAAGATCGTTCCATTTTTAAATTACACGACAGATATGAGTTTAATATTTAATTTATTTGGCCGCTAAACCACGACAGACATGGATTTTCATACAACATTTGTCGTCCGCTGCTCGGATGAATTTGGCCAGTACAGCAATTTCGATTTATCTCGAAGAAGGTTGTCAAAATAATGCTCAAATTTCTAAGCATGTTTGAGAAAAATTAGTTTTTCCTCTTGAAATTGTAGTTTTGACTATAAAGTAATTGGTATAATTATATCGACCTGTAACTGTCTAGAGGAACAAATTCCAAAACCGGCAACTCAAGACAGAATAACTTGGCGCTGAAAAGTGAGGAGACTCGACCCCAAATAACTGCACCAGAAAACGGAAGAAGAAGAACTGTCTAACTTTCCTCACTGCGTTGGAAATTTCAAATCATGAAGATTTTCTCAAGATGCTTTTCATTGTCTGAATGTGTTTTGGGACAACATATGTACATTGGTACATTGTTTATAAGTAGAGCACAATTTTGACAGCTGGATATGTAATTATTCATGCTACTGACACCCAAGCACTTCGTATTCAGAAAGAGAATCGATATTATCGCCTGTACATGATACAAAACGACGAAGCATACCGTCTCGCCAGCCTTAAAACGAGAGAGCACATTAGTCCCAGCAGAGTTTTAATTTACGAAGTTATTGCTACCACGTCGATTGCCAATAAGTAAACACCGCTAGCAAAGTCGGAGTATTTAACTTAATTTTTGAGCTTCCACCGGGTTAATTGGGAGAGGCGCACTGGAATGTCGTCACAAAAGAAGCACTTAAACGAATGACGAACAACGGCACTCAACCGGCTCAAAATAAACTTATCTCGGCCGGGCAAGGGTTAAAATGATTTGCAGGCAAGGCACCAAGTAATTGTGAGGTGGGCGAGGGTTGATGTTGATTCAATAATACGCGACAGTACCGCTAATAATGTTATTTATCGAGTTTTTGCGACGGATGCCTGGAGTAGTATCTAAAATGTATCGTCTACTTGTTCATTAGCTTCCTTGATGTAATTTGGCTGACATTGTTTAGCGTCGTCTGGTCTTCTGTTTACCGTACGCAAAATACGCGCATTGACGTGGAGTTGCGGACACCAGCCCGTATTACCTTATTACCTTACGTAACTAAACTTTTTCGCTTTTTAATCAAGTTAGTATTGTTTTTTTTGAAGTGAAAACTGCTTTAAGCGCACTTTGCGCTTTTTCTGAATAGTGAACGAAGCTGAACCGGGGTCGGTGACGCTGAATCGAGTATACTCGGCGCTGAATCGGGTATACTCGACCTCGACGCTGCATCGCGATACTCGGCTCCAGTCGTAAGTTTTCACTTTTGTCGTGTGGTCTTAAGCACACATTTTTTTTTATAATTGTCATGTCTCATGTCTAGGTACTATGCGTAGCTTTTCATAAATCGACTAAAAGAAAATTCATATACTAGCCTAATTATTACGATTCTTTCATAAAGTCTGAAAGGACTCGTAACTTGAACTCTTAAAGTGGGTAGTGCTACCTATATTTAGTTATGTTTTTCGATTTCTGGCATGCAACAGTTGTCTTGAACCCTAACCGGAGGGTCGGACGATGATTGACGCACTATTGAAACAGTTTATTTATAGAAAATATGGACTAGAAGTACCCGCGACTCATCCCATTTGTCGAGAGGTGTCGTGGAACACCCGGTTGAATGAAGTTTCTTTCGCTGTATATTATCTAGGTATTAAATAACAGGCATAATAAAATAAATTAACAATGTTTGAGAGTAAAGTAAATCTATATATATATAAAAAGAGAAGTCCTGACTGACTGACTGACTGACTGACTCATCAACGCCCAGCCTAAACCCTTGGATCTAGAAAGCTGAAATTTTGCACAGAGGTTTTCTTTATAATGTAGACGAGGAATAAGGAAGGAATTTTCGAAATTCAACCCCTAAGGGAGTTAAATAGGGGATGAAAGTTTGTATGAAAACTCTTATTCCTTGGGTTAATAAACTTGAAACTTGGCACGAATACTTATCTAAGTAAATTATGAAAATTGGTCTTTTTTGTTTTTCTAAACTACCTTCTAAAGGGGGATGGGGGGGTGTCAAAATTTGTATGGAAGAATTTTAATGCACGGTCCGATTAACTCAAAACTCAGTATTTATACTTAATACCAAAAATAAAGAATTACGTGTATCAGGATTTTTTGAAAACCAACCCCTAACGGGGAGAAAAGGGGTAGTTAATTTTACAGGGTAAATTTTACTGCCTGGCTTAATTAACTCGAAAATTGCTATAAATAATCTGTGAGTCAAGTAATGAACACATTCCAAACGATTTTTCAAAATTCCACCCCTGTGGGGGTGAAAAGTGGGGATACAGCTTATATGATAAATCTTATTCCTTGGGTTAATAAACTTGAAACTTGGCACGAATACTTATCTAAGTAAATTATAAAGTTTGGCATTTGTTGTTTTTCTAAACTAGCCCCTAACAAGGGATTGGGGGGTGTCAAAATTTGTGTGAAAGAATTTTAACGCGCGGTCCGATTAACTCAAAACTCAGTATTTATACTAAATACCAAAAATAAAGAATTACGTTTATCAGGGTTTTTCGAAAATCTACCCCTAACGGGGAGAAAAGGGGTAGTTAATTTTACAGGGCAAATTTTACTGCCTGACTTAATTAACTCGAAAATTGGTATAAATAATCTGTGAGTCAAGTAATGAACTCATTCTAAACGATTTTTCAAAATTCCACCCCTGTGGGGGTGAAAAGTGGGGATACAGCTTATATGAAAAATCTTAGTCATTTGGTTAATATACTTGAAACTTGGCATGTAACGTGCGGTCTCCGATTAAGTCGAAACTCAGTATTTATACTTAAGACCAAAAGTAAAGAATAACATGTATCGGGGTTTTGCGAAAATCTACCTCTGACGGCGTGAAAAGGAGTAGTTAATTTTCTATTTTACTGCGTGGCTTGATTAACTCGAAAATTGTTGGACATAATCTTTGAGTCAAGTTATGAACACATCCCAAACATTTTTCAAAATTCCTCCTGTGTGGGGTGAAAAGTGGGGATAAACTTTATACGAAAAATCTTATTTATTTGGTTAATAAACTTGAAACTTGGAAGGAATATTTGCCTAAGTAAGTAATAAGAAATGGGTCTTTTGAAAGTAGACCCCTGACGGGTAAAAAAGTGGTAATTCGATTTTTAAGGCCGGTATTATAGTGCGTAGCTTGATTTACTCCAAAAAAATGGGATGAATAAATTTAAGCTTCAAACTTGGCACAAATACTTATCTAGGTAAATTATAGTTTGTCATTTTATGTTTTTCTGCTCTAAAGGGAGATTGAGGGTGTCAGTTTGTATGGAAGAATTTTATCGCGCGGTCCAATAATATAAACTCGGAACTCAGTATGTATACTTAAGACCAAAATAAATAAAAAAGTGTGACTGGGTTTTTCGAAAATCTAACCCTAACAGGGTGAACGGGGGTAGTCCATATCACAGAGGAGTATTTTATTGCGTGGCTTGATTCAATGGGAAATTGGTATAAATAATCTTTGAGTCAAGATATGGAAACGTCCCAAACATGTTTTCAATATTTCGCCCCTATGGGGATAAAAACTGTGAAGGTGAAAAGGTGGTCTTATTCCTTTGGTTAAGAAACTTGAAACTTTTCAATATTTGCCTCAGTAAATAATAAAGATTGTCACTTTTAGGGGTTTACTACTTACTTACTTAAAATAAAGAAGTATGAGTTTTAGGGTTTTACTTATTCGACTCCTACCGGGGTGGAAAAGGGTAATAAAGTTTAAGAAGTAGAAACTTCAACTTCCATTAACACGAAAATGGGTATAAATAATCTTTATATCATAAAAATGGAAACGTAACAAATGCAAAAACAAGCCCTGTCGTCATGAAAAGGGAGGATAGTTTATTTGAAACATCTTAGGTAGTTTAACTAAAATATTGGCCCGAATACTTATTTCTTGAAATAAAGTAAGTATAAAGATCGTAATCAATAATTTTCGAAATACCTTTCAGGAGGAGGTGGAGAGGGTGTTAAATTTATTTGAGGAAAGTACGAAACCCACGCGGACGAAGTCGCGGGCAAAAGCTAGTGAAATATAAAATAATAAACTGTCGTGCCGGTCGAAATGTTACACTTTTTGCGTTAAGTATAATTCTCATTCGCCAAGAGTGCAGAGGTCATAATGGTCTTGTCATTATGCTGAGCGATCGCCGTTTTGCGTGGATGTGACGCATGTTTTCCCCCCAACTTGTTATTTTTGTGTGTTTGTGTTCTTTTTCTGCGTCATGTTTACCGCAAATAAAAGTATTGGCTTTCTTTCTTTCTTTAACGAGCGATAAAGAACTTCGTTCCAAAAGTCAGGTGTCAGAGAGAGAGAGAGTGGTAGAGTTAATGGTCTACGAATTGAACGAAGAAGCGGCAAAACTTATTAACAAAACTCCTATGAAAAGACATTATAAAGCGGTTAGCCAACTATCTATTAAGGATATAGGCGCTGTCTAACCAGTGGCGTGCATTGGTTTGGTGCAGAATAGGTAGGTAGGCACTAGGCCGGGTCAAGTCTAGGCAGACGCGGTCAGTAATCAGAATCATAAAACAAAAGTATCTACTTATTTTGAATGTTCATTTTATTTTGTTGATAATTTTGCGAGTTTCTTAACTGTGGGGCACACACACTAAAATGTAATTGACAGGCTTATGGTGATTTATCAAGGTAGGCACTGCTTACATGCCTTTATGCAATGCACGACACTGTGTCTAACCCACAAGCCAGTTGTAGTCCACACAAAGGTATTGACAGCCGATAGGTACATATGTCAGGCACCATTGTAAACTTGCCCACAGCCTGCTTATTGTATGGAGGATTGGCAATGCGACGCTCGACCCCTTGTGTATAGATATCTCGAAATCGTGGCCAAGCGAGTGAAAACTTAGTACGAACCAATTGTTCATAATGTTGGGAAAAACGAAAAATCTAAGTGTTTCGACAATTGATAGCAAAGTAGAAATTCTTTTCCATAATGACATATTTTCATTGTGATAACTTAAAATAAAAAAAAAACGATCGCTTCATTACAGGAGTTTTTCGTAATGGCGTCGAATTAACATAATAAATCTGCGCTGTGTCATCAATCAAGAGCCAGCTGACTTCTTTGAAAGGGCTTCTTAAGCCCTCACTTTCATCTGAAGTTCCAGGAACGGAACTCAACAATGATAATAATTATTATTTATTTTTATTGTAATTTGAGGGAGATCAATACTCGTCTGTGCGTGTAGATACCTATTTACTTATGTATAACATATATAGTTAATTCCATGTAAGGTCTATGGATCGAGGAGTAGGTATGAATTTTTATCGTGAAATAAATGGGTATTTTGATACAAACTCAGGTTCGTTTTAACACTACAGTGCATGCGCCCCTTATTCATTTGTTTTCAATTAGGGAGGTTTTTAGATAGACGAATGATTTTATTTTAATGTCACCTGTTCATACACTTTCAGGACAATCGTACTCAAGTGATATCGCTCTTTTATTTCACTACTCCCTCAGGCTTTCTTAGTATTTCTGTCAATAGGTAGATAAAAAATAATTTTGAAACCACCCTATGTTCTAAACAAAATTGAAAAAAAAAACCATTTTCAGTACTATAGGTAGTATAAAGAAAGTGCATATTTAAGAATTCTTGTATAAATCTTTGCATTGTTGGATTTTGTCAAAACAGGGCACGTCCGGCATTTTTACCCGGGACCTCTCACATCCAAAGCAAGAATCATATACCTCTAGACTAGACCAACGAGCCGCTTGTTTTGTTTCAAACCAGTACAAACGTCATGTAGATCGATCGTTAGTAAACACTTGTGCAAACTTAACTATTTCATGACGTCACACACATTAATTAGTGACCATTAAGTAATTATCAAATTACTACCACCATCCAGCGGCTCGTTGGTCTAGTGGTATGATTCTCGCTTTGGGTGTGAGAGGTCCCGGGTTCAAATCCCGGACGTGCCCTGTTTTGTCGAATTCGTCCTATATTTTGGTACTTACTATCATCTAGAGGTGGTGGTTGAATCAATAAACTGTTTTTTTAACGACTTTTCATTCATCAACGAGATAACTGTTTGTCATCAATGAAAAAACAGGTTGAAAATGTTAGCTGTTAATTTACGTCAACGCACAAGACGCATTAGTTCAATAGTCATCATTATACTCAGTTCAAAAAAAAAAAACAGTTGAAAATAAAATGCTGCTAATGCTGTTAATTTACGTCAACGGCTCAACGGATTCTTTTCAATGATTTAACAAAATTGTCAATGATTGAAAATGTTGACATAAATTGACGCTAAATGCTAGTGATTGAACATTCAAAACCTGTTAATAATTTAACAGCTCTTTTAACCTGTTGGCCATTGATGATTATCAGTTAAATTACATAAAAAACCGTCAATGACCCACCTTTACTAATAAAAAACCGTCAATGACCCACCTTTATGGTTCCTCTTAGTTCAGCTCCAGATGCTAAAACTTTTGTGCTAAAACTTTGTGTTTTTTCAAGTACTGCTTTTATGAAATAAAGCAATTGTTTTATTATCTATTTATTTATTGAAGATAATTACTTTTTATTAAAAGGTACCCATTATGAGACACTCATTGTTTTAGAGACCTATTATGTATTTCTTCATAAGGCTCTATTTGAAACCAACTTACAATCTACCAAATAAGTAAAGAAAATGTAAACGTCAGAGTATCAAAGTATACAATTTACTGTGCCGCTGTAAAATTTCCCATTTGGAGTGGCGGCCGCTCATTTATGTAGTTTTAATTCCACCATTCCTTAGCTCGGAGCCGGGATCTTATTTCATTAGCCGGCCGCGAGAGGGAACGCCAGCCATTTAGCTCGCAAGCTACAGAGCCGTTCTGGTGCACCCATAGTGTTGAGTGCAGCGATATTCAACGTATTGTTGCGTAGTGTCATTATTGTTACATTGTGTCATTAATACTGTTACGTAGTGTTATTTCCATCATTCCTTAGTTCGAAGATGAGATCTTATTTCATTAGCCGGCCGCGAGAGGGAGCGCCAGCCATTTAGCTCGCAAGCTACAGAGCTGTTCTGGTGCACCCCGTGTTGAGAGCAGCGATATTCAACGTATTGTTGCGTAGTGTCATTTATATTGTTACGTAGTGTCATTTATACTGTTACGTAGTGTCATTTCCATCATTCCTTAGCTTGGAGCCGGGATCTTATTTCATTAGTCGGCCGCTAGAGGGAGCGCCAGCCATTAGCCATTTATCTCGCAAGCTACAGAGCCTGATCTGGTGAGGCCTTATTAGAAAGAATATCAAATACATAGGTGTACGGTCCCTTGTAGCTCTAAAATAAATCAAGTCGCAAATAAAACAAAACCCGTTAGGTTTTAATCATGAAATTTGGGAAAAAGCAACGACTTACAGCACAAGTAAACATTTGCATTTGGAGAAATGACCGTGACGTACTACATATATCGATGTTTGGAAGAACCTGTTTTTGAACTACAATGTTAAGTTTGTGTTTGGAAAAAATCAACCCAACTACGGAACCCTTCATTGTGCGTGGCCCGACACGCATTTAGCAGACATATTTTTAAAAATTTTATCACCACTGTCAATTTCTAAAAATCTTATGTGTGTATTAGTTAGTAAAGTGGAATAAAGTTTTTGCAAAGCACATGATAGATATTCTTAGGGTAAGTCGCAGTCCATTTTCCACGTCTCTCAGTCCTCAGGTTTACTTCACTGGTGCTCCTGTAAATACGACGAAATTCTACAGTGTACTGCTCACGTTAGATACTTGATCTGTTTATGTTTGTTTGTTTCTCTTATTAATTAAATGCGACAAAATCGCGACGCTCTGTCAAGGAAACTATGTTTTGCAACTTTGTGTAAAAGAACTAGGAATACATAGTAGGTATAAGCATTTGTCTATGTTTGCTTTACACCTACAGTCAGAGAAAGAGAGAGAGAGAGAGTGGTGCCCTAAAGGTATATAGTAGGTATATAGGTACCCATAGTTACGAGAGGGTTCAAACACTGACAGACGCTTTACTTTGAGCAGATAATTTCATCACCGCTGCTCTCAAAACGGTGAAGAAAATCGGTATGTTCTAGAACTAAAAATACGAAGACATATGTGACATGCATAGCGTGGTAGATTACAGCCCACTCCCTCTCGAAGGCCTGCGTTCCAACAGTAAGAACATTAACATTATAAGCTGATTATGCTATATCTACAGGTCCTACAGATCCTATAGTAACGTTAACAGCTTTACAATAGATGGTGGAACGAACCGTCGGACTACTGACTTATGGTTGTGGTAATACCTAGTGGTTAATTGGCCCACACGACACCTGCACCAACAAGAGTAGGCTTTACTGTTCTGTTGCCAACGTAGTGGTGGTTTTTAGGGTTCCGTACCTCAAAACGAAAAACGGAACCCTTCAACGGAACGGGACACATCGTTGTACATCTGTCTGTCCGTCGGTCAAGACCCTTTTTCTCAGGAACGCGAAGAGTTATCAAGTTGAAATTAATATCAAATACTCAAGAATGCAATCCCTTAAAGCAGTGGAAAAACCAAACTTCTAAGTCAATGTAGTCAAAAGATACGGGCGTTTATGTTCCGGAATCAAAACCTATAGGGTATCTTCCCGATGACCTAGAATCATGAAATTTGGCAAGAAGCAATGTCATGTAGCACAAAGGAACAAATCCGAAATCCGTAATTTTTTAGTTATATTACAAAAACATTTTTTCCAGTGATAAACTATTTACATTCTTACGTCATGACATGTCAGCAGTGAGGTGTACTAGTATACGTCTACATTTTAGTTAATAGGGCTACAAGTTAATCAGTAGCTAATATTCCTTACTAGCTATTATAACAATCTCCTTATATTCTTAATCTATTATTACGATCTTAGTAATCTTAAGTACTAGTCTCTAGTCTTAAATAACCTCCTTTTTTTGAAGTCGGTAATAAAAATATATATTTTTTTAAATAAATCCAACACTGAAGCATAATTAACGTATTACATTGAAAATACGCATTTTGAACAATCTCACGTGAGATTAGAGGGTGGGGGAGAGGGGTCGAACCAAATCTCACGATATCTCACTAAAGGTTCTAAAAATTGCTAAAATCACCTCACATAATTAATGGACGCCCCCTTATGGAAAAACAAACTATTGTCATACCTAACAAAGTTCAAACTCCATTGCAACCAAAAACTTAGGACCATTTTCACCGACTTCAAAAAAAGGAGGTTATCAATTCGACACGTTTGTATGTAATATTATTGGAACTGTCATATATTCACATTTATGACTATCTATTAAGGCTTCCAAACAAATATACAAAATGTTATAGATGGATGTATGTATGTTTGTCCACGCATTTCTCCGCAACTATTAATCGGATTGTGACCATTTTTTTTAATCGCATACGTTTACTTCAACTTAGGTAACAGTGCAAGTTTCATTAAAATCGGCTCAGTAGTTTTCAAGATTATGGACTAATACTTGTAAGTGTGACGGCCTGGCTTATTGATACGAGCTACTGGTGTGGTGTCAAAGGGAAAACATCTCAAAACCTTGGTCAAATTCTAGTGCAATATTTACAACAAAATTATTACTTATAACAAATATTCCAGTTTTTACTTAAAACTAAAAATGACGAAATAATAAAGTAATAAAAAAAAAACTAATTCAAAAAGAAATTATCACAAAATTATGAAATAAATTTAATTTCGGAAGTCGGTGGCAAAAAACTAAAACTAAAATACAGATCCCAAGACACCGTATTATATTACTTCCGTAATTAAAATTATTTCATAATTTTGAGCTAATTTTTTTTTTTTGTAGTCGATTTATTTTTGTTACAAATGGACACTCAAAAATCAACTTACGATACATTTTACAAAAGTAGATAACTGATTAAGTAGCGATTGAATGTAAATCATCTGAGATTATGAACACTGCTATAGAGAAATACTCAACATGAAAGTCAAAATGAAAAAAAAAAGAACATTAAAAGATAATGCCCCATTTTTATTCGAATAACTGTGACAATGCCTAGCCGTCATTATTTGAGAAAACCAGTACTTTTTTTAGAAGCTTTTATTCCAAAGACCACAGAAATGACAAGGCTTAGGAAACCATTGTGAATGTAGCCACCCGTCATCCCCTGATTGATGTTATTTTTAATTACAATTTTTAATGTCAACAATCTATAAATCTTAGTGCTTAGAAATGTAATGAAATATTCATAAAGAGATTTTCTTTTTGTTACTTACGTTTTTATTGAATTATATTGAAATGATGAGTGGTTTTGATTTCTAAATTAATTGATTCACTGAGTTTGTTACTCCATGTATTGTGGGAGAAGTACCTAGCAAAGTTATACTTACACTTAGGTATGATTATTGAAAGACTTCAACTTATTGTTCGGCCGTCAGTGCGATAATTCTAGTAACTTATTAGTTACTAGAATATGTGAATAAAAAAATGAATAACGAATATGTGTTTTGCGAATTTGATCTTTATTAAGATCAAATTCGCAAAACACATATTCGTCTGTATGAAACTGTCAGGTGTCAAGAACGCATTCTCTCGACGGCTCTTGTCTTAATTTGTTACTTATAAATAAAACATATTTTGTTTCTTTCAATATTTTGTATGTATTGTTTATCATAAGTATTAAAAAGTGCTTTGATGAGTTATTGGACAAATTTGCTACAGTCTCAAAGGTTGGACATTTTGGGAATTGGACATTTTGCCCCTGACCGCCGACAATAAGGGGTTTATTTATAAATGTTGCGTAAAGTTAAGTAATGTTAAGCGACTCTTTAACGATACATTTTTGACATTTATACGTCTCTTATATTTAAGCGACGTTTATTAATAAACTCCTTATACACACATCAAAAGTGTCTAGGGATCAACATATATTTTTGCAATAACTTTTCTCCTGATTGATATTAATTAAAATTTTCTTTAAGGATTCATCAAATAAAGTGTTTTCGTTTGTCACAGTAACGATAAACCAAGTCACCTTTGCATTAATAAAGAAATTTGCCATTTTCCTAATAAAGGGATTTTTGACATTTGAACCACTAACACAAAAGTTCGAAAAAAAGACTGAAATAACAGTTTTCTCTAAAATTTTATTGGGTAACTTAAACAATTAATAATCCGTGTTTCTACCGCGAACACTAACAACACAAGAAAATCGGTTTGGCATACTCAAAATGAGTTCATCCAAATCACGCTGTGGAATGGCCGCCCATGTTCGTTGCAACAACAAAAAAAGGTCTTCTTGCGACTGGATACCCTCCATATTCGGCAGAGCTCTTCTCTGTAGTATATCCCATGCATGCTCAATCGGGTTCAAGTCTGGCGACTGAGCAGGCCAGGGCAGGACATTGATGTTAGCTGCGGCGAGAGTCTGTCTTACAACTCTTGCGGTGTGCGGTCGTGCATTATCATGCATTAACTGAAATAAGGGACCGATTTGCACTTGTAGAGGAACGATGACGTCTGATACAATCGTCTCAGCATAAATTTGAGCGTTGAGGTTGCCTCTGATCCAAATCAACTCAGTTCTTCCGCCGATCCAAATACCCGCCCATACCATGATGGTTCCACCACTATAAGGATGGACTTCCTGGCAGGATTTTAATCGCTGTTGGCGTCCAGGGGTTCTCCAGTGTCGTATACGTCTTGTATCCGGTTTCATACCAAAACGAGACTCATCAGAAAAGCACACGAAACGCCATTGTTCTTCTGCCCAATTTCTGTGTTCAAGAGCCCATTGATATCGAATCCTACGATTGTGCATTGCTATAGGTGGTACCCGTAGCGGTCTTCGGGAATGAAGGTTCACTTCATGCAAGCGGTTTCTGACTGTTTGGTCGCTAATTAAGTTCCCTGAAGAGTGATGAAGCCTCACGGCTAACATCATGGCGGTTATTGTTGGAGCTCTTCGAGTTAAGATTTGAATGTATCGGTCTTGTCTCCGTGTGGTGCAGCGATACCGTCCTCCATGGCGCTCAGCCACGGTACCAGTGCTTCGGTAACGTGTCCAAAGTCGACTGATAACACTCTGACTTGTATTCAGAGCTAAAGCCACAGTACGTTGCCGGGAACCAGCTTCTATCATTCCCACGGCTCTGAGCATTTCTTCCCTGCTTAAATGACGTCGCCGCTCCATAATAACGTTGGTTTTAATCAGTAGTAGGGAAACAGTAGCACTAATAATGTCTTCAATGCGTTGTATGTTTTTATAGGGAAAATATTGACAGCTGATTTTCATCTTTTGCTCGAATTTGATTCACAGTTCCTGATTCAAATTATGAAATGCACCAAAAAGGATCCATATAAATTTATAAAATCATAAATTTATTACAAAGCCACATCTCAATCTCAAGAAATCCGCATAAAAATGCTTGATCCCTAGACACTTTTGATGTGTGTAGTTACCAGCATTAATAACCATGATTCATATGTGCAAGTTCCAGTTTACACAGACTAAATAAACATTTGACCAGCACAAAAAAAGAAAAAAAAAAAACAAATGAAGTAAGATTTAATTTATTTGAACAAGAAAGTGTAACATTTTAATTCAAAGCTTAGGTGTAGCCTCCTTACTCGTTTTTGCTCAGAGTCGACTCTAAAATTTACGATTGTAAATAGGGCATTCCGTTTGTTTACTTATGACCGAGTAATTCGTTGAATCCGTATAATTACCGGCATTAAGATGATTCCAGTTCCCTCGAACAAAACGAAGTACCCCCTAAGTAATGTTAAAACATTCAAATGTCCACCGACTTTGCGAACGAACGAAACGTTTTAAACTTGAAGTTATAAATTTTCGGACTGCCGGAGATTAAAACTGTGGGAAGTAAATAGATTGCCCCCAACAAAACAGGGCCCGTCCGGGATTTGAACCCGGGACCTCTCACACCCAAAGCGAGAATCATACCTCTAGACCAACGAGCCGCTTATGTTTTGTTTCGAACGAGCACAAACGTTAAGTATCTAGAAAATTAGTGTTAAAACTTAACTAAGTATTTCGTTATGTCATAATATCATTAATATCTGGACATGAACTTTAAAATAGCTTGATTCTACAAGCGGCTCGTTGGTCTAATGGTATCATTCTCGCTTTGGTTATGAGAGGTCGCGGGTTCAAATCCCGAAGGAGCCCTGTTTTGCTACGCTTTTCATGTAGGTTGACCCCTGACTGACGAAAAAGAAAGTGTTATAAGAAGCCTTTGACTGCCTTTAATTCCTATTATTGTCGATAAACGATGGTGATTTTTTTTGTAATTTCTAAAATAGCTCCGCCGCTAAGACGGCCTACTGGCCTTATATTTGGCAAAGGATCCCTGTCCATTCTCCATCCATCGAAGTGCGTCGGTTATTAAATTATCTGCCTCCTTGCTCGTGTATCGGGATATTAATCGCAATATAACTGCTGAGGGACTGGAGGATGACAAAATGAGCAGCACTGCGCAGGGCTGGTACAGTTTTTTAAAATTATTATTTATTTATTTATTAAAACTTTATGCACAAGTAAAAACTGTTCAAAGGCGGACTTAATGCCTTGGGCATTTTCTACCAGTCAACCTTAGGGTGATGCAGATACAATACACAGTAGGTGCAATAACAGAAAACAAATAAGAAAATATTTTTAACTAAAAAATGTAAGAATAAATACATAAATACAACAAAATATAAAATAAAAAAAGTTATGAGTAATTATTATTATGATTTTGGATTTTTATTTATTCTAGTTGAAGTTATACTTAGAGTGCTTCATATTTTTAAAACGAACGAAGGTCTTTTACGGAACTTGCGGTAGAAGTAAAAAGTGAGAAATCGTCACGTAATGAAAAAGCGTTATGTCCCTCCATACGACTTTTCATTTATGTAATAGAAAGAGACAGAGAGAGAGAGATAGTGTACATGGTTTTCGAGGGTGCTAAAGCCGATGTTTTGGTCAAAATGAAAATCCAAGATGCAAAAACACAAAAAAAAAAAAATACAAATTTTCGTAATTTTGAAATTTTCGCAGCCACCATCTTGGATTTTTATTTTGAACTTCGTTCTTGCCGGGGGTCCTCCGACCCCACATGTTTTTTTTTTCTCTTTATTGTACTTTCCGTATTGCAATACGTGTATATTTTTGGGTACTAACTTGCTTAGTAGGAATGCGCTAAGGTAGCCCGCGAAATTGAATTTTTTCTACGTTTTTTACAATTTGCAGGTCAGAGTCAGGTTGTATGTTAAATAAAATATGATTCGCGACCGTAACAAATATGGCTTTACAGAACTATAATCAGTAAAATCGGCAATACAACTGTATTGCTAATTACTAGAATTGGCCTCAAAAGTTATGATTTCAGAAAATAGTAATTTATTAGGGTACTGTGAACTTAGAGGGATGTATTGAAGATTTATATGATTATACTTCTATAAGTAAAATATTAATAGTATTTGTTACGGCTGCGAATCATATTTACATCAACATCCAACCTGATACTGGCCAATTTTCAATAAACGTTAGAAAATTTTAATTCAGCGGGCTACTCTGACACTTTTGCCATAAGTCTCCAAATCTCGCAAAGTACCTAATAATAAAGTAAAAAAGTAATATCAATCAAAAGTATAAGAACCTTCTCAGCTTCCTAGGTGGATAATATACAAAACATGGTCTAACTCAGAAAAATGCTATGAATTTTAAACTTCTTGGATTTCATCGGTTTGATCTGAATGTGTTAACTCGCTTTCCCTCGGCATATTTTCATTTCAAATGTTTATCTCTGTATATTATGACTTTTGTATACGTTTTGTATTATGGCACGGACGTATCACCCCTAAGATTTGGTCGTTATAGGGTGAGAGCTAAAATGTTGCTTGTAGTCAGTTCACGTTTTTTTTCTGATTTTAGTTAATTAAACTATCAGACACCAATTTCCGTAATTTGAAGAAGGTTTACAGTTTGGTCTCAGTCTCAACCTGTCAAAAATATCTCTACCTAATTACCATACATTTTTGACAAGTATTTTGGCATTGACTGTCGCTGAGATGACTAGATTTTGAACAGTTTTACGTATGAGAATTGCCCTTCAGTTAATACGTACCTATAAGAGTTTATGCAAATCATTGCATTACGTATATTAAGGCAAAAAGTTTTACGAAAAGTTTTACGATAATATGAATTTTGTGAATTGCTTTGCAATATCAAGTAATTAATATCATTCAACATTTCAAATTGTATTTTGCAATCAGAGTCCAATTTGAATAAATTTACGTAAGTACTTCATTTCAAACATAAATATAGGAATTAGGGCCCGCTTGTACCAATTACTAAACGCGTTTAACACTAAACGTATTTAAAACATAATTATGTCGTTGTCAGCTTCAAACGATTGCTAGAAATGGAACGATGTTTTAAATTCGTTTAGCGCTAAATACATTTCATGATTTTGGTGCTAGCGGGCCTAAATATGGCAAGATGATGAAGAGATTTGATTCTGCTATTGCTGAAGCAGCATGAAAAGAGCTGTAAGATGGGATAAGTGCTTCATCTGGCATCTCATCTCCGCATGTAGAGCGCCATCTTAGAGCACTCTATTTGTTCCGATTGATAGGAAACGGAGCGATCCTTCAGAGGAAAAATGTACCGGCTAATGATTTGCTAACGACGATATTTATATTTTATAATGCACCCCCAACACAGATTATTTCCTTTGAGGACGTTTGCTGATCAATCGACGGAAGATCTTGCGATGTTAATTGAGCCCTGTGTGATCCTTGGTTTGAACGGATCGTCATGAGGCTTTTTTGGCAAAATAAACTGTTTTATTTTTCTAATTTCTGTCCTGATAAATCGTTGCTAAATAAAGGCACGCAGAGCTCGTGCAGTGGCTTGTAATGAGAGAAGTGATAATGAGGTGTACATACCCAAAAGACAGAGATGAATTATTTTTGAAAAAAAAAAAAAAAAACAATTGTTAGGTAAATGATGATGGACTCAATAGTTCCTATTTAATATTAGTTGAAGTTTTCAATAGGAAAATAATGTTTAATTTATTATTTTTAGATATGTTATAAATAGAATTTGTAGTAAATAATAACAGCGCCAGCATTTCACGATAAATAACTAAGGGCTGATTTATCACTAATCTGATACCTGTATTCCAGGAATAATTTTGAAATCTTGACAGTTATTCCATACAAAAACTGTCAAATGCCAATTTTATTCCTCGAATAAAAGTTATCCAGCGATGGAAAAATCGGACCTAAATGTGTTTTACCCGCAAATGTCTTTAGGTTCCAACTAATTTTTTTGCTACTTTTAGGTTTAAATCATTTATTCTCATAAAGCACAAAAAAGCCACTTACAAGTTACATGAGAACAGATAATATACATTCAGTAAACTTATTTTAGGTAACCGTCACCAAAGTATATGTATAGTATTATATAAAACTAGCTGACCCCGCAAACGTCGTTTTGCAAAAAAAAAATAGATAGTAGCCGATTCTCAGACCTACCCGATATGCACACAAATCGGTCCAGCCGTTTCGGAGGAGTATGGTAACTAACACTGTGACACGAGAATTTTATATATTAGATTATTCTATACTCATTCAGCAGTTCAATTCTCAACCATTAAAGTGCTTTTAATCTACAAATATTCAAAAGATGGGCTCGTCCGGGATTTGAACCCGGGGCCTCTCGCACCCAAAGCGAGAATCATACCACTAGACCAACGAGCCGATTATGTAAACTAATAAAACAAAAGAACTGTCTGTAGTTAAAGAACGTCGTGCAGAAAAAAATAATTACATTACTATTATGATTATGAGTTACGTCTGATGCATTTTTAAAAGTTATGCGACGAAACGGAATAAATCATTATCGTAATATTATCAATATATCGCTGCCCTAGTTCAACAGTAAGATATGTTGAACAAAGTATGTTTTAAGTTATTCATACTTTTAAGCTTTTACTGTCATTATTAACGCTCGTTGTTAATTGAAATGTAGTTGATTTTTTAAAAACTACTTATAGCTTAGTTTAATGTTTTAGGGACATTTGAAGAAGTCTCTGTGTAGAAATAAAATAAAAGTAAAAATCTTCCTGACTTTATAAATTTCTTAAGATGTCAAAATCTTGAACTTAAGGTCGGTAAAAATATGCTTAAATATCTCAGTGAGACATTGAAATTTAGGCACTTTGGTTGCGTTTTACACATATCCGATTTTTGAACCGGACAGAAAAGCAAATTTCTCACATGAAACAAAACTTATCTCAATTTTGATTTTTTAAAGATATCTTATTGTTGAACTAGGGCATCGATATCTACTATTGACAACAGTGACTGCTTGGAGGGGCTCGTGACTTAGTAAAAACCGCTGCACGGGTCGATCGGTCAGGCTAAGCTTCGCTTGCCGCGGTTGATCCGTGGATGGGTGACCATCTTAACATACCGAAAACCCTCCGTGCCTTTTAAAGTAATTTAAGCTGGTCTCGGCTGTCATTCATGGAATTTTGGCGGTCGTAACGGGTCGTCAGAAACCAAGTCTTATTAAGGGTTAGGTATTATTACTCAGTAACTGGGTTGTGGAGGTCTGATAGGCGGTCAATCCATGTAAAATACTGGTATTCAACTGCGTCTGTTTAGACTGGAAACCATCCCCAACATACTTTGGAAAAGCCTCGGCAGATGATGAAAATATTAACTGCCAAGTGTATCTAAGTATTACTTAAATTATAAAGGGTTATACAAGCTGAAATTTTAATGGTTGTTTTCCCGAAGCGAAATGATTTTGTCTTGATAGTACAATCGATTTATAAAAAAAATAAAATTAAATATTAAAAAATGGCAGATTTACAATTGTGAAAAACAAAACTCGAACGCGATCTTGAACCAATAGTACCTATAGCTACACTAATAGTACAGCTGATACGATACTACGTACTCCTTTGTTAACGAAACACAATAGGCACATATACCTACTTAACCACTCACGCACGTGTCCCTGGAAATACCAGGGGTTTTTCCAGGGTTACTTAAAGATGGTAGGTAGCGGGCGGGCGCACGTGAGTCACTATTGATTCTCACGCTTTCGAGTTGAGATCATATTATTATAATTATTTGAAAACAAAAACAATTTTCTATTTTATATTTAACTCCATGAATAGGTAGCACTACTGAGACCAAATTGTTCTGCCGCGGGAAAACAACCATTAAAATTTCAGCTTGTATAAAGGATGTCCCTGGAAGTATGGATGGACGTGGACAAGGTCATTTCCAAACTTTTTGATTCTGAGAATGATTGATGATTGAGAATTATTTTACGGTTCAAAAGTTGTGACCCATTTTTTTCAATCGTTTCACATAGTGCTCAGAGAAAAAAAATCATTAAAAAAACTATCAGGGCTGTCTAAAAAACTTAAATTTACAGTTCCTGGTAGTTTTTTTTTAAATGATATTGTTCTTTGAGCACTATGCAAAGTGATTGAAAATAACAAAAGTTGGTCAAACTTTAGAACCTTAAAAAAATTCACCGACATTCTCAGAATCAAAAAGTTTGGAAATGACTTTGCCCACGCCCCTGATTGATTTGATCCATACTTCCAGGGACATCCTGTATATAGATACATTCTTATAAGTTGTTTCATTTAAGTATTATCCTACCAAGTATAAATATTGCAGAAAAATATCAGCATAAACGTTGGAAAAGTATCTATTCAATTCATTTGTGTATAAAACGAATGGTTACGAATGATATTTAGACCCTACGATTCGACGCAAAATTCTATTACACAAAATGGAAATAGCAGTGCTACCTCTTATTACTGCTACTGACTGACTGGTTGATGAAAAACTGTTGGTTAAACAGTTTCGTCATATTTTGGTGTCTTAGGGTCACAGGCCTCCTCACTGTGAGAGGGAGAGGGCTGTAATACACCACGCAGATCAGGTTTGGTAAATGTCACATGTCCTCGAATTTTTGGTTCTAGGATAGGCTGGTTTCTTCATGGTTGGATGGTTTCCTTCACTGTTTTGAAAGCTATATGAGTTGGATAGAAAGTCTGGATATCGTCTACCAGCTGGGCGACCATCAACCAATCAATCATCGTCTAATAATATTATCCTTTTATCGACTTTCAGAACCACCACTGGAAAACATTGGTGAGGTGTTTTTGCCAGTAACCAAATATGAGACTGCAGGGATGACTGTTGTGCTACGATAGAAACAGAGACGCAACACATCTAGCTTAGCATAATCAGCCTATAATGTTCCCACTGCTGGGACACAGGCCTCCTCTCTGTGAGAAGGAATGGTCTGTTTATCCGCCACGCCGGCCCAGTGCGGGTTGGTAGATGTCACATTTGCTCGAATTTTTGGTTCTAGGACATGCCGGTGTCCTCACGATGTTTCCTTCACCGTTTTTGAGAGCAGTGGTAATGAAATAAATTACGTAAAGTGCTTGCCTGGATTGGACATCCTGCACACTAATTGCGAAACACGCGATCAATCACAATCTGAAGGATATTGCTAATCCGTTGCTTCATATGTTCGTAAAATTTGCCTGTTCAACAATGCACAATGTACCTAAATAACGCAATGAATGTTGTTGAACTCTCAAAATGGAAGCCATTGTTAGTGTGTTACGTAATTACCTTCCAGCTTATATCTAAGCAAAAGATGTTGAAATGCCAAATGCACTTGTCTTCTACAATGAAAATGGAAACTAATACAGATAGTGCAATCCACGAAGACCCGTCCCACTCTTTTTCCTAATGCTTTTAGCACAAGTGAGCAACATTCTGCTAGTGTTTTAGTTTTGTCTATACACACTAATTATTATTAGTGGCTAAGTGAGTATCGAAAAAACGAAAACACTAGCGGAACTGACTAGCGATAACCGCTGACGATTAGGAAGAGTGGGGCGCGTCTTCGTGGATTGAACTATCTGTAAGTCCCAACAATCGTAAAGTCTAAAAGCCCTTACAAGCGTATCGCGTACTCCCCATCTCTCTCCGAGTAAGTAAAACACAGTACCTACATTCTTATTGCGAGCGTATCGGTTCATACTCATAACATGGTATCTGGAAATTATTTGAGACCCAACATCTGCGGCCCGTTCCGCTTTGGAAAATAATAAAGTTCCGTTTAAACACAATTTGTATGTGAGATACGACGAATGAGGCGTAATAAAGTGAATTAGGAGAAATGTATTGCAAATAGGAAAAAATTAGATGTACGGTTTTCTTTCATGACAATGTACAGATGTGATTTTGGTGAAGATTCTTCGAAACATGTTTGGATATTTATTTTTCTGTTGACTCGAGTATTTCAATATGGTAAACGACAGAATATGGAAGACTGTTTTGCTGGCGAGAATTTCCAGCAACTGGAAGGGCAAAACAGGGCTCGTCCGGGATTTGAACCCGGGACCTCTCACACCCAAAGCGAGAATCATACCACTAGACCAACGAGCCGCTTGTAGAATCAAGTTATTTTATAGTTCTTGTCCAGATATTAATGACAGTGTGACGTCACGAAATAGCTAAGTTTGCACAAGTGTTTAGTAACGATGTATTTAACGTTTGTAGACAATAGATAAGCGGCTCGTTGGTCTAGAGGTATGATTCTCGCTTTGGGTGTGAGAGGTCCCGGGTTCAAATCCCGGACAAGCCCTGTTTTACCCCTTTCAATCAGCGCTCATCCTTTCCATTTAATCCTCGACCAATCGTTACCGAGATTATTTTACGCAGTCTTCAACTACTTAGATAAACATGAAGTCCAAACATTTTCAGTTTATCCACAATCCTTTTCTTTTGCTTTTTTCAAAGGCTACGTAGAACTATATTCAGTCCAATAGGGTAGGGGTATCCGAATATATTTTTACGTAGTGCTTCCAGAGTTATATTCCGATCTTCAGCATCCAATACAATGATATCCAATCAACAATATATCAGCCAATATATACAATGTCAAATGTTTTAAGACTTACCCATAAAATCATAAAAACGTTACTTAAAGTTAGGTACTGATTAGCGACTGTTTAACTATACATTTTTTTATGGTTAATTGAACTTACCTTAAGTGAACTTCAACCAAAATTATACGAGATGTTGCATCCGAAGAGATTTAACATACATTGTAGTCCGTGTTCCTGTGTACTGCATTGCCACACTGTTCAAAGTTAAAAAAAAAATTACGTCGGATGTCTAGTCCTAGATACTGTCAGCTGTCACTTCATTCGTTTTAGAGCTAGGACCGTTTCATAATGATACAGGGTTAATGTAAACTGCATGTTACATTGGTAGGGGGGGTGTTAAATCTCTTCGGATGCAACATCTCGTATAATTTTGGTTGAAGTTCACTTAAGGTAAGTTCAATTAACCATAAATTATACTTTAATGTTGCATCCTCGAGATTTAACATACATTGTAGATGTTTAGCGCACATTGTGAAACGGGGTTTTTCGTTTTATGAATCTCGGGGGCTGTAATCGGTGTTTAAAATAAACAATGAGTATTTAGTTAGTTTATATTTTAATCATAGACACTTATAATATGTATTCTTAATTAATTAGGTTAAGTATAATTATGTAGATCAACTTAACAAAATAGTGTGCTTACTACTAATCATAAGCTTTATGAATTAAATACAGCTTCAGCAAAGCGTGTATCTTCTACGGAAGTTACAAGAGGTTGATCATAAAATTTTGCGAAACAAATTGAGTTTCCGGTCCAACCGGCGGTCTTTTTTATGATTTCGATTGAGACACCTGCTCTATTTGCTGCCGACGTGGACGCGTGTCGGGTGCTGTATGCAGAGAACATTTTAACATCCACGCCGCTGTCACTGAGAGTTTCCTTTATCCAACGACTGATGGACTGTGCAGTACAGTTATGTATTGGTTTTTTGTAGGTTTGAATTAAATTATCGTTTTCAGTAGTTCTAAATGACTTAGTTTTTTCCATATACGAAATTAAGGTTGTTGCGGGACATATGGATTGTTTGTCCATGAAAAAAGGTATAATCAGCCGAGGGTTCTGTCTATTAGGTGTTGATGTTTTAATTATTTCGTTAATTGCAATTATTATACAAGTGTCAGTAACCTTAATGTCCTTGACTTTAATTAGAGATAACGTTTGCATTCGTTGTCCTGTGGATAACGCAAGTAACGTAACTAGTTTTTTAGAAATGTCCTTAAGAGGTAGCTCTTCGTTTGGATATAATTTGGAGAGGTGATCCAACACCAAGTTAGGATTCCATGTTGAGTGGTATTTAGGAAAATTTGGTTTGATTTTAAATACGCCCTTGAAAAATCTAGAAACGTAATCATTTTCTGTCTGATGCTTGGGTAAAATCAAATTTAACGCAGAACGGAATGAATTTAAAGTCCCAAAACTGGCTCCTTTATGAAATTCGTCAGTCAGAAATTTAAGAATCATTGTAACTGAACTGTTCAGATAATCTACATTATTTCCAATACAAAAGGAATACCAACGTTTAAGTGCAACGTTATATTGATTAATGGTGTTATTAGAAAGAGATTTAATCATGATTTCAATAGTTTCGATTGGAATATCACGCCTTCGGTATGATTCCCTGACAATATCGCGCAGGCCAGGGTAAGATTTTTCCACATGGGGTGAGGTTCTCTGTAAGGAGACAATAAATTATTTTTATCAGGTTCAAAGAACAGTATTTCTGAGACGACCAGCCTTCTAAATAATGGATACCAAGGTTGACTGGGCCAGTGAGGAACGAGAACTAATCCAGTTGCCTTCTCGTTTACTATCTTCCTTAAGCATTTTAGTACGAGGGCAAACGGCGGGAAGGCGTAAAAAAAATAAGTATTCCAAGGGATAGTGAATGCATCAATGTCAAAAGCGTCTGGGTCGCGTCGCCATGACAAATATTTACTACACTTTTTGTTTATACGCGAGGCAAATAAATCTATGTCAGGTTGGTTAAACTTATTTGTTATGGCCTTGAACAAGTTATAATTAAGTTCCCACTCCGTATCAACATTGGTATACCTGGAAGCCTGGTCAGCATCAGTATTCTCTCTTGACCTAATATATGACGCAAAGATGTAAATCTGCCTTTCTTCACACCACTGCCATATTTCTCGCGTAATGTTATTTAAGTGCGGAAATTGTATGCCTCCCATTTTATTGATATAGGCAATAGCAGTGGTATTGTCTATTCTGAGTAACACGTCCTTATTGTGATCATTTTTACAAAATGCTTTTAAACCGAGGAAGGCAGCTAGTAACTCGAGGTAATTTATATGGTGTATTTGCTCTTCTGTGGACCAATGGCCCCTAGTGACTTCACCGTCACAGGCTGCGCCCCAGCCGGTGAGTGAGGAGTCAGTGGATATTTCTCTGTAGAAGTGGCCATCATGAAACTTATTCATATTCTTATTAGATATCTGACTCCACCATGAAAAATCGTCTTGTAAAATTGGATCAAGTAGCATTTTTGCGTCATAATTGTCATTCGCTTTTATAAGAGCCAGATATTTCTCACGTTCTAGAAGTTTAATGTAAACCCAGCCATAAGCAATGGCTGGGCATGCTGCTGATAATGTACCAATTAGCTTTGCAAAGTCTCGAATAGGAACCATATGTTTATTGCGAATTTTACAAATTAATTCGGTAATTTTTTTAATTTTATCTGACGGTAGTTGTAAACACATTAATTGTGAATTTATAATAAATCCTAAGAACTTGCAAATTTGATTTGGCTCAGGGGAACTTTTTTCATAATTAATTACGAGGCCTAATTCTTTAAATGTTTGTATAACAGACATAACTGTCTTGGAACAAGCGTCGTATGTATCTCCGATGCAGATGACGTCATCTAAATACGACACTACTGTGTGATTATTGTTTCTTAGATGAGACAGGACTGGTTTTAATAGTTTTGTGAACACGAACGGTGCTAGACTAAGACCATATGGTAAACAATTAAACTCGTATAGGACTTCATTATAGCGAAACCTTAGATATTTTCTATATGACTCATGAACTGGAATTAAAAAATACGATTCCTTTAAATCAATAGTTGCCATATATGAATTATTTTGTACGAGTTTAGATACAGTGCGTATGTCGTCTATTTTAAAATGGCGAGTCGGTAAAAAATTATTGAAAGCCTTTAAGTTTAATATGAATCTGTAATCGCCAGTGTTCTTAGGGGTCAAAAAAACTGGAGAAACAAATTGATCTATTACATCATCGCATTCAGATATCGCTCCTAAGTAAAAAAGATTCGAAATGGCCTTCATCATATCTTTATGTGGAGAAGGTGGATTCTTAGGTTCTATGTTTTGATAAACCTTGCTAATGAATGGAATTTTATAGCCTTTTACATAACCTAACACGGCAGGGTCACCAGTTATAATTGTCCAATTGTCTATAAAATGTCTAATTCTACCAGAATGAGGTACCTTTAATAGCGATTCTTCTTGTCGTAAGCTCTGCTGCCCCTCATGTGTCTGCCGCGCTGGGTCGTCGTACCATGGGTCCTCCTCGTTGACGACGTTGATGGCTGCGGCTGATGTCGGCCCGGTGCTTGCGTCGTACTCGTGTTGTTCATTTTTCGAGGAGGACCTCGCGCATTTCCCTGTTGGAATCCAGTTCGACGGTTACCCATGGTGTTAGGTAGAATAGGTTTCTTTATTTGTTGACTGGATTTTTCAATGTCTTTTGATGTTTTTATGTTCTCTCCGAGTTTTGTGCCGAACAAGAGGTCGTCCCTTTTTACGCCTTTTATTATATTCCAGAAGTTTTTGTCCAAAAGGGGCACAATAAGCTTCCGCCTGTTAAATGTTTCTTCATGGTGTAAGTCAAGTAATATCTGGCTGACCTCAGATATTCTTTTTAAGATGTCTATCTTATCGACAGATTGAGCTTGTATAAGGTCTTTTGTTAAATTAACTAGGCCTGCGATACCTGTACCGAGTTGATTTTGTGCTGCTTCTAAGTGTTTATCTCGGTTTTTAGCCGAGTCAGACAATACTGAAGCGACTTCAGGGTTTAGTTTCGGTGCTCGGGCCAGGGTAAAATTTTCAGGTACGAGCATCTTCACTTTCAAGGTTTCTTTTTGATCTTTGGCCAAACCATCCAGCAGGATCTTTCCCCAACGTTCAGCGACTTCCTCGGGTATTTTTGTACCCAGCTCAGGGTCTAACTTTTTTGCCTCTCCAAGTAATTCCAAAATTTCAATAGGTATATCGGCCGCAGCCTCGATAGTTTCACTTGGGTCAATCGTCGGTTGTTCTTGCATCGCTAGCGGTGGCTGTGTGATGTTATTTTGTGGCACAGTAATTGCAACTGACTTAATTACTTGATCATGTTGAACCTGCTCAGGTTCGGGCGACATAATATCCTCGCGGTCGCTGTACACATCTTCGTTATGACTTCCATAATATGTATCGTGACACGATGAACTAGAGGACCGCGGAGATGTATTTTCTAAGGAGAAGGAAAAAATAATGAGAACCTCCTCCTTTTTTGAAGTCGGTTAAAAGGTCGCCATTACTTTCAGGACAGTATCACGTACTGTCTCGCTAAGAAAGTAAACATTGTATTTCTGGATAACATCGCGTGTTACCTCTTTAAGAAATACACGTTTTTACTATCAGGATAACATCTCGTGTTATCTCATTATGATAGTGCGTTTTAATAAAAAACACAACGAGGGTAGGTGTATAAACTACTTACGTTTTTCGCGTTCATATCTTAGTTTATCTTCATATCGTTTTATTTTCCGCATTAGATATTCTTCCTCGTTTTTTCGTTTTCGTTTTCCCATATTTCTATAACACTTTCTAAAAGAAACACGGGATTAACTGATATTTACGGATAAAAGTTTGAAGTAACGTCGTAGCAATGCCGCACACGAAACACGAATGAAGTGACAGCTGACAGTATCTAGGACTAGACATCCGACGTAATTTTTTTTTTAACTTTGAACAGTGTGGCAATGCAGTACACAGGAACACGGACTACAATGTATGTTAAATCTCGAGGATGCAACATTAAAGTATAATGACATTTAAACATCACTTAACTCTAATCATCGTTTATAAATAAACCCCTAAATGTGAAAGTTTGTGTCTTTATCGACATTGGTAATGACTTACCAACTGAATATCGACAGATCGTAATACGACAAGATTTGATTTGGACAATATGGTCGTAGAGTACGTCGAAATTGAGTCATGTCGGACTACCACTGTTGTCGAAGAAATATGTCGTCAAAGTCGCATCGTTTCCTAGATAAGTCATGTCGAAGAAACGCTTTGTCGTACTGTAGTAGTGTCGGACTTAAGCTATTTTACCGACTTCACAAAAAGGAGGAGGTACTATGATTGTATTTTTTTTTTGTTTTGTATGTTTGTTCATCGAATATTTTTTGTATGTTTGTGCATTTGCTCTCGGAAAGCACCATTCGGTGAAGTGGAACTGATGATGAAGACCACGGATGGCCATCGGAACTACTCAATAATAAATATTTCACGGTTTGCGATTCGATTAGGTACTTTAATGTGGTTCCTAAGCACAATGCGTATCGTGAAGTGGAGCTGATAGTGACTTCTCAATCAGCTCCAGTTCTCCTGGTTCTTATAAGGAGAACTCCTCAACAATTAACGTCCCTGCATCGGGAAAGGCAATAATTTTGTAAAAGGTGATGAGCAGTTGATATTAGGCTATTGTAACTTAGATAAGTTACAAACTGGCCCACTAAAAAGTGAAAAATAAAAAACTTTTTACAAAAAAAACTACCCACTTCCAAAAAACACTACAAAGTGAAAAATAACTTTAATTTCGGAAGTCGGTGTCAATAAAAGAAAATGCGGAACCAACGACAATGACTTCCGAAATTAAAGTTATTTTTCACTTTGTAGTGTTTTTTGGAAGTCGGTAGTTTTTTTTTTTAAGTTTTTTATGAACTAAAATATTGTATAAATGAAGACGTGTCGGAGTTCCATATTGTCGAAATAAAATCTTGTATTACGGTTTGTCGAAATTCAGTTGGTAAGTCACTGGTAATATTCCTACTGGGACTAACAAGGTCTCCTCATAATCAACGAGCCACGATCTTGATGTTTAAAATTAAAACAGTCACAAAACCATCTGCGCGCTAACCGAAGCTGATTTAGCATAATTTCACACGATTCTCTCAGATTAACTCGTTTGTATTAATTTTGATAGCAACAAATTAAAACATCGGCTACTTTTAACCAAACTTATCTCAACGATCAATCGATTGCAGAATCGTCATAAATTAATCGATACTCGTTTTAAAAGGACACATCTTCTTGGAAAACTCGATCAATGAAATGAAGCATAATCAGCTTATAATGATCCCACTGCTGGGTCACAGGCCTCCTCTTTGGAGAAAGGGAGTGGGCTGTAATCCACCACACGGGCCCAGTGGGGGTTGGTGGATGTCACATGTCTTCGAATTTTTGGTTCTAAGACATGCTGGTTTCCTCCACGATGTTTTCCTTCACCGTTTTGAGAGCAGTGGTGGTGAAACAATTTACACAAAGTAAAACGCTTGTCTAGGTTCGAACCTACGACCTAAAACTCGTAAGTCACGGTCGTTACTATTGGGCCACCTTTTCCATAATAAATTAATCGATACTTGTTTTAAAAGGACACATCTTCTTGGAACACTTGACCAACGAAATGAAGCAGGTAGGTATTAACTCTGCTATATTCGCACGTTGCTAGATTATTTGTTTAAAAGTAAGAAGCAGGGTCAACAATAACAGGCCGGTGGGCAAATAGCAAGTCATATTGTGGAAGACTTATGTATGGTTAGACGCGTCAGGCGTTCAATTTTGTTGAGTTTGTGTTGAAGACACGTTTCGTTTTGCTGTGTTTTTAGGATTCCTTACGAAAGGGTGCCAACGGAACCCTATCAATAAGCCTCCGTTGCCCGTGCGTCCGTCCGTACGTCTGTCAGCGGGCTGTATATCGTGAACCGTAATAGGTAGACAGTTGAAATTTTCACAGAGCGTGTATTTCTATTGCCGCTTTAACAACAAATAATAAAAATTAAATAAAGTTATTAAAAATTATAGACCGACCATATATTTTTAACCGTCATATTCTGTCTCTCTCTATCATCATTACTCGTCTTTGTTAAGTGCAGAGCTTTCAACAAGCAATTAAGTTACTGTCATTTATACCAGCACCCGAATTGCGTAACATACTATCAATCAAAATCTGAATCATTTTGCAGGATATTGCTAAACCATTGCCTCATAATTATGTTCGAAAAATGTGTTTGCTCAACAACGTAAACAACGCAATGAATGTTGTTGAACTGTCAAAAGAAAACCCATTGCTACTGATAGTGTGTTACGCAATTACGCCGCAGTTACAATATTGAATAGTTAGTTTATTATTCAATAAAATGAAATAAAGTGATATTTAGACCCCCGGACACTCCCCGTCGCATCATATCGCCCGCCCGCGCTATTATTTCGTCTTCTGACATCGTCTCATTTTGCGCGGCTCCTAAGGATCATAGCGTGATGTTAAAGCCTTTCTTAAGAATTGGACTATCAAATGCAAAATTAAAAAATGAAATCCGACCGGTAGTTCCAGAGATTAGCGCGTTCAAATAAACAAACAAACTCTTCAGCTGTATTATTAGTATAGATTAACCGTTTAAACGCCACGGTCGGGTATAGCCGACAACTGAAAACGTGCCCAACACGTCACCGTCGGCTAATGCCTAATGCCTAAATGCCTAAGTCTTTCTAGATTGCCTATACCACAAGCAAATCCGAAGAGTGGTAATGTACGCACATTAGTACCAAGAATTTTTCACCATCTGAATTTAAACCTTCGCGGATTTAAAACCGTTCACCTTTTGGAATTAAAAATAGCGCCATAGATAAAATCTAAGTATTGGATTTATATTTTGCCATGTCTATAACTATTTAGTAGCCAGTCTTACCTGTACGGGCAGGTATTCACGCGGGCCGAATTTCCCGGAATCCGGCGATGATCCGCCGACTCCAACCTTAGCATCTCCATCCATTTAAACACATCACTTCAAATATAAACCCTTGCTCACTATCGTAAGGTTCCAAATTGTACAAGTGAAACTTGGGAACATGTGACGTTTTTGATTACAGCATGTCTTAGTTGCCTCGATAAGATTGATCGAGTGGGGTAAGGAGACCAGATAATCTGTGCTTGAGATAAAAAATCGGTGACTTGTCAAATTCGTCGCATTCTATACTTAGTTTTTGGATCGGCCGTCGATCTTCGGATTGGTCTCGGATGTTTAACCGATGTCCGATGGATTTTGTAACGCTCAAATTATTTGAGAGTCTAAAACTTTGCTTATGGGATTATAAGGATTCTGCTCTGTTTGGTTGTTCCTTTGGTTAAGTGTTTAGCAAAAGCAGCGAAACTGTTAATAAAGACATGAATTTTTTCTTGGTATATTTCGTATACTGAATGGTGTATTTTTTTTTTAAAGCTACATGTAGTTTTCAATTTCAGAGGACGTGTATAAGGTACCATGATTCTTTTTGCTGGTCATTGTTGGGTTGTGACTCTATGTTGAAGGACTCCTGAAAATTGATGAAAAGGTTGGTTTGGAGTCGATGAAAACGTATAATTTTTTAACAGTTTTATATCATCACCACGTGCTTTCAGTTTTAACAGAGCTATTATATATTTAAGCGGATGCGACATACTTTTATGAATACAGTCCTGATTTTCCTATGATTGTTTTATTTTGAATTGATTTTGCATTGATTCTTAGATATCCTATAGACCTGGCGTTGCATTAAGTTTATTCTCACGTCTGGGTGTCTTGCAAGGTTGATAGAATAGAGCACGCATAACTAATGTGTTGTATTTGGCTTCCTCGAGCAACTTAAAACTTAAAAATATTAGTTTTGATATATGTTTTCAATGCCCTGCAGTAGGACAACACAGACTCTTAACAAATAGTGCATACAGGGATTATCGTCGGTTGGTGCCGCATTTCATTAAAATTTCCTAAGGGCCTCTGCGAGTAGGCTTAGGGGTGATTCCAATATAATTATCTTACTAAACGGCGCCGTTCAACTGCCTGCCTGGCTGTTTTGCCTGAATGATATTCAGCCAATGCATCTAATACAACATTTAATGAACTGGCGGGCTGATGCTCCAAACAATTCTATCTCTAATACTTAGCAGAAAAATTTCTTCTGATTTGATAATCCTTCACACAAAAACACACTTGGGCGAGCGTTTTGGGGGGACTGTCTTTTGTAATTGACGTTCGAAAAGTGCTGATTCTCAGCCTAGTTTCAATAAATGACTTTTGATTTTAATTTTGATCTTCCATCGAAAATTACGCTCATTGTGATAAAGGTCCCTAGTCTTTTAGAAGCGACATGAATATCATTTTATAATCTAATCTCATAAAACCTATATAAAATATCTCTGCAATTTTAGGAATTTAGTTGTGGGATTCTCCGAAATCCATCTTATAAACTTCAGGTACCTGAGTAAAAGTCAAAAATCAAGTGACATTTCATTAATTATAATCCCAAAATCTGTTTATTTTTTTACTCAATACTGATCCCTGATTCGCAGCGGGTTGCAACATTTCTAACGATAGAAAACGTGATTTGAATTCTGTCTTGTAGGTGATAGAGTGGATTTTAAATTGAAGTTTGTATTAAAGAATTGGTCATTGTATCATGATTGAAATCCGTTTCTTGCGATACTTTTTGTGTGACTTAAGGATTATTGATGATTATGCGATTACTTGGCGTTAAATGTTGGGGTACGATGCAATCTGCTACCACTGGGTACCGAATGCATCTCATAATGTTGTATCTCTTAATATCTTAATATTGTAATGCTTGCAATACTACTACTATCTTGCCTGATTCTTATTCAGTTTCAGCTCGACCAGCGCGGGGTAACTGATTGTAATAAGTTGTCACCACAATTTTGACAGGTCAACAACATTCATTGCGTCATTTGCGTTGTTGAGCAGACAAATTTTTGAAACATATGAAGCAATGGATTAGCAATAATCCTTCAAACCGCTTCAGATAGTGATTGACACTTTGAAAGTTTGTTGCGCAATTGGGATGATGTACAAGAATAGCTCGTGATGTGACAAACTCATAAAAAAGGCCTTAATTTTGGAGGCGTGTAATCTAATTAAGAAATTATAGGTACAGACGCCAGCACATCAAGCTACCCGAAACTGTCAAATTTTCTCAATCAACTTTGAACCTTATACTTTAGCGATAAAGTTGAAAATCTATTAAAGTTTGGCGGATTGTAGTAGCTTGATGTGCTAGCGTCTGTATTATATGTTTTGTTAGCCATTAATGTCCCACAAAGGCCTCCCTGCACTCTTTACACCTCTCTCTGCCAAGGACCAATCTTCATTAAAGCAGTCCAGTTCATCTTGTTTTATTTAAACGTCTAGTCTAAAAGCTGTTACTGGGTAAGGATTTTACCATGACCGGCACCCAAATTGCGTAAGACACTATTACTCTCAATTTGAATAATTTTGAAGCTTATTTCTAATCCATTGCTCTATAAGTTCGAAAAATGTGGCTGCTCAACAACGCAAATAACGCAATGAATGTTGTTGAATTGTCGAAATGAAACCCATTGCTACTGATAGTGTGTTAAGCAGTTACCCCGCGGATTCATTTCTGTCGTTGCTCCAGTTCCATGGTTGTGGGGCTATTATTCTTTTCCTGAACTAACTCCTTTCTTTCACGAAGCATTATTTAAACGAGTGTATTTCCGTTTATGCAAATTTTCATATGAAGCATCCACGTTTTGTTATAACTATACTAATCTTGGATCCATAGCCTAATTTTGTGGCTTCCTACTTCATTACAAAGATATCTCCCATTATCTGCCATAAACACAGCACCGTCTTCAATCAACCGACTACAATCTACATCAGCATGTCTGATCTTCATCGGCAGTTCGCGATAAAGCTGAGGGGGGTGCCTCTCACCCCCTCACCACCCACCCCACGTTGTACTGTCTCACGGTATGAGCCCGGGTAGATTAACACTCGTGTAGTCGTGTCCTACTTACGTTGGGAGTATAGAGGTTACGTTCATATCGAGTGAAGCTGTTTTCTTATCGAAAATTGGATGTGAAAAGTTTATATGTGTCGAAGAATGAGTGTTAACGTTTTCTGGTGAATTTTTCATAGTTTTTTTGTTTACTAACATAGTTTTTATAAACCCTCAATAACAATATAGGTATGTCAATCTGAAATGTATAAATTACAATAGGTTATAAGTATAAGGTAACTTATAAGTACAGACGCCAGCACATCAAGCTACTACAATCTGTCAATTTCTTTAATAGATTTTCAACCTTATCGCTAAACCATAAGGTTCGAAGTTGATTGGGATTTGACAGTTTCGGGTAGCTTGATGTGCTGGCGTTTGTACCTTCAAACGCCTGCATTAATTGGGTACTTAGCTCTTTAGCATTTAAAACACCACCACCACCTCCTCTTTTTTGGAAGTCGGTTAAATACTTACGAAGCCAAAATAGTACCTACCTGTTTCAGCGAGACATGATACGTAGTGACGTCAGTTTCTAAAAACCAGTACCGTAATTACGATCTGAGGATTTTGAAGGACATCCCTAATCCATTGCTTCTTGGTTTTGAAAAATTCGTCTGCTCAGCAACGTAGATAACGCAATGAACGTGGCTGAAATGTCAAAAGGAAAGCTATTACGATCAATTGTCATTTTATCTGTGACACAATTACCCCACTGATCAGTAAATCCGCTATCAAATCTTCGAAATGTACAGAGGCCAGCATATCAAGCTACCCTAATCTGTCAAATTTTCCCAATTGAATATGAACCTTATTCATTTGTAGTAAAGTTGAAAATCTATCAAAGAAATTTGACAGATTGGGGTAGGTTGATGTGCTGGCCTCTGTACCTATTAGCTGCTGTGACTGGCTGTCTGCAAAAACAACAGATATTTAATTTAATTGACTGGATTCAGTACAGCCAGTAGGTACTTACCTACCTACCACTGCAATTTGGTATTATCTTACTTTCAAACTGCAAATTTCAGTCATTTTTTTATTGCAAATGAAAGCCAATTTCCGTAATCACAAAAGTTCAAAATCTGGTCGCAATCTCATCTCAGCGACAAGCAATATCAAAAACTTGTCTAAAATGTATGGAAATTAGAGGTACTTTTGACAGATTGAGACTGAGATCAGACTGTGAACGTTTTTAAAATTACAAGGATTGCCCCTCTGGTATTATTTTGCTTCCAAGCTGCTAATTTCAGTCATTTGTTTATTGCAAATCAGAGCATCGGTGTACACCAGTCGACCCTGAGCATGTATCAGTTCAAAGTCAATGGGAACGCCACATGTCTATGTCTAAAATGTATGGAAATTAGAGGTACTTTTGACAGATTGAGACTGAGATCAGACTGTGAACGTTTTTAAAATTACAAGGATTGCCCCTCTGGTATTATTTTGCTTCCAAGCTGCTAATTTCAGTCATTTGTTTATTGCAAATCAGAGCATCGGTGTACACCAGTCGACCCTGAGCATGTATCAGTTCAAAGTCAATGGGAACGCCACATGTCTATCATACAGCTAATAATTCATGATTGTGCTGTGTACCTTATTAACATTCTGAGCGGCCTGGCTTCCTTATATGGAGCGATGTCAATCGGTCTTATTACTGCGTTTTGTAGGCGAAACTTTGTGCCAGCTGGGAGGTTTTTGAAGTACCGTAGCTATTTTAAATTCGTATGCAAACTTTTTGGTCGGACACTATAAAAGTTACTCCTGAACCCACATAACCCAGGTAGCACGGGCACGTTTCTCCCGCGGCGATTTTTTTCGCGCACTGCTTTAAACTCCAATAGTGTCTTTTAACGCGCTGGGATGCGCTCTGTTTTATTCTCAACACTCGGCTCAACACGGAGAGTTGAAAATCCAGTGCGCGATAAAATCTTGCCGCGATATTGTTACGCCAGTGCGAACGTAGGCTAATGCTCCCGTTGAGGTTCAAAGATGGATTTTTGTCATAATCAACACAGTTGGTAGACTGATTTGTAACCTACCAAGCGTGATGATTTCAGCACATTTTCATGAACAGAAAGAGGAGACCAACTGCCAATTCTCTTTAAATAATCGCACTGAGGGAGAGAGAGAAATACTAAAGTCAAGCTATGGAATCAATTCAAGTTACCTACTTAGGTACTTATGAAATAAAGTAATATTTGTGAAATTAAAAATAGAATCTAGGTATGTTCCTTGCTAAGTCTATATAGCTTAAAGATACAACTAGATAAAATTACAAGGTGATTATAAAAAAATATTACTAAAGCAAATTCTCGGCTAATAAATTACTCAGTCTCATTACGGCATCACGCGAAAAATCTTGTTTTTAACTTCTCACCAACAGCCATGCAATAACAGCCGCTATTACTAGCACTGCAAGACCAACAATAGCATAACAGATAGACAGCCGGCATAATAGATAGTCTGGTGTGTCGCAATCGCAACTAAGTTAGTGACGTGAGAGGAGAAGAATCATAGTGGAGGTAGCGGTGGTGGTGTGACGTCATCAAGCCGCTTATCTGTGACGAGCGGCGGATGAGCGTGCTGCGTCTCGGATAGATAACGGAACAATGAGGCGAGCGCCGGTGGGCCGCATCGACCGGTGGGCGTGCCCCGACCCCGCCCCGTCAGACAGAGAGCGCCTAATCTCACGGATAACGGATAAACCTAACCCGGACACACCCGTATTGGAGGAGGTTTTAGCGAATGTCAACGCCTAGCGAACGCTATTGGTATCTCGGATATAGGCGGATTAGGATATGTATAGAAAAGTTTACCTAAGTTACGTTTCAGGCGCCCGGCTTATGTAGGGGAGGTGGGAGGGGGACGCTGCGGTTTTCAGGTTCAGTTTTTTTTTGTCTTGACCCCTTAATCTTACTTTGTATTTTTGTTTATAACAGTACCTCTATCTCCCTTTAGGAAAAGAAATATCATTTTAGACTTCTAAGAGAGTCTAATTTCTTACTCCCACTTATTTTTTTCTTTTAACATCTGTTAAATAGAAATCAAGCAAAGAGGAAATACTCTGCTCTGTTATCTAAGATCGCACGCATATACCAGTCTATTTATAATTATAAGTAAAACATTGCTAAAGAAGCCACAGTCTAAATAAATTCTCTTGAAACATCCTGTCACACTGCGGTCAGACGTTTTACGATGTTGAATTAACTGGTATCCTGTGACACTATGGGATACTATAGAATAAGATAGATAGGTTTATCAGATGTTTAAGATGTTACTGTCTGTTATGTGGAGTTAATTATAATAAAATTACTGTTATTCGTTATTGGATGAACTTGGTACCTAGCTAACTAGAAGTAGTTTTTATGTTGTCTAGGTATTTCTAAGACAAATCTCGTATGAATAATTGATAATTGTTTTGTTTTTAATTTACATTGTTAATTTGGTAATCAGAGTGTTATATTTATCAGATATAGTGAACTACTTAATTACTTTTCATTCGCTAGGTAATTATAGGTATTACTTACCTACATTTTTATTTTTATCTTCGTTAAGCCACCATGTCTGGAGCTGATTTCTAATTAAGACACTAATTGTAGGACTGATTCTCACAAAAATATATATAGCTGAATAGAAAGTTGAATGAAGTGATATCAGAAACCACATTCATTAATAAAACCATGGTGTGTTTTGTTAACTTCCCGCTGGTAAAGGAGGTTCGTTCAACTTAAGCACTATTATAAATTTTACTCCTTTTAATTTTTTTTATTGCTGAATACTCTTCACCTCCTTCACGCCTGATGGAAAGGGATGAATGAGGTCTATGATTAAACGAGGGAGCCCAAAATTGTATTTATTTAACTATCCGTTATACCTAACGGATGCATCTACCGTCTACCAGTGGTAACCGATACCTACATAAGAACAGTTAGTAAGCGACCGCAAAGTGTTTGCCCATACAATTCTCGTGAAAGCCCACATTCCGCGCCGCGTTATCAGCCATACATTTATGTAACAGTTGTTTGCTATTCTGATCATATTTATTAGAGGAATTAGATAGATACTTCATTAAGCATGTACTGAGTAATGTTACATAGATCCTATGTGCTACGTGTTACCCGCGACTCCGCTTGGTGTTACCGAGAAATAATATATTTTTTGGGATGATACTTACACTGTGGTATGGTTAAGGCACAAGGGTTTTGGTGTTATAAAAACATTTAGGTATTTTTATTTTTAAGCCTACGTTGTCCCAGTTTCTCTTTCCCCTTTCCACCCCTCTCTGTCTTGAGCTAATGTGGGCCAAATGGCAATTCTGTCTGTAGGCATCAAGCTCGTAAAAACATTTTAATTGATTAACAAACAACGAGGAGGTAGATAAAGATGGATTTTAATGAATTAATGAAAACAGAAAAAGCCTCGACATTTTGAACGTCAGTGACCTCAGCTTATATAACCAATTCCTCCATATAGAAATAAAGTGGATACAAATTAAATAACGTTATCATACATTAGCAGAACCTGTATTCGTTAATATCTTCTATCATAACGAGATAACACGGCATTCTTTCAAGTTCTTAGGACACGATCAGACAAAGCGTCAATCGTTTGGTCACGTAAAAGAGTGACCGCCGTTATATTACAAATAATGTTTCCTTTGTCTAAGGCCATTTACTTACTAATAAATACACGTAGAACAGAAAACAGAAATAGAAGAAGAAATAGTTTATTTTACAGATAATATAGTAAGCAGGTCCACAGGTTAACACAAAAGCAGTTTAAAATCCTACTAATCCTAATTTTAAAAAAACTTTCAAAGTCCAAAAGTGATGAATGTAATTTCATTAGGTTTACAAAAGTGTAAAGGTGAAACCAGAAAAGGTTTGCGTTTCTGTACTTAACCTTCGTATTTCATGAACCTAACGCCACAGAGTTATGCTCCAGAGGCAAAGCTTCTAATTGTTTTTAATATTCAACTTGCGGATTAAAAAAAAAATTCTTAATTATATTTTTTTTGGACTTCTTGCTTTTTTTCAGGTTAAAAAATAACCTGTAAGTTATTTATTTATTTAACCATTTAGAAAGGAATAAAAACATACGTACAGATGCCAGCACATCAAGCTACTACAATCTGTCCAATTTCTTTTATATATTTTCAACTTTATCGCTATAGCGTAAGGTTCAAAGTTGATTGGGAAACTGACAGTTTCGGGTAGCTTGATATGCTGGCGTCTGTACAAAGGTGATGCTTATTTCTAAAGAAATCTTTCGCGGTAGGAGAGTACCTACATAAAAACAGACGTATACAACGAGTGTAAGAGTAGAAGGGAAAACAAAATACTTTCTTTAATTAAATTATTCGAACTTTAAGAATTTTCTTGGTAATTATCTACTTAAGTATGTAAGTATTAGGCATTAGTAATATTGTCCCCTACCTACTTCAGGATTTACGTCATCGCGAAAGAGTACATCACCTCTTACGAGTAAGATTATGTAACTTAGATGTGATTAATTAAGTACTTACTTTAAGTCTTTTGTTATTTGCGTTATCATAACGCATTCATTTGTTTAGAATTAAATACTTCAACTACCAAGTAGGCAGCTGATAATAGTAAGCTATCATTTTTTATCTATGGTTAGCTATAGCGCTACGACGACGATTACCTACTTAAAGTATGTTTGTATTTGCTTGTCCAATTTGGTAAATAAATATGGCGCAGGTGCAACTGAGTTTTTGATTTTCATAAAATCACCTATTATGTTTTAAGACGGAACTGCTGGTCTATTCTGCAAAACATCTCACCGTGCATGAATACTAAGGTGAAGTGAGCTGTTATTTCACCTCATGATAGTATACCTACGTAGGTATTATAGGTAGTACCGGATACTCATATTTTGTAAACAAACTTGTTACATGCGAAAATTACGAGTATCCGGTACATTCGCCAACTTTCTGTGTTTTTAAACACACAATAAAACGACAACACAAAGACAGACATACGACAACGACAATCATACGAACCTACCTTACTAGTGTAGTTAAGTACATTGTTATAACGTAACGTAACGGTGGAGCTTCTTTCCCATTCTTCTCTATACGAAAACTACCTTTTGGAAGGAGCGACTAGAATCAATTCTATTTTTTAATTATAATTTTTGACGTTCAAAAGTGCTATTTGAAATAAATGATTTGAATTTGACTTTTATATACTTACCTATTCTTTTATAAGTAAATTATATACCTGTTGATCGGCGAAATGAATAGTCAAATGCAAGTGATAAGTGCTTAATTAATGAACAGTAACTACTTAATTAAAACTATGTATTTATACCAACAAACTGTTTTGTATAAAATTTCAAACTGTTTTTTGTGAAACTTATTTTCCTGCATATTTGTTCGTAAAAAAGATAATCAATTACTTTTTAGTATTATCACGGATAAGTAGTGGATAAAGATTAATTTTAATGCGCATTAGGTACTCGGATTATAGCAGTAGGATAAGATTAATATTTTATTTGAGTTTAAGTGCTATCAGGAGTTAGTTAATCCTTGATAATTTAAGATTGCAATCAAATAAATAGGTCAATGCACAGATTATTTATTTGAATGTAATGCGTATCCACCTTTTTAGGAGAAAGAATATGGTACACCATACGGGAAATGTGGGTGTACAGACGCCAGCAGATCAAGCTACTACAATCTGTTAATTTTCTTTAATAGATTTTCAACTTTTTTCTTTCTTCTTCCGTTATGGTTAAATCAAACAGTTTCAGAAATATTTTTTTATCACATCTATTAAAAAAGAGCTAGTGTATTCTTCGTAAACAGGACTAAAGTAGCTCTTTAATCCCTAGGAACTAAAAGTGATTTCAGTAATATTGTTAGTAAAATTTCTAATCACCAAACAGATCAATCACGAACATTGTATGAACAACAAACAGGCTTTATGATAAAGTAAAACGGGCGAGAGCGAAATAAAAAAAAGGTTTGTGAAAAAATAAAAAACGCGCGAAAAGCAATCTGCCTTACTTATTTTTGCTTTACTTGTTTTTTCACAGAGGGCGATAAAAAGTAGAGTGTCCACCTCGGGAGCAACACTATTTTAAGCTCGAGTGACGTAATACTTTGAACCCCTCGATACGCTCTGGATTCAAAGAAACACTCTCGCCTTCAAAATAGTTGTTTGCTCCCTTGGCAAACAATCTACAATTCTGTCAAGTGTTATCTAATTTGTGACTTTTAATAGCATGTAAATTGTATTAGTTTCTGTCTATTCTCATAGGGTAGGCAAAAATAGAGTTTATGTATGTGTAATTCTTGACAGTAAAATCAGAATTTGTTAATGTTATTCTAGCTTCTCAGTTAGTACATGACAAGCTAAAAGAGAGATCAAGTGTTAACTAACGTTTCAAATCCGAAAGAAGAACTCTGAAATCAAACATCACTTCCAAAAAAAACTGACCCACTTTAATATCATTACCAATAAAGTTCAAATTCGACTGTTTATTTGTTTCTCAGCTGCAATAAAGCTGGTGTTAAATAAGTGTCTTAACTGGAAACTAGAACCCGCTAAAAAGATAAAAGAGTTCCACTTAGGTGTTGATTGACAACAACGACAGGTCATTGTTTGTCGTTATGACACGACACACCCGTGTTTCAAGGTTTAGTGCAGGTAGGTCAGCAACATCCGTCGATGTACACTTCGGTTAAAGGTTCAGCAGCTTCAATATCATCAGGATTGTGTCGGAATATAGCAGTTCGTCGTGGACGTGGTACAACATTGGCTCTCCTGACACCATCTCTGTCATCAGAAGAGAGCCGCCACGCAACCATTGATGCGACGCTGTACTAGAATGACTGTCACCCGCCAGTGTCACACTTAAATCCGATCTTTTCAGTGATTCCAATAATTTCTTGTCACTTACAGATAGTGCAATCCACGAAGACGCGCCCCACTCTTTTTCCTAATGCTTACAGCACAAGTGAGCAACATCCCGCTAGTGTTTTATTTTTGTCGATACATACTAATTATTATTAGTGGCTAATTAGAGTGTATCGAAAAAACTAAAACACTAGCGGAATTGACTAGCGATAACTGCTAACGATTAGGAAGAGTGGAGCGCGTCATCTTGGATTGCACTATCTGTACTGCGCTGGCGTAATTTTGAAAAATCTTAACAGATAAATTATAAAATTTAAAGAGAGAATTTAAAGCAGTGTATCGAATCATTTTGTCAATTTAGACGATATGTTAAAGTAACAGTGTTAAAGTAACAATGTTTGCTGACTATACCACTATGGATGAATCAGGTAAAAGAGTATATGTGTGGAGGATTTATTTCAAGGCAATCAGGCTTGGACGCTTTAAAAGTTTTAGAAGGTTTTATGCTGAAATTAACTGACCATGTAGAGCAGTCTAACTGCACAGCAAACACACACAAACACTCTCCGAAATTAGCTTTTAAACCCTTTTAATAAATATGTATGGATGTTAGCATTAGAGTTATTACGCAATTCCCTTAAAAAGACACTGTTCTTCAGGATACAGAATTTTGCCAGTTTGAAAGGCAGGGGTCTTCTCATATGTAATAGCAATAGCCATGCCTTATTCAAATAACACTGGTGTTACCTAGGTTAAGTCTTTTAGTAAAATAAATAATTACTTACTTACATAACTATGAAGGTAGGTGATATTTTAATCATTAAAATTTAACTTACCGGAAACCTTGTATAGAATACAAATCTCTACCACTTCAGATTCACAATTTTTTAGAGATTATTTAATCCATCATAGACATAGTCATCTTGAAATAACTACAATGTCAAAAAACTAATTCTCGTACGACCATAAAAGTGTCACGAAAGGTACTCAAATTGTCTATTTGATTGCAAAATAAAAAAAAGGATTTTTGTAATTATGCGTTGCCAATTTCTAAGAATGACACAGTGCAATGATGGTTGATATTATACAGACCTGTTCAAAAACCAACTACCATACAATATTAATAATAATGTAGCGGTATTTACAACGCCACATGCGAACAACCTGTCATATACTGACATCACGCAAAATCCTGCATCTCGCAAGCAGAGTTTACCGCGCATCTAGCATATATGTATATACAATGGCACGTGAATCATCGGGCAGTTGCCCGCCAAACACAACACCCGTCCGCTCGGAGGATCCTCCTTTTTCTATGGAGGTTGAGTGAACTTTACACCCTATTCCTCACACCTCTATAATAACATAAGCTAACGTAACGCCTGTATTCCCAAAGGGTCAGGAAGAGGTGTATCTATAGTACAGACGCTAGTACATCAAGCTACCTGAAACTCAATTTTTTTAACCTTATGCTTTAGCAGTGAAGTTGAAAATCTACTAAAGAAATTTGACAGATTGTAGCTTGATGTGCAGGCGTCTGTACCTATACCCACATTTCACCAGTTACGTTTGATAGTCTCATGCAACACGGGGTGAGCATATCGCCATCACTAGGGCACATATCCAGACTCCGGGCCGCCACCGAGAAATTCCAGATTGAAAAACCCAATGGCACTTTGCCCGTCCCGGGAATTGAACCCAGAACCCCATGCTCAGCAGTAAGCCTTGCGACTATTAGACCAACGACACTAACAATGAACACTAATAAGTAATGCTTTACCTAAATAATAACAAATTGTCATCATAACACACCACGGTTTTTGAAAACATCATCATTCTTCTGCCCTTATCCCAATTTATTTGGGGTCGGGGCAACATGTATTTCTCTTCCATACTTCTCTATTAGTCGTCATCTCAGTAGTCATCCCCTTTCTAACCATATCATCATCCACACAGTCCATCCATCGTTTCTTTGGTCTTCCCCTACTCTTATAGCCCCATCGACATCCATACTCAAAACTCTCCTCACGACATTTTCCTCATTTCTCCGTAACACATGCCCATACCATGACAGCCGATTTCCACGCAACTTTTCAGTTGCCGGTGCCACTTTCAAACTTCCTCTTATGTACTCATTTCTTATTCTATCCATTCGTGTAACAACACACATCCATCTTAGCATTCTCATCTCAGCTGCATGCAATTGCCTTTCATTCGTCCCTTTTGTGGCCCAACATTCTGATCCATACAAGACAGCAGGTCTGATCATGGTTTTATATATCTTCCCCTTAAGTTTAAGGGGAATGCGGGAGTCGCAGATTGTTCCCGTGACCTGCCGCCATTTCATCCATCCAGTGTTAATTCTGTGCTTAACCGTCCGATCTACTTCGCCATCGCATTGCACGAGTGAACCGAGATACCGAAAGTCGGAGCAGACTGGGAGAAGTGCGCCATCAAGCGCTATGGCTCCAGATCTGGAGAGACCACCGAAACGGTTTTTGAAAACAGTGGTGATGAAATAATTTACACAAAGTAAAGCGCCTCTCTGGGTTCGAACCTACAACCTACAATTCGTAAGCCGCGGCCACCACTGATCACATCGCCTTGAACTTAAGAAAAGGTCATATGCTTAACATTAATCTGATAGAAAAATATCTTTGATAATATATGTGATAGACGTAAAGTAGAAATAATGTATCCAACTTACTTAAATATCTATAATAAACGATCAATTTATTTCTTTATAAAATTATCATTCAATACAATACTCTTAAATCTTTAAATGTCAATAATAAATATCGAGATAAATAAGGTCAAAACGTAGGAGGAGGTTTTATGTGACGTTTACCGATTAAGGTATTGTCTTTATTTTGCTACGAGTCGCTAAAATATTTGTATTACTGATCAATATAATAAATATAAATAAAACTGTTCAGGATGCCGTTAACAGAAAAAAAATGTAGGAAGGCTGCAGCACAATCAGCCTATAATGTTCCCACTGCTGGGACACAGGCCTCCTCTAGATGAGATGGAGTGGGCCGTAATCCACCACGCGGTCCCAGTGCGGGTTGGTGGATGTCACATATCTTCAAATTTTTGGTTATAGGACATGCCGGTTTCCTCAAGATATTTTCTCTGTTGACAGCGGTTTTTAATCTGCAATTTTGAGCATTTTTTGAGGGTTCTAGTGCTTTACGATTCTGTAAAAAAATCATTGGTTTATGGTCATTAATTAGAAAGAAAACATGTTAAAGCGTTTCTATGGAGAAGCTTTATTTGCCACTGCACTTTTATTGCACGTTTTTAAAACGATTTTTCTTAACCAGTTAGCCTTTTAACTCTTTGATACTTACTATGTACCTACACATCATCAAGAGGCTATTTTGCAATTCTGCACCTATATAAATAAATCATGGATGTGACAAAAATCAAAATCTTTTGCCCCCCTTATTAACGTGTAATAAAGTTATACCAAAATTAATCCTCCAAAAATGTATCGTTAATCTGAAGGTTACTAGTTGCAGCTTTAAACTGTGTGTGTGTGTGTGTGTATGGGGGTTGATGTCTAAAACAGCTTGCTAACATCAAAACACTCGTAAACTCTACAAATATGTCGTATACAAACATTTCTTAAAACAAAATCGGTAAAGTATCTCATTGTTTTATCCGCGGCACACAAAGAGGCGGTCGATACAAAACAGGCAGAGCTACCTCCACTGGCCCACTTCTAACTGCCTATTATGCCTATTTGTACCTCTTTATGCTTTTTTAAAGTAGGTACCTACAGATCATCTTTGATTTTGAAACAAATACGGTGACGAACTATAAAAAGTTTTTTTTTTGCTAGACACAAATAAACATTACGACGATAAAAATAACTAGGAGGTAATTTAGATGACAGTTACCCACAGTTTAACTGAAACATTTTTTATCACAAGCGTTTTAAATATTGTCTTAGAAAATTGAAATAGAAAATTAACTAGATCTAGTTAATTTTCAGTATCTACAATATCAAAACAAAAGGGAATAAAAGAAAAACTTAAGGAAATCTAACTAACCGTTTCCATTATACCTAATCACGACACCTCTATACTTGACAAATGGTAACAGCAAACCATTAAAAAAACCTTCATAATTCACACATAGCAAATGATCATCTCTACTTATCAACATTAAACATTTAAAATCTCCTCGTTAAACATCCGAAATTAAGAAAAATTAACTTCCCCGGAAGGTAATAATGGCCACGTACAAAATTATGTGAAGCCGTGACAATTTTTTTCCTACATCCCAGAAGGCGGGAAGCCACCGTGATTTATATAATGAATAAAAATGCTTCCTAGCGCGAACACCGCCATTTTACAAGGATACTGCAATTAACCACACTGATAGCTTTTCAAATTACCACGTTGTTATATTGATGACTTCATAATTTGTACCCTCTAATTTTCAAGAAATTTTAACTTTCCGTCGCTCTACCTTAAACTACAATCTTTGCAGAATAGTCTCCTAGCTCCAACAGCTAGATAAATCAAAGAGGAAAAGATAGCAAATAACAAACTAGCGGTATCTGAAAATAAAACAACAGCACAAATGATGCTCAAACAAATAACACGAGTAGCTCTCAATAACACGTAATCTAATCGAGATAGCGCCGACACCCCTCAACAACAAATTAGCCGTCACACGAAGCAATCTGTGAATTACAAGTGTAAATAATCCAGAGGACGCCCAACCACCACCGTGGGCCGGGCTTGGGTAGAAAAAAAAACCTCGTTAAAATAGCGGCTTAAAAAAGAAAAGCGCTGAAACGGGAAGGCTCGAGTGGTATCGGTTTTTCTCGACGCGGGCGGTTCGCTGGGCGGGGCCCCAGCGCCAGTCGCGCGCCGCCGGCCGGCCCGTTCGTACGTGTCGCATCCTCATTGTCCGTCTGTCCCGCACCGTGCACATGTTGTGTGAATTTTCGGCATGTTGATGTCGTCGTGAATTGACAAGATGGACTTTCAGAGTGCAATGGAGACTTTTGCTGAGGCGTGGGCTGCGGCCAACACTGTGAAATCGGAAGGCCATAGCGATTTAGCGCAGGTTAGTTTGAATTTTAGATTTTTTTTTTTGGGACGTAAATTAATTTATCTTTGACATAAGCTTAAATAAAAAACAACATCTTTCTTTTCTCACAAATCATTTTAATATGTGAGGAATACTTTGGCCTATGTTTTGACTTGGCTAAGGACTTTCTTCGTCCTCATTATACGAATTGAAAAACTTTATAGGTACCAAAAACGTTTAAAAAGTTTAGCATGCACATCTGATAATTCTCAATCATCGGTTTACTGAGAAATTGTCCTAGCAAATTTAACGCACATTATAGTTTTCCCATAATTAACGGGGTCCTGAAAGTTTAATCTATATTTATACGGTTGTCAAAAGTTGTAATATTATTTTTACTATTTTACTAGCGGATGTAGTACTTAAAATGTTAATACTGACGATTAACAACTAATTAACAAAGTTTGTGAATATATTGCTGATAAGCTTGAAATATAAATATTCCTGAAATGAACAGTATAAATAGTCTTCAAGATTATGAAAACGCGAATACTCATAATAAAGTTGAAGCAGTTCTCCTAACATTCCTAATTGACGCATAGACAATAACCCAAGTTCATCTAGATAACAAATATTCATTAGCATTGAAAATGAAGCCGCACTGGATACTTGCATATATAGCTACTAAGACAATAGGTACTCCGTTGTTATTTTCAGCAAGGTCGTATTACAAATCTATTATATTATTATAATAGATAATTCAAACAACTTTGCCGCTGAACTATATCTTAGAATATATTTTAAAGTGGTAGACCAAATTAATATGAAAACTCAAGAATTAAGAAGCAGATGATGATATTAAATAGAACTTTGATAAAATCCTACTAATATTATAAATGCGAAAGTTTGTAAGGATGGCTGGATGGATGTTTGTTACTCTTTCACGCAAAAACTACTGAACGGATTTTGATGAAACTGTACAGTAATATAGCTTATACATCAGAATAACACATAGGATACTTTTTATCCCGATATTCCTATGGGATCGAAACTTACGCGGGTGAAACTGCGGGGCGCAGCCAGTAGTGACATAAAAAGAACATGAACTATCTCTATAACATGAGAAATAGGTTAACTTACGAAGACAACATAAACTTAGCGAAGAAGACAACATAAATATAAATACAAATAAGTTTCATCTGTGAAGAAGATATTAGTAAGAAGATGTTAGAAGATATCTTCTAGAAAGACTGAACACCGAACCTAACAATGCTAAGGAAAAAGCTAAGATGAAGATCATGATATTCAGTTCAAAGTCAAAATAATTATTTCTATCTGTCTATTCATGCACGGATTGATATAATACAGTTGTTTGTACTTGGATAGTTATTAAATAAATGGATCAGATTGAAAAAATGTGTTAGATGCTTGACAGACTCTTTGATTTAATAAGACAAAGATGAATGGTAGAGAATTAGAAAAATTAGTAAAAGATCCATTTGATGAACAATTGCAAAATATTATACTATATTTCGAGGAACTAAACCAACTTAATAAGAATATAATAAAAGAGGAAACGAAACTTGTGATCGATTTCTTTACTATCAATTCATGATTATCGTAAACCCAAAGCTGGGAGCTTAGATAAAACGTGTCCTTCTATTTTTTCTTTTATATTGATTTCTGATAATAATTGATGTGATGTTGACTGCGCAAAAACGTCATTTACTTTTTGTTATTAATATTTTAGTTTATTTGCTGATAACACTAATTATATAAGTTTAATAATGACGATTCTGTAGACTCTATTTCTTTGTGTTAAGGGGGGTTTTCGTGTGTCTTTTTGTATGAATGAGCATTGGCCGTGTCGGATGTAACGTTATCCGGACTAAAGCCACGGTTCCTTTTGAAGGGCCCCATTGATTTATAGTTTATCGGAATTTCGTCTGGTTTATATGTGAAATCCATACAAATGATGTGTGTAGTTTGCTTAATTAGCGCCTGTATTTTGGGCTCGTTATTAATTATTGATTTCTGTTCCAAATAACAACCCAGATGAATGTTTAAAGATGTTAAGACAGATTTAATGGGTCCACAGGTTACTGCGAACGAGGCATAGGATAAGTAAACACTTAATCAAATGCTTTACTGTAATCTTTTAAACGTTGAACTAAACTATGTAATTATTGACCATAAAGTAGGCAATGTACACTAATACTGCACCGGCTGGCTAGTTGGCTACCATGTCGAAGGCCTCCGTAATAACATTTAATTACCCCAATCGTAATTAAAACTAACAATCATCTTTGAGATCTTTTTCTAATCGCGGCTATTACTGGTATTCTAATCAGCCATACCTGTTTGACAAATTATCATCAGTTTTTATTTGATGAAGAAATTGAAACAAGTCAACATTGCTCATTTAAAACTCATTACCTCGCTTCTGGTCACGGAGAAATCAATTAATAATCTGTAAACTTACAAGTATTAAGAAATATTATATATAAAAACTAACAGGTGTTTGTGATGAACCTTTTTATATTATTTCCTATGGAGTAAGGAGTTATGTTAAGTTAGGCAGGAAAGTCTTTATTTTCTGATAATAACAATATTTTACCAGCTTTGAGAGATTTGAAATCAGATTTTCTGACGTTCGTAACAAGTTTTTTATTCTTTAAAAATAATATTGTAATTCTTGGCAAATGAAGAAGAATCTTACGTTTTTCATTAACATTTTAAAAGAACTTAATTTTCATGAGTTTTATGTACTGGACAATACTTTCTTTTAATTTACAGACAGCACGAAACACTTAAAACAAACAAAAAATTCTGTATAAGCAAATGATCTTGTGGGAAACCTCGCCTCCTTTGCATTCAATTGAATATTTATCAATTTCAAACTTCTTCAATAGCCAGGTAATTACAATTTATAGTAGGTAATAATTGGAATTAGTTTCCTTCAGCTTGCGATAATCTTATAAATACCAATAACTTTTGAGTCACATGGCTTATAAGCATGATCATTAGCTTGGTAGCAATTCAGTGCATATACATAGATATCTTCTTCTTCTTCTGCAGCATTTCGCCTGCCACCCAATGCTTAGTGTACTTAAACATCCTGCAATGCACGCCACTCAAATTTGTCTCTAGCCTTCCTAAGCCATTAGTCGTTTAGCAATCTCGACCAGGTCGTCGGTCCACTGTCTGCCTACGTTCTACTAACAGAGGGGCAATTCTCGTAATTTTTAAGAACGTTTACAGTCTGATCTCAGTCTCAATCTGTCAATAATACTTCAAATTTCCCTACATTTTAACATTTGTTTGTCGCCGAGATGAGACTGCGACTAGATTTTGAACGTTTTAAATTAGCAGAATTGGCCTACAGGTCTCGGTCTCCAGTCCAGCATTGTTCTTCCCCATCTGCCATCTGTTCTACGCCCTATGTGACCCGCCCATTTCCACTTTCTTCGCACAATCACCGCGGCTATGTCGGTAAGTTTCGTTCTTCCGTGTTCCTAATTCGGTAGTGATATAACTAACGTAGCACGCTCAATTGCTCTCTGATGATTTGCAGCTTGTTATGATCTGCTTGTGAGACTCCAAGTCTCTGAGCCATTACGGGGAGGATACACTGCTCGAAGGCTCTGCACTTCAGGTTCATTGTTTCCCTTGAACACGTCGAACAATTTACCAAACGCTCCCCATCCTAACCGGGTGCGACGTTCGATCTCTTAGACATTTACATTGATATAGATTTTAGATATATCGTTATAGAGGTATGAATAATTCTGCTTTCATTGCAACACTGCTCTACAGTTTGGAAGCTGCCAAGCCATTTCCATTAATAAACTCCGCTACACAGTCTTCAGCTACAGGAGACACAGGCTGGTTATTTAGTCACCTGTGTCTGTCAATGGGCCGATTCATCCCCTTTTATAAACAACTTTCGCTACAAAACTTATCCAAAACGTGAAAAAAAAACAAATTCTTAAACAACATTAGATAGACTATTTCGATGCATTTATGAAATAGTTCTTTTTGGGTATGGATTTTTATAGCGAAAGTTGTCTGGAATGGCGTGTAGAATCACCTCCTTGACGGATGCAGCCGGTCGAATCTTTAAAAATCTCACCGTGATAACTTAGGTGAAGTGAGCTAACAATAACATCTGGTGGAGTCACTTCACCTAAGTTTTTACGGGAAGATTTTTACAGAATCGATAGGCAGGTGATTAAATTGCCACTCTGTATCTACGCGTCTTTTAAGAAGCGTCGTGATCCACGGTTGCCTTGCCTTCCGCAGTTCCGCACACAATGTAACCCCGTCGACTGCCTTAGGTCGTTGGTCCATCTCTTCATGGGGCGCCCCATGTTTTGTTAGTTGCTTCGCGGTCACGACATGACTGTTGTAGTCCGGGATTAGTATTCTGGTCTCTTTTCCTAAGTGCCGAAGAAGTGAAAATGCTGGGCTTTCTGTTTGAAAATTCTGGTGCCCAAACAAAAGAGTGAAAAAAATGTCTCCATTAGGGAAATAATATAATAAAATAAAGTTACTCTAGGTATCCACATAATATTGTCTCTGCATCACCCTAAGGTAGACTGGTAGAAAATGCCCAAGGCATTAAGTCCGCTTTTGTACAGTTTTTACTTGTGCATAAAGTTTTAATAAATAAATATTGAAATTTGAAAAAAAAAACAGGACAAGGAAAATGGGTTGATTTAAAGAAGTTTGTCTCTCTCGATCGACGAAAGAATTCATAATATTATAAATATGCATAAGGGCCTTACTACCTCAAATGGCTTAGCATGATCCTCTGTTATGTCGAAAATACTGCAGCAATAATTTCGAAATAAATATATGGTAAAGTTGAGGATAAATGTTAGGTCTTATGTTTGACGAAAACACGATTCCTGAAAATTTTCTCGATAGAAAAAAAATCCAAAGTTACCTCCAAACCGAACAATAAACCGCTGGTATTCAAAAAATACTTCAAATTGGATCATGAAACTTTGTATACTAACTGAACTAACTATAAAGCAAGCCTTATGTTTTTTTAATTACCATTATTTTCACCGTAAAAAGCAAATACCTAAATATTGGCGCTGCCTGCTGCCTAGCACCGCACTCTGTTCATTCAAATTAATGTACTACTAGTTTTTGTTAGCAATTCTCTTGAATATTAGGCACCCAGATAGATGCTAATACTGTTTCTGGACACAACTGAAGTCCACAATTGATTAAATTATGAACGGATTTCAAACTGTGACCGGTGTCTATGTATTGCATTTGGATGCGGATCCAAATTCTATTGGGAAGGCCTTTGATCTTAAATTCCTAATCGGGGTTAGAGGTCCCGTTAGAAAAATCTTACAGTGTTACGGATTTATAGGTATATAGATGACATAGTTTCAAAAGCTCTTTCCTATATGCTGAAAATATTTCAATACAGTTAAGTTCTTTTGTTTGTTGGCTGGTTCAGCTCATCTTTAAATTCTAATAAAATTATGAGTTTTCCTAAAATATTTTGGTATAAGTATAAGGAATTCTTGCATTTGAGAAGCAAGACAGGTTACTGTCTTGCTTCTCAAATGCAAGAATTCCTATGAATATCCTTCTCAACATTGCACCAGTTCAGTCCACAAGTTATAAATTGCATCACCATAACGATGGATAAAATGTTCATAATGTTCTACTATTATCGATATTCTATCATTGTCTTGCAATCTAAACTGATTATAGTTTACTTAAATAACAATTTAAGCACGAAACTCATTGGCGAACTGGTTTCTCTGCGGTCAGCGATATGCGAATCAAATTAGGCTGTACAGACACTACTAGAACTATCCACATCTTTAACTGCAAGGAATCTTGATCTATTTATTAGTAATTTGAAATCTGTCGTTAGCCGTGGTCGTTGCACATTACGGTTATTTCAGTGTTAGGCTTTGTTGTGCTAACACGTGCCCTCGATCGAGTCCGATACGATTTTTATAATCGCGCGTTTTTCCTTTCGATTATTTTTTGTGTCACCTTTTCAAGCGCCTTTGTGTCAATACCATTTGACTTAGCTATCACGAAATGTTCAGCAATACTTTAATCTACTATTGTCGCCGTTAATTTGAAATCTTACAAGTGAATATAACTCCAAAATTATGTTCTACACTTCGGACGGGGTAAGTGAAACTATGTAGATTACGAAAAAACAAGCTTTTTAAGTTAGTAAACATGATCAAAACAGATTAACGTGAACTGGAATATGGTTGAGAAAAACCACAAATCAAAATAGAAGAACATAGGAACAGTTTTTCTATGTAATGAACGTAGTCATTAAAGCGTGTCAGTTAAAATCGATCAAACGTAGCTTGAACATGATTTTTACCGAATAAAACGATAGTGGTGTTTATAAATATTCGCCCAGTGAGCTAATCCATTATCGTGGATTATTGTTTGAAGCGATAACTAGCTTACGGCTACGTATTACTGTTATCGCACATTACGGCTCCGTTCTGGGCAACATTGATAATAATGTGCGCTATGCTATGATTGATTTTTAAATTCGATTCCGATCATACAGTTGATTACCCATATCAGTAAAAAGTTAGCTCTTACTGCAATCAATGGGTGAAAGTGATTACCATAATGGTAATGCTAAGCAATGTGCGTTAAAAAACTAAAGAATTTCACCGCAGTTGTACTATTGTTATGGTTTTTTATCAAGATGAAAAAAAAATTAGTAAGCTTGTAAAGTGAGCCGATGAAGAGATAGATAGTCGATCGATAAAGTTGATTTGGTTGTTATAGGTTACTTGAGCTGGGTGAATAGAGGTTAAGTCGGTAGTTCGTTTATTCTAGCTCTATTGTAACATTGTTCTCCTGAAAGCTAGGTGGAGCAATTGTTATTTTTTTGAAAATAAGATTGTAATTTTTTTTTTCTCTCAATGTTGACTTGCTTACCAAATCATCATTTTTTAGACAATTTATGAAGCAAAAAGAAAAGGAAGTCTAAAGTCGATCTTACGCCTCTAAATATTTTAAGTTTTTATGTAGGTAAGTATGTGAAACATTCAGAAAAACAGAGCAGGGGCGAACTAAGGAAATAAATATAGCTTGCACTCTTTTAAGTCTATTTTGTTTGTACGTCTTTATAGCAAAGAATTTCACACAATTATTTCTCATTTTCCGCTATATCTAGTTCAATTAACATGAAGCCTCCGATTGTTTGCCGATACGTGTACGAACATCTAATACTAGGAATGTATAACAAAACACTTTGGTGGACCGTTACTGATTCCAGATGATGACTTAGAGGTTTCGAAAACGAAATAAAAAAGGGTATAAGCACAATTACGTCTCTAGTCGGCTACATAGAAAGTGGGCGCGTGCCACAACTCGACAAAAACTGCTGAGAGGTTTTAGAAGATAAATAATCCGTGCAATTAGACACGTACGGTGTGTCAGGTGAAATATTCCGTGGTTCAATTTGCGCTGGAGTCGACACAATGCGCCAGAGTGAACCTAATTACAGCACCACGCGCTACCGTTCTCTTTTTGGAGCCTATATTACATCGACACTCGCCATTATTTGACAGGTACCAATTTTTTTTCCATATCATATCAAATTTAATAATGCTAACTTCATCGTTCACACATTTTGTCGCTGCGTACGGAAGGTCATTGATCATAAGTTCCGTGAAATGAACATTACTTACAGATGCGCAGGCCGCCATTGAACGCAATTGATTGGATATTTTTTCGCTGGCTCATAAAATAATCTAAGTGTATGCTGGACTATTCGGCGCAGGCGCGGGCGGCACGCGCTACGCTCGCGCCGCTTACGTCGCCGGTAATAGGCTCCATCTCGCGGATAAAGCAGCGACACCGTTACCTTTCTCAAATCACGTACACTATTGTAATATCCAATCGCTCAGAAATGAGATTGCGGCTAACAAGTTATTTACATTGACGTTTTAATATCGACACCGACTGAAAAAACTATTTAAAAAGGTAATTATAATGTGGTGTCTGTAATAGCCACCGTACGCGCCGGCGCGCCGCCTTTGTGACGTAGCTAAGCTCGGAGATTAATTTTGGCGACACAATGAACCAGTTTATAGTCAATAATACATGCTTTAATAAGTATCAGTTGCGATATTTGTTAGTCAGTTTGTCAATTGTGAAGTTTCGAAAGCGCGCGCGCGCGACGTGCCGAGCTCCGAGCTGCAGGGGCTGACTCGATAGGATCTTTATTACGCTCGTTTTTTGAGAGAAAAAAATGATTAATATAAGGGATCGGCGCGGACGGATAAGTAGTTGAGATTGACGGAATGACGCGAGGTCTGTGACCGGGTGAGGGCGGGAGCCGCGGGGTGCGGGGCGCTGCGAAAAGCCGCGAGGCCGCATTGCGTTGGCGCAGCCAAAAACTAACCATAAATTACTGGCTACTTGCTGGACCGCTGACTACGACACGCGCGGTACTTTTTTGCTGCTCCCTCGATCCTGTTACAACGTAAACTTCTCACGGACATCAGATCATTATAGACATATCTTTAAGAAATTGCTCTGAGTAATGACGTTCGAGAATTATGAGTTACTGCTTGAGTCGTATTTCATGAGAAATTTCGCATTAAGACATTGTCATCTTAATCGTGACTCGAATGATGTCAAAGCCAGTTTTTATTCCGTGCGTTTCCTAAAATTACTTGTTACTGTTCTTTGGGCCCTCATTTTCTTATTAATACCTAACGACCATCCTTTTACGAAAAGGAGCTGAATAAAGACGAGTACGGACTCATAAATGTGGAATTTCGGTAGCCCAGGGCTTGACAGGGTCGAATTAGGAGTTTGCAGATGCAGTTTACCGACACAACGTATCCTTAAGTGGTAATACGATGTTTTTGTTTATCTCAGTACTTATTAAGATTTCAATTCTCGATTATTTTTATTTTCATGTTTTCAACTCTTCCCGAGTTATGAACGCACGTCAGCGCTGTTGTTGAATAGAAGCCATCTTAGGTAGAGACATGTAATATAGAGTAGACATATCTAAGGTAGAGTCATCTAAACTAGATAAAAGTCATCTAATCCTACTATCCTATCCTACTAATAATATTATAAATGCGAAAGTTTGTGAGGATGGATGATGGATGTTTGTTACTCTTTCACGCAAAAACTACTGAACGGATTTTGATGAAACCTTACAGTAATATAGTTTATACATCAGAATAACACATAGGATACTTTTTATCCCGATATACCCACGGGATCAAAACTTACGCGGGTGAAACCGCGGGGCGCAGCTAGTCTAGAGTAAAGTAAACTAAGCTAGAGTGGGAACTCTACCCAAAATATTACCTAGTTTCATATACAATCTGGTTGATATTATATTTAGGCAACGTGATAAAACTGTGGCAACCGACACGTTTGAGTCCGCCCCTGTGTTAAGTTAAGGGTGCGTGCAAATCGTTGCGAACGCCTACAAGTATAAATATGTTGACGTGAGAGGATCCCCGCCGCTGTAGGCGATCATGATATCGGTATTTAATAATAATACATAAGTAGCCAGTGTTAATACACAACCCTGGTCCCTTCGAAAACGATGCCACGCTTTGACAAGAAATAATCGTCCGTAATCGTCTGCTGTTTCCATAATAATACAAAAATAAAATAGCAATGCGGGTGCTCGGCTACTCCTTAAATATTCATTATACTGAACATATCAGACAAAGAGTGGCCGCTGCCCGCCTTTCTCCAAGGGAAGGCGACGCTCACTCTAGCGATTACGCGTTTTTTTTGCCCCCCTCATTATGCAGATTCTGGCGAAAAAGGAATAAATTTAATAACACGCGTTCGTGCGCATGCGTTATCGAACGCACTTGCTTCTGATAATCTGCGCGCGCGGCTTCGCGCAATTACAGTCGGCCGCGAGAGCGCTGCGCCCGCGCAAGCACGCTGCCACGCCGACAACACAATACCTTTTTAATTTCAGTTTCATAATATCTAATATGCTCCCATTTATTGCTGTAATGCAAGCTTAAGTTACTTAATCCGTCAAAAATGAAAGGAGTGTTGCATTTGATTATTCGCTTACCGTAATTGAAATGATACGGTTGTTTCACTACAATGGATTGATACTTATTATTTACTTACGTTGCATGATTAACAACGTAAATGAGATTGCAAACTAACAAACATTTTCTGAGTAATACTATTTCTGGGTTACGAAATTGAGTTTTTACTGTGACTGGTTGAGAGGCGAAGTAGATTTAAAATGTAGCTCCCAACTGAAAGTGTAAAGACGCGTGAGGAAATGCATGTGTGTCTCCCGTTTGCGGCGGCCTAATAAGGATAATCTCCGCACCTGAGGAGTGCAATTAATAATGGGCGGGAGAGCTTACATCTCGTGGGATTTGCAAACTCTGCTCAAGATTACTTCTCACACTTACACGCGAGGGTGGAGAATTAATTCGGTAATCACTCAATTACTAATGCAATGAGGCAGTGTAATTTATGTCCTTAGCGTATGTAGTAGATAAGTAGCATGGAAAGCAATTATTGTTTCTAAAACAATAATTGTTATTTCAATGAATAAAACTTGTTAATAGAATGAATTGTTTATCCGCTGTTCAATTGGCAGCAATTACTGTTTTTGATTTAGGAATTTAAGAGAAAATATAATTGAGAAAATTATCGTATCAAATTCCGATAATGGGTATAAGAAATCCATAAAATATTATGAGAAAATTTATGGAAGGTATTGTTTCGTTATTTAAGGATTGTAGATGGAATGGCAAGTGGTCGGAGATGCGGGGCCGTCGGATGGGTGTCCAAGTGGCGGATCAAGTCGAATACAGCCAAAAACTGGCCCCTGCGTCTTAGCCTTGAATGGTTTAGCCCTCTGGACACGAGCAAATAGCTGACGTGGCCCGCGGCCCGCCGCGCCTTGCATACACAATGTGCGAGCACCGAGACACAAGTGCAGCGGAGACGACATCCGCTCGACTTTTTTGACAGTCCGCCTTCGATTGCTGAAAATTTTAACTTTATTCACCGTCCAGCTTCACTGATGATTGATTGTTTGTCCTGATCTATAAAAGGCAATCACAACGGTTTTCTATGATTACCGCTCAAACGGAACAATGACGATGTGAGATACGTCAAAATCGGCCGGTCGTCAATCGCTCGGACAACAATACCCGTCTAGACGGAATAATCTATATGAAATACTCATCTGAAATTAAATACGAACAAAAAACGCCTTGTCTAGATTCTATAGATTGTCTTGATGAGAGTGTTATCGGCAATGACGTCTTATTTTCTTAACAATTTTATTTGCATGAAATCGTCTCGACAGCCGGCTGTATCGAGCCCAGTAATCGAGTATTTCGTATTTGCTTCATTTTTTATTTTTTGCCGGTTCGATTACGCGAACGCGATCTCCTCATCATTCTCGGCGAAATTCGGGAGCGTCTCACCCGTCGAGCCTCGAGATATTAATTATTGATTGACGATAAAGTATGCGTAAATAATGTCTGCACGATATGTTTATAATCTGACTTTTTTCAATGCTCGTATCGATGAAATTTGATAGGGACTGGTTTATCATGAAAATTATAGTTTAGCCTTCCTTCATACGATGTTGCGTACTTTCAGAGAATCTTCAATTAAACTGCACTCGACTCAAATTCTTGATCTTCAAACCAATTATAAAGTTAATTCATTTTTTACCTTTGAAATTCAGTCTTTATTCTCTCTCTATAACATTTCAGACAATAACTTTCGAGTACCTTCAACGATGTCCTTAGCCAAAAATACATAAAGATTGCCATTCACTGATATTAATCACCGTAATAAGTGCACAATAGGTTGTTTAATTATTTTTGAAACTACTTTTGGTCACACAACTTAGCGTCAGCTGTCGTTGCGCCGGCGCAGCCTGAAGAGCCAGAACACCCCACTTTTAATCCACGTTTAGCAAGCGTTTCGTGACTGACTACTGCTACTGGGAACTTCGCACATATCCTGTTTTTATGTTCCCTATAGAGAGTTACGTAAGATGTTTTTTTAGGTACGAAATGCGACAGTAATATGTCAATTGCATTAATAGGTTTTTCAGTGACTGAACGATTTTAAAGAAATAATTTATGAAATATAAATAAACATTAAAAATGACAATACTGTATTTACAATTTCGCACCTTTTAACTTATGCACCTATAATTTAAGTCCCAATTTGGTAAGCACGGGTCAGTCACTTAATGTGCTGAATATGGAATACCATAATTCAACAGTTTACAGTCCCATTCGTTTACGATCGCGATATGCGAAAGGTAACACTACACGAAGTTGACGCCGGAAATTCTATAACTTCATAATTATCCGATCGTTATTTCGCAGTTAACATTACGATTTCTCGAATCGCGTCACTGCATACTTGTGGCACAATTATGAAGTCCGTGGTTTTCGCTGTGGCGAGCTAAGTGTGTGTATTGTGTTTGAAACAAAAGGGGCTGTAGAGACTACTAGAGTTTAATTTTGAAGTGTGAGTTAGTATTTGAATTGGTTTTAATCGTGGGATAAACAATGGGGAGGGTGCAGTGGCGCATGGAGACACGCCCTGCACATGTGTGCTTCGACTGTTGACTGTACAGCGTGCACCGGCCGCGGTTTTGTTTCGGTCGTCTTTTTTCACAGAATAGACGAGTGTCGTCAAGGGCTCGTTACGCCATCATAATTATAGCTTTGTAACCCTTTTATTTTATTTCACAATTTTGTTGCTTTATGAGTTCAGGTTTTGGCGTAGAAATGCAATATACTTAAACTGACTTAAATTCCATTGCTTATTGTTGAATCGATTAATATTCTCTGTAATTTTATTATAATATAGGTATGTTACTGAGCTGATTTTAAACCAATTCAAATAGAACAATAGCTATTATTAATCTTTATCACTATAATCTGCTCATGTATTATTTACTCGATGTTACGGTTGCGAGACTGTTAGATTATCGATTTTATGTCACACAAAAAACAACTGCATAATAAGGCGCATGTAAATAGTATGTGAACGAGTTATCCCTCCGCTGGGGGTGAGTGATGCGAAACGCGTGAGCAATCATCGCGATCGACTCCCGCGCAGGGAAATGACGGAAATACACACACACACACCCGAACGCACAACACACCTTCAGCACACACGTCCACCCAACCCTATGTACATATTAGTAATCCATTGTCTATGCAAATAAATATTAATACACCAGACACGTTATGTATGCAACTCTGTTTTCCACACTTTTTATCGTATTTTTGCGGGAATACAGGGCAATAACACAACACCATAAACTGTATTTTTACTTCATGGTAGTGCGTAATATCGTTAATGGGGTATTAAGTATAACTATCTATGCAGATAAGTTCGGGTAATGAATTTAACGCTTCTGATAACATCTGCAATTGTAACAAAGACATGCGTGCAGTAAAATGTTGTCATGTGTGCGTACGCGCCACTTGTCGTGCACTCCCACGCACACCACTACGTGCCAGCGTTTTTTTCCAATGTAATAATTGTTTTGGTAAAGGAAGTTGCGGATACAAACGGAAAGTAATAACGAAGTTTTTGACCGCACGCAATTGATATTACATTCTAAAGTGCAGTGTAAGTATGTGGTTTAATAAGGCCGGTGATTTTGATCTAGCTCACTCAGACGCTAATGTTGTTTCATGCGAAAGTGTAAATAGCGTTACGATTCATGAGCACGGACGATAGATAAGCTTTCAAAAAATTATTATCATGGAGTAAACGAAAAAAATTGTAATTGCAGGGAGTTGCGTTAGAAATTGCATACATTTACTCACGCATCGGTATTAAGTAATTAATTCGCCGCCCGCCTCGCCCTATCGGCCGACGATCTCGCAAAACGCTCTCATCGAACGCACAACAATCAAAGCTCCGTTGTCTACTGTGAAAACAGTAGCGGCACGATTATAATTTGCGGGTAGTTGGGAAACTCGTCACAGTCGCGCGACTTGTTTATCGATTTATCGGCGGATGCGTTGGCGATAACCATCGCAGGGCTGACCGTTACACAGCGTAAGTTTTTCGCGAGAAAAAAAAAGCACAATTATAATAATGATCGTCCTAGTATGGGATGGCCAGCGCTCGTTTATGCAAATGTATTTACTAATTAAGAGGGAAATAATTTTCAAAGTAGTTTGCATGTTGTTGAACGATGGAAAAAACTATGCAGTTTCTCGATGGGGTACCGACTACCGACCCGATCATTGTCACTGGCATACATAATTAGCTGATAGAGTTGACTGATCTATTGTAATAGCAAATGTATCGATGACCGGTCGTTGATCGTATCGACCCCATTGATATACGTATCGACGTGCTCCTGTAGATGTTTATCAATATTCATTTTATATCGATCCCTAAATTACTCCGTAGCGGCCTAATCTGAATTGATGCATTTCTTGGGAACAATTCTTAGTCCGTTACGCATTATAAGTCCCTTGTTTGTCGAACTCTACGGCTTTTTAAAGCGGCTTATACGTGAATAGAGGGCCGGGAAGTGAAGTAAAGGGATCGTATAGAATGCCGGTTATCGCGTACTTAATCTCAGCGAGCAAATTAGGATTAATTGAACTTTTTCCTTTTAGCTGTGAGCGTCTTTGTGTTCGTGCGTAATTCGTTCAACGTGTCACTCACGGAAGTATAAGGAGTGAATAATATAATCGAATAACCGTTGCCTTCAGCTTCAGCATTGAATAAATATTTAAGGATCCTTTTATTGAAGTAGATTTAATAATATTAAAGTTATTTGTGTCATAGGTTAAACGTGACTAGAATGCATGGATCCACTCAAAAACTAATAATCATTAGATTAGATAATGATAGAAATAACCGCTTATTTTGCTACTGGTTTAGAAAGTCATCAACATTAATAGACAATCATTAGTAATGAGTATTTTTAAACACCTACCTCATTGTTCCTGCAATAGGAAAGTTTATAGAACTGCATTGTTTCTTCAAATTTAACATTAAACTATTACTTATGAATAATAATAATCAATCAACTCAGCCTATCGCAGTCCACTGCTGGACATAGGCCTCTCCCAGGCTGCGCCACAACACCCTATCCTCCGCCTTCCTCATCCAGTCCATTCCAGCCACTTTCTTTAGGTCGTCCGTCCATCTAGCTGGGGGACGTCCCACACTACGCTTGCCGATACGCGGTCTCCACATAAGGACTCATGTGCTCCACCGGCCATCGGTCCTTCGACAAACATGGCCAGCCCACTGCCACTTTAGTTTGCTCACTCTGCAAGCTATGTCGATAACTCCGGTTCTTTTCCGGACAATTTCATTCCTGATTTTATCCTTCAAAGAAACTCCGAGCATAGCTCGCTCCATGGCGCGCTGAGCGACCTTGAATTTGTGGACCAGCCCGACCGTCAGTGTCCACGTTTCAGCACCATATGTCATGACGGGCAGGACGCACTGGTTGAAGACCTTAGTCTTCAAACACTGCGGGATAGGCGACGAGAAGACTTGACGAAGTTTTCCAAATGCTGCCCAACCCAACCGGATCCTTCTATCGGCTTCTTTCTCAAAGTTGTGTCTACCGAGCTTGATTACTTGCCCTAGGTAGACATAATCCTTCACAACTTCGAGAAGCGACCCTTCGATGTGAATTGGACTCGGCAAGACGTGCGAATTGTACATAACTTTCGTCTTGTCCAAATTCATGCCGAGGCCAACCCGCCTAGAGGCTCCATTTAGGCTGTGCAGCATTTGGTCTAGCTGTTCCAGCGTCTATGCTATTATGGCGATGTCATCGGCAAATCGAAGATGTGAAATGTACTCGCCGTTCACATTGATATCCTGTCCAGTCCAGTCCAGCGTCTTGAAGACGTCCTCCAACGCATTTGTGAACAACTTAGGGGATATTACATCCCCCTGTCTCACTCCCCTAAGCAGTTGGATGGGTCTGGTTTTCTGATCCTGGATCTGGACAGTCATCGTGGCAGCGTCATACAAACATTTCAACACTTCGATGTAGCGCCAGTCAATTCGACATCGTTGCAGAGAGGCCAGAACTGCCCATATTTCGATGGAGTCGAAGGCTTTCTCGTAGTCCACAAATGCCATACACAGCGGCTGATTGTACTCCTCGGTCTTCTGTACAATTTGCCGAACAGTATGGATGTGGTCTACGGTGCTGAAGCCTTTTCGAAAACCGGCTTGTTCTGGCGGCTGGAACTCGTCAAGTCTCCTGGCGAGACGGTTCGTGACGACCCTCGAGAACAGCTTGTATACGTGGCTCAGAAATGAGATGGGTCTATAGTTCTTCAGCAAGGATTTGTCACCTTTTTGAAGAACAGAACCACCGCACCTCTGCTCCACGCCTCGGGCGTCGTACCCTCTTGGATGACGGAGTTAAAGAGACTCGCTAGCTCTCTCAGGATTGGAGCCCCGCCCGCTTTGAGGAGCTCTGTCGTTATTCGGTCATCCCCAGGTGCCTTGTTGTTCTTTAGCTGCTCGAGGGCCGCCCTAATCTCGCACTGGTCGATATCCGGGATGTCTTCCGTGTAGTGGCGCGTTAATTCGGCTCAATGGTCATCTGCACTATGTTTCGCTGGTTTCACCGTTCGCGATGAGTATAGGTGCCCGTAAAAATCATCGACTTCCTCGAGTATCTCGGACTTCGAAGTCACGGTTCTGCCATCCGCAGTTCTTAGTTTCGTCAGATGGGGCCTCCCTAATTGCTGGGCGAACACTTTCGACCCTCGGTTCTGCTCAATCGCAACCTTAATGTCGCGGGTGTTGGAGCACCGGAGGTCGCGTCGTGTCAGCTTCCTAATTTTTAGGTTTAAGGCCCTCTTATCTAACGAAGACGGCTGCATAGATGCCAACTCTCGTCTTTCCCTCATAAGTCCGAGAGTCTCCGAGGAAAGTTTGGACACCTTACTTTTTCGTTGCGACGGGAAAAGTCTGCGGGACACGTCGCGTAGTGCTTTAATAATAAACTAGTGAGTAATAATAATAATAAACTAGTGAGCACTTCATAAAAGTTACCTAACTTTAACATCACGAATTTCATTGTTAAAGTTAAATTCTACGAACCCTTGGGTTACCCTTACAATAAAATATTTCACAACATATGAATCGATCTGCTAAATAAGGAACTAAGGACTGAACGTCCAGTAGGGGCCAACCTGAGCGTGATTTCTCAGATATATGGTAAACAGCAGCGCCCCGTGGGTTCACCCGCATAAGTATGGATTCCGTGGGAATATTGGGATAAAAACTATCCTATATCCTTTCTCGGGACTTAAACTATCTCTATACCAAATTTCCTCTAAATCGGTTCAGCGGTATAAGCGTGAAGAGGTAACAGACAGACAGATACACTTTCGCATTGGGTCTAGATGGGCTTGCCACGGTATCGTATATTACTATTGCTTCTATGTCGTCTGCTACAGTATCAATCTATTTTCTTCACTCTATTCTATTTATTATCAGTTTATGAGTTTTTCAATAATAGCTTTTTAGTCTTAGTAAAAGCCAGTCTAGTCTAGTGGAACACACATTCGCCATTAGCATCGTACCACCTTCTGCTAAAGTAGGTAACTACCATTCTTTGTTTGAAAAATTATATGGCTAAAAAAATAAAAATTATTATAACTTTCTGTACTCGCCCCAATTAAATGGGATTTAAGAAGAAGATGACCATCAATTTATATTATATTAGCACATTCTACGTGTACTATCAATCAAAATCAATACCAGTTTTTCTCTATTTATGTCGGTATAAACCACTCCTTCAATTCCATGCACAGTGCGTCAGTATTAAGGGGCGAGGGGGTAGGTATCTATAACCCGATGGCGGTTAGGATCCCTCAGGTGTGACGCGACGGAAGCCCGCTATCATTAAGCTACCCACATGTAGTGCGTACACGCACACACGCTTTGTTTATGCAATGTCCTTGTGTGTGCGATGGGACGGATTATGCGATGAGCTTTTTGTTGATAAGTAGGTATATAAAAGTATTGTGAATATTTTTTTCAATCGTTGGCCGGTCGCAGAAGATTTGCTGGATTTTATAAGCTGGTTTTATAATTCTTGGTGTCTTCTGTTTTTGTCGCGCAAGAATTTGCAAACGTTTAAATATCTTGAATCATTTAAGCGGCCTGCTGCTAGTCGGTGCATAGAATAAACCGTTTTTCGAGGATTCTGAAATTCGCCAGATTAAAAATAATTTCTTTAGTAAATATCAGCCTCTAAACTTAATAGATACTTACTTAAACTGCATTCCATCAATAAGGTCGAAAATCCGAAATATTCTTCTCTCTCCTTCATTTTGGAGGATTGACAAGGTTAAAACATTGCCTCCATGACTTCTTCTAGCGCTTGTTTTTGATTTTGTTAGTACAAATTAAAAAGGTGTAAATTCAAAACGGTAATTTTGACTCCTTCTTCATATTCCTATCCTGTAGTACAGAGTCTGTCAATCATATCCATAAGACCTTCCATATTTTCTTGTTCCACTTTTAAACAGAGACTTTTAAAGATTATCAACTTGATAGTCCAGCTTAACTTCTTCTTTTTCTACTTCCAAATACACGTAATATATGATACGCAATACAGATTTTTTTACAGAATTCCAAATTTCTTCTACAATAGAAGCTATTATTATAAAACTCGTGCAGTCTAATCCCAACCTGTGCGCACATATCCGTGGATCCGGGGCGACACAGCCCGCTAGCCACCCGGCGAACAATAAAATGTGTACGCGACTAAATATTACTATTTTCACTGCGTTCCGATACACTTAATTGCCTCGAATTGATTCGTTTTTGCACTATCCTGCTTATTTTATTGCGTTTCTGCGTTTAGCTTATGGTCATGCGTATTTTTTTATTGCTGGCAGCCGTTTTCTTTTTCTGTTTTGCAAATTCGGTTACAGGCATTTTTTTTTAATTCTTATGTATTTCAAGGACCGGATCCTTGTGATGCTCAAGGAAGCTGAAATCCTTTAGCTCCTCGCTGATTTTAACTGAAAAGGATCGGCTCATCATGTTATGCCTATGTATGCTGCGGCATTTATTTTTTTAAATATCGCAGCATCATGCTAAGATAGGAGCCTTTTGCCTTTTGGCCTCGTATAGGACTTTCTGTTTCATTTTGTTACTTTTATTTTTTAAATATAATTTGTTTTTTTTTTTGACTGTGTTTAGTTTATTTTGTGATCTTCCTGTACGAGTCGCAATAAATACTTTTTCTTTCTTTCTTCGTGTATGCCATAACAACGTTACTTTCTTTACTTGTGCCTAATTGTCTTCGTTACCACTATTAACGCTTACATTGTTTACCCAATACAAAAAGGTCCGTCGCGCGTCGCCTACAAGGTGTCTGCAATTACCCGGCTATCGCCTGCGATATCTATCTAATTACCTATTACAGTTCCACCCCATCTTTCAATTACTCCACCAATCACTATACTTACGAGTATTACCACCATCAGACACGAAGCGGCTTTTTAAGAAACGCCCACATGAAGAATTCGTTCTGAAGTCAAAAGTCGAAGTCAAGCATCTGCATCTAAAAATGTATTGCGAACGTACCAAGTTATTAAGCACAGGGATTAAATTTTCGTCGATTTTGTCAACTTTTTGTACCGCTGACACACCTCTACAAAAGATACTATCGATCAAGACTTTCTCTTTGTTCGTTTTATTGTAATACTCGGTATCATATCCACACCCAAGTATTAGATTCTATATAGTTATAAACGACGTTATTTTTCATTGTGAAAAATTGTTAAGCCCAAACTTTTAGCTATTTATGCACATTAATTAGGTAATTTGAATATTTATACAGATTATCCTCTTGAATTGTCAAATAGATGATTTATCTTGTGATGTCATATACATTGTTAGTGAGAGACAAATTAGCTTCGAGTGTGCCATCTAATTAATACGAGAGGCGTAGGATTAAAGCGGGTTTTTGTTCTATACGTGGTCACACTTCAGTGTATGTTTGTTTACCATTTCAAATTCTGTTTTCTTCGTTGTTATTCCCTTATGGAAAGCTTCGTGTTCTAATTTTGTTAGCGAGAATCAATCAATATCAACAGGTGCATCGGTAATATTTACGGCTTTTCCATAATAGTATTTCCGAACAACATTTACACTTGCGATGATAGTTCATTCTCATTTTTCGCGTAGTTTCTGAATCTCACATTTTTATATGTTCCATTAGTTGTCACAACGTGCTCTCTTTTAACCTGATTTCCGCTTTCTACCAAAATATTAACCCTATCAGTATTTCTTCCATCAAAGTATAACACACAAATGTCATCGCTTCCGTTTGGTAACCTGTCCATGCCGGAGTTCTTGGCGAGCCCTCTGCGACACAATTCCGTATGTGCTGACATCAGAACCTCGGATTGCCGATAGCATAAGTGGCTATATTTAGAATCTGTGCTACTGATTAATGGACGTTTTAGTGGGGCGTGTGTCGGTTATGGCTAAGTCATCTCACGTCGACAATTGACACCGTAACCCCAGGCTTTAAGACTATCTTTCATCACCACCAATTTAGCAATTGTCTACGAAATATAGGAATCAATCGTCATGATTTATATTTGGGTGCTGATATGGTGGGGATTAATTTGCTTGTTGAGTGGTATTTAGGCTTTAAATGTAGCCCATAAAAAGTGGACGGTAAAAAAGGCCTGTGTGTAGGTGAATTCAAAACTTTAGCTTATTTATTTGTATAGAAAATTGGCAGTCTAAGAAAACAATACTTATTTTAATAAGGATTCTATGTTTTGCTGCATCCGGTTAGACTGGAAGCCGACCCCAACATATAGTTGGGAAAAGGCTCGGCAGATGATAATGATGAGTTTTCTTGTTTTACTCCGGATCTCTAAAAATCAAGATGAAATGCTTTACAAAATATCCTACTTCTTCTTAATCGGAAAGTAGGTTTATACAGTTTACAAATCAGTCTCCATATCGCCGTACTTGTGTTGAATTCCTATCAAGAATCAAGATATCTAATTCACAGCATAATACGGTCGTATATCATTCTCGTCATAACTAACATGCATAATTAGGTAGTAGCATGGCGGTTTGAAACGCACAGATGAATAAAGAAATGACAATTCTTTTTCATTTTATTAATATGCAAAATTGATACCGGACGCAAGTTATGAGCGAGCAGCGAGGTGGTGGAATAATTGAATAAGTTCGTGATTTGACTCGGTCACCAAAAGCCGAAAAAGAGTACAGAACATGTAGTAAAAGAGCCAGAAAGAGAGAGAGAGAGTCGCGAAAAACTGCTTCTGTGTTAGTGGACCTCCAAAAAACAAGAAGATGTAGGTACACAGAAAAAAATCACAATTTATAGAGATATTAGGTTTTTTTTAGTGCAATCATTCAATTACGAGATTGGGAATTGTGTACATTGGATCCGGAAAGTAGAGATTCATAAGTTGTGGTGTAAATTGTTGAGATCTAATTATGTGTAAAATGTTTAAAAGACAAATATGGTTAATTTTTAAAATACGAGTCTTTATCTGCTTAGCCTTTTCCCAACTATGTTGGGGTCGGCTTCCAGTCTAACCGGATGCAGCTGATCACCAGTATTTTTTTTTTAATATTATTATAACTACAGTACAAATTGCATTTGGTAAGGTAAGATGTTAAGTTTTAAATAATGGCCTATATGTTTAAAGTATTTCCAATATTCGATATTATTTGTTGGTTATGCCATGTAAATGCTGATGGACATTATTTGGACATGGGTGCAGACGCCAGCACATCAAGCTACTACAATCTGTCAAATTTCTTTAATAGATTTTCAATTTTATCGCTAAAGCATAAGGTTCAAAGTTGATTAGGAAAATTTGACAGTTTCGGGTAGCTTGATATGCTGGCGTCTGTACATAAAAATCATTTTCCATATCCGTGAGTCCGTGTGATTGCCTTGTTTCTTCCAGATCGAATGGTAAGCTCCAAGTATTGATGCCAAAACCATCGATTGATTGCTTTGGCATCGAGTGCAATATTACTTGACTGGGCAAGATTTTATTCATCAGGCGCGATCTACACATTACAATTTGTCAATGGCTCACCGTTCACGTCACCGCAAAAGTTAATATTGTACCAATATTATTTGATTAACATTATCCTGAAAATGATATTGATTTAATATTCCTAAGTTTTATTTATAGAGAAAGATTTTGTAATATCTTGATTTAAAAGAGTGTCTACGTAGATCTCTTGGAGAAGAACGGGCAAGAAACTCCAATTCTTTCTTCTCCAAGAGATCTACGTTTTGGAATGGGCAACTAGCTTCAATTTTCTGACTAACTGACCGACTATTTAATTTTGACAATTCAAAAGTGCCTGTAAATGCTTTAATTGAAATAAATGCTTTGAGTTTGATTTTAGGTAGGTAATACGTACCTACCTATCTAAAACTTAGGAATGTAAAATCAATTTAATTTATGTTTAAAATCCGAGCCTTTTAACAGTCACTTATTTAAATAAATGTTTACAAATAAAAGTAATTGTACGATAATAATAATAATATAATGGTTAGTTTCAATTACTACCCAAACTAGTAGATAGCTAGTCGCTCCAGACTTGCGCCACGCACGTTATCTGCAATTACTATGCATCGCACGGACGTCGTGCTAAACATGTTAGGCACACGAGTTTAGTTAATAGTTGACGAGCCATTTTTACTATATTTACCAATATCACATGCCCCATAGAATACCTAATACGAAAACGGAAACTTAATAAGCCTCTACCTTCCTACTACTTAATGATAAATTTCAAATATTTATTCACACCAGTTGCGTAATTTTCCAACGTTTTAAATACTGACCGTTTGCGTGATTTGTCTACACTTTTCATTAAACCTAAATAGGTTTAAGAAAGTAGAATGTGGTATCGAGATTTAATTAAGATCTATGATTGCGTAGAAATGGCTTAGACGACATTATCGCGTTAAAATAATGAACAATATACTCACGTAGGCCTAAATATGACTTCCAATGTAACTAGTTTTAGAACATAACGTTGTCGAAGTAGATTATATACGCATCGTTTGTTGGTTTCTGAGAATGTTTAAAGGAGGCAGGAGTTACTTTGTAGTGTCATATAACTGTTAGATGGCACGGTCGCCATAGGAATTGCAGCGAGATTGTCTGTCTGGGAAAAGTCTGCTCGTCCTGTTCAAACGTAACGCGTAACGCCTTTCGCACGTTGCGTACAAATATCCCTATTTGCGGTTTAGAGTTAGAACAATAGATTACTGGGCGACGTTGTACAATCGTCCAGTTATCTGTAGCGACCGGCGGATGCGATAGTGGTAATAGCGGTTACTATCGAGCAGATAGATTCGGCTCCTATCGGCCCTACATGGGAATTTATACTCGTATGTATGTGTACAAGCGTAATATAGTTGTTTCGTTACACGAAATGTACCATAGTTTGAGATAAGAAGCCATGGGTTTATGATCCCTGTCAGCAACATGTTTCGGAGATTAAACTGTAATAATAAAGTGGAAATGTTTGCGATATTTCATATTATTTACAATGTTTCTGTGTTAAGTGTTGTTTGAATTCCTTTTATAAAAATAGGTTATTTTCGGGGTCCATTAATTTTGTTAACTTTCATTAAGTATCAATTATTTTTTGTTAAGTGATAAGATGCTTAATGGCATACGACATCGCGGCAGGCCCAGACGGAGATGGCGGGATGAGCTGGATTAGGTACTTTAATAAAGATTAGTCCTTGGCATCTCTAGACAGAGAGAGGTAGAAAGAAATTATGGAAGCCTTTGCCCAACAGTTGGACAATAATGGCTAATATAAAAAAACATGAAAAGAGAAGATGAGTGACAGTTAATATAGTCAGTAGTCGACAAACAAAAGCTTATCGTGCGTTTTGTTTCCGATAGGCGTAAAATCGTCGAGTCGTATCAAAGCTGTGTATATCAAAGCTCGTAGTTAAAGTTCAACGCACAAAGTGCATAATCGTAGTAATCAGTTGGAGCCAAATGTCATCGACCCACTTATCTCGTCCGTCCATCCCTTTTACAATTACAACAACAAATGAGTAAGAGCCGTGCACCGATATGCATGCATCGATACTGATGCAGAGGAATAAAATCCTGTGTGAACGAACTCTAATCTCTGTTTTGTGCTTCCAGACTCCGACGAGATGTAAACGTGCGTACGCACTGATAGATCGCTAGTTATACGTTGTGTTTCAACTTTCAATCGGTTGTCTCATTCGGTTTGTTGATCCGAGTTTTATTGAGTAATCCGATACCGAGAGATATGTAATCGATGGGCTGTTATCGAGATGTTTGGGGGTAGATAGACATATGTTTTTATCTTACTTAATTAATTAAATTAATACTTATCTCTTTCACCATATTAATGATGTGAAAAAGGATTGCCGAGCCAAAATGACAGCACAAAAATCAAAGATTAGTGAGACAACATTTTCGGCAGAGTCACAGAAAGATAATTTATTTATTTAAGTACTGCCACATCACATACATTTAACATGCTTGGTAAATAGTTAGGAGCATTTTCCCTGATGTATATGACAATAACGGCGTACATAGCATTTAATACTAAGTTAACACCTAAACTGAGTGTCAAATAAAACTGAACCGTTCTGATTTACTATTTTATTACTTAAAGCCTATTCCAAAGCACGAATTTGTGCGCTCAAAAGCGCACCGTCATCAAACACAGGTAGATTCTTCTTTCATCTTTACAAACTGCGTCCTTGTAATGTTACCGTTAAACTGATGATCCTGTTTGTAACAATATTGTTTGTAGCTGACGTAATGGGATAAACAATAACCCAATAGCAAGCCACGGATATCTGAGGTATTGTTAAAGTGTCATAAAACACAGGTAAAGGCTACCTCACTTGTAGGAACATCTTAATTGCTCTAAGTTTCACAAATCCGTCAGCCGACACGTTTGATTTTGTTGAGGCCGAGCTTAGTGTGGGACTGTTTTATGTTTTTGTTTATTTCACGATTTTTTGTGCTGAAATAACTTTAAAACCGTACTTATCTAGCCAACAGAGAGATGTCACGCACATTTATCTATTATTCCATTTCTTCAATAACTGTCGGATGTAAGAATATAAACAGTTGATAAATAAACTATATAATTTAATAATTTATCGCCTTCCTGACCTTTTCCTTCATTTGCCTTTAGCTTTGGTTATTGTAATTAAAATCCGTATTTGGTGCGGTAATATTATTTTCATGGCGTAATTTTTTTTATATTATTCAAGTCATTGAAAGGGCAGACGCACACGTCATATCAACTGTATTCAACCCGTATGCACTTTACTTAGAAACTGAACTGTCGAATAATAAGTGCATTGTGTGACCGTATACGTATCACTCGGATTAGTGAGGGGAATACGTAACGTCGATAATTTGCACACCCAATGGAGCGAAGACAGCGACAGGTGACGGAATTTTTATCGTTGGAAGAATTTATTTCAATTTAACTAATTAGGGTTTTGTTGTGCGGGTATTTTTGTATGACATTTCAATCCATGCGCTCTTACGTTCATATGCCTATAGTCGCATTGTCTTTTAAGAACAAAAATATCTCTTTCGGCCTCTTAATCTAACCTATAAGAGTTTATCAGATGTCCATTATCGAAGGTCCTGATCGAGGTCAACGACTCCATGTGAGCATATCGACACATCGACAGCGGCGGCAGGGCGGCGCGCGCCACGCACTTCCGACGCGACGGATTTGCCGGAATCGGCGCGGGCGCATCAAACGCGCTGCAAAATTCGGACGGAGGCGCGCGCGCGTGAATCAATTTGAATATTTTTTTCGGTGCCGACATGGGAATGGCTACCTCCCGCCATGGGCATCACACACAATGTTCACAATACTGCTCAGCGCTCGACTTAACAAACGTTTTGACACAAAACAAAGAATTTTTATAGCGCATAATCTCAGCATGTAGAAGCTTTATGAGTCGTCCCGAATTTTTTCGTTGACATTATACCTCCATATTACATTCAGATGGTCCTTGTCGAAATTAAGGCGCATATTATTAATTACGTTTGTTCAAGAGAGCACTTGCAAAAAGCTACAATTTAATTACGAAAAAATGTCGCCGCTTATTATTTTTTTCAGTCGGATTCAGTGTATCCGAGTTTCGCCGAGTTGGAGCCCACACGGGCTTTCTTGCTACCAACATCTCACGTTTTTGAGTAGCCGTAATATTTAAATTGCCGACATAGCTCCTCCGGGCATACCTTGCATGGGAATGTGCGCGGCGGTCGTCAAAACCCGCTTTTACCGAATGCGTTATGCGCTCTCCAAACGCACCGGACTTCGCCGGACTTAACCGGAGCTACCCGTGCCTTCCTTGTCTAACTCGTCAGCGAGGATCGTCGCAGACAAAGAAGTAATGGTGGAAAGTATGACTACTTTTACTGGACGTTTATTACGTTAGCAAACGCATCCCGCCTAAAATTTTGCATGGATGCGTCGCGCATGCGAAAATGTGTTCGGGCGCACGTCGGCGGCGCACGGGCACGTACTCAATATTACCTGCCGATGCATATTAATGAAGGAGGAAGTTTTGTCAACAATATCTAATGTGCTCCGCGAACTCACCGCGGTGCCATTGATAGCTTTTTTGTGTCATATAAATTTGTTTCCAAAGTACTTTTATAGACGGCGCCATATTAAATACTGCAATATTGCATAATGTATGACACAGACATATAACTTATTGAAAACAATCGGTGCGATTGTCCACGATAGACGGTGCTCTAGAATATCTCTATTCGCCGCAAGTGGTTTAACTGGGTTATTCCATTTAAATCGTCCACTACTTGAGTATTAATTAGCGATTATCACGATGGAAAATAATCTTCGTGTTGATTACTGTCAGTTTTATTCTTCAAGTGGAAATATCTCGAGTGGTTTATATCGTTTCCTTGATAAACACAATTTATAAAAATTCTTTGAATAATGTTATCTACACAATCGTAATAACATTTATAGGTATTATACTAAGTGCTTAAATCGTTAAGTTGCTAGTTATATCAAGTGTATATATATTTGTTTTCAGTTGCATTAATTCAGTTAAATACGTACCTACCTATAAAAATGTTGACCACTAATATTATTTTAATCTTAATAAATGGCAATACTAGCTAGTATTGCCATTTATTTTTATTCGTATTAATATCTAAGAGGTTAAAAAAAAAAAAATAATAAGTAATAAGTTTACAAAAATTGTACATATGGTTCAGTAGTACCTATATATTTATCTAGGCCTATAATAGAATTATAATAAAAATCTGGCTATAAACAATGGTATGGCAAATATGAGATTACAGGCAAAAATAGAACTCTGAGGGTAATGTAGTGCGTTGCCTGATCTACGTTTATTTAAGCCTGTGTTTCAGGCCATCTCTCTACGCAATTACTTATTAAATAGGACAGTCAGTGAATTAAATTAAATATATATTTTCAGTATCTAAGCAGATACAATATTTTGCGTAACCTTATTATAAATAAGGTTAGGTTAAGATAAGCAAAGATTTTATCGATATGACAAAAATTTAAGCGGGCGTGCCTATTTTTAGAATCTCACTATATTTTTTTTACCATTTCTGATTTGAATAAAACAAGTTGATAATATTATGATAACTGTAGGTTACTCTTCACTATTCCATGAATTACTGAAATAAATAATCTCACAAGAATGTTTATTAAATATTTGACTCCTAAATCATCATTTCAGCCGAAAGACGTCTGCTGTAGACATAGATTTCTAAGTGAAACAGCAATATGAGAAATCCAGACATTTCCAAAAATAAAAATAAAATATCCCTAGACCAATAATGGCCAAAGACAGATGCCACACTATACTATACACCGGAAATACATAAGTATCTTCAAAGATTCTTTGATAAAATAAAATACCGGCAGAATAGTCAAACACCAAATATTTCCGTTGAAAAGTAATTCGTGTCATTTTGTTGAAACAAGTTTCTTAGATAGAGCACGTGTGGATTATCCGTGCCGCAGTCCAACGATATGACGATTTCATATCGCTTTATATCGAAAAAACGTGCATTATCGCGTTAAGTCGCGGATTACCGCACTGATTTATTTGTTTTATCGCGTTTTGTCGGAATTCACAAAGAGATCGCGACACGATTGCGCGTACTTGTTTTTGACTGACAACGTCATTGGATTTATTTTTATCGTATTATATTTATATAATTGTGCTGTTTTATATTATGGTGGAATTAAGGATTTCTGTGATTGTGGGTGTTACGGAATTCTGTGAATCGTTTTCTGTTTAATGAATTAGTCTTATCTACTTAGGTTTATTCACGTCATTTACTGTAGGAGTCATTCAATCATTTCATCGGAAACCGCAAATCTAACTCCAATAAATTCCTAATCGCGATACACTCATACATAATATCCGCGACAGACCGTCGGTTACAGTTCAATTACCAGCTATTTGTTTTTAATTTAAACCCCAAATCTTCACCATCTACTTAACTGTAACTCGTCCAATTTGAAGGCCTGCCAATGGTGCGTAACGGTGAATGATAGTGAACTAAATCACACGTTTGAACGTGAAGCAATAACAAAAGCTCTGTGAGGGATCCGACTGATTGCTCACACGTTAGCGAAAGCCGAACAAATTAACTTAGCACTTCGATGCCTAGAAACCATTTGTTTCCAATTTGGCCGCTCGACAATATGCCCTATGTGTTTATCCCGTCCAAAAACAGTGCAAATGACACTAATTACGCCATTGTAGCGGGGCCGTGTTAATAGATTGCTCATACCGCTCTGAATTCTACTAAACCGTATGCTGGACGGTCTATGAAGAGTTACTCAACTTACTCGTGGATTGGACTAAAATTGTTTACGTACAGTATATTGCTGTTCTTTAGAATGCACTTCGAAGCTCACTCAAGCAAACGCAAATGCAAAAATAAAAGAAAGCGCGCTCACTATTGTTTAAACATTGACTTTTATTAAATCGTCGCAAAATTGCTTTTTGGTTTTTTTATTGATATTAAGATTAGCAGTATAGTCTACTGTATAAGAAACATATAGTCCTTAGCAGAATTACCTTTACTTTGTGTAAATTATTTCATCACCGCTGCTATTAAAACGGTGAAGGATAACCTCTTGAGGAAACCGGCATATCCTAGAACCAAAAATTTAAAGACGAAATGTGCCCGCGTGGTGGGTTATGGCTCACTCCGTCTCATAGAGAGGATGTGTCTGCCTATGTCTCAGCAGTAGGAACATTATAGGCTAATTGTGCAGCTAATGCTTACGATAGCACCACTTTAAAAAAGATTATCACCATTCCCTATAGGTACTATAACTGCAGTTTTGTTTATAACATGGAGTGTAACAACACACAAATCGACCTATTTCCACTGATTGAGTATCGAGTGTCCGAATGACGATGTCAATAGATACGTCACTAATTCTATCGTGAACTATGAATCTGGACCTTTTGCTTTATATGTCAGTGTTGTTTGCAAATATCGTCACTGCTTGGAGTTTGGACTGTCATGAGGCAGCTGTCTCACTAACCGATTTGTTGGAACTAAAACTGTTGCTTTTGTAATTGTTGTCAGTCTTGGGCCAGTTAGGGTTTATTGGCTGAAAAAGTGACTTTTGCCTCTCATGCACGAGGTTGTGGGTTCAATTTCGGGCAAGTACCAATGTGACTTTTGCAATTCATATATGCATTCTGAGTTCATCTTGGACCTTACATATATCGGAGAAGGAAAACATAGTGAGAAAACCTGAAATTATAGTTGATATAAGTCTGAAATCGCCAACCCGTCTTGAGTTTAGCGTGGTGATCAATACAGAGAAGGCACAAGACCTTCTCTGTATGAGAAGACGCCTTTTCCCTGCGGTCAGTACTAGCCTGGTGTTATGAGTGACTTTTGACTATCTGTAATATCTTATGTACCTATATCAATACGCTAACCAAAAAGGCAGATCATATTAAGTTATTGTAAATGTACAAGATTTTTCACTTACTTCTTAACACTATCTCCTAAATCCCACTTGGAAAATTATTGCGTCTCTTTGTGTGTCAGAGATTAAATTCGCAATGTTATGTAGCAATTGATTTCCTATCTAGACTAGTACAAAGACTTCATCGTTCTGATTAAGCGCGTGATTCTACTTGTTTGATACTGATTTCATAATATTTGTTTTTATACCAACCATACTCGTTTAGATATCTATGTTACCATCATCAACCTACAGTATAGTCCACTGCTGGACATAGCCTCTTCAATTGCACGCCATTCATCTCGATTTTCGGCAACTCTTATCCAGCTGCTACCAGACACCCTGCGAAAGTCGGCGCTCCATCTAACCTTAGAGTGTCTTCCCTTACGTTTGCCGATTCGCGGTTTCCACTCAACAACAAGTCTACCCCAACGGTCATCTTCTGCGGCTACTATTGCCGGCCCATTGCCACTTCAGCTTGCTTCATCTATGTTACGTACAGACAGCACATCAAGCTACCTGAAACTGTAAAAAATTCCCAATCAACTGTGAGCCTTATGCTTAAGCGATAAAGTTGAAAATGTATTTAGAAAAAAATACAGATTGTAGTAGCTTGATGTGCTGGCGACTGTACATAATTATTATTTAGTATTAAGTAGTGTTTCAGTGGATACCGATATGGAAAAATATTGAAGTTATGATTTATTTGGTACCTACCTACTTGTTCTGTGTTACTTTTGATAACTTTTCATCAAACCGGGGAGATTGCTATGGTCTATATATTTTTCGTGAGATTAACTGGTTTTACAGCGATGGATTGTGATAGTTTAGTCATGATGGTGTATATTTCTGTTATTTCCATGAACCGATCATGATGCTACCAAATTCATTGCTGCACGTATACATACTTAGATAGTATGTAAATTTGTCTTAGTTCATCAATTTTCAAGCCTTTATTTTATACATACCGTACCTATGTAGGTATATACAGGGTGAAATTTTAATCACCGTTTTCCTCATAAGGGGTGTCATTGTACTCATCATTATGAACAATTTTTACTATGGGACCAAACCTGAAATCGTGAAAAAAAAAATTAGCTGTTCCCTACATTTATGTTCGCATAACTCATCACAATGTAGGGAACAGCTGATTTATTTTTCGCGATTTCATCTTTGGTCCCTTAGTAAAAGTTGTTCATAATGATGAGTACAATGACCCCCTTGGGAGGAAAACTTTGATAAAAATTTCAACCTGTATTATGTAAGTGGAATATATAATATTCTGATATTCCTTTGACGCAGTAATATCGCACAGCAAATAATCTCAGCAATGTAAATGAGGATTATTATAAAAGTAAATAACATAATAAATCTGATTTTATGACGAGCAAGAGATAATACTGTTATTATGGCAGATAGTAAAAATATATATCCTTCACTGTTTGAAATGAATGATTAGCTCAGATTAAAGAACACACGAGGTTACAATTCGTTGAAGACTTTCTTGAGGATAGTTCAAACGAATTCTTATCGGATTCTACGAATATTTGATGAAATAGGGGTCACAATTGCATCATGATGTGGATAAGATTATTTTTTTTTTGCGTTAACTAATCCGGTTTTTATTTGATTATAACTTCGTCCCAAATGACACATACACATAAATATTAATGTAATATCACCGTGTTACATACCCAACATATTATCAAATTGGTTCAATAACTAAATATTAAAACTATTGAATTAACGATATAATGTCAACTTCCGTTGTCCAATATTTGTTGTATTAAGTGGAATGTGGGAATCGGAAAATTGATTAATTGTTTCGTGATAATTATTAACAAAAGTTTATTTGATGCATATTCATTGATATCTAGGTTATGAATTTGTGATTAGAGTCTGCTAGGTAAGTGGACTGTTAGGTGCAACAGTAATGCTATTCTGTAAAAATCTCACCGTGAAAACTTAGGTGAAGTGAGCTTAACGTGAGTTGTCACTTTAAACTCACTTCACCTAAGTTATCACGGTGATATTTTTACAGAATAGCACCGCTGACTAGTTGTAAGTAAATAATAATTTACTCTCTTTGTTGAAACAAGTTGGATCTAGTAGGTATCTAAGTATTTATTTATATCTATAGATATAATATACTAAAGGCGCTTTATGAGCCTATATTTGTGATTTTATTGCGAATTTCAACGTCGTGAATCGTTTAGAAAATTTATTGCGTAAGATTTATATATAATATTTGTATATATAGTACGTTTTTTGTAGTTTCGAACGTCAAAATTACATAAGACAGTACTCAAAAACACACACACACTAAGAAGACGGCGCAACAAACTCCCCAGCAGCACATTGAACATTCTTAGAGATAATAAACAAATCTTGATGATTTCTTATTGACTCGAAATATAACGTCACAATTGTGTCAAGTGAAGGACTGTGGTCCTTGAAGATTTATTTATACTACCTAAGATGATGTGCGAATTGTAAGCTTAAACTCTATCAACGCTAAGCTGTTAAACCTATAACTAAATGGTGAAGTAGTTGATACTTATAAAATTTCTAGCAGCTTCTGTGTCATACATTATATCGCGTGTAAGTGACGTCATAGATGTGACAATTATCGTCTTGAATAAGTTCATTAAAGCGGTTCTTTTTACTGTTCTATTTATTTTTGTTCAAATTGTTTATTTTTGTAAAGTGATTACAGTCATTCGGAGTAAAAGGACGCAGTGGGTAACAGTACGCACTATTTTCTCTAAGGGGTTTAAGAATTTTAAACCATTTCTTTAGGTTTCTAATCGTTAACTGTTAAAAAAATAGTAGTAAGTTAAATAAAAATAACAAACTTGAGAATTTTAACTCCATCTGTGAAATAACAGTTTCACAGAAAGAGATCACTGCATCCCATCATACCTATCCCCGCCGTCGCGTCCTCCGTAGGTGACACACCTTCCCGCTAAATAAGTTCCAACGATATGGTGGAGGTACGGGGCACCCTATGGTAGCACAGTGCCTCCCGAATACAGCTCCAGGCAGGGTGTTGAATGCGTTGGAGATGTCCAATGACACCGCCAGCATCAACCCGCTCCGGGGTATCGCTTCCTCCACCAGAACTCTGACCCGCATTATGGCGTCCACAGAGAAGCGCCCATGCCGAAAACCAAACTGACTGCCGTCTAGATCCGGCACCTCTCTGCATAAGTGGCCGACGAGGTGGGCTGTAATAATTATCCGCTCGAAAAGATAACCCACCTCGTCCAGCAGCAATATGGGCCGGTATGCGGACGGGGAGTCAACTGGGTGCCCCGTCTTCCTGAGCAGGACCAGACGATCTGTTTTTCACTGGGTAGGGAACCGGCCCTGAGCGCTGGCGACCACTAGGCCAACAATAAAAATAAAATGAATCAACATACCATAACAGACACAGTGACATCGGGCACGTGTAACTGAATTAATCAGATTATATACTGGGGTTTCTATCACCGGATAAGCTTTATCTATCAAATAAATCTGTGAATGTGAACTCTGTATTGATATCCGTTGATAACAGGCGATTAACTATCGGTGATAATTTGCTCGTTCGTCGCATATGAAGGTTTTCCTTAGTGGGATAGGGTAGCAGAAGTAACGCACTTAATAGGTAATACCGGCTGGTGGTGGTCGGTGTTATGAGATTAAAATATACGCAGGGTCACACATACCTGCACCCTAATTGCGTAACACACTATTACTCTCAATTTGAATCATTTTGAAGCATACTTACATCCATTGCTCCATATATTCTAAAAATGTATCTGCTCAACAACGCAAATAACGCAATGAATGTTGTTTTCTATTTCCATTGATAGTGTGTTACGCAATTACCCTGTGGAATAGATTCCTGTTGGTAGACTGCTAGCTGCCCAGCACAATCTCATCGCAGTAGGTAAATACATTAAATTTTATCTAGTTATTCATAATTTTATTCTGATTCTATATAATTTTGATTATTGTTTTGTTTTTATGTGTTAAATATAAATGAAATTAACTAGAAACTTTGCATCCTGACAGTTAATAAAACAGAGGGGCGATTCTCGTAATTTTAAGAACGTTTACAGTTTGATCTCAGTCTCAATCTGTCAAAAATGTCTATAATTTTCTTACATTTTGACAAGTTTTTGACATTTGATTGTCGCTGAGATGAGATTGCGACTAGATTTTGAACACTTTAAATTAAGAGAATTGGCCTTCAGGTATCACCAAACCAACCAGGGAACCTAATCTAATCCAACGTGACTTTACAAAAACTCTCTTCGTGTCTTAATAAATCTTATACATAGTATTAGTGAATATTGTGAAACTGTATTAATTGATACCTTTTTTTAGCCAAAAAATTCTTATTTATGTTGACGAAATTAATCTAATCAAAGCCTAATAAAATTCACATTTTTCTATGAAAAAAACACTGGTAAAATCAGCTGACCAAACTACAACCAAAACAATGAACCCAATTGTATAAACACCAATCTCAAATGTGTGAATGACGTATCATACGTTTCCATTGCGGAGTGACGAAACTTCCTAAGTCACGGCCGCCGTTTGAACAAGCGAGGTATCCGACAAATCCTTAAATCGACATGGCTAAACAAACGCTGGATATGGGAACATTCCCGCTGCTCGTCTGGATTAGAGGCGCGCTTAAATCCGGCACCCGTGCGGTAGTCAGTGTAAACATGCGTTAAGGGCGCCGCTCTATGAGATGTCTTGTAGGTAAAGCTATGGTGTGTTTTGGAAGCAGTAGAATAAAGTATGACTTTACATACTTCGAATGTGATTGAGCAGTTTTGGAAGAGAGATTCAAGAGCACGAGGTTTGGTTTGATAGAATCCTGAACTAGTTGAAAGAGTTCATGAACTCTATACCTACAGAGCGAAATTAAGGAATTCCTGTTAAATAAAAGTGATACAGATAGAAATGAAAAGCGATTGAACAAAAATTCAAAAGAAACAACCGATTTCCAAAAACGACACTACAAAGTGAAAAATAACTTTAATTTCGGAAGTCACTCGATGTCGCTGGGTTCTCATTTTCGTTGCTTGCCACCGACTTCCGAAATTAAAGTTATTTTTCACTTTGTAGTGTCTTTTTTGGAAGTCGGTTGTTTTTTTTTTATATAATAGTTTTTATTTTTCACTTTTAAGTTGCACTTACCCCACACAAATTCGTATAACATTACTTAATATGTAAATATCAGTGACAGGAACTCATTAAAACATAATATATATTTTTAAATCGATTTACAATTGCCGAAGATATCGCCTAACAAATTTGTTTCAAATTAAAATTATTTCAAGTTAAACAAATATAAACTTTATCTCAATGGTGATTAAGTTGATTTCAGACTGACTAGCACCATTGAAAAAGGTATAAAAATGTTTGAAGTTGTAGCGTAAACTGAACTTTATTGTGTAGGATTTAAATTTATTTTTCCGTATACTCATATTTGTTTACATTTTTGGCAAATAAATCGCGAATGCAGATTAGACAATGTAGATTCAATACCTGAATACATAACATAAGTTCACGCCTATTCTATTCCCCGATGGGTTATGCAGAGGTGTATCTTATAGTACACCCACATGTCACCAGTTATGTGTTAGTCCCATGTAACTGAGGGCGAGCCTATTGCCATCAACCGTGCACGAATCCAGAATCCAGGCTGGATTTGTGCTACAAAATACTTAGCAACTCAAAATTGCGCAATATTTTACATATACCTACGTCTTTAACGACTAAGTTCGTAGTTACTAATCACGCGGTATATCAAGTGATCCTCCATGGAAGGTCAGGGGTCGAATCATGTCCGTGGCATCAGTGACTGGCACTGACGAAATTGGCTCAAAAGCCGAGATAACTTCGGCGTAAACTATAAAAATCTGCGACGTATAATAACACAAATCCCGATTAGGTTGATACTCACAGTTGCTGCGGTTGGCTAGCAAAAAAATATACTGACTTATCAATCACTATTATGCATCGTCTAATTATATAATTAAACAAAATATAAACTATTGTAAAACATTTTAAAAGAGTAGCGGTGGACTTTTTTGCCCATTCTTCTCAATACGAAACGAACTTTTGGAAAGGCTACTAGAAACAATATTTTTTTTGTAAATTTTAACGTTCAGAAGTGTCTTTTATGTGCCTATTTGAAATAAATTATTTTATTTTGACTTTATCACTACGTGCATGTAAAAATAGCGGTAGGTACAGCTTTTTGTAGAAGTGCAATGTACTTACGGCCCGATTCAAACATTATGGTTGCTCGTACTGCGTAGCGAGTAGTGCACTTCGGCTTTCTCTCAAGAATTTTAAAGTGGCATTAAAATTCTTAGTAGTACGTTATTGTTTTGTGAATTAATATCTTTATCTTTCCTCCTGATAGTTAAATAATATTAGAATTATTCAAAAACCACTTTCCAGTTCTTATGAAACGTAATTCAGGAAAAAAAAACTTTCAGTTTTTCTTTTAACTTTCCAGTGTCTCTCTTAGTCGCAAACAAACGTAAAAAAAATAGATATCTATCTAAAATTTAATCTTTATTTTATCTGCTAATCGTTGGCAGTTCTATGAGTCCATATGTCACGCTCATAATTCAACTGTTATAGTTGTTATCTAAACTAATTGTACGTCTCAATTATCTATTTTTACGCGATTCATACCTATTTCAATGTTTAAATAGCATTAGGAGTTACAGTGGAAATTTTAGATATATACATCGCATCGTACATATTTATTTTGCACATATCTAAGCGGTTAAACGTAATTCTAACGCAAAACGAAATAAACTAAATTATGTTTTTTTGAAAATAAAACATAATTTTTCAGTCATATAGTAAGTTTATTAAGTATTATGAAATAAATAAATGCAAAGTTGGTCCAAACATTTGAAAGGCGATTTCGAACGACCTCTTCGTACTAACGCTGAAGGTTATATATACTTACAAAAATTTATAAAAAAAATTAAAACTGTTCAGGAAAAACCACGTCGCTGTTTTGAACGCGTTGACAGCTCAAGAATTAAAAGATAAGCTCACATGGTGTACAAATATGAGTGGTTTCTAAACGCTATCTCGTTCAAATAAGTGGAGCATAAATTAATCAGAGCCCTGGTGTATAGACAACAGGGGTAATGCCACGGTAAATGTTACTATCGTAATGTCTCTCTGTGTTTGTGTGTCACTTACTTGCCTCTGTATTCGTCAGATTAGACGGGAGTTGGTTATCGCGTTTGCACCATTTGAGATAAATAGTAGGCTAATTTTGGCGCGTCATTTTGAAGTGGTATTTCTCTTGTTTGCTTTTAAACTATGCGTATATTTACACTAGCTTCTGCCCGCGACTTCCTCCGCATGAAATTTCTTGATTCCCCGACTGACCCCGTCGCATTGCATCGCCTAACCGCGCTGTTATCTATTTGGTTTTCGCATAACATTCTTTCTGTCTTTTGGCTCAGCTACTAAGTCCTAGCATGACGTTAAGTAGCCTATGGCCTTCCGCTAAAATTGGGTTACAAAACGAGTTTTTTTTAATCCGACTGATAGTTTCGCTATATTATAATCTATTAGACATTATCGCGTTCAAACAAACAAACAAACTATTCAACTTTAATGTCAGTATAGATTTTTAAATAGGTTCATAATACTAGTTTAAATGTTTGCTAAAAGTTGGTAGTACAAATAAATCATTATTCGAAGCTTATCCGTCAGTGTGTCAGAGAATACAACGGTTTTTGATGTTCATGACCAAAATCACGTAACTTTATCTATATGGTTTAGATTTATGTTCCATGTTATTTCTTTATCTCTAAGATAGAAGATGAGAAGATTAGTACCTAATAAACGTAAGCTTGTACAGCTAATCGCACATCAGGAGTGACAATTTGACATTGATAGAGCCTTATGTCGTAGCGGTAAGGGCGGTTTTCGCAGTGCAAGTGTTACCACTGATGTGCGTTTGGTTGTTAGTTTCAGGCGGAAAAGCAAGCGGTTACTGTCTTCGGAAAATTCTACTTTTTGAAAAATTATTTTGAGTAAGTACAGACGCCAGCACATCAAGCTACCCGAAACTGTCAAATTTTCCCAATTAACTTTGAAACTTATGTTTTAGCAATAAAGTTGAAAATCTATTAAAGGAATTTGACAGATTGCAGTAGCTTGTTGTGTTGGCGTCTGTACAAAAGCATAATCAGTCTATGATGTTCCCACTGCTGGGGCACAGACCTGAAGGCCAATTCTCATGATTTAAAACGTTCAAAATCTAGTCGCAGTCTCAGCTCGGCGACAAACAAATGTCAAATATTTGTCAAAATGTAGGGAAATTAGAGGTATTTTTGACAGATTGAGACTGAGATCAGACTGTGAATGTTCTTAAAATTACGAGAATTGCCCCTTTGGTCTCGGTGAGAGGGGATGGGCCGTAATCTACCACGTGGGATGTCACCATGTCATCGAATTTTTGATTCTAGGACATGCCAGTTTCCTCACGTTTTTTTCCTTCACCGTTTTGAGATCAGTGGTGATGAAATTATTTACACAAATTAAAGCGTTTGCCATGTCTTGAACTCACGACCTACAAACTCCCAAGTCGGGGCCTAAGACACAACCACACAGTAGGCACAAACGGTCGGAAAATCGTTTTCCTCCCACTTAGACATAAGTATCGTATTCATACGTTTCTTGCCTGACTCTCGCATAGCTAAACTTATAGATAACACAAAAACAAACATATCTACTTACTAAGTACCAGTGGGATATCTATGGAAATAGTAGCTGACAACCGCTGAGCCCTGTTTGTAGAGCAATTGTTACAATTATGATTTACATATTTGCCGATCTTGTAATCTGATGTCTGAAGACTGATGTTACTGTCATCTCTATGTACTTGTTGTAATGTACATACTTAGTATGTAATATTTACTGAAGTAGGTAGGTAGTTGTTTTTATATAGGATAATTAATATGTTGAAATCAAGAAAAGAAAATTCGTGCTAAAAAGTTTAGACACTTCTAACAGAAACGCAATTAGAGACAGCAGAGAGTAAAGAGAGTACGGAGGCATTTGCTCAGGAATGGGACATTAACGGCTAATAAAAATAAAAATAAATCAGAGAAAAATTACTTCAAAGGCTGAATGAAGACGATGATAACAATGTAATTTCATAAGCTAAGTTAAACCATATCACTTTCGAACATACTAATGCATTACTTGTCAATATTGCTCCCCAAATATTCGATAAACTTCTGAAATCATTGTGGGAATACAAACAGGATTATCAGTGATTACTAGGACAACAAGAAATTAGTAAGTGACTAGTAAACCTAATTTATTAATTTGTTAAGAGTTTGGTCGCACTAAAAATAGGTTCCAATTATTTAAACGATATACCATGCCAACATCTTTGAATTAAGATAAGTATGACCATCTTTACATACCAAGACCCCTCCGTGTTTCAGAAAGTACTTAAAGCCGTTCGTCCCGGCTGTCATTCGTAGATTATTGACAGTCGTTACGGATCGTCAGACACGCGAAAGGCTGATAACCAGTCTTACCAAGGATATCGTATTACCCAGTAACTGGGTTATAGAGGTCAGATAGACAGTCGCTCCATGAAAAATACTGGTATTCAGCAACATCCGGTGAGACTGGAAGCCAACCCCAACATAGGTGGAAACAGACTAGGCAGATGATCAACTGTAAGATAAAGTTAATAAGCACTCACACTTTTTAAATCCATATACGTTTTTCTTCTTAATGATTGCTTAGCGTGTTTTGTCTAACGGAAATCGACATCTAATTAAAAGCACCCGATGAGATTCACTTAGCCGTTACAATTACCAGACTATGAAAGAAAAAAAAATATGGTAAAGAGTTGGAAGGTCCAAGCAGGCAGGTGTGGAGGTCGAAGTCTTAAGTGAGAGTGAAAAAGTCCTTTCTTCGACGTTCTGATCAAAAACCTAGCAATAATGTTTCTGCCTAACAATTTAGCCAAAACCCCCAATTACTACTTTTAATCCCCAAAATAGAAAATAAAGAAGATGTTGGGATGAAAGTGATTTAAGATGATTTTTCATCCCAATATTCATGTCAGATGCCACAGGAAAATCATTTCCCCTATCGCTACTAATTCTTATCATACGAATTCTCGAGCACAAAACCGCCCAGCAAAGCTCAACAAGTCCAGAGCACACACAAATCGTTCCAAATAAATTGTAAAGTTCGGCGAACATATCCATTGTAATTGTGGTACGTGCTAGCCGTGATTGCAGCAAGAGTTAACACATAATACATTACAGTTTATGTCACAACACAATCAGGCTCCGCCGAGGACGAATCAGGCGGCGACGCGCGTAATCTGGGTTAACAGGGGTCAAACGACATCACAAATTCCAATACGATATTAGACGTATCTGTGGCGCGAATCAACGATTCTATGGACTGGCAAACTGTGCGTGCTATTGGCCAACACGCCCCTTCGCTTGTTCGCTTCATGCGGCACATTTTGCACATGCACTTTGATTGTGCACGTCAAATTGCTCAGAATTGGTAAGGGTTAATTTATTGTTGAGAGCAGCCAACTTGTACCTCTGCAACTAAGTATGTAGATCATTTCGCTCTTCAATAGCCTCTTAAGTTTTATGGTTCTGCTATTGAATCAAAAATTATAAGATCATATGTTATGGAGTTTCGGGTATGGTGTGATGATTCCTTAATTTCAATTAAAAGCTCTGTGCTCATTTTGTTTTTCTCCAACGAGATTTTTTTGTGTCAACTTTAACATTATAACATTATGAGATATGTGGTGTTTGCACATCGTTAACCTTATTAAAACACTATCATTCGTTGTGAATTTGCCGTTATGTGGTCAAATCGGCGTTCAGTAACAATATTCAATGAATGTAATCAGTGCGGCTCATGAACGTTTTGTATCGACTGACGCAATGGCCAAGTGTCCAATTTGTATCTCGATTCGCCTTAAGTGGTTCGACTTTTCTTAGATTAGAATACATAAAGATGTGTACTTTATTTTTCTTGTGAGTTCAGTTGCAGTTTTATTCTCATTGGTGTTGAAAATATGGTCATTGTAGGCATTACATTTCCAAATTGAACTACGCAGTTAGCGATTCCCTTCTGAAATGAGGTACCTAGGACGTAGGTCATGTGCTTTTTTACAAGTTAACCCAGTCTCAGTCTACATGGTTAATATAATAAAGTATGAAAACTGATATGTCTAGAAATAAATCTGAACACAATCCTCGCATCCAAGGACCGGCCAATATATATATACTAGACAACGGGAATTTCCAGATTAGATGCTTATCTAACTTGGAAACTGTAGGCCAGTTGTTCTCGACCAGAAACGAGATATGACGTACGCCTTCATTGACGTTCAGCAATTGGCCGTAAATTATAAAATTGTCACCTCTTGTCGTGACTCTTTTGTCTATGGTAAAAATAGCGACGGTGTCTATTTTGAGTATATCTACTTGAGTGTCACACGGGTGCTAATCAAACGAGTATGACCGAATTTGTGATCGGATTTCCAATATGAGTTTGTGTAAAATGGTTATCTCTGTTGTTTTTACCTTAGTGTTGGTCAAGATCGAAAAAAATATGAATAGAAATTAAGATGACTTGACGCCATGTTATTTTATTTGAGTCATGTTATTTGGGTCCTGGCATCTTTCTGTCTACCCAGGCGGTTAGTGGTTCTTTGACCTGAAACAAGCAAATTATGTTGTATTTTTAACATGTCTGCGTTTTTTACCGTTGACTCCTTAAGTGACTGTTTTTGCACTGGTTAAAACGAAGACACCAAATACGTTAAAACAGTCTTCATTAAAATCAGATCATGAATTTAATACGGTACAATTACATGAAAAAAGTACAGTTACATAATGCACAATATAATGTAAGGCAACGGTTCCCTCCGTTTGTCGATACGTTTCAAATGTCCCTCACGTCTGTCTTTGAGAGACACTCTGCGCATACGCAACCATCAATATTGCACCAATGCATGCAAGTGTACCAGCGCAAATTGTAGAATTATTCATTATTATTCGACCTTAATGGAAGCTATGGGGTCTCGTCTAGACACGATACCATACAAGCATGGATAAGCCCGTGTTCATGTATTGAAATTATCCACTCCGTTATATTAATTGGGCGTACGCAAATTAAATATTAACGCTTAGATTATGGTTTGAAACAATAATTTGCGATTGGAAGTTTATGTATCCGTTTTAGCACACTTGTCTAATTTAGATTGTTTTTGCAACTCATTATTATCAGCAATAAAATAAAAATCTTCGCATTTATTATTTTATCGATCAAAATCAAAACAGATGTGAAAAACGTGTTTTTAAATGGATAATCACGGGATTAAAAATGAGACCTTGAGATTAAGGCTAGATTAAATTGTTTAATCATTATCAATCTCGTACTAAGAAGTTGTTATCTCAGATAGAAATAGATATAGCCTATCAAAAATATTTCTGATTACTGTAGATTAATTAGTGATTAGTTAGTAGGACATGTTTTGATTTTTAATTTAATTAGTATTAACAGAATTAATTGAATTTGTATTTCATTGATTTCATTTTCGATATGGAAGTGCGGAACTTTCCTATTTTGAAATATCAAAATTGAACTTATCTCACTAAAATGTTTGCCGTAGGTGCTTTCAAGATCCAAGAAACACTGCCATGACTTGTAAAATCTATATTCATTTGTTTTTCCATACAAAGTTTAACCCACACTTTTCTTTCGTAGAATCTGTCAGCGGAACTCAGGCGCAGCAAGACACCGCCTCGCCGGTCGCCGGAGGAGCGCGCGGTGCCCCGCCCCCCCTCCGCCCCCGTGCACCACGAGCGCATTCAGCACACCCCACACACCCCCCACACCCCGCACCTCTCGCCCAAGAAGGAGGCCTTCAACAATCTGCTGAACAAAGGTATTACTGGTGAGTACACCATTTTATGACTAGACTATGAATATTTCGTGGTGATTAGGCGCGACTATGAATATGGCCACTTGAATGAAGCTGTGAGAAAAGTTTAGGTGGGTAGTTAAATAAATGGTTGTTTCAGTTCACGATTGACATAATTATTATAAGTAAGCTCTACTTAAAAACTTTGTAATCATATAAAGTAACTAGTGCTATCATTGCATTGCCATTACCAAGCGGTCAGTTGTATGAAGCCTGTCAACTTAGATTTAAAGCAGATTGCACACCGTTAGCCAAAGTTTAAACTGCGATTAACCGAGTCACAAAAAACGATCACAAACGATTTTATCAAACATTTTTCTCTCAGTCAAAGCCGAAACGTCCCTCAAACGTCTTTTAAAACAAGTAAGAGTGCATTATTCGTAGTCACGCACTCTTCTTCGGCCCCTTTGTATAACTACGGTTCATCTGTACAGTCCTAGTTAATCTGATGCCATTATTGATTCCCCGATATCTTTAGGTCGTTAAATCAAACGTTCGCAGTGATTTCAATATTTATATGCGTCAATAAAGTCTGTCAATGCTTATTGAATATTTTCTAAAGAGTCACCTCTCTGGTGTTAGTTATTCTGTGCCGTTTATGTCTTATTGTGATTGAAAGAAAGTTTCAGTTTGTTTATCAAGCTGGGCTTGAGAAATAAATATTGTTCTATCGAGCTTGTTTTGCGGGCAGTCAGTGATGGCTCAGTAGTAACTTAGCCCGACTTCCGTAGTCGTGGATTGGAACACAGGCAGGCACGTCGGTCTTAAAATTGTGAAGAAAAACGTCGTGAGGAAACCAGCATATCCTAGAATAAAAAAATCGAAGACACGTAACAAGTAGATTTGGCCCACTCCCTCTCACAGAGAGGAGGTCTGTGGCCCAGCAGTGGGAACGTATAGACTGATTATATACCTTGGTATCCTATCAGAGAACTAAATTTTGGCTTAAACTCATTCGCTTGAGCGTTTCTTTAAAATGTCCATTGATAAATCGCGATTATTTTATTTGTAACCATTTCCGCAGAAATTCGAGATAACAATCAAAAAATTAAAATGAGATAGGGCGAGGAAGTGTAACGAAAATGAATTAAATAACTGATAATATTGATCAGGTGCTACTGATAATTATAACCTATATTTTAGCAGAAGATCCTTTCGATAAGATATCATTTTGAGAATTAATATAAATTTATTTTTTGGTAATATGTTGGTAAATATATTTCGGCAATGGCGGCTAATCTCAACGGATACTAGCCTTCGTCGCGGGAGATATTTTCTTTCACCCTCTCTTTCCGCACTCTCATATGATGGGACGGCACGCAATCCGACACGACCAGAGAGAGATCAAGCGCAGGACCAACGACTAAACAACCTACAGTAGCTAATTAAAAGAAAATATAAAAATTTTTCATTGAAGGGGCACTAGATGGCCAATGAGAACGACCCCTAAATCCACGCAGCTAATTTCACGACCAGTTTGGCGCGCATTGCGCATGAAACCCGAGCCGACGCGGCATCAACTTCCCATACACCGGACTAATACCCACCGTTCAAACCCTACCTAATAATTTCCCATTCATTCTGCTCTTTATAAATCATAATCTCTAAATCTACCGTCTTCTGTCCTTGTCTTTTTAATACAAATCCTTTTTGTTTCGTCCCTTTCTAGTTCTTTTACCCCTTAAATCTAATCCGGGACATCCCGTCTGTAAGGCGCGCTCAAAGCATAAGCCCAAGTGCACACGCAGTGGGCACATATCACATATACAGTGTGTTCTATGCTTAAGAAATTTTTCTTTGTGCGTAGGTCGTAAGATAAATTAAACAAATAATAGGTACTTATACAGTAAGCATTAGAATTTTAGAATTACGTTGAAGATTTATTGTGAATAATTTTCAAATATTTGAAAATTATATTTATCCTTGAAGTTTTAGAAAACATCAATTTTGGTATTAGCTACCTACTTAGACATTATTTTGAATTTGTCCACTTCACATAACCTTGTGTTTCCTGAAAGCATCATTATTTTTTATTGTATTAACATAAATGGTAGCTGAATTTGTTAAAGAATCTTTTATTCAGCTTCTTTAAGCACACAGATCAAATAAAATGTTATTGTCAATTGCGCAAACAGAATGAAAAATATGAACAAGAAGACTATTATAAGTAGCGTTAGTAGAGGCGAGCTTGTCCCGCCAATCGGCCGGTGAGTTAATGCCTAATGCCACTAATCGGGCGTTATAAATCATTATTAATTTCGAATCGGGCCGCGCCGCCCGCGCCGCCGCCGCCGATCCGCGCCGATTAGCGATTGCACAATGCCCGACGGATTACGCCCGACGTTGAAGATATATCTTTTTGTCAAATCGTACCTGAGTACCGTCAGAAGATTAAATCTGGTTGGAAATACTTTGATTGTTAACTATCGTTTTATTTGAAATGTAGAGTTAGTATGAATGGATATCGTTCATGAAGTAGGTAGCTGTTTTGTGAAAGAAATGGCAAATTTAAGGCATTAGCGGCGTTTCACGTTTCTGAAACCCCCTATCTTTTATTCCTAATGTCAATATTTCTTTTATATTACGGTAAAAGTATATGGTAAAAGTAGTAAGTATGCAAAATATACCTTCCACGTAACGTCAGCTAATAAAAACGGCTTATTTAAATACAATCAATATTACTATTGTTCCTTTTAATATGATACATGTATTTAACTTTATTAATTTCCATGTACCAATGATACAAGAATATTTATACAAGACGTACTCTGAAAAAGACTTCATAAAATATAATTAATTATTTTAAACTTTCCTTGCCGACCCTACTTTACACGAATAAGCCAGTTTTATATAGATAAGCCGATTTATATTTTTTATTATACCTTATTATAATCTTTTATTTTATATGTAAGACATAACGTATGTACCTAAGCATGGTTTTATGGTTAAAATGAACGGTATGTTTTAAAAATTTATATGCAAATATTCCTATTACGGCCACCTTTATAGCAGAATATCTACTATTAAGTAATAATATTTTGGATATCGTCGTTAGCTGTGTATCTAATAGATTTTATCTTGCTTCTATATTTATTTTAATATTTTAAAGATAAAATTATTTTAATCGGAGATCAGATTAAGGAAACGTTTTACTAATCAGAAATACCTATATTAATTGTTGAGATTTAAGTCAATATTGTTTCTTGAAATCAAATGGGATAAAACAACAAAAATGAACAACACAAAATAAATGGACAATGGGACAAAATTTACAACTTTTGAGCTTTTGAGCTTGAGTACGTTTAACAGTAACGAAAAAATAAAAAAAATGAATGATGAATGATGTGTCGTAGAACACCATGTATGTATGGTTTACGTTCGTACCTAGTTCTAGGTAAGTAAGTAGGTAGTGTTACAAATTAATACTTTCTTGCTAAAATGGTACCTAGCATAACTTCAAAACCTTTATTTAGCTCGCGAACTTTAAAATAACGTAATTAATTTATTTGTTTCTTAAAAAACAGTGAAGGAGAACATCGTGAGGAAACTGGAATGTCGTACAATCAAAAATTTTAAGACATGTGACATCCCGCACTGGGCCCGCGTGGTAGATTACGACCCATTCCCACTCGAAGATTAGAAGGTGCTAGCACTGAGAACATTATAGGCTGATTACATTTATACTATAGGTAAAAAATTCATAAAATAGTTCCTATTTCAATCAACACAATTCCGATAAAGTTGAACACGTGGTTGGACCTAAAGAAAACACAGATATGGAAGACCACAAGCGGAAGCGGTTTCACGCAGTATTTAGGTACCTATAGATACGTAGCTTTGGCAGTAGTCTTTATTGCATGGATGGATGTTTGTTACTCTTTCACGCAAAAACTACAAAACGGATTTTGATGAGGTTTGGCACACATATAGTTTATAACCAGGTTTAACACATAGGATACTTTTTATCCCGATATTCTCACGGGATCAAACTTCCTCTTCTTCAACTTCGAACTTGGGAACTTACGCGGGTGAAACCGGGGGCGCTGCTAGTAATTAAATATATTTATTTCTTCATCATCATTTCAGCCAAAAGACGTCCACTGCTAGACATAGGCCTTCCCCAAGCACCTCCACTTCGACCGGTTCTCTGCTTCTCGCGTCCAACGGATTCCTGCGGCCTTCACAAGGCCGCCGTACACCTTGTGGGAGGCCTTCCAACGCTACGTTTTCCGGTACGAGGTCGCCACTCCAGAACCTCGGCTTCCAGTCTAACCGAATTCAGCTGAAAACCAGTATTTTACATAGAGCGACTGCTTATCTGACCTCCACAACCCAGTTACTGGGTAATTACGATACCCCTTGGTACGTAAAATACGCGCATTGACGTGGAGTTGCGGACACCAGCCCGTATTACCTATTACCTTACCCCTTGGTAAGACTGATTGTCAGACTTTCAGGCTTCTGACTACCTGTAACGACTATCAAAGTTCCACGAATGACAGCCGGGACTTAAGGTGCTTTCCGGGGCACGGAGGGGTCTTGGTATGTAAAGATGGCCATCCACAGACCAACCGCGGCAATAGTAGCTTAACCTGATCGATCGACCTGTGCTGCTGTTATTATTTAGCCACGGGCCCCTCCAAAAGTCAAATAGTAGGGAGATAATCGCAAAAAAAAAACATCAAATTCATAACTGCCATCATATGACGTAGCGGAGTGTGACACGTATGATTAGGGCCAGCACACACGCGTGCAGAGCTTTATCTCCGGGCGACACGAGGCTGATCCGTGCGGGATGATCCGGATCAGCGGGATCCGTGAGGGTAATGTGTGTGTGTGTGTGTGTGAGTGTTATCGATTTAACGTTTGACTTACGTGCTGTTTCCTTGCCTGTGTGAATGTTTTCGTAATCTCTGGTGGCGTATTTTGATAGCTAAGGTGTTAGAGATTTTTAATTTGACTTTGTTTTAGACTAAACAGTTAAGGTATCATCTTACTTGTTAAAGATACAAATTTAGATTGTATTACGTCAGAAATGTGTTTTTTTATAATACGGAAATTAAAAAATGAGCTTTACTGAACTTGTTTGAAAGCTCATTATGATTTTATCTCGTCCAAATCTGAATGAGATTAGCTATTGATATTTTAAATCCTAATTTTATAACATTCTCACCAATTAATAATTGACAAAATGTGACGTATCTTTCCATCATTAAGATGAAAGATAAGTATCTAAGATTAAATGTAAATTCGTTTGAATTCCGCGAAATAACAGATTTACCTCAAAAATCCGGTATTATTATTATTCGGTTCCGGTTTTATTATTATTATAACAACACTAGCTTGTGCCCGCGACTTCGTCCGCGTGTAATTCGTTTTCCCCCGACCCACCCCGTCGCATCGCATCGCCTACCCGCGCTATCACTTCATTTCGCTTTCGTTGTGACTTTTCTTTTTTTGCTCGTCTCCGAAGGGTGCTAATTTTATATTAAATTATATAGCATTCCTCAAAAATTAGGCTATCAAATGAGGAAATAATTATTCAATTCCGATCGGTAGTTCCAGAGATTAGCGCGTTCAAACAAACTCTTCAGCTTTATTATGACTATATAATTATACAATAACGATCATTGTTAATATAAAAAGTATTAAGTTACCACATCTAGAAATTTGCGTTTATGTATCTGTGTTGGACCCTACCACCTTTCGATATTCGCACCGCAAGGCAACCCTATCGAAACACGACCCTTAAAAAAGCTTTTAACAATTTCAGATTAACCGATAAACTACACAATGAACCAAGGATACCAATTAGATTTTATAGTAATGCATTACTACATACTTTTGCATTAATTTTGGAACCATAAAAATTAGTGCACCGTCTTTGCAGCGCCTGTCGGTGGAGAAAGCACCCCTATTCGTGGGTGACCCTTTAAAAAGGTTCCCAACCTTGACCGACAGACGTACATACAAAGAGTTACACATTGTTTTATATTTACACATTTACAAATTCCGTTCATTCATGCTCTCTTTTATTTTTCAATATTGCAATCGTACTTATTTTAAATTTTCGGGTGTGCAAAAAATACGGGTAATATTTTTTGATAATCTAACTGACGGATTAATTAGATTTTTTCAGTTGACAAGCCTATTGCTCGTAGTACTGAAGACGTGACGGGCACAGCTAATCTTCTAATATATAAAATTCTAGTGTCACAGTGTTAGTTACCATACTCCTCCGAAACGGCTGGACCGATTTGTATGAAATTTTGTGTGCATATCGGGTAGGTCTGAGAATCGGCTACTATCTATTTTTCTTAACCTTATTTTTTTTTTTTTTTGCAAAACGACGTTTGCGGGGTCAGCTAGTATATATATAAAACAGAAGTTGCAAAAAATATTTCTTTTGTTATGAACTCATAACAGTAGGATCATTACAATAAATATAATATTTTATTAGTTACAAACGTTACGTGAGTCGCGTCACGCACAGGTGTTATAACCATTCTATACGGATTTTATTATGATAATTTTATTTATTCAAATAAATCAATATTTACAAAAAACTTCGCTTTTGTCTATTGATTTATGCATCGTTTATCTAGTTTTCTTTTCCTTTGCCGCATAAAAAGTGAGTTTTCTCAGTTATAAATCTGGATGTGGAATAATTATGTTAAAATATTTGTAATTGTGTGAAAGTACTTATGCTTGAGTCAAATGATAAGTGTTTTTATAAGATTTTTTTCCAATCGCAGTTAAAGCGATTGTATTCGAAGTTACATACTTTTTTCACTTTTGTTGGTTTACTTACATACATTTTATAATATTTAACACAACTAACTATTTACACTACCTATGTACTAAATGAAATAACTAACTAACTATAAAAATAAGTTACAAAATATATTATACTTATCTAAAATTCTGAAAGTGCTTATCAGTTCGTTTTTTATATGCTAACGACAGATTCTAATTTAGTTAAAAATGTTATTCGAACATATAATAAAGCTTAACTCTTTGTACGTTATTCGGCAATTAAGTACAGTCCTGAAAAATTCTACACATAAAAACTTTTTTTAAGTTTTTATTTTTCACTTTTAAGTTGTACTTACCCACACAAATTCGTACTTGTTATGTAATTTTTTTTAAAAAACAAAAAAAAAATAACGGGTGCAGTCGAATTGAGAACCTCCTCCTATTTGAAGTCGGTTAAATAAGGTCAAACAATTCTCTCTGAACTTTCAAAGACAACCGGCGCAAAGATTAGCCCCTAATACAGTTCAATCTGTCCCCACTAGAGCGACCACAAAACGATAAATTCAAAAGATTCCCAACGTACATTTTCCATATTCAAAATCCATAATATTGTCGACCTCGAGGTAACGTAGTCCCGTACATCCAAATCTGGCGGTCGCGTAATCCGGCTTAGGACTGATCCGAGTATGCGTGTGTGTAGACACCCTACCCTATATTGTTTGGTACGTAGTGAGGACACGTTAAGTGTTGCGGTGGACTTTTGAATCCACTTTAAGTAGTTTTGTTGCATTGCTTTTTAAAGCTCTAAAGTTGAAACACATCATCATCTGCCTAGCCTTTTCCCAGCTATTTTGGGGTCGGCTTCCTGTCTAACCGGATACAGCTGAATATCAGTATTCTACATGGAGCGACTGCCTATCTGAGCTCCACAAACCAGTTACTGGGTAATACGATAAGACTGGTAAGGCACGGAGGGGTCTTGGTATGTGAAGATAGTCACCTATCCACAGACCAACCGCGGCAGGCGTAGCTTAACCTGATCGATCGATCCATGCGGCTGTTATTACCTACTTAGCCCCGCCCCGACTGCCCCGTTGGTCTCGTGTTCACAAGCGCGACTGCTGAGCGATTTCCGGGCCGGGCAAAGTGTTATTGAGTTTTTCCATTAGGAATTTCTTAGTAACAGCCCGGAGTTTGGAAGTTGGTGGTGTGATACCCCCGTGCCTCGGTAAGCACGATAAGCCGTTGGTCCTGCGCCTGATCTCTCTCCGGTCGTGTCGGATTGCCGTCCCATCGGACTATGAGAGTGAGGGAAGAGGGAGTGCACCTGTGTCTGCGCGCACATTTATGCACTATAATATCTCCTGCGTACCTGGCTAATCTCCGTTGAGATTGGCCACCGTGACCGAAATCGGTTCGGGAGGCTATATATATTACTTAGCCACAAGCTCGTTCTCTAAAGATGAAACTATGATTTCAAATACAAGAACTTTCAAAACAAAGTAAAAACCACTTAGACCGGATTCCTATAACATAAGGACTGTTATTGGTTATAATTATGACTCTTACAATTACCAATAACGGAGCAAAAGTCTCATCTTTGCATAGTGAACCCTCCCATAAGGAAGTAGCCATCTTTAGTTAAATTAGCTTACAAATATATTTATACGCCCAGTTTGGCAATAAAAAATTCTACCATTGGTAAGCAAAATAATTCGTTTTTGTTTAAAGGAACCGAGCGTTAGTCTTTTAAATTAACTGAAGATTTCAATCGACCAAACTTTGTACAGACGCCAGTAAATCAAGCTACCCGAAACTGTAACATTTTCCCAATCAACTTCGAACCTTATGCTTTAGTGATAAAGTTGAAAATCTATTAAAGAAATTTGACAGATTGTAGTAGCTTGATGTGCTGGCGTCTGTACCTTATTTAACATTGAAAAGCTTATCGGGTTCCTTAATCCAGAGAGTAAAAACTGAAGGTCTAAAACGTCCGGCGGACACACTCATTGAGCATGGTGTTTATATGATCAAGCCTATTAGGGGTGCAAAATGAATTTGCTAGCCAGGCCCGTATCAATTAGGTAGTAGGAAATACGGTCAGAAGGAAGGTCATTGAAAGAAGGTGCATCTTAAACTAGAACATTAGCGTGGCTTTAGACCAACATGAACTAATTCTGGGTCACTAGGGCGAAAAAACACAGTTAAAACGCTTATTTTGTGTAAGAATTGACACTGCGACCCCATAGACCAAAGATCTAAAATTCAAATGCTTCACTCCATCTGAGCAGTAATGGTTCGAACCTGGAAAGGTGTTTTTTTCGCTAGCCAACATTTTGTCCCACAGCTGGGCAAATGACTATTTTTCCTTGAGCGATCTCTGGCTATGTTGGCCCTGCAAACCTCGTTAGACAGGCGCTTTATTTTGTGTAAATTATTTCATCACCACTGCTCTCAAAACGGTTAAGGAAAACATCGTGAGGAAACCGCCATGTCCTAGAACCAAAAATTCTAAGACATGTGACATCTACCAACCCGCATTTAACCTCCGTGGTAGACTACAGTCAAACTACTACTACTCCCTCTTGAAGAGAGTAAGCCTATGTCTCAGCAATGTGGACATTATAGGCTGATTATGCTATGCGCTACACAATCTAAAATACAACAACATTATTTTCAAAGATTAAAATAATCGTCACAGATAGGACAATAGGTATTCCATTTCGCCTAGCCATTGAAGAAGCCTTAAACTGAAACGTCCAAATATACTATAAGGCCCTTTTGTACACACACGTTTTTCTTTCCGTGAAAAACTACGGTTTAATCAACGTGTGTAGGCACGGTCGTCAGTGTTGTACGGATCACTATATAAGTTTGTTGACGACACGGCGGTACTACGGTACGGCGCCGTCACCGTATACCATAGAACCGTGTCATATACAGGGACACATGACTTTTCCATGTGGCGGGTAATACACTGAACACACGGCGAACATCAAGCTATATATTTCCAGTTTTAGCTGACCTCGCAATGTATAGGTTTTTAGTACAATCAGAACTCAGCTTATACTTACTGGCTATGTATAACTTGATGTGTAACCGTGCGTACCTTAAAAAAAAACCGTGCTGTGTTTAAAAGGCATTATAGTTTCGACTATCCACCAAACGGTCAATCGAGAAGGCATTTAAACCTACAGTAATCGTAAACACCGGTGGCCATACAATTATGTAAACGATCGATATTATAGCGAGTGTCGATAAACTCCCGGTGGTCATCACCTTGGAATTTATGGTCACTTAGCCTATAAACCATTATTTACATTTCGTGGCAATAATAAACGTAATAATCTCAAATATTTATGTTGTATCTAGTTTATTGATTATTTATTTTATTTCTGTAGTAGGTAAGTTTTACGATCAACTTGTACAACATAAAATATACAAATAATAATAATTAATTAATTTAATATATATGTAGATTATTTACAAATACAAGAGAAAAATACATAAACATAGAACAGTTCAAAGGTACAGCTGATTTCACTAGAAAATTCCAGCAGACTTGTGACAAGAGAGAGCGAGAGAGAATTAGATTTATTGATAAACCACACAAGTCGAATAAAAACAGACGACGAAAATGCTTATTCTTTTTCAGTTTTCATAAAAGCAAACGCTTATTAAACAGCTGATGACCACCACATAAGAAAACTCCATTATACTACATATATAAATTACGTCACAAATCCCCGGCAAGTTATTCAACGAAATCCGGATTTCAGTAATCCGGTAGGAGATGTATCCCGGACCGTGGCCGGCCGCTGCCACCTAATCTCCCTGATCCGGATCACGAGTACTTAGCTCTATATGTATGTTCTACTTAGCTAGCTTTCTACGTGTTGGAGCTCCTCAGGTCTTTGTTAGAAACTAGGATTTTCTAGTGAATACTAGTCCGGACCGGTTCAAACCCGATTTTACTTGTTAAATCCGTTTATTTTTATTACTCGGAATGGACGGATAAAAAGTTGGACCTGCGCTGTGTTTTTTAGAATTTGGCGCGTGTTTCTTGTTGGCTATCAATTAAAATAACGGTTTTCAGTGAAAAACATTGTGCTGTTTCGAAGTTTGGCTGAATTTTTTAAACTTTTTGTGCTGCATCAAAGTGTTGCTTATTGTATTTACAAATCTGTCACGTCCAAAACAAATCTGGATCTTCTTAATAACTCTGTAACGATTAACTTTTACCTAATTACACGGAGGATTACGTTACCCAATCATATCAATGCAATGAACTGGTTATCACGTGCGTCAGGGGCGCGGGACAGCGGGGGGAGGCGAGGGGGGCACCATCAATCATCTTGAGATAATCTCCCGTACTTCAGCCCAATTTGAGGCATGCACTCGGCTTAACGCACACAAACAGACAGTTAGGGACCGGTTTCACGATGAGCTAGCTACTATACGAGACGGTTGAAGTTCGCGATGGATAATCGTAAAAAAAATCTGATTGAACATTTTTTTGCTGACACTTTTTTGGGTGGGTATTTTTTTATCGGCGCATTGGTCAAGCATTTGACTTCTTAAAATATTTTTTTATGGGGAATTAACATTTTTGGGAAAGTATCTAAGGCTACCTAGGAAATTTTCCCATTCTTGGATTCTGAAGAGACTGGTGTACTGAATAATTTTGGATAAGACTAAGTTCTGAAGTATTTGCAGAAAACTAGTTCGTAGTTTACCAAGTTAACTGTCGATTAAAGTTCACCAAGCCTATTTCCCCAAGGCATAAAGTTGTAAGTCGTTTGCCAGATTCAATTAAAAAACGAACGATAAACGGCTTCTGATTACATTACACATAACATTTCAATGTGTGCGTATCATAATGCAAATCCTTTACGATTATTCTTTTGTGTCTGACTTTAATTTGGTTTTAAAGCCACGACTACATGCGTACGTCCGCGTATACAGCCGTAACTACGCGGGAAGGTTTACGTGTGTGTTTTAATCCGGCGGCAACAACAGAGAGAGGCAATCAGCTGAGCCTCTGATCAATCGATAAAAAATCGTGGCGGTGGAGTTGTGTGGACAAATAAGCGTGGCCTGTAGGCTCTGGTAACGGATGATCCGGACCATTTGTCAAGATTAGGCTTACGGGCCGAGGCGCGGATTGTCACTCTGGTGTGCGGCCCGCCGTGCTTCGGGAATGGTCAAGCGGGAGCTTTTTGTCGTATTACGTTATGATACCAGTGTAGAACGAAATTTAACGTTGTTTGTTTGTGTTTGCTTCCCTTAAAATACATTAATCTTGCCGGTATAAAACCCAGACATTATAAATTATGAAACAATCGTCTACCGCATAATCCAAAGCATAATAATTTCATTAGCAGCTCTAAATCTAAATACATTTTTGAGACAATTCCTCTCATTGTTTAGGGCATCGTAAAAACCATAGAAGTGAGCGGCAAAGGCCTCGTTCACCCTAATCGCGGGACCCCGTCTGGCAGGGCTTAGGGACCGCGCCCTTAACAAAATCTTAATCCCTACAAAGGGTTAGTAATATTATCTTATTACAGTCGCAAGAAATAAACCTTTAATTCTCATGCTTCCTTTAAAATATGGACGCTATTAAATTTATGTACTGGGGAATAAATAAATGGCTTTACCTAGCCAATATTGACAGCAATAAAAGCGATTTTATAAAAGAAAAAAATACCAATAACTTTTAAGATTTACGCTGGCGGTAAAATTAACTCAGCAGCCATGGCGTTTACGTATTCTAATGTAGACTAGAAGGAGCACTAATACAGGATATCTATATTAGAAAATCCCCGTCCAGCCATTACTTGGATCATTTGGAGACAGATCAAAGCAGCTGCTCATATCTTCATTCTGGTGTCGCGGTAATCTGGTGACGGGTTGCAGATACATAAATTTGGCTTCAATCGCACATTCAAAGCCCATTAATCGCGGATTCAGTGTGGACGCACCTTTAATGCATGCGCTGGGTTCAGGGATGTGCTGATATTTATAGGTACCTATGTTATGTTATTTATGTATGATCAGATTTCTGTTGGAGCCAAGAAGAAAAGATCTTTATGCAACGTCAGCTGTTTGCGTACTACATCGTAAGTAAGATCAAAGTCACGGAAATAATAGGTATCGGAACTAATTAACTACGAATTTTGGAGAACCTAATGTTATAAAAAATACGGATACAGAAAAGAAACTTATCAAACCTACTCATATATTATCCATTAAACCTTTATACATCAAGACCCAAATTCAAAAACAAACTATGGGACATTAAATCTGATGGATTTAAAGCTTTTCTTAAAGAGATTAAGGTCCCAAATCATAGTTTCTTCGACAACCCTAGGGGATATACCCACTACACACACATTTCCACCACTACCGGTGTATCTCAGGAGATCTGATAAGATTCAAATAAGGGATTAGAGAGGGACGCGGCGAGGATTTGCGCGGGACTCCTGCGGGTGCGAGCGAGACGGAAGACGGGATTATCCTCGTCGGACCGCGCCAAGTGGTGCCCGTACGTAATATGTGACGCAGTTGCGCTAAGTATGAAGATTTAGCTTTGGATTTGAAAGAATGCGAAATTAAGGTATTAAGTGTGCAAGGCTGGCTGCAGACGAGCCGGTGTAATCGCTTGCAAGGTCTGTTTTGCATGTTTTTATAGAAAGAAATAAAATATAAAGTGGAAGAGCCGCAAGTAAAGGAAGTACTAGGTTTTGATTCAATGTACGCATGAAAATACAGTACATGTAATGACATTAAGTTTACCGATAGTGAAAGTTTTTCTCACATGTTAGATGGTACTTAATCTCTCGATGATACCTACTATTGCTTAGAACAAAATTGAAATATAGCCATCAAATATTGATGCTACTCCACAATACCGCAGGTGGCCTTTATTAGCCCACAAATAATACATAACAACTCTTTATTTGTGAACGGCACGTGTACAACGGCAAATAAATCCACGCATATTTGTATGTTTTCCCGGAGCGCCGGATTAAGGTAAGGCGGGATAGGCGGAATCCCAGTATCCGGGATTGCCACGTGCCTTTTTCAGGATTTTCTCGCCCCAGTCCCTTTTACAATCACTTTTTATTTACAATACAGCCTACACGAGTCAGGTGTCAGTTCTTTGTGTGTGTATAAGGACCAAGGTCGTACGTGTTTGTACCTTATCATATTATTTTTTTAATCGGAAAATCTTTATGTCAACTAACTTGTTCATGCGGCCTTTTTTTTTTTTGGATGGGAAATCATCAAATAACCCCTCCCGCTCAGGGTGGAGCAGGAGGGAGTGTCAGACTCTTACTGACTAAAACCCACCCGTGTTCCTTCCTTAGCCCTTTATGTTCCGCGGGCAGTGGTAACCCTTTCAGACTATCCCGTTGCCCCGCCAAGGCTCATGCCGGCTGCGGACATTTTTTGCGTTTTCAGTCACATCTTTTTGGTCCTAAAGTACGCAAACAGGCACAACGGAATATAAAATCTTATATGTATTTATATTAAAACGCCCAATAATTCTATATAAAGGAGCTTAATCCGTTTTAATCTTATAACACGTATTCTTTATTCATGTTTATCTAGGGATATATGCGGCAGGGTTGTCAAACCCCATACATTAAAAAGAATTGAACTCAATCAGGGCTGAAGTTTATGCTTTTTTATTCTTTTTTTCCGTTCCGCTGAACTAATCCGTCGGCTTATCTTCAGCTTGCAGTAGAAAGCTACCAGATTCTGGTCGTTGTTGCAAATTGCGTTCTAACTGTGTTCGGTTAGAGTTTGATATTGTGCGTAGGGATTTTATTAGGGGGTTCTTCGGTAGTCAATGAACCTCGTAGGACGAAACCGCGACCTACCGTAGGGGTTGTAGAGTTATCGAATATTTCTGCGTTCAATGTTTCGCTTCTTACGTCATTTTTTATAGCTGTAAGATTTTAGTGGGTTACTTAAAATGTCGTCAGTGATACTTAGCGTATTTATAGAGCTTTTCGCTTTGGGTTTTGTTCTCTAAGATCACTTACCTGATATGTTTAATATATTAATCAACATTTCAATAATTAGGTATATAGTACTGACGGCATTTTAATTAGTGAGAAAACGCAAAACAATTATAACTGATTTCGCATTAGATATCCTATAAGATCTTATCCCATTGAACATTTGGTGCCGTTTTTTTTTTAATTCAAAAGGATTATCTCAATTAATATGCAAGTCCATGTCTTCACGGGCGTATGGGTCACAATCGATTAATTTTAAATCTTTTAAGTGGGGTATTCTTTTAAAACTGGATTATTCGCCCGGCTTAACGATCTCAATGGGAAAATAATATTTATTCTCGAAATGAATAGGGTAAAGGTGCAGTGTATTTATTTAAATAAAATAATTTATTTTATAATTAAAGTTACATTTTTAAGAACTGTATCTACCATAGGTACTTATGTAGGGTTTATGAATCAGGGACGCTTGTGAATCTCTAGTTTTTTGGAGTTGACTGGTAGAAATCGTCATGTAAGGAAAAAGCGTTATGCCCCCACCATGCGACTTTCTCTCTCTCTGTCTCTTTCTATTATACGAGTGTGTGTGCGTGCGAGAATCGCATGCGGAACTTCATTCCTGACGGCGGTCCCCCGACCACACACGTTTTTTTGGTGTTGGGATAATATCCCTAATTTTTTATTCGGTTCTTCTGACATAATGATTTTTCTAACAAAATACTTTCATCACTAACATTATCAACTCTTATCGCGACCATCCGTCACTGCTATGATAAAAATGTTAGTTTCCAATAACTTTTAGAAACTAAGTAACATCCAAACTGATATTATAAAGAGGTAAAATTTGTTTGTTTGTTTGAATGTAATCACCGGAACTACCAGTTGGATTGATTTTTTTTTTAATTTGATAGCCCATTTCTCGAGGAAGGCCATGGGCTATTTAATAATAATAAATGATTATTTCAAAAACTTACTATTGTTTACATATTCTTTAGCGAAGTTCACATCACGCTATAACCTTTAGAAGCCGAGCAAAAGCACACTAAGCGAAAACGTATCGGTAGTGCCTATTATACCCCGTCGCATCGCATCACCTACCCGGTGATGCGATGCGACGGGGTATAATAGGTCAGGGGAACAAGAAATTTCATGCGGACGAAGTCACGGGCAGAAGCTTGTATTTTTATGATTTTTTATCATAGGTGAACTACGTTGAATGAGATGACATTCATTGTTTAAACTTTAAACCAAATAAATACGAAACATTATTTTTCCTTTCACACACATAAAACAAAGGTCACGATTATGTTTTTAATATTATCGGAAAGCAGCCATGTTGAGCCCATGTTTGTCCGTGAGCTCGTTATGTTGGATATAAATATTTTATTTCGGGATAAAGCCGGACCCGGAATAATCCCGAATGGACGAGTACAAAAAGAGATAAGCCACTAGTACGATTAAGTGTAGAGTTTTTGTAGCATTTCCATTTTATTATTACCTACATCGCCTTATTACGAGTATCTGTAGCCAGTTGAGCAGATAAAGTGTAAATAAAGGATAACGGATAAAAACGGGTTACAGTTTTTTAGAAAAATCGGGTCAACTTTTTGAGTAATGAACACGTTTTTGTATATATTTTTGAAAGATAACAAGTTCAAAATTAGGTCACAGGACATAACTTTTCTATAAAAATACTTAAGCCTCTTTAAAATAAAGATGTTTTAATTGTCGTGTTATACGCAACATGGTATTAAAACTTATCGCTAAATCTTTTAATAATATGTTGACACTTAATATAAGTAAGTAATGAATGACGACATAATAATATCTGCACCGTATTACACGAGAAAAAAACAATACTACAATGTACAATTTAAGATGAGTTTGTTTACCGAAAATGTAATCTTCTAATATATAAAATTCTCGTGTCACAGTTTTAGTTACCATACTCCTCCGAAACGGCTTGACTTGGTTTTTATATGCATATTCAGTAGGTATGAGAATCGGCTACTATTTTTTTTTTTTGAAAAACGAAGTTTGCGGGGTCAGCTAGTTAAAATATAAAATGACACAGATAACACAGTAAAAATAAAGATAAGTATTTTTATAAAACTAATGGATTAGGCGCATATCTAGAATTAATATCTATACTAATAATAAAGCTGAAGGGTTTGTTTGTTTGAACGAGAGAGAAGAATAGCGCTAAAATCTGGAACTGCCAGTCGTCCATTTAACATCACGTTATGACTCTTAGGAGTTATGCAAAAATAAAAAAAGTAATATCGCGGGAAGGCGATGCGACGCGGTACGGTGGATTGGCGGGGGTACAATAAATTTCAGGCGGACGAAGTTTTATAAATAGTTTCCGTGCTTGCTAAAAGACAAAAAAATAAAATAAAAGCTACATAAATACGAAACGTTCTAACATTGAAAACGTCACATTTTCCTAGGGTTGGTGCACACCAAACGCAAAGCGGCACACATTCTCGTTACGACTTAACTTACCGTCAAACTAGTTCGAAAATGTCGGACAAGACTTAACACATCGCATAGCATTTGCCATACTACCATGGTTAGTTACCATTCAAAGCATTTCCTTACCTAAATATGTTTATAGTTCTCGTCTAATCTAATCTTCTAATGTATAAAATTCTCGTATCACAGTGTTAGTTACCATACTCAACCGAAACGGCTTGACCGATATGTATGAAATTTTTTGTGCATATCGGGTAGGTCTGAGAATCGGCCATCATCTATTTTTCATACCCCTATTTTTTTTTTTGCAAAACGACGTTTGCGGGGTTAGCTAGTAATAATATATAAATCAATCTGCCAAGCCTTTTCCCAACTATGTTGGGGTCGGATTCCAATCTAACCGGATGCAGCTGAATACCAGTATTTTACATTGAGATTGGAGCGTCTGCCAATCTGACTACTAAAACCCAGTTACTGGGTAACACAATACCGCTTGGTCAGACTGGTTGTCAGACTTTTGGGCTTCTGACTACTCCTAACAACTGTCAAAGATCTATGAATGGCAGCCGGCTTAACGTGCTTTCCGAGGCACGGAGGGGTGTCAATATGTAATGGATGGTCACCCATCCTCAAACTGCGGGAAGCGTAGCTTAACCTTCGATCGACTCGCGCAGCTCTTATTATTTAGTCACGAGCCCCTCCTTCCTTACCTATCTCATCAAAGAAAATAACATGATAAATCACAGTAATTACGAACAATATTTTCATCCGGCAAATGTACGGTTTTTGTTTACCGTCCCGTTTGATGTTGACGTCTTATCCAATAACGTTAATGCTGCTGCCTTTATGGTACCACAAGTTTCCTTTAGCACGTCAAGAATATCAATTGATTAGCGTAATGTAGTAACACAAATACGGTGATTCATCAAATAAGTTCCTGCCGGTTTGTCTGATAGCATTTATGACTTCTGTATTAAGGTTGCGATTATCATAATGGTCTTTGAAACCAGGTAACAAAGGCCTGACGTCATGAAGTAGACCAGGATTATGTGCTCCATACATGAATCAGTTTTATAACAGCGTTACTTGGAACCGGCGCCGTCGGTCGCGGCTTGCGGTCTAGGCTAAGTGCAGAAAAAAACTTCCTGTACGTGACGTTAGATCGACTAAGGACGATTCTATGATGTTTGCTTATAGGTTATAACAAAACTATCCCCTTTTAGTCATTTAGATTTGTTTGAATTTCGTCGCCAAAAACTATGAAACAGTCTCTGGTACGCTCCCTAATTGAGTAACACACAATGTAAATCAGTTTGAAGGATATTGTTAATCCATTGCTTCATATATTATGCTCGAAAAATTTGTGTGCTCAACAACGTAAATAACGCAATGAATGTTGTTGAACTGTTAAAATGAAAACCATTGCTACTGTGAGTGTGAGTCTAATCTCGGTATTACTTCGAATATTGTCAATTATGTTGTCTAATTACTATATACCTAGAACAGTAGTTAGCTGCCAGTGCTTTGATTCACAAAATAAATATTAAATCACAGTCAATATTAAATCTACTTAAAATAGATGAATTCCGCATCACTCATATGAGCGCTATCACAGTATGAATGGTCCCGGCTCGCCCCGCGGTCCGCGATCCGATCCGTCCGTGCCCGCTTAAGCCAGATTTCAATAGAGTATAATCTCACCCTAATGAATCTCCAATCCGGATTACCGAGGGGCCCCCATAATAGACGAGCGACGTCCATTGCAAACGAGTGGGATTTAGTTTAGAAAAAAACTTTGATTAGTCTAGTACGCGCCCGTTTGAATACCGAGAGCTGATTAATATTTCAACGTGGCATATAGTGCCGTTCCACATCTGTTTACATCTTTTGTGCTACACAATAATAGACATGATTCCTTCTGGCGTGTTCTATCTCATCGAGACACATCAAGGAACTATGTCTTAATTCAGATGTCGGATTCCGTCCAATAAATTGTAAAGGCCGCACGACACTCGGCTAATCCCATTGGCGGGCATTAGAACGGCTTTGTGCGGACAGATCGCGCTCGCACGCCGAAATTACCTAGCAATTGGTAGCCGCGCCGAATTGCCAGCGGGCTCAGTCTAAATCGGCTGCAGACACTTTTATTGCCCGGCGAAATCCCGCTGACCCGAGCTCGAGCCGATCCCGGCTTCCGTTTTATCCCGGCCCCGCTTAATCCCGGATTTGACGTCGCTTAATCCGAACCCGTGTTGGATATCGCGTCGACACAGGCCTCGCCCGCACTCTTGTTTCTATACTCTCCTATATTGATTTCGGATTTCACGGCGCACCTTCATTGAACTCGCATAAAAGCACGCGTAAACAAAGCGAGAGCGGACCTTTTGAGGATTACCGTGACGCGTACGCCGCTATAATAACAAATTAATAGTATTTATATTATAGTGGAATAATTCAATCGAAATAAAAGTATTTCATAACTCGCTGACACGGGATTATGGAGCGCGAAATGCATCGCATTTCAGATATGTGGACTCAATGATTTAAAATTGTATGCAAAAAATGAGCAGATTAATTTGTGTTTTCATTGGGTGGTGCGTTATGCGAAAAATTGAGCGGTCTGGAAGCAAATGAAAATGATCGCCTCATATTATTTTGTTCTCGTGGATTGTCGTTCGCAAAGTGCACTACTTACCAACTCATACTGAAAAGTCTCTTATTGAATTATTGATGCAATTTCGCTTTGTTTACGTGAATAGAATTTAAGTTACGTTGGCCCGTTACCGATTCTAATGTACTTTGATGATATTTGCATAAATCATTATACAAATGTACCGTTGAAAAGATGATGATATTAAACTGGTACATTTGCGTCGACACACACGGCGCACAACGGATTTGGCAAAATACATAATTATGTTCCGCGTTTAGGAGCCAAAATTATATTTGATGGCAAAGTGAATAGTCGACTATTTCCCATTTTAATGAGGATTATAGTTTCTAGTGCATTTAGTGCACTTCGCGCGGTAAAATTAATTACTAAATCGAGTCTGTCTGCGTGCTCTAATAGTACGATTCGTTCCAAAGCCTACTGCGCGTACAATTTCAGTAATCCCACCTTTTGACTGACGTTTTAAATTGTCTAACTTTAATAACATGTTTCTATTGCTGTTTATGGAAGTAATTACTGAGTTTTAAACATTATTTAGAATATTATTCGAAGAAGGGGTAGTGCACTTTTGTTTTGGTAGTTTATCGTGATTGTTGAGACACGGGTTTTCGTAGCACATTGCTACGCTAGGATCTACGCCGAGTTTATTTGTAGGAAGTAAGTACGAGTATCTATGTCGGTTAATCTGAACTGAAGTTTTGTTCAGTTATTAACATTTCTGGATCGCAGGTTTAGATATTGCGTAGGAAGATGTATTTTTATCATTTAGTTAATTATTGCTAACCATATATTAAAATAAAAAGTTGTTTTTTTTCGTCTTTGGCAATTTTTTTTAAGGATTTCGGTTGAAAAAACTTACGTAACATATCAGTTTATAGGCTTTACAATATGAACGTATACCACAAACAAAATATAACCAATTTGCGTCTTAAATCATAATGACCGTCCATGCCCACAATGGAACATTAGTACAATTTAGGCGATAATGCCGCTAAGTCCTCGTTCACACTGCTGGTATTACTGGACGACGTTAATTAGTCTGTGGCGTGGCCACGGCCTAAACAGGCTTTTAACTTTTCAAATGCTTTCATTAACTGCACTGCGATTATTTCGGTACACCGCCATTGATTGAGAATGGAGGCATTAGCGACTAAGTTAATACAGTTTTAGCCGATTAATTTATTTAAATGCTAATAATGTGTTATTACTGTTTAGTGGAATATGTTAGCATTTTGTGTTATTTTGAATGGGTATTTCGATATTATTTTGTCGTTTTTGTATGGTGTCGATGGATGGGCTGTGTGAACGATGATATGGCTGCACGGAGAGTGACTACCGAGATGACGACTACTATAGAAGTATGGAATAAAAAGAGCGCCGACCCTAAATAATTTTGGATAAGGGCAAAAGAATGACGATGACGATTTTGTCGTGATCTATGTTTATTTTAATGAGGGTGTTGGTTGAACCTTTCTGTGATTCTCAGAACTTTTAAGCTTGCTACGTAGGTAGGTCCAGGCCTGGTTAGACCTGTTTCAGGATTTTCAGGAAGGAAAATTCAGACAGCGAATGACAAAAAATATATTGTGATAGTTATTTGCAATTTTAGAAAATAGTAACAGTTATTTAAAGGTAAAATCACAACATAGATACATATTGTTACTAGCCTTAAAGAAACAAAAAATGTTTTCTAATTTTGTTACTACTTCTTTCTACAAGGATAAAATACCTATACCAGTAGGTACGTTCACACATTCAGTTTATGAAATCAAAATTATTGAGCAAATTATAATCATAAAAAAACTTAACTTATATAAAATTTAAAGACCAATGTATCAATTATTTTTGTCCAATTTGGTTTATATCACAATATATAATATTCTTACTAGCCTTTACAAATTCTTTGCTAACTTTTTCTAACAAGAATAAAATACCAACTAAGCAGTATGTACGGTCAGACAAAGTCGATTAACACTTCTAAAGATTTTAAAATATCTTTTTTAAGAAAGCAAAATTATATTCACACAAAAAAGTTGTACTAAGTATACATTTTAAGAGTATTAACTCTTTGCTATTTCATTACTTAAATATGCTGCAAAGCTATTTTTATAATAATTTTGTATCAATATAGATTAGAATGCAAAAGTTATTCGACTTTCAATTTATGTTTTCAAACAAGATAACATTTACATAATCTATGGTAACAGACCTATAATAATAAAATATAATAATATGTAATTACACGTATATAAAAAAACAAACAATAAAACTTTGTTAACTGACTACCAGTAACATGTAAATTCATCTAACGAAGGAATGTTAGACAGAATACGGTTCATAATCCAATATCCATAGCGCAGAGTTTTAGACAAGTGAGTTTGCAACAGGCTCGATTAGTTTTAACCTAACTTTTTGCTCGCCACTGAAATTAATTTAAGCTTAAAACTTGTGCGTTGTGTTTGTGATGGGGTTTCAGTATCGTTTAATGGACTGGAAGCATTTAGCATGTTTTTTATGACGTGTACATGTATCATATAGTTTTTAGCATTTTTGACTATGAGTAGAAACAGAATAAATTTCTCTTCTGTGTCTTGTGTTGTATATCTATTAGATGATTTCCTGAAAGTTGTAGTTACAATATTGAGACTGCCTACTAGGCCATACTATTTGCCTTTCTTATAGGTATTTAATTCTATTATAAGAAATGTGAGCATAGCTTATAAAAATATTAGAAAACTTTAAGTAATTTGATTAAGTTTGACTGAGCTGACCGTACCAAATTGTAGTTGTTAGTATTCGTTCGCACATTAAATTTAATTATTTAAGGAGTGGTAACCGTTCAGAATAGAAAATAAATATGACTTGAAACAAATACCAGTAGTATGAGTTGTTGGTATTAGAACGGAATAAATCAAAATAAATACTTATTTATACTGACATAGCACTTTTAGGCATCACGCCAGTTCTTAACAAAAAACTGCAACCATGAATTTTAATTAAAAATAACAGATTTTATACCAATTTTAACTCAAATCTAGTCGTAACTCGAGAATTCCATCTCTGGGTCATAAAGGTTTTATGACCTAGATTTTTTACAAACAATTCCGTCCCAATATCAAAGCAGACACTCCGTAAACAATCCAAGTACAATGATAAGGTGAACTTGTATAGGTCGGTGTCTTACTGTCTTACGTGTAAAGCGGGCCTAATCCGCGCCCATCCGTAGAGCCGCAAGACGCCGCTTGTTGCTCGCCAGTGGGGCTTCTCTAGTCCGGGCAAACTTATAGTATACACGCTTAGTTACTGGCAGGCTTATAAAATTAACAAAAAACAATTAATTTGTTGAGAATATTAGCTGATCTAAAAATAATCATGTCAGATGATGATCTGCCTAGCCATTTCCTAATTAACTTGGGGTCAGCTTACAATTTAATCGGGTGCAGCGGAATACCTACCAGTATTTTACATGGGGCGACTGCCTATCTGACCTTGTGTAAAATAGTAAATATTCTAAAGTCATAAAAGATACTTTATTAAAGATGATACCTACACAAGGTCTTATAATAATAATAAAAAAAAAATTTTTACATGTATTTAAAAAAGAAGGAAAAAATCACAGGGAATCAAAAAATTCGTCCGCATCGCTGTCAACAGGAAAAGTACCCAAAAGGCTGGCAGCATTGTCATGTTATATGGGGATGCTGATTCTTTGGCTAAAAACTAGACCAATGTATGCTAAAACCTAGTTAGAGAAAATAAATATACCTACTTACTAAAATCTACACAGAGAAAATAATGCATGAATTTAAAAACAAAACACTTTAGTTTAACTTTGGTTCTCCATATAAGCAGATAGATATAGCGTTTTATAATGTGGCAAGCAGGATGTTTAGTAACTTCATAGACCGTGGCAGAGATTGTATGACTGTATTAGTACCGTCAGCTGATAACAAAATATAATTTAAAACCGTACTAGACTATAGGCTACTGTATTATATACACCCAAATATTATAGGGATTAAAACAAACATCTAGCCCAACTGACAATAGGATTGAACAAGAAACAGTGTTCAGTTCTTGAGGTATCCCCGACGGCCAGTTTCCTAAACCGCCACAGGATTTAGTAAACCGTCGGACGCACATCGCTGCAGATTAATTATTTATGGACGGCCCCCTACTGCCCGAGGGTAGGTTTAGCTCCCAGACGCTCTCCGATTCCTCTCTCATGCAAACTATTCGTCTTAACGCAAAATTGACGCGCAAACTTAAATATTTACAAATGGTATTTACGCTTCAAGCATTAAGGTCGCTTTTACTCTGACTGAATAATTTAAAGGTCCTTTGTCTTCATTGTCCGGCGTAAAGATCTGGGGGCTTGCGATGACCACCTTGTCATGGCAAGCTTTGCTGTAAATCTACGTTGCATCTTTGCCGTGGCGTAATCGCTTAAGCCCGCCTGGACTAGTCCCCGCTAAATGAATACCTATAAATTCGTAGTCGAGTTCATCGTTTCACAGTAGCTACATTATTATGATACAGGCGATGGAAAATCGATAAGACGAGGGTACGTCTTCCCTAACAATACGTATCGAGTTATGCGTACACGTCGTTTTAATCCTTAAGGCGTAGCAAAGCACGTAATATGTAGAAACCTTCTTAACCTAACAGGATTATCGTCGGAGGCAAGCATTTCACGGCCGGATCACGCCTTGCCATCGGCTCGGCTAAGGCACAGATTTTATTACACAAATGAGATTAATACTCAAACGCACATTGTTACGTAAAGCCGTAGACGTTGTTAACTGCTACGTGTTTCGTAGCGCGTAGGAAAATAAATCTGTCGAGTGGCGTAGCGGATCTACGAAACTTCTGTTTTTAAGAAGTACACATTTAATTGCTATGTAGAGATTATTTCAAGTAGTCTTCATGAAAGTTACGAAGTTATTTATACGTAGGTGGTATACGAATAAATCTTTCTGTACTCCGTGGAATAAATATTATTTGAACCCAGTACATAACAAAGACAAATCAAAGTCGAACGCCGGCGCGTCTTCACACACGCGACGTCGCGATACGAGAACTTCTCAGAGCTCAGATATTTTCGCGATGTCAATTAAAACGGTAACAAACGTCGCCCTCAAAAAGGCCATTTGTAAGGTAGAGACAATCATAGCTCCCGGCGTAAACTGACAAACGACGCCGCGATAGCGAACGTCTAAACCGAGCTTTTGAACTTCTTTGACGCGCAGTCGATAAGCGCGCCGCAGCGACAGGTTATTGTGTCTGTAGCGTTCTTAACAATGGTGTTCGTTTTGCAAGTTTTCACCCAGTCGTAAGTGGGTAAATGTGTTACCGATTGACGAGGGGAGGGACAAAAGCTTGAGAGACACACGACACTCATTCACAGCGAGGCGGAGCGTTGCCGCAACAACGGCTAAGATAATGATGACGTTTCCTTCAGCGACGCCCTTTAAACACGCGATTGAATTAATTACCCTGTTAGGGTTCGTTAAATCGTATCGGTCTTATAGAATTCATGCGTTTTGTTTGGCAAGCGATATGTGCTTGTAACTTTGCATATGTTTCAGTGTACTATACCTACATCTGTATATCTATCACCTATCTGTTAACAATAGACACATCAATATAATTAAAAATGAATAAATTCACAATAATTTGCAATATCATTATAATATTTATTTTTTGTATGCTTGTTTGTTCCACTTTCACGCTATAATGGCTGAAGGGATTTTAATGAAATTTTGCACATGGATAGACCATTATCTAAATTAGGACACAGAATACGTTTTATCCTGATGTTCCAACGGAATCGAGACTTATGCGGGCGAAACCGCGGGGCGCAGCTATAGTGAATTAATAAAATGGTGCCAAACATAGGGTCGATTCGAAGGATGAATTAGGGGATAAGTTTCTTAATTAAACAAACAAACATGACAGGTGTGGCGCCTCCATCAGTTGTAAGCGTTATCTTCTCCATTGTCGACATGTACGCGCTACGTCTTGGATTACAAAACAACTTGATTAACTTGGTTGAATTCTGATGTTGATCGTGAATAAGTTTACTATGGGAAAGTAGGGAATAACAGTTAGGTTCTGTATTGTATTTATGTATTCACGTCCTACGGGTATAAGAGAAATATTTATTATACTTTATATTTTCGATGATTCGATAAGTACTGGTATTCAGCTACATTCGGTTAGACTGGAAGCCGACCCAAACATAGTTGGGAAAAGCCTAGGCAGATGATGATGATTTTCGATGACTCGATTTCTTTTAAGAAAGCAGACTTATTATAATGTTCTAAGTATGCATTTAAAAAGTATTTAAATCTTTCTTCTTATAATAATGTTATAAATGCGAAAGTGGGTTTGTTTGTAACGCTTGCACGCTAAAACGGCTGAAATTTGGATGAAATTTGGTACACAGGTAAACCACGATCTGGGTAAGGACACTTCATCCTGGATCGCAGAAGAAGTTGCGGGCAACAGCTAAGAATGATTATGTATTTCTAAAAACAAAACGTAATGATAAGGTGTTGTGTTTGTTGTGATATTATGGTTCTTAGTGGCTCTACCACCATTTGGCAGCTACCCAAAAAAATATTATCAATTTCGCCCTTTGGCCCTCTCAAAGGACGGAATTGATAATCAATTATTCAGCGTCCAAATATTTTTCCCCAAAAAAAAAATAATCACTTCCGATAATAATATTTTAAGTAGTCATATTAGCCGACATAATTAGCCGTTTTATCCTATTTCTTCTATATCCTAATCGTTGTACTTTAATAAATACCTTCTAAGATAGACTAACATAACACCTACACGTTAACCGGAACTTGTAGTAAACTTAAATCTGAGTATTAAAGTAGAGTATAATAAAGGTTGCAGAGCTTAGACCTAAGCCCTGCGGCGTCTGAGACCTAGGTCATGTTACCTACGAGACAGGACGGTCAGTTGATACCCATGCTAGGCTTAACTTACTTAAGAACTGATGCAAGTGCACCTAACACCTAAGTACCTACAAGCACGGATATAAGGGTTTGTGTTGTCGTTGAGATTTTAGCCGATTTTGTGCTGAATTATGTCATATTACGATTAAAATAGGTCCTCGATTGGATTTGTAGTGGTTTTTGTTTGAAGTTATATTTTATTTCTTATTTTTAATTTTATTTTTTACATTTCTGTACAGGCTGCCCCTAACAAAATCCTTTTTGAAGCTTATCAGGAAATTTGCTTTCCATTTATTAAAATATTAGTGTTTTCGATCAGCTCTTGATCCACTACAATCTCAACCGAAACGATGTAGGTAAACACAAAACGAAGTTCAGAAATATTTTTCTTAAATTATTTTTAAGTAGGTAGTATAGGCCTTTCGTGGACGTAACGTGTGTCGAAAGGTACTCTTGCGCCATCCCATGCTGTGCTGGTGCTGACGCTGTGACTGCGGAAAACCTCAAACGACGAAAGTATGTAGTACCTTTTCGGTAATTATGTTTTCGAACCATTTGGGGTTGAAACCCTCGGGTCGTAGGGTCCGAGTGTTCATAGTTTGTTCAACGAAATCTCCAAATGGCTGGTTGACACTTCCTGTGATCCAATAGCTAGCTATTATCGTGGCCAGAGGCTAAGCATGGCCATACAACGTGGCAATACCGCCAGTCTCTTGGGTACATCGCCAGTCGATAACGATGCGGAGGAATTTTTCGATGCCATAATTTAGTTTGTTAATAGTTTTAGTTAGGTTAGGTTACTATATTTTAACGTAGTTATGCAAAAAGGATCCAACCCACAACATGACCGAAAATGAGTTAAGTAAATCAAACTGTAAAATAAATTTTTGAAGTGAAAACTTCTTCTTTTTTTTGGAATGGGTAAAAATCTCTAAACTCGCGTCAGGACACGTGACCTGATCGAGAATTCGTAAGACGGATGGAGAGAGGGCAGGCGGCGCAAGGCGCTTGCGCGAATGTTGAAGTGAAAACTTCTTTAGCGGCGCTGCGTATTTTTTTTGGAATGGGTAAAAATCTCTAAACTCGCGTCAGGACACGTGACCTGATCGAGAATTCGTAAGACGGATGGAGAGAGGGCAGGCGGCGCAAGGCGCTTGCGCGAATGTTCGATAATTGTCATGTTTGTGTACGATAGCGCAATGAATAAATATTGTATCCTACCACATAAATAATAATACTTTTATACTGATAACGAAAGCAATTCGTACAAAATTATTCTCTAACCATTCCAAAATATCAAAAATGCAGAACATTAATATTTAAGTTTTCACTTCTGCCGGCACTCCCGGAGTGCAACCCGTCGATTTTTTTTATTTTAACACGTTGACTACCAAACAACACACACAATAGGAAAATCTATTGTTCGCGGTCAACGGTGACCGCGTTGGCAGTCAATGACTTATTAGTTTGTTAATTTTGTATAATAAGTTTATCCAGTGTATATATTTTTTATCTTCCTTAATACATAAATTATCTTTTAAGTATATCCAAAATAAGTAACTACCTACTTAAATATCAGTTACCAACCTATTTTAGCACACATCTGCTAACATACTCAAGTCAATATATTTCCAATTCTGTTCTCTGTCCAGGTAGATGTACAACGTGTAACGTTAAATGCGCAAAACCTGAAAATAGTTTGTTCATAGTTGACTACTGAATCGATTTCAGTAACTTTTAATATAGGTTTTTTATTTCAAAATTGATGTATTTTGCTATACTATCCGCCGATTGAGCCAAAGAAAATTAAGTCTTATTTTAAGGTGATAAGACTCAATTTTGAATGCATAAAGCAATACTAGGATCAACACGATTTTTTTCTTAATAAAACAGCTTTAAAAAAAATAGGTTATTCATTGTATTATGCTTTTAACTCAATGCTCTAATTGGGGTGTATGAAGTTTTGCGCATTTAACGTTACACGTTGTAAGTAGGTATATATTTTTCCAAGTCTGTTCTACTCAGGTAGATGTATTTGCATTGTTTAGTCTAGCATTAGACCGTCTGCCCCTGGTCAGGTGAAAGTTTAGGGGCCACTGTAAAGGGATTAACAGACGACCGTAGGTGTTAGTCTACATCCTGTCCACCTCTAAATTAAACTGCTAAACTTCATTTTTGAGTTACTGTTGGTGTTGAATTCAATTTAGATGTGAGGGTAGATTTTGGGTGAAATTAAATTACTCATTTGTGCTATTTAAGTAAAAGAAATTAGATAGGTTAATACGCGCTCTGAATCTGAAGCCAGTAGACAGATAGGAGTTTCCGAAACAAAAAAACTGGTCAAGTGCGAGTCGGACTCGTGCACCGAGGGTTCCGTACAAATTTGTAGGTACGTAACTACAAATTTACGGTTTTTGAATTTTTTTCTTTACTTGTTCTACATGATATTGCCTCTTGCCAAATTTCATGATTCTAGGTCAACGGGAAGTACTCTATAAATTTTAGTTCCCTTGAGAGTGTCGAAATATAGGCTTTTGCGGCATAAACTGCCACATCTTTTTATAATTTCAATTCGATACCTCCACGCGTTCCCGAGATAAACGGTCTTGACAGACAGACGGACAACAAAGTGATCCTATGTGGGTTCCGTTTTTTCATTTTGAGGTACAAAACCCTAAAAACAGACAACCTGATTCAAAGTGCATTGGTGATAGAGTTTAGTAAAAGAAAATATTTGGATGAATGAAATTTGTAAGAACTGGAGAAACATTAGCTATTCGATTTTTATTTATTTGAATAATGGATAAGTTTATAATTATTTGATAATTATGTAATAACCTACCTAAGTGTTTATATTTGTACGCCGCTACGGCAAAACATGACGGTGATTAATTTTATTGTAACATCTTGCATGCCATGTATGTATACTCATGTTTTGGACAAATAAATAATCTTTAATCGATTTTCCACTTTTTCTTTTCTTACTTATTTCAATGAGACTGTAGTTTCATCTCTTTACATAAAAAGTGTGATATAGGTATTAATACTCAAATGGAAGCAAAATGAGTAAGTATGCAGGAATCATGGCATGTATTGTTCGGTAGTTAAACCTATCTCCATGGAAAACAGGCGTGAATTTATTTATGTATGTATTAACAATCATAGCCATCTAAATAATACCTATTATAATAATAAAATATCCGTGCTTTCCCCTCATAACAGAACACATAATTACGTTGTAAATATCACAGACAAAGGTACTCGATGATAGCATGACACAGTATTTGCTAGGTTTCAGCATCCGGCACGCAGGACTTATCCAATCTAAATAGATCATCGCTCACGAATAGGCCCTCAATCAACACGCAAATCCAATAGTAGACACTATAATTAACTGTTAGGTATGTTATTTTACTGTGTAGGATATATGTTTGTGATACAATATTATCTAAGGTATATTCAAAGACTAAGGATGAGAATTCACCCGTCCTACATCAAAGAGAAGTCATCATCATCATCTGCCTAGCCTTTTCCCAATTATGTTGGGGTCGGCGTCCAGTCTAACCGGATGCAGCTGAATACCAGTATTTTACATGGAGCGACTGCCTATCTGACCTTCACAACCCAGTGGCTGGGTAATACGATACCCCTTGGTAAGTTTGGTTATCAGATTTTCGGTCTTCTGACTACCCGTAACGACTGTCAAAGATCCATGAATGACAGCTGGGGCCAACAGCTTAACGTGCTTTCCGAGGCACGGAGGGATCTTGTATGTAAAGATGGTCCATCCACAGACCAACCGCGGCAAGCGTAGCTTAACCTAATCGATCGACCTATGCGGCTGTTATTATTTAGCCACGGGCCCCTCCCACAGCAAAGAGAAGTATCTAAAAAAATGGTAAAAATGGGTATAAAAAGATGGCATACTTCCAAACTCCATCCATCCACATATAAAAAAAATTGCTATGAAAATTCGTTCAGGGGCAGTAATATCTACAATACAATGAAATATTACAATCTTGAGAAATACTTGGCTATCTTGACTTGGCTTCATTTATTGAATTCCATCATCGGACAACTGAGGTTTTTTCTCACTTGCTTGACCACCGAACATCGAACTGCCATCTTTTTATACTCAATTTTATCATTATCTTGAGATACCTACTTCTATTTGCTATAGGACGTGGGTTAATTTTGTATGGACGTTGCCCCTTCTTCTTTACGTTTCCAATTTTATTGATGTTATTTCAAGTTAAACAAATATTAACTATATTTCAGTAGTAATTAGGTTGATTTCAGAGTGACTAGCATTATTTAAAAAGTCTTAAAAATGCTTGAAACTGTAGCGTTAACTGAACTTTATTGTGTAGTAATTAGGTAGTTATTTTTCCAATAATTCATATTTATATACGTGTTTGGCAAGTAAATCGCAAACGCAGATTAGGTATGTTTCTGTCAGTGAAAGAGTACCACCGTAACTTGCGAATTTCAGAAAAAAAAGTAAGGTTAAATAATAATGCATGGGGATGCATGAAGAAGCTTCCTCGTGTAGCGCATGTTACTCAACTGAACCGAGCGCTCGGCGCATCCTGGGTACTGGGCAGTCACACCCAACACCTTATTTGGCTGCCCAATTCTTCCCTTACGGTGGTAGGGCTAACGCCCGCTTGGTTTGCGACCACCCTCCCAGCGGAGTCCGGCGTCAAGTAGCCTGCTATTTTTCGTCGATGCGTCGGAGTTCCAGTACCTTAGGCATCTTCTGGGGAAGGTTAGAAAGAAAATACTATGGTAATTATACACACAGTGACAAAAACATGATACAAAACTCAGATCGAACAGAAACGACACACTCGATCAGAATTTTCTTTGAATATAAAATGAAAACATAAATAATAAGAGCCGCACAGGTCGATCGATCAGGCTACGCTTGCCGCGGTTGGTTTGTGGATAGGTAACCATCTTTACACACCGAGACCCCTCCGTGCCTCGGAAAACACGTTAAGCCGTTGGTCCCGGCTGTCATTCGTGGATCTTTGACAGTCGTTACGGGTAGTCAGAAGCCCGAAAGTCTGATAACTAGTCTTACCCAGTAACTGGGTTGTGGAGGTCAGATAGGCAGTCGCTCCATGTAAAACACTGGTATTCAGCTACATTCAGTTAGACTGGAAGCCGCCCCAACATAGTTGGGAAAAGGCTAGGCAGATGATGAATAAGTACAAACTCAAACTTAGGTGAGGTCAGCTTTTTCCACCTGATGCTAAAGATTGATTGATTTATACTTTCACACGCTGTCTACATCTCTCTGTTTATTGTCCTATCGCAGGTATGCTAGCAGAGATTTCTTATGAAATAAGCATCACCTATGTACCTATTTTTCTGTTCTGTTTTTTACTTGTCTATTTATATATGTATGTACATAAGTGGTAAAATAAATTGACACTATTGACAGCTCACTTCACGTTTCAAGTTTTCAAGGTGAGATTTTTACAGAATAGCATGCACTGAAACAAGAATCAAGGTATCAAAACATCAGCGGGATTGTCCGAAAGGGTTACCGCTACCCCGGAACACAAAGGGCTAAGGAAGGAACACGGGTGGGTTTTAGTCAGTAAGAGTCTGACACTCCCTTCTGCTCCACCCAGAGCGGGAGGGGTCATTGGATGATTTCCCATCCACAAAAAAAAAAAAAAAAAAAAAGGTATCAAAACATGCTTAAAAGGCTGAGAAAAATCTTTATATTTATTTATGTATTTATTTATTTGCTCACATGTAAAACACTGGATAATAGGCATGCATTGAAATTTCATGACACAGTATTAATACATATGCCCTGGAAGGGCACTGCAAAATTTTTATATCTAATTACATAATAATCCATTTATTTCAGGCATCAAGGCCCATATACATGCAATACAATATTAATAAAACTTAAAAACAACAACAACAATATGAACAACATACATAAAGCTTCCTACACAGTATAAAGGAGAGTCAATTAAGCCCCTGTTCTCCGGCGGGTCTGGATGAGACTTTTAGCGAAATACTTATGCTAACTCCGTAAGTAAGTACACACGTCGCTCACGGTTCATTGTTAATGCTTTGTGACTCTTGTAATATTACTAGAAGAGACATTTTACTGCAAGACTTTGTTTGTATGTTTTTCAGGAGATCACTTCTGTGAATTGGAAACACAGATATAGATACACCTAGATAACGCAATAGCAACTACTTCGCGAGCTAAAAATCGCACCAACTTACGTTCAAAAATCGTAAGCCACCACTGTCGCGCTCAGTCCTGTGTACTGCTGGCTGGGTGAGCGTGAGTGAGAAAGAGCGCTTGTGACGCCATAGTAGGTAGTCAAAAAAATAGCACGACTGGTTTTCATACAGATCGTGATACTTGCATTAGCTAGGTCTAGCTATATCTGTGATTGAAAGTCATAAGAAATTATTTATGAAAATATAAGAAAATAGCTTCTGTTTGTTTAAAGTTAAAACACCACTAAAACCCATTAAACTAAATATAACTTTCTACCGAGATTGACGCGTTATTTTTTTTAAATTTTCTAACTAAAGTTATTTAACCGGGGTTTTCAAGTCTGAGGAGTTTATTTTGGCTTTATATTAAAAATACGGTGTTACCTGCCTATAAAATGGTTACTATAGCAATAATTGAGCTAAATGAAAGCAGTTGGTTGTTTTCAGGCATTTTTATTCTTAACTTAGAAGTTAGACTTAAGAAACATGTGAATGCATCATAATTACTTAATAAGGTAAATTACTATCTAACTGTAATTAATACAGCATTGTAAATAGCTGTGATATCATAATAATGTATTAACTTATAAATGAATGCACACTCAAAATTCCCCAAACAGCGCACTCTCGTAGGTAATCCAGTAACTTTATATCTGTGTCTTTAATTTAAGGGTTCCCGTTCCCAAAAGGCGTTGAATTTGATTCAGAACATATCTGTTAAGCCCTTACATCCATTCAGACAGTTGCGTACAGTTACATGTCAGTGACGTCATGCACCATTAGATGGATTTTGGAAAACGGATTTCTCGAGTGTGTGATATTTGTGATATATCTACAGAAAGATATCGTGTCTGTTTTCAGTAGGTTTAATCGATTCTCTATCTAAGTGCTATTTGTGTCGTGACGACATTTTAAATTGTAAAGATCTTCATAATTCTACGGTTCTATTCTACGGTAAATGAGTGTTAGAACGACTTTTCTAAAACAGCACCTTCATTGCGTCACACTATCAATTAGAATCTTAATCATTTTGAAGGATCTAATCCATTGCTTCATATGTTCGAAAAATTTGTTCAAAAACGTAACGCCCGCCCTTTACCACTTCCTAGTGCATTCGCTGGAAACAAGAAGTGGCGCAACAAACTACCCAGCAGCACAGTTGAATCGTCAAAATGAAAGCCATTGCTATTATTAGTGTTACGTAAAGGATATTTTAAAGGACCAGAGGGGGAATTCTCGTAATTTTAAGAACGTTTACAGTCTGATCACGGTCTTAATCTGTCAAAATTGCCTCTAATTTCCCTACATTTTGACAAGTTTTTGACATTTGTTTGTCACCGAGATGAGACTGCGACTAGATTTCGAACGTTTTAAATTACGAGAATTGGCCTTCAGTGAGGACTGGTCCTTTTAAATATCTCCACAATAAACACTTTTATCAACAATAAAAACAAAAATCGCGCACTTCTCATGTTTTCCCAATAATTCCTCTGTAGTATTGCTAAGGCTACACTACAGAGCATGAGCTAATTCCTGTTAGTACGAAGTTTTAATTCAGTACTTACACAAGCCGACTTCCCGGTCTTGTGTACCGAACTCTTTTCAAGTGGTCTTGGTTCGGCTTAGCTTTGCAGCGCGTAGTATGTAGTGAGCTTCAAAAATTATGTAGTGTTGTTTAGAGGATGATTTTAAACTTCATGGTATATTTCAGCAGAATATGTAAAGAAAAAGAAGAGAAATAAAGATAAATATTATTTTTTGGAACACACGCAAAGGATAAAAATAGTTAAAAAAGGAGCATTTAAAACTAACAACGTTACATTAAAAACAACTAGAACTTAAACATTTGGGCCGCTATTCTGAAGTAAGTTCACGCTGACGCTGTCAATGCTGCAGAATGCAGATGTAGAATGTCTGACTACAGTAATTAGATGTTTGTGTTAACATAATTATATCCCTACAGAAAAATTAAAATCATTACAAAACTGTTTTTTTATTTGATCCAAAGATTGCGAACCCCTGAATGTGTGTCTACAAAATTTATAGCTTCTCGTGACGGAGACTTTGTTTAATTTCATAACCACTCAAAACGTTGAAGGAAAACATCGTGAGAAAACCGATATATCCTAGAAACAAAAATTCGAAGACATAAATATGATATATAATATTATAATTATATTTATTTTATTTTTGTATTTAGTTTTTAAACGTCTCATTCTGTCATTACTAACATTAGTTTCTCATATTACTAACATTAGTATTTCTGTGTTATTAAAACAAAGTCATGGATTTTTATCTCAAAATAAATGAATAATAAAATTAAAATAAATATGACATCTACCAACCCGCACTGGGCCATGGATGAAGGCCCGCTCCCTCTCAAGAGAGGAAGCCCGTGTCCCAGCAATGGGAACATTATAGGCTGATTATGTAATGTATGTTATGGTACGACACAACTTTGTGACTGTAGGTAATTACAAAGTCACTTGACATTTTTGTGTTTGTCTAAGTTAGATAATACAAGTAATTTTTCATTGGAAAATATTCGAAAACAATACCTACTTATGTTTGCATTAGAATAAGCAGATTCCTTTAAGACGCTATTCCAATTAGCACATTATGAAAAACAACTAAGTAAATCGGATTACTTATTCGCAATTCCTATATCGTACCGACCGGTATTCGGTGATCGTTGAAGCTAACACTCGTTTCTTTGCCAGATGTGTACGGTGCCTTAATAAGTTGACATATTTCTGTTAAATCGATCTGCCTAGCTTTTTCCTAAATATGTCGGGGTCGGCTTAGCAGTATTGTAAACACGTCACCACATCAAGTTACTACAACTTGTCAAATTTATTCAATAGATTTTCAACTTTATCGCTATTACCATTAGGTTCAAAGTTGATTGGGAAAATTTTACAGTTTCGGATAGCTTGATGTGCTGGCGTCTATACATGGAGCTACTGCCTACCTGACCTCCACCAACCCAGAGACTGGGTAATACGATACCTCTTAGGAAGGCTAGTTGTCAGACTTCTATGCTTCTGACTTCCCGTAACGACTGTCGAAGATCTACAAATGACAGCCGGGATGTTAAAGTGCTTTGTAAAGTGATATGTAATGAATCCACGAGACGACCGTGACAAGCGTAGCTTAAGCTTCGATCGACCCGTGCGACTGTTATCATAATATAGCCACGAGCCCCTCTTGTTGATGTCGTTCTGTTGCGGACATACAAAGATTTTCATCAAGACAAATGAACTTTGGAATTAGAACTAAGAAAATGCCGCGATGAAAAAATAAAACAATTGAGCATCTATTCTGTTAATCACTAGCGATCGGTTCCTAGTCGCGTGCTCGCGACTAAGTCGAGTATTTCTTAGCTCCTCCTAAGAGCTCTCTGTTCGTCTGTCTGTCTAATTGCTATTTTATGTAGCGAGTTAATGAACGTTGTGTCTGTTAACTTGCACTGATTTGTACTTTTTGTTTGTTAAGATTAATGTAATTTTGGACAAGGAAGTAACGATTTGGCTGTAATTTTGAAATAGAAGAGACAATCCTATCTCTATTTCATGTTGCGTACTAACTTGTATATTTTGTTCTCTATATGTCAGGAAACTTAAGAAAAAACTTTTTTACTTGTACAGCCTTACGCACCAAATTGCCTACTTTCATAATAAAACTTAATTAAACATTTCCCCGTAACTTCAAAAGAGACAGTCCAATTATGAATTACCCAATCACGTCGAACGATATGAAAGAGTACCTATTACTTTTTTGCGGCAATGCGAGGCCGGCTCGCGGACTCGAAGCTAATTCGATTTAATTTTATGCCGGATTCGAGATAACACGTGTGCGAGGATTTGCGGCACACGCGTTATGATGTCACAAGTCATTAGTGTTTGGTGACCAGTGACAATGCTATTTTGTTTTTATATGTGAACGTGATTTAGGTCCTTTTTTCCGCAATTCTTTGATTAAATTAAATGATGATGATTGTGTTTACTTCTGTAAGTAGATAATTTATGACTTTTACACGGTCTATTTATCGATTTTTAAACCAGATGGCGCCGACATTTCCTAGCTGACTGATCCCTAAGAAGAAATGCCGAAAATCGCAGATCATGATCTCTTTTAAAGTCCAAACATGTTCAAGATGACGCTTACCTTGATCTGCGTTTCAGGAAAGCTATATCCCGGGGCAGCGGGATTGTCCGAAAGGGTTACCGCTGCCCCGGAACATATAGGGTTGGGGAAGGAACACGGGTGGGTTTTGGTCAGTAAGAGTCTGACACTCCCTTCTGCTCCACCCAGAGCGAGAGGGGTCATTTGATGATTTCTCATCCTCAAAAAAAAAAAAGGAAAGCTATATTGTTCTATACATAAATATGTTTGTAGGTATATTCTTACACATGAAAGTATTAAATGGCATTCTTTTGAAAGTCTATCAAAAGATCAGTCTTAGAAATTATAATCACTAATTACGTTACTTTGTGGATATTACAATATCTTGCTTCCTTTCCAAATCACTTGCATGTAACCCCATAAAGCTAGTCAGTTTACCCAAAATATGGTCTCACCTATCGCATTTAATTAATATTCAATTCCCCGTGTATAGTTTCATAAAGTAAGGGTTTAAACTGACCAGAGGACCGTCTCGGGCGGCGGGCGAGCCACAACTAAACCTCACTAATCCAAGCTGGGTATTAAATCGCTGCCTAGGTGCTAACCTGCAACTACCTTCCGAACTTTGTAGGGTTGACTGAACAATGTTACTGGAAATTGTGTCGGAAAATTCTTCGTGAAAATGGAAAATACTGGGAGAGAAAATGAAAAGTTCGGAGAAATTTCCTAGGTCTATGTTCACTTGTTTTGTTTCCTACATTTATTCATATTGGTGCCTCTTATTAAAAAAGAAAAACCGCGGACTCGCGCACCGAGGGTTCCGAACAAATTTGAAGGTATATAAGTACATATTTACAGTTTTCTGATTTTTTCCCTTACTTGTGCTACATGACACTGATTCTTACGAAATTTCATGATTCTAGGTCAACGGGAAATAACCCTATAGGTTTTAATTCCGGAATATAAACGCTCGTATCTTTTGATAGCATTGACTTAGAAGTTTGATTTTTCCACTGCTTCAACGGATTGCAGTCTTGAGTAATTGGTAATAATTTCAACTTGATAACTCTACGCGTTCCTGAGAAAAAGGGTCTTGATAACCGGATAGACAGACGGACAACGAAGTAATCTAATAAGGGTTTCGTTTTTCCTTTTGAGGTACGGAACCCTAAAAAAATCATGAATTCCTCTTAGGCATACCTACCGTCGATTATAATTATGATTTTTGTGGTGTGAATGTCAGTAGTATTCAAATTAAAAAGTCCAAAGTGATCAAAATAACCAAACACATAACCCCTCTTACGCATTACCCAAGGAATTCTCCAACGAAAACTATCAAAACTTACTTTCAGCGATTACGGGAACTGAAACTCCTATTCAAAAGTACATAACCCAAAAGCTAACAC